>OZ035840.1:27908159-28511286 GCA_964034765.1 Knipowitschia caucasica
TGTGACTTTTTTTTGTAGAGATCAGGACTAGTATAGCACTTTTAGAAAAGTGTATGAAGTGTCTGATAAGGGGGTTTACAGCCTTAAAACGTATAGCTGCTACTGTTATTTTTCCGATTGTAACCCCCATGATAAACGAGAGACCACTTTATTTGTAAAAGACAGTAAAATTGTAAACATACTTACGTTTGGTTAATTGTGGTGGTTAACAGTATGCACTTAGTTAATTGGATCTCTTGGAGCAAAAATGCAACATCTTATGTTGAAGTGTGGGTGTGTTGCAGGCGTACGTGCGACGGTTCCCCACATGCCCTCTAATCCCTGTGCTGGTGGACTGTCAGGTCCTGAGTGAGAGCCAGAGCGAGGACGGCTCTGTGCTGCAGACCGAGAGACGCTGCACCATCGACATAGAGATCCCCAGACTGCTGAAAAGGGTAACAATAACCACTCAACTCTTTTGTATTACTGTTACAGTGTCTCCAAATATGTGACAAAAGATGGTCATTTTGGGAGCATAATGATAGCAACTAGACCGACCGAAAACTGAAAAGAAGTATGTAATAGGACTGAAAAATTTATCTTTATTTTATCAAGATTATGTGATGAATGTCATGTCATTTTAGAGCTTTTAAAATAGCTTTAACAGCCCAGCATCAATAGCAAAAGGACAAACAACTATTTGCTTTAACTATTTATTCCTCATTTGTGGAGAATGACGCCTAACATCAGTGTGGTTCTCTGGTGAAAATCTCAAATGCAAGCTTTTTCACTCCATGAAACACTGACACCATGTGAATAAATGGCCAATCCATTAGACAACTCTATTGTCTTACTGTCACAGCGTGTCCGTGTTAACAGGGCCTCAGAGTGATGTGATCAAGGCTAATTACCATGTTTTGTAAATGACTGTTGTTTTCTTGTATACAATTGTATAGATTACAGGTCTGGATTACCTATACTTCATTCAGAAGAACACCCTAAACCGCAGAGACAGGACTCTGGACATACGGATCCACAATGAGACCTTCTCCAGCAGAGTCCTGGTCCGGGAGCACTGCAGGTACACGGTGAGTGCTCACTTTATGGTGTCTGCATCACATGCTCTTTAAAAAGACCTGTGGTGCACAAAATGTCTCTATGAAATGAGTTATAAACACTACAAAACACAAAACACTTTAAAGACATTGCTTTTGGAGATAATGTGGTGTTTTAAAATTGTTATGCATAATCAGCTTAAGAACTGCTTGACGCGTTGCCAAATTCCATTATGGAGGAATGCACTGATACATTTAACAACTATAACAACTGGAATCAAATTAATGTGATGCGTTAAAGGCAGTTTATTACTCATTAAGTTATGCTTTGCAACAACCGGAACCACACACGTATCCACAGCCAAACACTCACCAGCATCGGTTTAAATATCAATATGGAAGTTGAATGACTTAACACAGCAAACAAGTTGGCACAGAAAACGTCATTACAAAAAAAATACATATTTTCCTAGGGTTTGGCATAAAGTACATAAACATTTTTTTGATAATTGGTTGTTTACTGAAGAACAAATACAGTACAATACAATACAATTTATTCTTGTATTGCCCTAGGTCACAACAGAAGTCATCTCAGAGGACTTAACAAAACCATTGAAATCACCAACACAGATCAGAGAATCAACAGTTAAACACATGAAAAATATAAAGCACACACAGAAGAAAATGTCCATACATGTTGTAGAATGCTAAAGTGTCCTGATCATCACCAATCCTTTCTGTTGGACACTAACTGTCCAACAAGACCCTCCTGCATCGACAAGGAAAAACTCTTAAAAAACCCAGTGGGAAAAAGTGAGAAACTTTGGGGAGAACTAGGGAAACCCACAGGGAGGGAGACCCATTTGAGAAAGGGATCCGCTCCTCCAGATGGACAGGCTAATGATCTAGGACCTAAGCTAGCTACAGGACGTGGACCAGTGGCCGCTGAACGTGGACAGGTCCGTTGCATGACTGAAGCACTCCCAGGCGGGTCCGGCGGGGCAGTCCGCAGGTGTAATACATGGACATGGATGGATGATTTTCATTCATGCCAGGCAAAATCATAAATGTATCACATATTATGCAAAAGAAATAATGTGCCAACTTGTTTGCTTTGTTAAATCATTAAACCTCTATATTGATATTTAAAATGTAAAAACTGTCAAGATTGCTAATTGTTATCTTTAACCAAGAGCCTGCAAAAAGAGTGCCTAAAGGAGCTTGGGTTATACGCAATTTTACCTCACAGAGACACTATTAATCTTGCAAAACATTGCTAGTTCATTCTGCAATTGTGTTCTATTTATTTGTTTGTTCTCTAGGTTCATCCTGAGAATGAAAACTGGACATGCTATGAGCAGACCGCCAGCATGGACATCAAGTCGTTCTTTGGCTTTGAGAGCACTGCAGAGAAAATAGTGGGCAAACAGTATGCCAGCAATATTAAAAAGGTGTGTGCTTTCATAGTTTTGACAAGCTAAACATACATATTGATTATGTTTACAACACTGATTGGATTTTTTGTAACCACAATACGAATATGTCTCTGATTCCCTAACCCTAAAGCTATCTTTTAAGTCCATAAATCATCTTCAGACATGTTCTGAAGTCCCATCTCTGTGTGTTTTCACAGTAACTGTATAACGTTGTGAATGACAAAGCACATGTGATGCTGTTCACATAAACATATTGTGAAGCAGGAATGTGGACTACGTCATTGGCGCTCAAGATCAAAATCTGTTTTTCTCTAACAAAATAGAGATGCATACATTGTGTATGGAGTGAAAGAATAATGACATGTGAAGCATCTTTGAGTGTCCAAAAATTTGTATTTACTATTTTCAGGGTAAAGAGATTATCGAGTACTACCTCACAGAGATGGAGCAGGAGGGCATTACGTTTATACCCCGCTGGACACCCCCTGCCCTCTCCTCCCCCACAGCAGCCATCCCAGTGACCTTTCCCCGAGACCCACCCAGCTCCTGCCCCACTGAGCTCGCTGGCTCCCCCGATGGTTCGATCTGCACACTACAACATCTGTCCAAAAAACACTGCATCACATGTTATCAGGGTTACAGTGGTTGACAAATTATTAGGAGAAATTACTTCAATTATTTATTTTATTATTTCATATATTACTTTGTTTAGTGGGATGGATTTGTGGAAAGTAAATGCAACCATGTCTTCAATAAGATGGTTTGTCTATTGTGGCAATTAGATGAGCTTTGGCCCTGGTTTACATTGTGGTTTCTGGCTAGCTTGTAACTACTAGTACTAACTTCAATTCAATTCAATTCAATGTATTCTTGTACAGCCCTAGATCACAACAGTAGTTATCTCAAAGGACTTAACAAAACTGTTGAAATTGCCAACACAGATCAGAGAATCACACATTTCAAACACAAAAAATATAAAACACATAGGTATTGGTCCATAGGGAGAGTTGATCAATGTCCATGTTGATAAATGTCCATAAATGCTGTAGAATGTTAGAGCGTCCTGGATCATAACCACAGTCCTTCTTGTTAGACCACTAACAGTCTAGCGGGTACAGGGGTCCCATCTCCCATCGTCTCGCCTTGAAACAGACAATGGGACAATGGGGGAATAGCAATGAACAGACTGCAGACAAAAACCTAATAATGCAGACAGATAAAGTAGCAAGGAAAAGATAGTGCTCAAGTACTTCTCCCAGCAAACTAAGAACGAGTAGCACATCATCTTCATAGGTCCATGAGAAAGTGATAAATCATCAGAGATCTTCAAATTCTAATGATAAGTCTAAAAAAAGACTGTCCTGACTCTCATAGAATGTTATTCATTCTATTGTGCTTACTAACACTAAAGAGTTCATTTGACCTAAAACATAATGAAACGTGCACAATAATACAAATTAAGGAGTAGAAATGAATTGCTAATGCTTCTGAAATAAATAAACACACAAATGTAGTTCTGATTAATGGTATTGGGTACAGTGAAACGTTTCTAAAATGGTAGAAATGTTTAATAAAACAGTGGGAGAAGCTTGACATTTGACACAAAAATACTGTGATTTCAATATTTGTAATTGGGTCTGCCCCTTTTAAAGTGCACAGATCTAATGCAGACACCCGGAGCCGGTGTGGGGCGCTCATTCTCATTATGTATATTTATGTATGACTTGCAGACAAGCTGGATGCCGACTACATCAGGCGTTACCTAGGCGATTTAACACCTCTGCAGGAGAGCTGTCTCATCCGACTGCGCCAGTGGCTCCAGGACTGCCACAAGGGAAAGGTCAATACATTGTACACTGTTGTATGTGCTTATGAGGATCTATGAGTTCATTATTCAACACGGCCGCTGGCATTATGGAATTTATTTGTAAAAGCGGTGCACTTGAACCTAGAAAACAAAAGTAGATAATTAAAGTGGGGCAAAATATATCTGTGCTTGCATGTAAGTTTGTAAGTTTGTAAGTTTTTATTTATATACCGCCTTTTCACTGCAGATCTGAGTCTCAAAGCGGTTTACAATTGTTAATTTTGGGCATTTGTCTCTCACTCCACACAGAGATGGGAGCGGGGTCGCCAGTACAGGAAGCGCATGCTAGAACTATTGGACATATTTTTAGTGGTAGGGGAAACCGGAGCACCCGGAGGAAACCTACGCAGACACGGGGAGAACATGCAAACTCCACTCAGAAAGGCCCTGGTCCGACCGGGATTCGAACCCAGGACCTTCTTGCTGAGAGGCGAGAGTGCTATCCACTCAGCCACCGTGCCGCAACTCACATGCCGCAGCATGTGAGTCCTTGATAAAGTCTAAAATAATAATAAAAAATATAAAGAAAAAAATATATATAGAAATGGAGAACAATGCATTCTGTTATGTTTAGATGTTGGCAATTTAACAATAATGATGATGGTGATTATGATTTTACAAAAAATGAAATAATGGAAACACAGGACCGCACAACTCAAAATAATAATAATGATCATAATAATAATATTGAAATAGATATTTGGGATGAGATAATCAGGGAGGTATAATCTTTCAAATGAACAAATTGTTTTGCAGATTTTTTTTTTTATATTTGTATAATTCTACAGGCATGTTTTAACACACAAAAATATTGGATAATTATTCATATTCACATTTGTGTCATTATCTCCCAGCTCCATTTCTATGTATGCATAGAGTTTGAATATTTGATGCCGAGTGCCACACAGCACACGACTGCAGTCAGTGGAAGAGTGACGTGTGGTCCCAAGGGGAGACGACTGTGTGCGCCTCTAGCTAATAACGAGTACTTTCCCTTCTGCTCAGATTGTTGAATCTGAAATGATGACCTTTTGATTGAGTTACTAAATAATTCAATAATCAATTGGTCAAATGCATTTTCAGATTCTAAAATGGTCTAAAAAGTTCTAGAAAGTAGTAGATTGTATTGCATTTGGGATCTAGTATTTATATTATAGTCCATGGCAAGCCTGTACTGATGTGTATTTTAATATACGGGTACTGTAAAATCTCGAATAAAACATTTTCTATTGATATTCACTGACCCTTGGCATATTGAGATAAAGTTCATTATTTTCTATAAAAATATAAGGTATAAGACAGGCCTCACCTCATGGACAGGTACATGGGTCTGATGGCGAACAGAGGGAACGTGTGCACTTTGATCATGATCGTCATGAAGGCGATGTACAGGAGGACTTTGATGAAACCTGCAACACAGACCTGCTTTAGTCCTGCTTTAGACCTGCGTTAGACCTGCTTTAGACCTGCTTTAGACCTGCTTTAGACCTGCTTTAGTCCTGCTTTAGACCTGCTTTAGACCTGCTTTAGTCCTGCTTTAGTCCTGCTTTAGACCTGCTTTAGACCTGCTTTAGTCCTGCTTTAGTCCTGCTGTAGTCCGGTCCCTATCCAGTCTTTACCTGTCAACAGTTCCGTACATGTGAGCAGTCTGTACCTATGATCAGTCTGTACCTGTGAGCTGTTCTGTGTATAGCATATAGACAGCCTTGTTGTCCCTATGATCAGTGTGTACCTGTGAGCAGTTCTGTGTATAACATGTAGACAGCCTTGTTGTCCCTATGATCAGTGTGTACCTGTGAGCAGTGTGTACCTGTGAGCAGTTCTGTGTATAACATGTAGACAGCCTTGTTGTCCCTATGATCAGTGTGTACCTGTGAGCAGTGTGTACCTGTGAGCAGTTCTGTGTATAACATGTAGACAGCCTTGTTGTCCCTATGATCAGTGTGTACCTGTGAGCAGTGTGTACCTGTGAGCAGTTCTGTGTATAACATGTAGACAGCCTTGTTGTCCCAGGGGTTGTCACTTTGCAGATCCACCGAGTGCAGCACGTACTTTATGAACGTTGTGAGGACCATGGTCAGAAGGATCGCATACTGCAACACACACACACACACACACACATGTACATACTGCAACACACACACACACACGTACATACTGCAACACACACACACACACACACATGTACATACTGCAACACACACACACACACATGTACATACTGCAACACACACACACACATGTACATACTGCAACACACACACACACACACACACATGTACATACTGCAACACACACACACACATGTACATACTGCAACAACACACACACACACACACATGTACATACTGCAACACACACACACACACACATGTACATACTGCAAACACACACACACACACACATGTACATACTGCAACACACACACACACACACATGTACATACTGCAACACACACACACACACACACACACACACATGTACATACTGCAACACACACACACACACATGTACATACTGCAAACACACACACACACACACACACATGTACATACTTCAACACACACACACACACACACACACATGTACATACTGCAACACACACACACACACATGTACATACTGCAACACACACACACACACACACACATGTACATACTGCAACACACACACACACATGTACATACTGCAACACACACACACATGTACATACTGCAACACACACACACACACACATGTACATACTGCAACACACACACACACACACACACACACATGTACATACTGCAACACACACACACACACACACATGTACATACTGCACACACACACACACACACACACACACACACACACATGTACATACTGCAACACACACACACACACATGTACATACTGCAACACACACACACACACACATGTACATACTGCAACACACACACACACACACACACACACACACACATGTACAATACTGCAAACACACACACACACACACATGTACATACTGCAACACACACACACACACATGTACATACTGCAACACACACACACACACACACATGTACATACTGCAACACACACACACACACACATGTACATACTGCAACACACACACACACACATGTACATACTGCAACACACACACACACACACATGTACATACTGCAACACACACACACACACACATGTACATACTGCAACACACACACACACACACATGTACATACTGCAACACACACACACACACACATGTACATACTGCAACACACACACACACACACATGTACATACTGCAACACACACACACACACACACACGCACATACTGCAACACACACACACACACACACACGCACATACTGCAACACACACACACACACACATGTACATACTGCAACACACACACACACACACACATGTACATACTGCAACACACACACACACACACACACATGTACATACTGCACACACACACACACACACACACACACACACATGTACATACTGCAACACACACACACATGTACATACTGCAACACACACACACATGTACATACTGCAACACACACACACACACACACACATGTACATACTGCAACACACACACACACATGTACATACTGCAACACACACACATACACACACACATGTACATACTGCAACACACACACACACACACACATGTACATACTGCAACACACACACACATGTACATACTGCAACACACACACACACACACACGTACATACTGCAACACACACACACACATGTACATACTGCAACACACACACATACACACACATGTACATACTGCAACACACACACACACATGTACATACTGCAACACACACACACACACACACGTACATACTGCAACACACACACACACATGTACATACTGCAACACACACACACACACACATGTACATACTGCAACACACACACACACACACACATGTACATACTGCAACACACACACACACACACACACATGTACATACTGCAACACACACACACACACACACATGTACATACTGCAAACACACACACACACGTACATACTGCAACACACACACACACATGTACATACTGCAACACACACACACACATGTACATACTGCAACACACACACACACACATGTACATACTGCAACACACACACACACATGTACATACTGCAACACACACACACACATGTACATACTGCAACACACACACAGACACATGTACAGTGCCTTGCGAAAGTATTCGGCCCCCTTGAACCTTTCGCCGCATTTCAGGCTTCAAACACAAAGATATAAAAAATATCTTTTTTGTCATGAATCAACAACAAGTGGGACACAATCATGAAGTGGAATGAAATTTATTGGATAATTTCAACTTTTTTTAACAAATAAAAAACTGAAAAGTCAAGCAAGTTTTTGATCTTATGGTGAATTCCCAGGGTATAGTTATTTGTGGGGGAGATTTCAATATTAAGTTGTATCCAAAATTGGATGCTTCAAACCCACAGAATAAAGAAAATACTCTAACTAAAAAGGTTAATTCATTGATGAAAGAACTGGGAATCACTGATATTTGGAGAGAACTATACCCTAGGAGTAGAGATTATACTCACTACTCATGCCCTCACCGTGTCTATTCAAGAATAGACTATTTCTTTATGTTCAAGAATGATGTTCACAGAGTGAGAGACTGTAAGATCAAGACAATTGACCTTTCAGACCACAGCCCTATTTCTCTATCGGTCGTCTTAGAAAAAAAGGTTAGAAGAGTAGTATTACTACTACTAAACACAAATATTCTCAATGATCCAAAACTGAGAGAAGAGTTGAAGGGAGACATCAAAAGCTATTTGGATTTGAATGACAGCGGTGAAGTGTCACAGATCATGTTGTGGGACGCCTTAAAGGCAGTAATGAGAGGAAAGGTTATTTCACTAACTTCTCATTTAAAAAAAAAAAAGAGGACACAAAAATTAACTGATCTTCAAGGAAAATTAAAGCGATTACAACAGGTTGATAGCAGTAGTGGTAATAGCAGGATAAAAGAGGAAATTAAAGGGATTAGGAGTGAAATTGACAACATTTATTTACAGGACACTCAGAAAAAAATGGTCTTTCTCAAACAAAAATATTATGAAATCGGGGGTAAATCAGCCAAGTTACTAGCATACAAGCTACGTAAGCAGAGAGTGGAAAGTGCAATTTACAAAATAAAACACCCATTTACTAAAACAGTGGAAAATAAACTTGAAAAGATCCAGGAGAGTTTTGAACTATTCTATAAAGACTTGTATTCACAACCCCGATTGTCTAATGAGCTAAATATAGAAGATTTTCTGAAAACATTACATTTACCAAAATTAACAAACTTTCAAAATGCAGGACTGGTGCAAGCTATAACAGTCAATGAACTTTATCTGGCTATTTCTAAATTAAAGGCTGGGAAGGCACCAGGCTCAGACGGTTACACCACTGAGTGCTATAAAACATTTAAAGAAGAATTGTCACCTGTTCTACTTCGCACCTTTAACTGGATTATATTAAATAGAAGAATTCCCCCATCGTGGAACGAGGCTATTATTTCTGTAATACCAAAGGAAGGCAAGGATAAGCAAAATTGCAGCAGTTATCGTCCAATTAGTGTACTCAACTTAGATTATACAATTTTCACAGCAATAATAGCAAGAAGGTTGGAAAAAGTTCTACCTGCACTAATTCATCTTGACCAATGTGGTTTTATTCAACAGAGACAGACCTCAGACAATATACGGCGCGCTTTACATGTGATTGGACAGATCCACAAGGACAAGTCCAAGGCGGTCCTGGTAGGATTGGATGCTGAAAAAGCCTTTGATTCTGTCAGATGGGTTTTTCTCTATAAGTCACTGAATGGGTTTGGTTTTGATGATAACTTCATTTCTATAATAATGTCCCTTTACAGTAAGCCGATAGCCCGGGTAAAGATAAATGGAGATGTCTCTGGCTCGTTTCCTCTGGAGCAGGGAACGAGACAGGGATGTCCGATTTCTCCCCTGCTATTTGCACTCTACATTGAGCCTCTGGGTCAATGGATACGACAATCTGAGGATATAAAGGGGGTAAAGGTGGCAGAGAAAGAACAAAAAGTGGCAATGTTTGCAGACGATGTCCTAGTGTTTCTGGAGGAGCCTGGGGAATCATTTGTGAGGTTGATGTATTTGCTAAATAGTTTTGGGAGGATGTCTGGTTACAAGCTAAATGTATCCAAAACTCAAGTAATGGCTTTCAATTACAGTGTTTCAAAACCTCTTAAGGAAAAATACAATCTGGATTGGGAGGCAGTATCTCTAAAATACTTGGGTATAAATCTAACTAAGGACATTTCTAAGTTATTCCAATTAAACTACGATCCATTATCATTAGCAATTAAATCTGACATTCAGAGGTGGAATCTTGTCCCGTTTCTTAATCTAAATTCAAGAATTACTGCAGTCAAAATGAATATACTCCCGCGCCTGCTTTACTTGTTCAGAACACTACCAATTATTGTGAGTGAGAGTCAGTTTAAGGAATGGGACAAGTGGATTTCTCGCTTTATATGGCAGGGGAAAAAAACGAGAATCAGATATAATGTTCTACAATTACAAAAAGCTAGAGGTGGAGCATCACTCCCATGTTTACAGTATTATTACTATGCTTCGCAGATTATTACTATACTGTATTGGTGTAACCCGCACTACCAAGCCAATTGGAAGACAATAGAAACTAGTTTATCAAAAATCCCTTTATCAGCAGTGATTGCGGACAACCACCTGGCTGAGCAGGTGGAAGGTTTAAGCTTTTGGATTGATCGTTAAAAGTGTGGCATAAAGTAGCCAGAGTTTGTGACATTGGTGGTGTTCTGAACAACTTTCGTTGGGTCGCTTATGATTCAGATTTCCAGCCGAACAAAACTGATAAAAGGTTCCACGCCTGGATTGAGAAACAATTAACTACATACCTCTCATTCACACACAAAGGAGCATTGCGCAGCTTTCAGTCCCTGCAATCAGACTTTGGTTTGGAGCAGATTTCTTCAGGTTCCTCCAGATGAGGGATTATTACAACAAACATTGTAAAAACTCAAACCTAACAGCAGTGGAGGCAGACTTCTTCAAGTTCTTAAAATCAGCTCACAGTGATTCGATAAGGAAGGCAATCTCAAAGTTATACAATGGATTATTAAATGCAAAAAAGGATAATACCACACACATTAAGAATAAGTGGGAACAAGAAGCACAAATTAATATCTCTGATGGGGATTGGGAGGAGCCTCTTTCAATGGACTTCAACCAATTCTTTGAACTGGCGAGAGCACTGCTGGAAAAATGCCACAAGATACTTTATATCGCCACAGCAAAGTAAATTTAGGAACAAAACAGCAGAGTGCAGGAGAAAATGTGGTTCCTCGGAGGCAAACCATTTTCATATATTCTGGGAGTGTTTTAAAACAATACTGGGTGGGAGTCCATAAAACATTGAATAAGGTCTTCCAGGAGCATGTTTGTATTTGGGTTTGGCTCCAGCATTGGTTTGGGGGGAGACATAAGGCTGCTGCAGGCTCTTTTGGCTGCAAGTAAAAAATCTGTTACTAGAAAATGGCTGAATTCAACACCACCATCACTAGAGGACTGGTATGGGACAATTTTAGAAATATTCAAAATGGAAAAATTGACATACCCTTTACGAACACAAATGGATACATTCTACGCAATTTGGAACAAATGGATCGATTTTATTTCCCCCCCCCCGAAAGGACTTTTCTTGATTCTAATTGCATCTGATGTTTATTGTAAAAACATGTTTTCCTTTTGTTGTAACAAGTAAGAAATTGAAATTCTAGGCACCCATTGGTTTTGTTCTGCTTCCTTTTGTTTTGTTTTTTACTTTTATTTTATTTAGTTTTTCTTTATCCATCCATCCATTTTCTACCCTTTAATCCATTTCTGGGTCAGGGGGGTGGCAGTCAGAGATGCACCCAAGTCTCATAGCACCAGCCCCTCACTGACCCTCTGCAGGTGGTGAGTCCACAGGAGGACGGCTGCTCTCTGAGTGAGCATAGCCTTGATCTTTCAGTGGGGGCTTTGGGCAAAGTGGGGTTAAGTGTCTTGCCCAAGGACACAACGACAGCAGTCATCAGTGGGAGTCGATGGAGAAGGTGCAGAGGTGGGAATTGAACCCACGACCTTCTGGCCTTAAGGCCAATGCTCTACCAACTGAGCTACTGTCGCCCCCTTTATAATTTCTTTATAATTTACATTATTACTAAAATGTGAGAAGGATTACAAAATAAAAAAATATCGATGATACGTTTTTGTAATGTTGTGACCCTTTTCTTAATAAAAATCTAAATATAAAAAAAAAAAAAAAAAAACTGAAAAGTGGGGCGTGCAATATTATTCGGCCCCTTGCGCTAATACTTTGTAGCGCCACCTTTTGCTGCAATTACAGCTGCAAGTCGCTTGGGGTATGTCTCTATCAGTTTTGCACATCGAGAGACTGGAATTCTTTCCCATTCTTCCTTGCAAAACAGCTGGAGCTCAGTGAGGTTGGATGGAGAGCGTTTGTGAACAGCAGTCTTCAGCTCTTTCCACAGATTCTGGATTGGATTCAGGTCTGGACTTTGACTTGGCCATTCTAACACCTGGATACGTCTATTTGTGAACCATTCCATTGTAGATTTGGCTTTATGTTTTGGATCATTGTCCTGTTGGAAGATAAATCTCCGTCCCAGTCTCAGGTCTTTTGCAGACTCCAACAGGTTTTCTTCCAGAATTTGGCTCCATCCATCTTCCCATCAATTTTAGCCATCTTCCCTGTCCCTGCTGAAGAAAAGCAGGCCCAAAGCATGATGCTGCCACCACCATGTTTGACAGTGGGGATGGTGTGTTCAGGGTGATGAGCTGTGTTGCTTTTACACCAAACATATTGTTTTGCATTGTGGCCAAAAAGTTTGATTTTGGTTTCATCTGACCAGAGCACCTTCTTCCACATGTTTGGTGTGTCTCCCAGGTGGCTTGTGGCAAACTTTAAACCAGACTTTTTATGGATATCTTTGAGAAATGGCTTTCTTCTTGCCACTCTTCCATAAAGGCCAGATTTGTGCAGTGCACGACTGATTGTTGTCCTATGGACAGACTCTCCCACCTCAGCTGTAGTTATCTGCAGTTCATCCAGAGTGATCATGGGCCTCTTGGCTGCATCTCTGATCAGTCTTCTCCTTGTTTGAGATGAAAGTTTGGAGGGACGGCCGGGTCTTGGTAGATTTGCAGTGGTCTGATACTCCTTCCATTTCAATATAATTGCTTGCACAGTGCTCCTTGAGATGTTTAAAGCTTGGGAAATCTTTTTGTATCCAAATCCGGCTTTAAACTTTCACAACAGTATCTCGGACCTGCCTGGTGTGTTCCTTTGTCTTCATGGTTCTCTCTGTGCTTTAAACAGAACCCTGAGACTATCAAAGAGCAGGTGCATTTATACGGAGACTTGATTACACACAGGTGCATTCTATTTATCGTCATCAGTCATTTAGGACAACATTGGATCATTCAAAGATCCTCACTGAACTTCTGGACTGAGTTTGCTGCACTGAAAGTAAAGGGGCCGAATAATATTGCACGCCCCACTTTTCAGTTTTTATTTGTTAAAAAAGTTTAAATTATCCAATAAATTTCGTTCCACTTCACGATTGTGTCCCACTTGTTGTTGATTCATGACAAAAAATTAAAATGTTATATCTTTATGTTTGAAGCCTGAAATGTGGCGAAATGTTGAAAGGTTCAAGGGGGCCGAATACTTTCGCAAGGCACTGTACATACTGCAACACACACACACACACACACATGTACATACTGCAACAGACACACACACACACATGTACATACTGCAACACACACACACACACACACATGTACATACTGCAACACACACACACACACACACACATGTACATACTGCAACACACACACACACGTACATACTGCAACACACACACACACACACACATGTACATACTGCACACACACACACAAACATGTACATACTGCAACACACACACACACATGTACATACTGCAACACACACACACACACGTACATACTGCAACACACACACAAACATGTACATACTGCAACACACACACACACACACACATGTACATACTGCAACACACACACACATGTACATACTGCAACACACACACACACACACATGTACATACTGCAACACACACACACACATGTACATACTGCAACACACACACAAACATGTACATACTGCAACACACACACACACACACACATGTACATACTGCAACACACACACACACACACGTACATACTGCAACACACACACAAACATGTACATACTGCAACACACACACACACACACACACATGTACATACTGCAACACACACACACATGTACATACTGCAACACACACACACACACACATGTACATACTGCAACACACACACACACACACATGTACATACTGCAACACACACACACATTGACTCTCTGGTCTCACTCTGGTCTCACTCTGGTCTCACTCTGGTCTCACTCTGGTCTCACTCTGGTCTCACTCTGGTCTCGCTCCTCCTGGTCTCGCTCCTCCTGGTCTCTTCTCCTCCTGGTCTTTCTCCTCCTGGTCTTTCTCCTCCTGGTCTTTCTCCTCCTGGTCTTTCTCCTGCTGGTCTCCTCCTGGTCTCCCTCCTTCTGGTCTCCCTCCTCCTGGTCTCCCTCCTCCTGGTCTCCCTCCTCCTGGTCTCCCTCCTCCTGGTCTCCCTCCTCCTGGTCTCCCTCCTCCTGGTCTATCTCCTGCTGGTCTCCCTCCTCCTGGTCTCTTCTCCTCCTGGTCTCTTCTCCTCCTGGTCTTTCTCCTCCTGGTCTTTCTCCTCCTGGTCTTTCTCCTCCTGGTCTTTCTCCTCCTGGTCTTTCTCCTGCTGGTCTCCTCCTGGTCTCCCTCCTCCTGGTCTCCCTCCTCCTGGTCTCCCTCCTCCTGGTCTCCCTCCTCCTGGTCTCCCTCCTCCTGGTCTATCTCCTGCTGGTCTCTCTCCTCCTGGTCTTTCTCCTGCTGGTCTCCTCCTGGTCTCTCTCCTCTTGGTCTCCTCCTGGTCTCCTGCTGGTCTCCTCCTGGTCTCTTCTTCTCCTGGTCTCTTCTTCTCCTGGTCTTTCTCCTGGTCTTTATCCTGGTCTTTATCCTGGTCTTTCTCCTGGTCTTTCTCCTGGTCTTTCTCCTGGTCTTTCTCCTGGTCTCTCTCCTCTTGGTCTCCTCCTGGTCTCTCTCCTCCTGGTCTCTTCTTCTCCTGGTCTTTCTCCTCCTGGTCTCCTCCTGGTTTCCTCCTGGTTTCCTCCTGGTTTCCTCCTGGTTTCCTCCTGGTCTCTCTCCTCTTGGTCTCTCCTCCTGCTGGTCTCCTGCTGGTCTCCTCCTGGTCTCCTCCTGGTCTCCTCCTGGTCTCTCTCCTCCTGGTCTCTCTCCTCCTGGTCTCCTCCTGGTCTCTCTCCTCCTGGTCTCCTCCTGGTCTCCTCCTGGTCTCCTCCTGGTCTCCTCCTGGTCTCCTCCTGGTCTCCTCCTGGTCTCTCTCCTCCTGGTCTCCTCCTGGTCTCCTCCTGGTCTCCTCCTGGTCTCTCTCCTCCTGGTCTCTGTCCTGCTGGTCTCTGTCCTGCTGGTCTCTGTCCTCCTGGTCTCTGTCCTCCTGGTCTCCTCCTGGTCTCCTCCTGGTCTCCTCCTGGTCTCTCTCCTCCTGGTCTCCTCCTGGTCTCTCTCCTGCTGGTCTCTCTCCTGCTGGTCTCTGTGTATATAAATGAGACTAACCTCAAATCCAAAGACCAGTTGTACAGAGGCTCCTCTGGTGATGATGCTGTGGCAGGCGTGGCTCACAAACAGGAAGTCCATGATGGCGAGGAGGACCATCAAGGCTGAGGGCCAACCATCAAAGATCAATACAATCAAAGATCAAAACCATCAAAGATCAATGACATCAAAGATCAAAACCATCAAAGATCATGTAATAACCTCTTCTATAAAAGAGACATTTGCATCAAAGTTTGAAGGCATTTTCCAATAACTATAAACATATGCTAATGCTAACGAGCATATGCTAATGCTAACTGGCACATTAGCTCGTTAGCATTAGCCAAGACAAGCAGACACACACACTTTCTACTCACATAAAACTCTCATGTGGAAGAGCCAGGAGATGTTTGGACTGCGCTCCATCTGAAACAGGAAGCAGAGGTCACACACACATACAGACGTCACACACACATACACACGTCACACACATACACATAACACAAACACAAACACATAACACACACAGACGTCACACACACACACATAACATACACATAACACACACACATAACATACACATAACACACACACACATACACATAACACACACACACACACACACGTCACACACATACACACACACACACAGAGAGACACACACACACACACGTCACACACATACACATAACACAAACACAAACACACACACACAGACGTCACACACACACACACACACAGACGTCAGAGTCAGAGTCAGTGTCAGTGTCAGAGTCAGTGTCAGAGTCAGAGTCAGTGTCAGAGTCAGTGTCAGACTCTGAGTCAGAGTCTGAGTCTGAGTCAGAGTCAGTGTCAGTGTCAGAGTCAGTGTCAGACTCTGAGTCAGAGTCAGAGTCAGAGTCAGAGTCAGAGTCAGAGTCAGTGTCAGTGTCAGAGTCAGTGTCAGACTCTGAGTCAGAGTCAGAGTCAGTGTCAGTGTCAGTGTCAGAGTCAGAGTCAGTGTCAGACTCAGAGTCAGAGTCAGTGTCAGAGTCAGAGTCAGAGTCAGTGTCAGTGTCAGTGTCAGAGTCAGTGTCAGACTCTGAGTCAGAGTCAGAGTCAGAGTCAGTGTCAGTGTCAGTGTCAGAGTCAGAGTCAGAGTCAGTGTCAGACTCAGAGTCAGAGTCAGTGTCAGTGTCAGTGTCAGAGTCAGAGTCAGAGTCAGAGTCAGTGTCAGAGTCAGAGTCAGAGTCAGTGTCAGTGTCAGAGTCAGTGTCAGTGTCAGTGTCAGAGTCAGAGTCAGTGTCAGAGTCAGTGTCAGTGTCAGAGTCAGACTCTGAGTCAGAGTCAGAGTCAGAGTCAGAGTCAGTGTCAGAGTCAGTGTCAGACTCTGAGTCAGAGTCAGAGTCAGTGTCAGTGTCAGAGTCAGAGTCAGTGTCAGACTCAGAGTCAGAGTCAGTGTCAGTGTCAGTGTCAGAGTCAGAGTCAGAGTCAGTGTCAGAGTCAGTGTCAGAGTCAGAGTCAGTGTCAGTGTCAGAGTCAGTGTCAGTGTCAGTGTCAGAGTCAGAGTCAGTGTCAGAGTCAGTGTCAGTGTCAGAGTCAGACTCTGAGTCAGAGTCAGAGTCAGTGTCAGTGTCAGAGTCAGTGTCAGTGTCAGAGTCAGAGTCAGTGTCAGTGTCAGAGTCAGTGTCAGAGTCAGTGTCAGAGTCAGTGTCAGAGTCAGAGTCAGAGTCAGAGTCAGAGTCAGAGTCAGTGTCAGAGTCAGTGTCAGAGTCAGAGTCAGAGTCAGAGTCAGTGTCAGAGTCAGTGTCAGTGTCAGACTCTGAGTCAGAGTCAGAGTCAGAGTCAGTGTCAGAGTCAGTGTCAGAGTCAGTGTCAGACTCTGAGTCAGAGTCAGTGTCAGAGTCAGTGTCAGAGTCAGAGTCAGAGTCAGTGTCAGAGTCAGTGTCAGAGTCAGTGTCAGAGTCAGTGTCAGTGTCAGTGTCAGAGTCAGAGTCAGAGTCAGTGTCAGAGTCAGTGTCAGAGTCAGTGTCAGAGTCAGTGTCAGAGTCAGTGTCAGTGTCAGACTCAGAGTCAGAGTCAGTGTCAGAGTCAGAGTCAGAGTCAGTGTCAGTGTCAGTGTCAGAGTCAGTGTCAGAGTCAGTGTCAGTGTCAGACTCAGAGTCAGAGTCAGTGTCAGAGTCAGAGTCAGAGTCAGTGTCAGTGTCAGTGTCAGTGTCAGAGTCAGAGTCAGTGTCAGACTCAGAGTCAGAGTCAGTGTCAGTGTCAGTGTCAGAGTCAGAGTCAGAGTCAGAGTCAGTGTCAGAGTCAGAGTCAGTGTCAGTGTCAGAGTCAGTGTCAGTGTCAGTGTCAGAGTCAGTGTCAGTGTCAGTGTCAGAGTCAGTGTCAGACTCTGAGTCAGAGTCAGAGTCAGAGTCAGAGTCAGTGTCAGTGTCAGTGTCAGAGTCAGAGTCAGTGTCAGACTCAGAGTCAGACTCAGAGTCAGAGTCAGTGTCAGTGTCAGTGTCAGAGTCAGAGTCAGAGTCAGTGTCAGAGTCAGTGTCAGAGTCAGTGTCAGAGTCAGTGTCAGAGTCAGAGTCAGAGTCAGAGTCAGTGTCAGAGTCAGTGTCAGAGTCAGTGTCAGAGTCAGTGTCAGAGTCAGAGTCAGTGTCAGAGTCAGAGTCAGTGTCAGAGTCAGTGTCAGAGTCAGAGTCAGAGTCAGAGTCAGAGTCAGTGTCAGAGTCAGTGTCAGAGTCAGTGTCAGAGTCAGTGTCAGAGTCAGTGTCAGAGTCAGTGTCAGAGTCAGAGTCAGAGTCAGTGTCAGAGTCAGTGTCAGAGTCAGAGTCAGAGTCAGAGTCAGAGTCAGTGTCAGAGTCAGTGTCAGAGTCAGTGTCAGAGTCAGTGTCAGAGTCAGTGTCAGAGTCAGAGTCAGAGTCAGAGTCAGAGTCAGTGTCAGAGTCAGTGTCAGAGTCAGTGTCAGAGTCAGTGTCAGAGTCAGTGTCAGTGTCAGAGTCAGAGTCAGTGTCAGAGTCAGTGTCAGAGTCAGTGTCAGACTCTGAGTCAGTGTCAGAGTCAGTGTCAGAGTCAGTGTCAGAGTCAGTGTCAGAGTCAGAGTCAGAGTCAGAGTCAGAGTCAGTGTCAGAGTCAGTGTCAGAGTCAGTGTCAGAGTCAGTGTCAGTGTCAGTCAGAGTCAGAGTCAGAGTCAGAGTCAGTGTCAGAGTCAGTGTCAGAGTCAGAGAGTCAGAGTCAGAGTCAGAGTCAGAGTCAGTGTCAGAGTCAGTGTCAGTGTCAGTGTCAGAGTCAGAGTCAGTGTCAGAGTCAGTGTCAGAGTCAGAGTCAGACTCAGAGTCAGAGTCAGTGTCAGAGTCAGTGTCAGAGTCAGTGTCAGAGTCAGAGTCAGAGTCAGTGTCAGAGTCAGTGTCAGAGTCAGTGTCAGAGTCAGTGTCAGAGTCAGAGTCAGTGTCAGAGTCAGTGTCAGAGTCAGTGTCAGAGTCAGTGTCAGAGTCAGTGTCAGACTCTGAGTCAGAGTCAGAGTCAGTGTCAGAGTCAGTGTCAGAGTCAGTGTCAGAGTCAGAGTCAGAGTCAGAGTCAGTGTCAGTGTCAGTGTCAGAGTCAGAGTCAGAGTCAGAGTCAGTCAGTGTCAGAGTCAGAGTCAGAGTCAGAGTCAGAGTCAGTGTCAGAGTCAGAGTCAGTGTCAGAGTCAGAGTCAGTCAGTGTCAGAGTCAGAGTCAGAGTCAGTGTCAGAGTCAGTGTCAGAGTCAGTGTCAGAGTCAGTGTCAGAGTCAGTGTCAGAGTCAGTGTCAGAGTCAGTGTCAGAGTCAGTGTCAGAGTCAGTGTCAGAGTCAGTGTCAGAGTCAGTGTCAGAGTCAGTGTCAGAGTCAGTGTCAGAGTCAGAGTCAGTGTCAGAGTCAGTGTCAGACTCTGAGTCAGAGTCAGAGTCAGAGTCAGTGTCAGAGTCAGAGTCAGAGTCAGAGTCAGAGTCAGTGTCAGTGTCAGAGTCAGTGTCAGTGTCAGAGTCAGTGTCAGAGTCAGTCAGTGTCAGAGTCAGAGTCAGTGTCAGAGTCAGAGTCAGTGTCAGAGTCAGAGTCAGTGTCAGAGTCAGAGTCAGTCAGTGTCAGAGTCAGAGTCAGTGTCAGAGTCAGTGTCAGAGTCAGTGTCAGAGTCAGTGTCAGAGTCAGTGTCAGAGTCAGTGTCAGTGTCAGAGTCAGTGTCAGAGTCAGTGTCAGAGTCAGAGTCAGTGTCAGAGTCAGAGTCAGTGTCAGAGTCAGAGTCAGAGTCAGTGTCAGAGTCAGAGTCAGTCAGTGTCAGAGTCAGAGTCAGAGTCAGTGTCAGAGTCAGTGTCAGAGTCAGTGTCAGAGTCAGTGTCAGAGTCAGTGTCAGAGTCAGTGTCAGAGTCAGTGTCAGAGTCAGTGTCAGAGTCAGTGTCAGAGTCAGTGTCAGAGTCAGTGTCAGAGTCAGTGTCAGAGTCAGAGTCAGAGTCAGAGTCAGTGTCAGACTCTGAGTCAGAGTCAGAGTCAGAGTCAGTGTCAGTGTCAGTGTCAGAGTCAGAGTCAGAGTCAGTCAGAGTCAGTGTCAGAGTCAGAGTCAGAGTCAGTCAGTGTCAGAGTCAGTGTCAGAGTCAGAGTCAGAGTCAGAGTCAGTCAGTGTCAGTGTCAGTGTCAGAGTCAGTGTCAGAGTCAGAGTCAGTCAGTGTCAGAGTCAGTGTCAGAGTCAGAGTCAGAGTCAGAGTCAGAGTCAGAGTCAGTCAGAGTCAGAGTCAGAGTCAGAGTCAGAGTCAGTGTCAGAGTCAGAGTCAGTGTCAGAGTCAGTGTCAGAGTCAGTGTCAGAGTCAGAGTCAGTGTCAGAGTCAGTGTCAGAGTCAGAGTCAGAGTCAGTGTCAGAGTCAGTGTCAGAGTCAGTGTCAGAGTCAGAGTCAGAGTCAGAGTCAGAGTCAGTGTCAGTGTGAGAGTCAGTGTCAGAGTCAGTGTCAGAGTCAGTGTCAGTGTCAGAGTCAGAGTCAGTGTCAGTGTCAGAGTCAGAGTCAGTGTCAGTGTCAGTGTCAGAGTCAGTGTCAGACTCTGAGTCAGAGTCAGAGTCAGAGTCAGTGTCAGAGTCAGAGTCAGTGTCAGTGTCAGTGTCAGAGTCAGAGTCAGAGTCAGAGTCAGTCAGTGTCAGAGTCAGTGTCAGAGTCAGTGTCAGAGTCAGAGTCAGTGTCAGAGTCAGAGTCAGAGTCAGTGTCAGAGTCAGAGTCAGTCAGTGTCAGAGTCAGAGTCAGAGTCAGTGTCAGAGTCAGTGTCAGAGTCAGTGTCAGAGTCAGTGTCAGAGTCAGTGTCAGAGTCAGAGTCAGTGTCAGTGTCAGAGTCAGTGTCAGACTCTGAGTCAGAGTCAGAGTCAGTGTCAGTGTCAGAGTCAGAGTCAGAGTCAGAGTCAGAGTCAGAGTCAGTGTCAGAGTCAGAGTCAGAGTCAGAGTCAGAGTCAGAGTCAGTGTCAGAGTCAGTGTCAGAGTCAGTGTCAGAGTCAGAGTCAGTGTCAGAGTCAGAGTCAGTCAGAGTCAGTGTCAGTGTCAGAGTCAGAGTCAGAGTCAGTCAGTGTCAGAGTCAGTGTCAGAGTCAGTGTCAGAGTCAGAGTCAGAGTCAGAGTCAGTCAGTGTCAGAGTCAGAGTCAGTGTCAGAGTCAGAGTCAGAGTCAGTGTCAGAGTCAGAGTCAGTGTCAGAGTCAGAGTCAGTCAGTGTCAGAGTCAGAGTCAGAGTCAGTGTCAGAGTCAGAGTCAGAGTCAGAGTCAGTGTCAGAGTCAGTCAGTGTCAGAGTCAGTGTCAGAGTCAGAGTCAGTGTCAGAGTCAGTGTCAGAGTCAGAGTCAGAGTCAGTGTCAGTGTCAGAGTCAGTGTCAGAGTCAGAGTCAGAGTCAGAGTCAGTGTCAGAGTCAGAGTCAGAGTCAGTGTCAGAGTCAGTGTCAGAGTCAGAGTCAGAGTCAGAGTCAGTGTCAGAGTCAGTGTCAGAGTCACAGTCAGTGTCAGAGTCAGTGTCAGAGTCAGTGTCAGAGTCAGAGTCAGAGTCAGAGTCAGTGTCAGAGTCAGTGTCAGTGTCAGAGTCAGAGTCAGAGTCAGAGTCAGTGTCAGAGTCAGTGTCAGAGTCAGTGTCAGAGTCAGAGTCAGTGTCAGTGTCAGAGTCAGTGTCAGAGTCAGAGTCAGTGTCAGAGTCAGAGTCAGAGTCAGAGTCAGTGTCAGTGTCAGAGTCAGAGTCAGAGTCAGAGTCAGAGTCAGTCAGTGTCAGAGTCAGAGTCAGAGTCAGTGTCAGAGTCAGAGTCAGTGTCAGAGTCAGTCAGTGTCAGAGTCAGTGTCAGAGTCAGTGTCAGAGTCAGTGTCAGAGTCAGTGTCAGAGTCAGTGTCAGAGTCAGAGTCAGAGTCAGAGTCACAGTCAGTGTCAGAGTCAGTGTCAGAGTCAGAGTCAGTGTCAGAGTCAGTGTCAGAGTCAGTGTCAGAGTCAGAGTCAGAGTCAGTGTCAGAGTCAGTGTCAGAGTCAGAGTCAGAGTCAGAGTCAGAGTCAGAGTCAGTGTCAGAGTCAGTGTCAGTGTCAGAGTCAGAGTCAGAGTCAGAGTCAGAGTCAGTGTCAGAGTCAGTGTCAGAGTCAGAGTCAGTGTCAGTGTCAGAGTCAGTGTCAGAGTCAGAGTCAGTGTCAGAGTCAGAGTCAGAGTCAGAGTCAGAGTCAGAGTCAGAGTCAGAGTCAGTGTCAGAGTCAGAGTCAGAGTCAGAGTCAGAGTCAGTGTCAGAGTCAGTGTCAGAGTCAGAGTCAGAGTCAGAGTCAGTGTCAGAGTCAGTGTCAGAGTCACAGTCAGTGTCAGAGTCAGAGTCAGAGTCAGTGTCAGAGTCAGTGTCAGAGTCACAGTCAGTGTCAGAGTCAGTGTCAGTGTCAGAGTCAGACTCTGAGTCGGAGTTACATAGTCCTCAGACCCAAATAGTCCTCAGACTCACATAGTCCTCAGACTCACATAGTCCTCAGACTCACATAGTCCTCAGACTCACATAGTCCTCAGACTCACATAGTCCTCAGACTCACATAGTCCACGCGGTCCTCTGCTAACCAGTGAAAACACTTGAGGAACAGCAGCAGAGTGAACAGAGCCACAAAGCGCGGAGAAAAGTCGTCTCTGAACACGGTGAAGGCCAGGCACGTCTCTGTCACTGCATACCAGGAACGCTCTACCAGGTGCTGCGGACCAGAGAGACCAGTGAGACCAGTGAGACCAGAGAGACCAGAGAGACCAGAGAGAGAGACCTGAGAGGGACCAGAGAGACCAGAGAGAGAGACCTGAGAGGGACCAGAGACCGACCAGAGAGAGACCAGAGAGAGACCAGAGAGAGACCGGAGAGCGAGACCAGGGAGAGACCAGAGAGACCAGGGAGAGACCAGAGAGAGACCAGAGAGAGACCGGAGAGCGAGACCAGGGAGAGACCAGAGAGACCAGGGAGAGACCAGAGAGAGACCAGAGAGAGACCGGAGAGCGAGACCAGGGAGAGACCAGAGAGAGACCAGAGAGACCAGGGAGAGACCAGAGAGAGACCAGAGAGACCAGGGAGAGACCAGAGAGAGACCAGAGAGACCAGAGAGAGACCAGAGAGAGACCAGAGAGAGACCGGAGAGCGAGACCAGGGAGAGACCAGAGAGAGACCAGAGAGACCAGGGAGAGACCAGAGAGAGACCAGGGAGAGACCAGGGAGAGACCAGAGAGAGACCAGAGAGACCAGAGAGTGAGAGTCTTTCTCTAAGACATTTACCTCCATCTCTGCCGCTCGGAGCTGTCCAAAGAACACCTTCCTCATGAACTTCCCCAAGAGAAAGACCAGAACAAAGGCCTGAATGTAGAGGACCTGGAGGACAAGGAACCATGAGGTCTAAAGCAGGTCTAAAGCAGGACTAAGCAGGTCTAAAGCAGGTCTAAAGCAGGTCTAAAGCAGGACTAAAGCAGGCCTAAAGCAGGTCTAAAGCAGGACTAAGCAGGTCTAAAGCAGGACTAAAGCAGGACTAAAGCAGGTCTAAAGCAGGTCTAAAGCAGGTCTAAAGCAGGACTAAAGCAGGTCTAAAGCAGGACTAAAGCAGGTCTAAAGCAGGACTAAAGCAGGACTAAAGCAGGTCTAAAGCAGGTCTAAAGCAGGTCTAAAGCAGGTCTAAAGCAGGACTAAGCAGGTCTAAAGCAGGTCTAAAGCAGGTCTAAAGCAGGACTGAAGCAGGTCTAAAGCAGGACTAAGCAGGTCTAAAGCAGGTCTAAAGCAGGTCTAAAGCAGGTCTAAAGCAGGTCTAAAGCAGGACTAAAGCAGGTCTAAAGCAGGATTAAAGCAGGTCTAAAGCAGGTCTAAAGCAGGTCTAAAGCAGGACTAAAGCAGGTCTAAAGCAGGATTAAAGCAGGTCTAAAGCAGGTCTAAAGCAGGTCTAAAGCAGGATTAAAGCAGGACTCACGGCCATGCTGGGGCTGCTCTTGGTGAGGTAAACCACTGTGGGGTAGAACTGCTGCTTCAGGAGATAAGCATGAGCTACGACCGCCGCCGTCAGAGCCAGACTGGAGGCCGTGACCAGGACTGCACGCACCATCATTGGACCGGGACTGGGACCGGAGTCCAGGGACTAGAGACTGGGGACCTGTCATGAAGAGATGCACGTGAGCGACTGGCAGAACATGCAAAACTGTATTTTTTCTCACTTTCAGTTGTCCATCCGCGCCAACATCAGTAACTACTGACACAAACACATAGCTCCGCTCCTTCTGTCTGAAAGCTCCTGTGACATCACAGTGACATCACGGTGACATCACAGTGACATCACGGTGACATCACGGTGACATCACGGTGACATCACAGTGACATCACGGTGACATCACAGTGAGATCACAGTGACATCACGGTGACATCACGGTGACATCACGGTGACATGACAGTGACATGACAGTGACATCACGGTGACATCACAGTGACATCACAGTGACATCACGGTGACATCACGGTGACATCACGGTGACATCACGGTGACATCACGGTGACATCACAGTGACATCACGGTGACATGACAGTGACATCACGGTGACATCACGGTGACATCACAGTGACATCACAGTGACATCACGGTGACATCACGGTGACATGACAGTGACATGACAGTGACATGACGGTGACATCACGGTGACATCACAGTGACATCACAGTGACATCACAGTGACATCACGGTGACATCACGGTGACATCACGGAGACATCACGGTGACATCACGGTGACATCACGGTGACATCACAGTGACATCACAGTGACATCACAGTGACATCACAGTGACTTCACGGTGACTTCACAGTGACATCACAGTGACATCACAGTGACATCACGGTGACATCACGGTGACATCACAGTGACATCACAGTGACATCACAGTGACTTCACGGTGACTTCACAGTGACATCACAGTGACATCACAGTGACATCACAGTGACATCACTCTCAGAGCAGTTTTGTGTTTTAAAACAAAATTATTGCTCAAACATTAGTTTCAGTCATTTCTGTGAAATTATGCTGGTTACCATTTGTCTGTTTGTAGTTCTCTCTCTGGTCTCTCTCTGGTCTCTCTCTCTCTCTGGTCTCTCTCTCTCTCTCTCTCTCTGGTCTCTCTCTCTCTCTCTGGTCTCTCTCTGGTCTCTCTCTGGTCTCTCTCTCTGGTCTCTCTCTGGTCTCTCTCTCTCTCTGGTCTCTCTCTGGTCTCTCTCTCTGGTCTCTCTCTGGTCTCTCTCTGGTCTCTCTCTGGTCTCTCTCTCTCTCTGGTCTCTCTCTGGTCTCTCTCTCTGGTCTCTCTCTGGTCTCTCTCTCTGGTCGGTCTCTCTCTGGTCTCTCTCTCTGGTCTCTCTCTCTCTGGTCTCTCTCTCTCTGGTCTCTGACCAGTATTAAATCCTCACACTGGTTCTGTTTGCTGGTTCTGCCTGCAGGTTCTGTCTCCTGGTTCTGCCTGCTGGTTCTGCCTGCAGGTTCTCTCTCCTGGTTCTGCCTGCTGGTTCTGCCTGCAGGTTCTCTCTCCTGGTTCTGCCTGCTGGTTCTGTCTCCTGGTTCTGCCTGCTGGTTCTGCCTGCAGGTTCTCTCTCCTGGTTCTGCCTGCTGGTTCTGCCTGCAGGTTCTGCCTGCAGGTTCTGTCTCCTGGTTCTGCCTGCAGGTTCTGCCTGCTGGTTCTGCCTGCAGGTTCTGTCTCCTGGTTCTGCCTGCTGGTTCTGCCTGCAGGTTCTCTCTCCTGGTTCTGCCTGCTGGTTCTGCCTGCTGGTTCTGCCTGCAGGTTCTGTCTCCTGGTTCTGCCTGCAGGTTCTGCCTGCTGGTTCTGCCTGCAGGTTCTGTCTCCTGGTTCTGCCTGCTGGTTCTGCCTGCAGGTTCTGCCTGCTGGTTCTGCCTGCAGGTTCTGTCTTCTGGTTCTACCCCCAGTGCCTGCGCGCTGCCCTTGTGCCCAT
Source organism: Knipowitschia caucasica (assembly GCA_964034765.1). Lineage (NCBI taxonomy): Eukaryota > Metazoa > Chordata > Actinopteri > Gobiiformes > Gobiidae > Knipowitschia > Knipowitschia caucasica. The sequence continues at coordinate 27,934,716 of OZ035840.1, forward strand.
GAGCCTCTGTTAGACCGCAGTAACTGATCCAAATCCCAGCTGTCAGAGATGCTAACAGCTAATTAGCTGCTACATGCTAACAGCAGGTCTAAACTTACCGCCGTAAATGAGGCCTGATTCCCGGTGGAAGCGGTCAGAGGTACGGGTCAGACGCAGAGCAGCAGTGGAAGCTTCAGATCCACTTCATTTTGCTCAAAAGTCCCGTTTCGTCAGATTTCGAAGCTTTAATTCCGCGGTTTGCAGCAGAGGAGACGTGTTTATCTTTGGCTCGGCCACATCACATCCGGGAACTTACGGTAAAAACACGCAGCGAAAATTACAAATAAAAAAAAGAAAATATGCATAAGCAAGAAAATAAACTTCCTCAAATCAAACCGAATACATGTATAATTCATTTATTTATTATCTATTTCATTTGTAAATTATATATATGCAGTCAATCAGACTTAGTTAGTAAAGGACGAACAATATCTGTGGGAAACCAACGCGCGCTTCCGTTTCAACTTACGGTAAACCAACGTGGACCAATCAGAAACCCGGACACTTAAAGCTCAGGTCTGTAACTTTAGTCTAAATAACACATGTTTAAAGCTCAGGTCTGTAACTTTAGTCTAAATAACACATGTTTAAAGCTCAGGTCTGTAACTTTAGTCTGAATAACACATGTTTAAAGCTCAGGTCTGTAACTTTAGTCTGAATAACACATGTTTAAAGCTCAGGTCTGTAACTTTAGTCTGAATAACACATGTTTAAAGCTCAGGTCTGTAACTTTAGTCTGAATAACACATGTTTAAAGCTCAGGTCTGTAACTTTAGTCTGAATAACACATGTTTAAAGCTCAGGTCTGTAACTTTAGTCTGAATAACACATGTTTAAAGCTCAGGTCTGTAACTTTAGTCTGAATAACACATGTTTAAAGCTCAGGTCTGTAACTTTAGTCTGAATAACATATCAGATCCAGATTCAGTTTATTTGCCATTTGCAGTAAAACCACATTGGAATATATTAGCAAAAGTCTCCAGTGTGCACAGACAAATACAGACATAAAACAATAAAAGACAGAAATAAAACAAATAAAACAAACAAATGTCACTGTGAAATCGATCGACTAAAACAGTTTCAAAACAAGTGCAAATCATTAAAGTGCTCTGTTCACACTGATAACAGCCTGTGGATAAAAACTGTTAGTGTAACAAGATGTCCTGCATCTCAGAGAGCGATATCTTCTGCCAGAGGGAAGAAGCTGGAACATGGCTTTCCCAGGGTGGCCAGAAGAGTCATTAACAATCCTAAGAGCTTTGTTTAAAAGTTTGGATTTATAAAGAACCTCCAGAACAGGAAGCTCACAGCCCACGGTCCTCTTTGCAGAGCGGAGCACCTTGTTTAAAGCTCTCTTTTCTTTATCTGTGATGTTTCCAAACCACACAGACACAGAACCAACAAGTAAACTCTCAATGGTGCAGCCATAAAAGTTAAGCACAATCTTAGAGTTAGTGGTAAATTCTCTAAGTTTACGCAGAAAGTAGAGACGCTGACGAGCTTTCTTCAGATTCAGATTACTTTATTTATCCCACCAGCACATTGTTTGAGCAGCACATACCATTAAAAAACACAGGAAAGAAGTGCTTTGACGTGAAGTGGAGTCCGACACAAACACATGAACATGATACAACAAGACATCTCAACCATCAAAGTCCACGTCCAGCTACAGAGAGGTCCTCCTTCAGAACATGACCTGTGGACATTCTGATGAACACCTCCTTCAGAACATGACCTGTGGACATTCTGATGAACACCTCCTTCAGAACATGACCTGTGGACATTCTGATGAACTCCTCCTTCAGAACATGACCTGTGGACATTCTGATGAACACCTCCTTCAGAACATGACCTGTGGACATTCTGATGAACACCTCCTTCAGAACATGACCTGTGGACATTCTGATGAACTCCTCCTTCAGAACATGACCTGTGGACATTCTGATGAACACCTCCTTCAGAACATGACCTGTGGACATTCTGATGAACACCTCCTTCAGAACATGACCTGTGGACATTCTGATGAACACCTCCTTCAGAACATGACCTGTGGACATTCTGATGAACTCCTCCTTCAGAACATGACCTGTGGACATTCTGATGACCTCCTCCTTCAGAACATGACCTGTGGACATTCTGATGAACACCTCCTTCAGAACATGACCTGTGGACATTCTGATGAACACCTCCTTCAGAACATGACCTGTGGACATTCTGATGAACACCTCCTTCAGAACATGACCAGTGGACATTCTGATGAACACCTCCTTCAGAACATGACCTGTGGACATTCTGATGAACTCCTCCTTCAGAACATGACCTGTGGACATTCTGATGAACACCTCCTTCAGAACATGACCTGTGGACATTCTGATGAACACCTCCTTCAGAACATGACCTGTGGACATTCTGATGAACTCCTCCTTCAGAACATGACCTGTGGACATTCTGATGAACTCCTCCTTCAGAACATGACCTGTGGACATTCTGATGAACACCTCCTTCAGAACATGACCTGTGGACATTCTGATGAACACCTCCTTCAGAACATGACCTGTGGACATTCTGATGAACACCTCCTTCAGAACATGACCTGTGGACATTCTGATGAACACCTCCTTCAGAACATGACCTGTGGACATTCTGATGAACACCTCCTTCAGAACATGACCTGTGGACATTCTGATGAACACCTCCTTCAGAACATGACCTGTGGACATTCTGATGAACACCTCCTTCAGAACATGACCTGTGGACATTCTGATGAACACCTCCTTCAGAACATGACCTGTGGACATTCTGATGAACTCCTCCTTCAGAACATGACCTGTGGACATTCTGATGAACACCTCCTTCAGAACATGACCTGTGGACATTCTGATGAACTCCTCCTTCAGAACATGACCAGTGGACATTCTGATGAACACCTCCTTCAGAACATGACCTGTGGACATTCTGATGAACACCTCCTTCAGAACATGACCTGTGGACATTCTGATGAACACCTCCTTCAGAACATGACCTGTGGACATTCTGATGAACACCTCCTTCAGAACATGACCTGTGGACATTCTGATGAACACCTCCTTCAGAACATGACCTGTGGACATTCTGATGAACACCTCCTTCAGAACATGACCTGTGGACATTCTGATGAACTCCTCCTTCAGAACATGACCTGTGGACATTCTGATGAACACCTCCTTCAGAACATGACCTGTGGACATTCTGATGAAACCTCCTTCAGAACATGACCTGTGGACATTCTGATGAACACCTCCTTCAGAACATGACCTGTGGACATTCTGATGAACACCTCCTTCAGAACATGACCTGTGGACATTCTGATGAACACCTCCTTCAGAACATGACCTGTGGACATTCTGATGAACTCCTCCTTCAGAACATGACCTGTGGACATTCTGATGACCTCCTCCTTCAGAACATGACCTGTGGACATTCTGATGAACTCCTCCTTCAGAACATGACCTGTGGACATTCTGATGAACACCTCCTTCAGAACATGACCTGTGGACATTCTGATGAACACCTCCTTCAGAACATGACCTGTGGACATTCTGATGAACTCCTCCTTCAGAACATGACCTGTGGACATTCTGATGAACACCTCCTTCAGAACATGACCTGTGGACATTCTGATGAACACCTCCTTCAGAACATGACCTGTGGACATTCTGATGAACACCTCCTTCAGAACATGACCTGTGGACATTCTGATGAACTCCTCCTTCAGAACATGACCTGTGGACATTCTGATGAACTCCTCCTTCAGAACATGACCTGTGGACATTCTGATGAACACCTCCTTCAGAACATGACCTGTGGACATTCTGATGAACACCTCCTTCAGAACATGACCTGTGGACATTCTGATGAACACCTCCTTCAGAACATGACCTGTGGACATTCTGATGAACACCTCCTTCAGAACATGACCTGTGGACATTCTGATGAACTCCTCCTTCAGAACATGACCTGTGGACATTCTGATGAACACCTCCTTCAGAACATGACCTGTGGACATTCTGATGAACACCTCCTTCAGAACATGACCTGTGGACATTCTGATGAACACCTCCTTCAGAACATGACCTGTGGACATTCTGATGAACACCTCCTTCAGAACATGACCTGTGGACATTCTGATGAACACCTCCTTCAGAACATGACCTGTGGACATTCTGATGAACTCCTCCTTCAGAACATGACCTGTGGACATTCTGATGAACACCTCCTTCAGAACATGACCTGTGGACATTCTGATGAACACCTCCTTCAGAACATGACCTGTGGACATTCTGATGAACACCTCCTTCAGAACATGACCTGTGGACATTCTGATGAACACCTCCTTCAGAACATGACCTGTGGACATTCTGATGAACACCTCCTTCAGAACATGACCTGTGGACATTCTGATGAACACCTCCTTCAGAACATGACCTGTGGACATTCTGATGACCTCCTCCTTCAGAACATGACCTGTGGACATTCTGATGAACACCTCCTTCAGAACATGACCTGTGGACATTCTGATGAACACCTCCTTCAGAACATGACCTGTGGACATTCTGATGAACTCCTCCTTCAGAACATGACCTGTGGACATTCTGATGAACACCTCCTTCAGAACATGACCTGTGGACATTCTGATGAACTCCTCCTTCAGAACATGACCTGTGGACATTCTGATGAACACCTCCTTCAGAACATGACCTGTGGACATTCTGATGAACTCCTCCTTCAGAACATGACCTGTGGACATTCTGATGACCTCCTCCTTCAGAACATGACCTGTGGACATTCTGATGAACACCTCCTTCAGAACATGACCTGTGGACATTCTGATGAACTCCTCCTTCAGAACATGACCTGTGGACATTCTGATGAACACCTCCTTCAGAACATGACCTGTGGACATTCTGATGAACACCTCCTTCAGAACATGACCTGTGGACATTCTGATGAACTCCTCCTTCAGAACATGACCTGTGGACATTCTGATGAACTCCTCCTTCAGAACATGACCTGTGGACATTCTGATGAACACCTCCTTCAGAACATGACCTGTGGACATTCTGATGAACTCCTCCTTCAGAACATGACCTGTGGACATTCTGATGAACTCCTCCTTCAGAACATGACCTGTGGACATTCTGATGAACTCCTCCTTCAGAACATGACCTGTGGACATTCTGATGAACACCTCCTTCAGAACATGACCTGTGGACATTCTGATGAACACCTCCTTCAGAACATGACCTGTGGACATTCTGATGAACTCCTCCTTCAGAACATGACCTGTGGACATTCTGATGAACTCCTCCTTCAGAACATGACCAGTGAACATTCTGATGAACACCTCCTTCAGAACATGACCTGTGGACATTCTGATGAACTCCTCCTTCAGAACATGACCTGTGGACATTCTGATGAACACCTCCTTCAGAACATGACCTGTGGACATTCTGATGAACACCTCCTTCAGAACATGACCTGTGGACATTCTGATGAACACCTCCTTCAGAACATGACCTGTGGACATTCTGATGAACTCCTCCTTCAGAACATGACCTGTGGACATTCTGATGACCTCCTCCTTCAGAACATGACCTGTGGACATTCTGATGAACTCCTCCTTCAGAACATGACCTGTGGACATTCTGATGAACACCTCCTTCAGAACATGACCTGTGGACATTCTGATGAACTCCTCCTTGTTCAATCTACAACTAGTATTTATGTAACGTATGAGCCAAATCAAAAACTGCTCATATTTAACAATTCAAACTTTAAACATAAAACTTGAGTGACTTCACTTCTTTCCTTTTGCTAAACACTTGAAGTGCTAGGCACACCTAATTTATCATAGGTAAATATCACTCTTTTCTTTCTAAGTCTGAAAGGATACTGTTTAGCTGGGGTGTCGACCGGATTCTCCTGGTCACTGGAGCTGGACTCAGACAACACATCATCCTGACCGTCGACTTTCTCAGCCCGGTCCTCTGGCGCCTCGGCTTCTGGTGCCACATGTGCCCTTGTCTCGTCGTCTGTGTCGTGCTCCTCACCCTCCTGAGTCATGTCATTGTCTGGGTGGAACTCAGGTGCTTCGATTCTCAGATGATTGTCCTCTTCAGTGCTATTTCCCGTCCGCAGCCCGATTATGGCATACCAGCCATCTTCATCCTCATCGGCTGTGCTGTTCTGTGTGTCCATGTGACTTTGTCTTTTTGTGTCTCTTTTCTTCTTCTTTGTCTCTTTATCAGGAGGCACAGTCATTTCAACAGGGAGGAAGTCACATGGCAGCAGCAAATTCCTGTGCAGTATACGTGTGCGTCTTTTGCCATTTTCCGGTTTTATCTCATACACTGGGCTGTCTTGATGTTTCTTCTGAGTTACAACATAAACACGATCTTCCCAGAAAGATCTAAGTTTTCCTGGCCCACCTTTTTCATTTAAGTTCCTGACGAGAACTCTGGATCCTGGGAGCAACTCAGCACCATAAACTTTTTTGTCATAGAGGGCTTTACCTCTCGTTCCCTCTTTGTAGGCTGATTTTGAGGCCAGTTTGTAAGCTTCAGTCATTTTTATCCTCCACTTTCCAGCATATTCTTGATGTGATGAACTCTGCTCTTTTGTTTCCAGGCCAAACATGAGATCAATTGGCAATTTTGGGCTTCGACCAAACAATAAGAAATATGGTGCATACCCCGTAGCCTCGCTGCGCGTGCAGTTATATGAATGAACTACCTTAGCGAGAGAAGACTTCCAATCTGCTTTTGCTGCTTCAGGCAAGTTTCTGAGCATAGCCAGCAAAGTACGGTTAAACCGCTCCACCTGCCCATTTCCTTGGGGGTGGTAAGGTGTAGTCCGCGATCCCTGTACTCCACTATACTCCTGTAACTTTGCGAAGAGTTTATTTTGAAACTCTTTTCCCTGGTCATGGTGAAGACGAGTGGGAAAACCAAACTTGAGCGCAAAGTCCCCAAATATCTTTTGGCAGCAGTATGGGCAGCCTTGTTGCGACAGGGGCAACAAGGCAAAACGAGTGAAGTGGTCCATTATAACCAAAATGTACTCGAATCCTCCTTTGCATCTTTCTAAATGTAGAAAATCCACTGACACTAGTTCAAACGGGTATGCAGTGACAATATTTGTTAACGGAGCTCTGGTGGGTCTGTTGGGAGGCTTATTCTTCAAACAACTGCACACTTTAGTGATGTAATGTTCGACGTCTCTTTGCATATGAGCCCAATAAAAGCGCTCCCTGATCAGATGCATGACCCTCTCTACCCCTAAATGGCCCATGTCCTCATGTAGCTCTTTGTAAACCAGCTTATGGAACTTTTGGGGCAAGAGCAGCTGGATGCGGGAGGCTGTTTTCCGATAAAGCAGTCCATCATCTCCTATTTGAAGTTTGTGTTTTTCTCTGACAAGGGCTGCAATTTTATTGTTTAGATGTTTTATACTTTTTGGCCATTGCTTTGACATCACATATCCCAAAACATCTCCAATAACTGAGTCTTCCTCTTGAGCTCTCTTCAAATCAGCCTTTGATAGTTCAGCCACTGAGCTCATTTCCAGATCTTCTGCACTAATAAGAGTGGAAATAGTAACTGGACAAAGCCAAGGCTCATTCACTTGTGACTTCACCTTGACTGCTTGAGCCACACATTGCCTAACTTCAGGCTGAACATCTTGCGTGCATTTGCTCATGTATTGCTCCATATCTAAGGGCATACGTGAGAGGCCGTCTGCATCACCATTTGCTTTTCCTGGCCGGTACTTAATGACAAACTGGAAATCCGCAAACTCTGCCATCCACCTCTGTGTTGTTGCATTTAATTTTGCAGTGGTGAGCACATATGTAAGGGGATTATTGTCAGTATAGACAGTAAATGGGGGTGAATAGTATAGAAAATCCCGAAACCTCTCACATATGGCCCACTTCAGGGCAAGGAACTCCAGTTTCCCTGAATGAAGGTGATAGTTCTTCTCTGGATTTGTAAGCGTCCTGGAGCCATATGCTATGACTACCAGTTTCCCGTTTTGCCTCTGGTAAAGCACTGCCCCAAGTCTTTCTTGTGAAGCGTCACAATGCAAAATAAAGGGCTCCTCAAAGTTTGGGTAACCCAACACAGGGGGCTGGGATAAACAGTCAATGAGTTGGCTCAGCACTGTCTGATGCTCAAAGGACCACTTGATTTTATGGGACGAAGGCAGTTGACCCACCCCATTTTGTTTCAGTTTACTTAGTTTCCTTGTGTTTGGTTTTATTGTATCCGTTTCTTTATTTGCTAGGAGGTCGTACAGAGGCTTAGCTATGCGAGAGAAGTTTGGTATGTAGCTCCTATAATACGAGACAAAGCGCGCCGGCGGCTGTTTTTATGTTTTTAAATGTTCTGCTGGCAATAGCAGATGTATTTTGAACACCAAACCCCAAAAGCTGTATATCATTTTAAAGCTTATTTTCTTATCTACATTTATATACAAGTGTAAACTACATCAGACTTTGCATTCAAAAGATATAACACATAATGTGGGCACAAAATAAATCAATTCCGAAATAGTTTTTTACCTTTGGGCTTGTGCTGTACAAATAAATCAGCTCTCCTCCCAGCTTGCAATACATCATTCTCTCTGGAACAGTCCAAAGGAAGATTATATCCACTTGTATTTCCCAAAGTAAAATCCATTCTGCAGAAATAATCCAAAAATGTGCATTTATCTTTAGCGAAAAAAACGAAAAAAAAGAGCACAGATGTTACTCTTTCACTATTAACGGACTTTTAGCTTTGTTTTTCACCCACACATCTGGTATCTACGTGTTCCTTAGCTCCTTATCTTTCAAATGAGACTACTCCCGAAAAGCTAGACCAATTTTTGGGTCTGCAAGAGCCCCCGTAAGTACAGCTAGTGCTGCTGTTTGCGCATGAAGGACTGATCTTTGTTGTGATCCCAACTTGTTTGCTTTTACTTCCGGGATTTACGATTGACATGTCCTTGTAGCCAATGAGGAAAGCTTTCGAACAAGGGGTGGGACAATGGTGTCCTGTCTTATGTTGTGCCTGGACAATTGTGCGTAATGGAAGCCAAAAGACGCTCTCGAATCTGCAATGAATTTACACTCATAAAAAAATAACTTTGACATTTAAAAAAGAAAAACACACATAGATTAGTAACTTATAAGTACCAATAATAAAAAATATTGTTTTTATGATGATTAAATGTAAGTAAAGATATTTGGCACAATTTGGCACACTTGTGCCAAATTGTGCCAAATGTGCACTACTTGATGAAAAGGAGAAACTGCATAAAAACTATAAAACTTAGAAGTCTGAAACTTTAGACAGTTGTTGTCAACAACACAATGACCACAGGGTTTGAATATTGTGAACTTACAATGAAGTATGCCTTTTTAGGGCCTTTAGAAATTGAAAATGTTAGGCGAGGCTAAAAAAATTGGGTTTTTTTCCCTAACTTCAAAGGATGCAGAGGAAAATAGGAATGACAAACATTATTTTAGTGTTTTTTTACATAAACTAGAAGGCTCTAGCTTTAAAATGATGCATCACACAAGCATGTGAGATGTAAGATGTGTTTTTAAATAAGCAAAGACATTTGGGTATGCCCAACCATTGTGCACGAGCCAAAATGAGGCGGATGTTAAGAGGTTAACTCTCCTATAGTGGCAGGCTGGTTCTGTTTTAACGCCTGCACTGGGGCAATGTCCGCAGGATCCATAGTATAGCCCTGTTCTGTGACCATCTTGCCGAGAAAACGTACCTGCTGCTTGAATAACTCACATTTTCGTGGAGTGAGTTTCACTCCGTGGCTCTGGTAACGATGAAGGACGTTTCTCAAGTCACGCAGGTGATCTTCAAATGTCTGTGAATGGACTAAATTATCATCGAGGTAAGGCAAGCAAATGTCATCTCTCAACCCCCACAAACACTCCTCCATCGATCTTTGGAATACTGCCGGTGCTGAGGACAGACCAAATGGAATCCTTACCCACTCGAAGAGACCCCACGGTGTTATGAAAGCAGTGAGGGGACGGCTCGACTCTTCCACGAAACCCTGGTGATATGCCTTCCCTTGGTCGAGGACTGAAAACCACGCACTTCCTTTTAAACTGTTCAACATGTCCTGTATGCGGGGGATGGGGTGACGGTCGGGTATGGACTTTTTATTCAGCTCTCTGAAATCGCAACACAAGCGCAGACCACCGTCCTTTTTCCGCACACAAACAATGGGACTGGAGTATGATGACCTTGATTTAGTTATCCAACCCCTGTTTAATAAGTCCTCTAGGTATTCTTTCACCTCTTTGTGCAGCGGTCGAGGTACTCGAGGTACTGAGATGTAGGTCTTCTTAACGGGAGTGGGATCGTTCAATCTTATTTTTAACTGTAGAGAGGGAATTCTGCCTACATCATACCCATCACGTGCAAATGCATGTCTCTCCTCCCTCAGAAGCTGTCTAACTCTGCCCTGTTCTGCTGGGGGGAGGTGATCGAGGGGAACTTGGGGCTCCCAAATGTCAGTAGATGCATTAGCGGTATTGTCCACATCTCTACACTTCATGTTTTGATTGCCCATAACTGGATCCGTTACAACTTGACCTACAGTAGCTGGTTTCATATCTGCAGGATAAATTGTTTTGACCCTTTGTGTCTGTCCCAACACTGTTTTAGCATGCACTTCGATGTCACGGCTACTACTGTTTGTGACAGGGATGATCAACATGGACCGACGCCCCTTCCTTAACAGTACTACCCCACTCTGCATCTGTAACCCATCCGGTAACTGAGTGTACTGATTTGGCTCAAAAAGTACATCTTGCGTGTCTGTAACTGTGCCTGCTCTGACAAAACACTTAACCGATTTGGTGTGGCCCGCAGGAATAGTCACTGTCTCATTACCCGTTTTTACCATGCCTTCCCCCAACCCATCTTCCTCACTTTGCATCACCTTCAGGAACACCTCTGTCCTCTTACAGTCAAATGAGAAGGCTGCGCTAACTGCTTCACTGAGTGTGCATGGGGGTTCAATGCCCATTTTAAGGACATGCTCAATCACATTAAACCCAATTATAGGTTGTTCTGCCACTCCAGGTCCATTTGCCACTAACACAGGGACTGATAGCTCTACATGAGGATCACTGTCTGCAGGAAGCTTAAATGTAACCTCCACCCACCCAGAAAACGGAATAGGTGTCTGGTTTACTGCTCTCCCATCCAGTACATCTGGACCCACCAACTCAGCTAGGTCCCTAACTGTAGTGTCTGGCATGTTGTTTTGTCTCCAGGTCTCATTTATGAGGCAGACCTGTGAACCTGTGTCCCACAAAGCTTTTGTGTTTACATCATTGAGGGAGCAGCTAATGACGTATTCTTTTCCAATCAGACTGAGCAACTGAGTTTTCCGATTAGGAGACAGAAGGTTAACACTAGCTGTTTCTTTACCCAGTTCCCCCTCTGCTTTAGCTGACAGTTTAGCTTCTAACTTCTGGATGCTGTCCGTCACTATTTTGTACAACTGTTGAGGATCAACTGGTGTCATTGTGGTTGTGACAGTACTTACAGCCATGTCAGTTTACCTGGTGGTTTCCTGGATCTACAGTCCCGCGTCTCCGTTGTTATCTGACTGACAGGTTTTGCATCCGCGTCTTCGGTTTGTTCTTGGGTAAGAAGCTTTGGGAGACTCACGTATAGCCTTCTTGATGTCTTCCATTTCACTTTTGAGCTGCGTCACCAGGTCAAAAAGCTCCGACTCAGTGCGTGTAGCTGTGCTTTGTGGTCTTAGTTTTACCTTTTGTAGACTGGGCAGGGCACGCTTGACTGTTCACACTTGCGACGGTTGCTTCTGGAACTATTTGAGCTTCTACTGTGAGTTCTCTGATTTTAGGCTCTTTCATGTGCTTTTTGAACTTTTGTTGTCGTTCCCATTCAAGACTGGCTGCTGAATGGGTTTTAGTAATCAAAATTTCGTCTGTAACAGCAGGATCCTCCAAGTACTGCTTTAGTTGGTATTTTACATCCACACTAAGCAGTCCTGTTTCCACAGCCCTCAGAAACTTTCTTTGGATTAAGTTGGGACTGTACTGCTCTTCAGTGCCGGGTTCTTTTGATGCCACTAAAAGTCTTTCTTTTAACTCAATCGCACGAAACAGAAAGTTCTGGGGTGACTCATTGCTGTCCTGTGTGAGATTCATTAGGCGATTGTACAGGTCTGTGGAGCTGTCCTCTTTATAATGTCCACGCAGAATTGTGCGTAGCTGAGACAGAGTGAGATCGGACTTTATCTCCAACATATCACGTAGACTGAGACCAGGACTCAATGCTCTGACGACTGCTTCAATAATCTCACATTCACTGTGATGCTTCTTTAGGCCCATATCAATCTGGTGAATGAGATTAGAATACGAAAGTTTGTCTTTCTGGCCTCGCTCTCCGATTTGACCATTAATCCTAAACTCTCTTCTGATAGTCACTTCAGGCAATGGAGGTGTCGGGGGAGCGTCTCTGCTGTCCAGTCATGCCTCGTGTTGTTAGCTTGGCCATTTCCTCTTCAATTTTCTTTGTTGACTCCAGAAAACTTTCTTGTAAAGCTGCATATTGTTTTTGCAAACTAGAAAGTGCTTCTGCTTCGTGGCTGACGCTCGTCTCTGCAGCTGCTTGTGGTGGCGGTGGTTCGGCTCTCTCCTTAGCATCATTAGCATATGCGATTAACGCTCGCAGAAACGTTAGTGCTATGGTCTCCTCTTCTTTTTCAATGACATTGTCAACCTCCGTGCTTATCTTTCTTAACAGCGTGTGCTTTCTGGACGGCTTTGCAGTGTCTATCTTTGCAAAATCACACACCTCGTGGAGTTGTTCAGGTTGTAGCTGCACCAAGGCCTCGCTTAGCTTGTCCTGAAGTGGGCGGCACGGTGGCTGAGTGGATAGCACTCTCGCCTCTCAGCAAGAAGGTCCTGGGTTCAAATCCCGGTTGGACCAGGGCCTTTCTGAGTGGAGTTTGCATGTTCTCCCCGTGTCTGCGTAGGTTTCCTCCGGGTGCTCCGGTTTCCCCTACCACTAAAAATATGTACAATAGGTCTGTGCCTCCTGTACTGGCCCCACTCCAAAAAATCACAATTGTAAACCGCTTTGAGACTCTGATGTGCAGTGAAAAGGCGGTATATAAATAAAGATTACTAATTACTTACTGAAGCTCCTCAAACTGCATCGTGTCGTCTTGCATTCTTTTCTGCTGACTCACCGTCTTTTGTAGCACAGCTGAACCATCCTCTGCTACCAAGAGAAGAAGAGGCAGCATCTGACGATTCACAGTGGTTTTATTGTCCTTTAGCACGACAGGCAACTGCAGGTTCACAATCATGTTCTCTCTGAAAACTCTCCTCACTTTCTCTCTCGTGAGGCCCTCACCTTAAAAACAGGCAAACGCCACCTGGTGGCGCCAGTATGCTATTTTAATGTAAACTAACTAACATTAAATACTGTGCCATATAGTCTCAATAAGACATTAAAAATAAATAAAAAGTAAAACATGAAATATTACAGGGGTGTCCGAATTTAACCAGTAAAATATCCTTATTCCCACATTCAGAGGAGTTTAACTTGTGCATAAGGTAAAGTCTTTGCCGGCTGCGCTTCACAAAAGCAGCAGTGTTTATCGTCCAATATAGTGCCAAGGTATTTGTAGTGGGAGACTCTCTCAACCCCTACACCGTGAACAATACTTAAAGGGGCTGGATCTCTTCCAGGAAATGTTTGTCACACCATGAAATAAAACCACTAAGAGCCTCACCATGACCAATCTCATTTCCATTAAGAAGAGACAGGAGGGCTGTGTCATCTGAACATTTCACCAAGTACGTTGCTCCTGGGTAACCTCAGACAGGAGAAGAAGAGGAGAGAGAACCCCTGAAGAAGAAGAGAGAGAACCCCCTGGGGCAACCTCAGACAGGAGAAGAAGAGGAGAGAGAACCCCTGAAGAAGAAGAGAGAGAACCCCCTGGGGCAACCTCAGACAGGAGAAGAAGAGGAGAGAGAACCCCTGAAGAAGAAGAGAGAGAACCCCCTGGGGAAACCTCAGACAGGAGAAGAAGAGGAGAGAGAACCCCTGAAGAAGAAGAGAGAGAACCCCCTGGGTAACCTCAGACAGGAGAAGAAGAGGAGAGAGAACCCCTGAAGAAGAAGAGAGAGAACCCCCTGGGGCAACCTCAGACAGGAGAAGAAGAGGAGAGAGAACCCCTGAAGAAGAAGAGAGAGAACCCCCTGGGGAAACCTCAGACAGGAGAAGAAGAGGAGAGAGAACCCCTGGGAGAACCTCAGACAGGAGAAGAAGAGGAGAGAGAACCCCTGGGAGAACCTGTGGAGATTGTAGCAACCTCAGACAGTCATTCACGAACACTCTCTGTTGTCTATTAGTTAAAAAGTGTAAGATCCATGACAGCAGTTGGTGAGGGAGATCAAAGTGGTTCAGAAGACTCATAGTGTTGAATGCTGACACAAGATCTGCAAGAGTCTCGCTTGAGCTTGAGGCTTTTCCAGATGTTTAAAAGTTTAGCATCATCAACTCCTTATGTGCCTGGTACAAACTGCAACGGGTCCATTCTTCCCTCCACATTTTTGAGAATTTAATTTCTTATAATTTTCTCAAATATCTTCATACAAAGAGGGGTTAATGCCACTGGTCTAAAATATTTAAGCTGCTTTGGCCGATTTATTTTTGCAACAGGAATCACTGTTGAGGATCTCCATAAACTTGGGCTTAGATTGAAGTCGAGTGAAGCTGAAACACATGTTGGAGCTCAACACTGAGGTGGTCAGTGCAGAAGTGCAGTGTGCGGCCACACATTCTGTCTGGTCAGTGCAGAAGTGTGCGGCCACACATTCTGTCTGGTCAGTGCAGAAGTGTGCGACCACACATTCTGTCTGGTCAGTGCAGTGTGCGGCCACACATTCTGTCTGGTCAGTGCAGTGTGCGGCCACACATTCTGTGTCTGGTCAGTGCAGAAGTGTGCGACCACACATTCTGTCTGGTCAGTGCAGAAGTGCAGTGTGCGGCCACACATTCTGTCTGGTCAGTGCAGTGTGCGGCCACACATTCTGTCTGGTCAGTGCAGAAGTGTGCGACCACACATTCTGTCTGGTCAGTGCAGAAGTGCAGTGTGCGACCACACATTCTGTCTGGTCAGTGCAGTGTGCGGCCACACATTCTGTCTGGTCAGTGCAGAAGTGTGCGACCACACATTCTGTCTGGTCAGTGCAGAAGTGCAGTGTGCGGCCACACATTCTGTCTGGTCAGTGCAGTGTGCGGCCACACATTCTGTCTGGTCAGTGCAGAAGTGTGCGGCCACACATTCTGTCTGGTCAGTGCAGAAGTGCAGTGTGCGGCCACACATTCTGTCTGGTCAGTGCAGAAGTGTGCGGCCACACATTCTGTCTGGTCAGTGCAGAAGTGCAGTGTGCGGCCACACATTCTGTCTGGTCAGTGCAGAAGTGTGCGGCCACACATTCTGTCTGGTCAGTGCAGAAGTGTGCGGCCACACATTCTGTCTGGTCAGTGCAGTGTGCGGCCACACATTCTGTCTGGTCAGTGCAGAAGTGTGCGGCCACACATTCTGTCTGGTCAGTGCAGAAGTGTGCGGCCACACATTCTGTCTGGTCAGTGCAGTGTGCGGCCACACATTCTGTCTGGTCAGTGCAGAAGTGTGCAGCCACACATTCTGTCTGGTCAGTGCAGAAGTGTGCGGCCACACATTCTGTCTGGTCAGTGCAGAAGTGCAGTGTGCGACCACACATTCTGTCTGGTCAGTGTAGTGTGCGGCCACACATTCTGTCTGGTCAGTGCAGTGTGCGGCCACACATTCTGTCTGGTCAGTGCAGAAGTGTGCGGCCACACATTCTGTCTGGTCAGTGCAGTGTGCGGCCACACATTCTGTCTGGTCAGTGCAGTGTGCGGCCACACATTCTGCCTGGTCAGTGCAGAAGTGTGCGACCACACATTCTGTCTGGTCAGTGTAGTGTGCGGCCACACATTCTGTGTGAACGGCGACTTTCTGATATTCACTCTCTTCAAAGGTCCCTCACGCACTCCTGGCTAATAACTATCACAGTTGGGTGACATATTGTCTCTGAGGAGAGAGACCTCCTTTGAAAAGTCATTAAAAGTGTTTGCCAAATCTTCTGCCTCAATTCCATCAATCTTAATCTGGCTCTGAGTCTGTCTTTGGCCAATCTGCAGGACAGAGGACAGGGATCCTCAGCTCCTGTCTAACTTCTTTGTCCCGACTGTTTCCCTTTATTTATTTATGATCTGTTTATGGGCTTTAGTGATCCAAGGTTTATTGTTTGGATATAGCAGGACTGTTTTACTTGGGATGTTACAGCCCACACAGAAGAAAATACAGTGCGAAAGTATTCGGCCCCCTTGAACCTTTCAACATTTCGCCACATTTCAGTCTTCAAACATAAAGATATAAAAATTTAATTTTTTGTCATGAATCAAACACAATCGTGAAGTGGAATGACATTTATTGGATAATTTAAACTTTTTTAACAAATAAAAAACTGAAAAGTGGGGCGTGCAATATTATGCGGCCCCTTTTCTTTCAGTGCAACAAACTCACTCTAGAAGTTCAGTGAGGATCTTTGAATGATCCAATGTTGTCCTAAATGACTGATGATGATAAATAGAAATGCACCTGTGTGTAATCAAGTCTCCGTATAAATGCGATCTGCTCTTTGATAGTCTCAGGGTTCTGTTTAAAGCGCAGAGAACCATGAAGACAAAGGAACACACCAGGCAGGTCCGAGATACTGTTGTGGAGAAGTTTAAAGCCGGATTTGGATACAAAAAGATTTCCCAAGCTTTAAACATCTCAAGGAGCACTGTGCAAGCAATTATATTGAAATGGAAGGAGTATCAGACCACTGCAAATCTACCAAGACCCGGCCGTCCCTCCAAACTTTCATCTCAAACAAGGAGAAGACTGATCAGAGATGCAGACAAGAGGCCCATGATCACTCTGGATGAACTGCAGATAACTACAGCTGAGGTGGGAGAGTCTGTCCATAGGACAACAATCAGTCGTGCACTGCACAAATCTGGCCTTTATGGAAGAGTGGCAAGAAGAAAGCCATTTCTCAAAGATATCCATAAAAAGTCTCCACAAGCCACCTGGGAGACACACCGAACTTTTTGGCCACAATGCAAAACTACATGTTTGTCGTAAAAGCAACACAGCTCATCACCCTGAACACACCATCCCCACTGTCAAACATGATGGTGGCAGCATCATGGTTTGGGCCTGCTTTTCTTCAGCAGGGACAGGGAAGATGGCTAAAATTGATGGGAAGAGGGATGGAGCCAAATACAGGACCATTCTGGAAGAAAACCTGTTGGAGTCTGCAAAAGACCTGAGACTGGGACGGAGATTTATCTTCCAACAGGACAATAATCCAAAAATAAAGCCAAATCTACAATGGAATGGTTAACAAATAGATGTATCCAGGTGTTAGAATGGCCAAGTCAAAGTCCAGACCTGAATCCAATCGAGAATCTGTGGAAAGATCCATCCAACCTCACTGAGCTCAAGCTGTTGTGCAAGGAAGAATGGGCAAGAATTCCAGTCTCTCGATGTGCAAAACTGATAGAGACATACCCCAAGCGACTTGCAGCTGTAATTGCAGCAAAAGGTGGTGCTACAAATTATTAGCGCAAGGGGGCCGAATAATATTGCACGCCCCACTTTTCAGTTTTTTATTTGTTAAAAAAGTTTAAATTATCCAATAAATTTTGTTCCACTTCACGATTGTGTCCCACTTGTTGATTCTTGACAAAAAATTAAATTTTTATATCTTTATGTTTGAAGCCTGAAATGTGGCGAAATGTTGAAAGGTTCAAGGGGGCCGAATACTTTCGCAAGGCACTGTACAATGGCTTCCCTCTGTCTGGGGCCATAACTCTCTTGAAAAATAAATTCTGAAATCACTGTGGGACTTTCCTGGTAAAATAAATGCCAATAACATTTGTATTTGCCAAATATATTCTCCCTTCTCTTATCGCTCCCATTACATATCCACATACTCTTATCCATTACATAAGTGCCTTCATAAACAGCTTTGTGCTTTACAGCCTTGACCATATTCCACCTGTCGGTCACCACCGGACAGGCTGTAACACGACACTACCAAAGCCATAAAAGTTCACTTTTAACAGCTTCTATCTCCATTTGCTTTTCTCTCAGGGACGATGGGCCCAGTTCTAATGCAGTCCGAGCCACAGCAGCAGATGGCCAGAGCGGGCGAGCTGCGAGCTGCAGTCGGACTTCAAACATCCCTCTGTGACCATCAACAAAACCTCTGCCACATGAGAAGCCCAGCCAGCTGGGTTCAATCCGCTACTTTAAGGGAAAACTCAACTCTTATATCTGTTGAATATGGCATTGTTCAAAAACGCAACGTTTTTGGTTCTTTTTGTAATTTTTAAGTAGACATTTTTATCTGAGTGATTAGTGTTAAGGATGAAGGAATAGTTGGCAGGCTCACTTCAATGGTTCTGTCCTAAGGCAGCTGTGACAACAAGAGATTTCCAGCACACTAATGAAGGGAATGAAGAATGGCAGCATGGTCAAAGTCAAGCAAGCAAGAACATAATCTGTCTCTTTTTAATGTACTCAAGTGACTGGAATACAGCTCCACAAATAAAATATATAGTGCAAGCGTTTAAAGCATAGACTGTATATATTAACGGACAGAGTCACGCCTATCTCCGGTGTTCTAACTAATGGGCCAAAAAATTTGCTCTACTGGAGCAATCCAAAATGGCCGCGAGTGGTCCCGCCCACAAGAAAATTGTGAAAAAACGCATCTGCGCATATGTCAGCCGGCGCAGCTCCATTCATTTGAACGAGAAACTTCAAAAATTCACAGCAAGTAAACTAGAGTGGACCAAAAAAATTCACCCCCCTCAGCATTGACACACATGTGGAACGGAGCTTTGGGCCAAGAGCCAACTTTTGATCCATCCTGTAAAGACGTTTTCGAGAGGTCTGCCAACGCTATATGTTAGCATTGGCTAATCCTTCTTCTGGGTCCACCCCCATCGGCCCGGGATGGTATTGCAAGCATGTCAGCGCACGTCATTTTGGCCACTTTTGAGCTGGTACCCGCCCCCACTGGTTTAAAGATGCACAGAAAATGTTTAGGACATTTAGTTTTTGTATTTTCTCGTTGTTGATCACTTTGTTGAATTATTTGCACACACAAAAAAAGAAAAAAACTTTTAAAATCCTTTTTTATGTCATATCAAAGCAAAAATCCTAGCCAGGTACATTATTAGTCTGCCTTTCAATTCCTTACCAAATAGAGACAACACATCACAATACTTGTCTTTGGAGTTAATCAGGACAAACAAATGGATTTGAAACCGTGAGGCGGATATAGAAACCACATTATCCTCAGACGTCTGGCTGATGAATGGGGAGGAGGAGATCAGGGGTGAGCCATGCACAGCAGAACCCTGGGTCTTGATGAGAACTATTAACCGCTCAGCATCAGTGGACACAATAACAGGAAACAGGAGATTGGAGCAGAATGGAGAAAATCCAATTTGCAGAGCTAAATATTTGAGTTCTGCAAGTATTGTTGGCAATGGCAGAATAGTTTGAAGCCAATTTCTGAGTATTGATTAACCCAATTCTACACGGCCCAGAAAAAATAAATCAAGGCTTCAAGAGAATATCATGTTTAAAAGGTTTTCATTACATTTACTTCATATCAAAACAAAAGTGGTAAAGACATTTTTATTTTTCTGTCAGCACAAACTTGTTTAGCAAGTTAAATGAACTAGTTCACACTAGCTTCCAAAATTGTGTCCACGTTTATGGGATCAAACAGGAAGATGAGAACGTTTTGGAGGTTGTTTCTTTTCAATAATTGATTGGTCACAGAAGATAACATGTGTAAAGAAAATAACATGTATTAAATTGAACCACCCTGGTAAATAATCCACATCAAAAACGTTTTGCTTTTTTATTTGAATCGAGTCAACACTATTTCTCTTTTTTAGGGATGCGCCAATGAACATTTTGGCCGATATCGATATCCAATATACATTTTTCTGTTATGGCCAATAACAGATATTTGTCTATATCTGGCAAAAGAAAAATAGATGAAAAAGAGTTTGTACATACTGAATTTCTTCCTCTATTTTTGGAATGTGTTTTATTTTAGTTAGAATGGGCATTGCGGGAAAACGCAGACAGGAGCTTTTCGTGGCTTAGTATCACTCTTATTTTGAGTGAAAACTATTTTCAATGTTTTCACATAGTCTACAAACTATGTAGTAATCAATATAAATACAGTAAAAACAGACAAGAATAAAATTCACCAATAATAATTTACAGAACATTAAAAACTAGATAAATATAGTTTAAAATAGTAGTTAATTTCATGCTATAATAATATGTTTGTGTTTCATAAAGATGATTTATAGTTCTGTTATCCACTAGCAAGCCTGAACATGGATTGAGCGATTAGTTTTGCCTGCATCAGCAGATAGGGGAACTTTGTGCCGTTTTCCTCATTGTATTCAACTCCTAAAAGAGGGAAAAGCATCCATTTCACTCGTGGTTTCTTTCCATGTTTCAGGGCTGTAACACGCACAGTGTGAATGAGTCCAATGTATTCAACAATGAGGAGGATTAAGCAGCCGTTATAGTGACGACAGTGGAGTCACTCTGGGATCAACAGAACTGTTCGGATCCATAATACAATTAATAAGACACAAGTGTTACTTTTAACAACATTCGAGGCGAGAAATGTGACCCTTTATTGACATTTCAGTGATTTGTTAAGCAGTAAAGAATAAAAAGTTGGGACCCAGGGGGAAGCTCTGCAGCAGGAAGCTGCTTTTAGCAGGCTTGGTTTGAGATGTTCTTTAAAATGGCCTTTAAAAATGTATTTAACAGTTCTTGCCTCGGTTACTACAAGCGTATACCACACAAAAATACTGCATCGTATCTATGAAAGTCAGCAGTGAAAACTGAGTACTGTCAGCCGTGTTTGTAGCATACATTTTAGCAAAATAGAGACTCCATAAGTTCTCCACTTGATACGAGCAGTTGCCCCAACTGCACACGCTACAGAAAAAGAGCATTTTGACTCTGAGGGTGTATTCAGACCTGCACATTTGCTCCACTTTAAACGGACCAGGATTCGTTTGGAACTCTGATCCGAAGCTTTTATGCAGGTCTGTATACACACAAACGAATCCTGGTCCGGACCAAAGAACCGAACCGAGACCCACTTTTTGAGGTGGTCTCGGTCCGCTTCCAAACAAATTCTGGTCCAAGTCGAATCAGGTTTGAATACATCCGGTGTCGATCCGACACAACTCCAAGATACGTGCGCATTTTTTGGGCTTAACAAGCCGCAGACAGAAACTGAGGAATTAGCCACGCAGCGGCTAACTATGCTGCTAACAAGCCCCGGCGATCCAAGATGGCGCCCTATTCAAATGAATGGTTGTGCTCAGTGGCGCTTTGTGACAGCATGGGGGCTGAAAGATTAGCGGAAGTTGCCTGAAACTCGCAAAGATCTATGGGAAACTCGCCCTGTATTTGGGCATCGTCTGGTCCTCCCGGTTCTGCGCAGTGGATGATCTCCCATAATGCGTTGCGCCAAACACGCGTGTGTGGGTCTCACACCGGGTCTCACGCACGTGCACAAAGGGGCTCGGCCGCGCTCTGACCAATCAGAGCAGTTCATCAGAGCGGGAGTTAGAGCGAGAGCCAGAGGAGCAGAGTTTGTGGCACTAAAGTGTGGATTTAAACAAAACCGAAGGATTTAAGAAGAAAAAAAGTTCAGGATGACAAGGGACACTAAAATCCCCACAAAATCCGATCTTTATTAAAGCTGTAGGTTCTCTGTCAGCTGAGGTCGAGCTGTTTTAATATGCATTGAGTTCTATGGGGAAAATTTCTGGGTAGCCCACGTGAATTTAGTCTGGTTCAGTCTGCAGTACCGCGAGAATCCCCTGAGCACGTGAGTTATTCAGCTACAAGCTAGTAATACCCTATCCAGTTAATATAATACATCCATGGCTGCTAACTATGCTGCTAACGCTACACAACAACACTGAGCCGTGTGCAGACTGGAGCAGTGAGGAGACGCTGTGCAACAGGCTTATGGAGTTACAACTGTTCACAGTATACAGTGATGTTAATGGCAGCATCTTCAAACCATTTGCATTATTAAAAGCCTGACACTGTTTGACTCACGTCTCAAACATTATTAAAAGCCTGACACTGTTTGACTCACGTCTCAAAGAGCAATATTCTGCATCACGTAGTGAACTGTGTTCTTTGGTTCCTACCTGATCCTCAGCGTCTGTTTGTCCCGTGGTTATTATAGATCCATGGTTTATCCACATGCTGAACAGGGCCGTTATTATCATAGATCCATGTGTGGGACTGGGCACGGAGCGCACAGACAGTCTCCTTCGGCTTTCTCCTCACGCATTCTCCGACGCTGTTCCAATATTTAAAACAACGTGTTTCGCCTGCGTCATATGAGCTGCTGTTGAAGGTGGTTTTGCTCTAAAAAGAGCAAACATAGGCAGAGCAGACTGCTGCACATACGAGCCCTCAATGTTTTCCTCCGGTTCCGCATCTATCCTCCGTGAGCTCTCACTGTCCAATAGGAGCGCCGATCGTCACACGTGTCAATATGTTTATATAAAAAAGTTCACTTGCAAAAAGAACAGTCTGAATACGAACCGGAGCAAAAGAAAAAAGTTTGGTCCGCTTTTGATTCGGATCAAGCAAGCGGAGCAAAGGACTTTTCAGGTCTGAATACACCCTGAATCAGTGAACATTTACATTGTTCTTAATGGGGAGATTTACTTCCTGTTCCTTGGAGGACTTTTTGGCGCTGCGGTGGTTATCGGCCCAATTTTACTCATCAATCCGATGCCGATATGTATGCAGATTTATTGTGCATCCCTACTCTTTTTCATTCTTGAAATCTTGAGTAGTCCGTGAAATGTAGGGTAGGAAAAAAAAGACTGTTTTTACTGGACACATGATAAAATGACAAGGTGTTTTAATGCACTGTTGGCTTGTTACGGACAAAGCTTTTTGAATAACACAACGAACTCTGAGGAGGCAAACATTAACTGTTAGGTAACTGAGTGCCGACATGGACCTATTTTAACAATAAACGTGCGTCCTATAGCTACAAAAACTTCATGGACTTATTATGTAAATGTTTTACTTTTTATAACTTGTTTGCACCATATGTCAAAGTATGTGACTTACAATAGCAATAACAATAATTCTGATTCTGATATTGACTCAATAAACTCTGTTACTCTGCTCATCACAACAACACCACCACATTATTAGTGTTAAAAACTATTGTATCTATGTGCTAATTATGTATAGCTACAAAATAATTATGAAAACTGTTGCACTTTGTCATTCTGCACTTT
This sequence comes from Knipowitschia caucasica, assembly GCA_964034765.1. Taxonomy (NCBI): domain Eukaryota; kingdom Metazoa; phylum Chordata; class Actinopteri; order Gobiiformes; family Gobiidae; genus Knipowitschia; species Knipowitschia caucasica. Next base: position 27,958,280 of record OZ035840.1, read on the forward strand.
ATGAATGCAACTGGCACTTTTCATCTGCACTTTTACTATATATTGCATGTTTATTGTCTATGTTTTGTATTTTAATTAACTCTGCTATGTATTTTTGATTGTATAAGGACTACAGATGGAAATTAGCATTGTGCTAAATCTGGGGCAGCCATCTTTTTAATGTACCTGTCCGTTGTCCTTTCAAATAAATAACTAACTAACTAACAATAAAGTTAATAAATTAGCCACATCAAATATAGGCTGCAGGGTTTAAAGACATTGAAAAAAGTAGCAGCTTCTAGTCCATAAACTCAATTCAATTCAATATGTTCTTGTATAGCCCTAAATCACAACAATAGTTCAATTGCCAACACAAATCAGGACAGTTGATAAATGTCCATAGATGCTGTAGAATGTTGAGTGTCCTGGATCATCACCACAGTTGTTTATGTTAAACCCTCTAACAGTCTTACAAACCCTTCTGCCTCGGCAAGGAAAATACTTTAAAAACCAGTGGGAGAAAAGTGAGAAACCTCAGGGAGGTCCACATTGAACTCAAGAATCTGTTGATATCCATTTTGGTATTTCTGCTTCCCATTCTGTACCCATTCTAGTTAACTCCTAATACAACACAATGTGTGACCGATTGACAAAAGGATTATGGTTAAATTATTATGAACAGTTTGAATAGGTAGTTTAATATGTAAAAAGTGTCCCATGCTTTCAATCAAAACAAGGAAACTTATTTTGTACTTTAAGGTCTGTCTTACATGCAGGACTGTGAAGATTGAAATGCAGTTCGAAAAATAATTTGGCTGTATTTTTTGTTCTCCTGTGACTGTCTGTTTCCTCCTGGCCTACTGCTTATCTGTTTGTTATGTCATTCGCACTTGGAACAGCTGTGCTTGACAACACATGGCCAAAATAAGGGGGTCAATTGAGTAAAATGTGTTATGCGTTTCATGCCTACAAATGAGATGTTACACAATATTGACTTGGACTTGAACATTCAAACTCTTGTGTTTACATGAATGAGCTATTGTTGAATAATTCACAATGTTTAAGATTTTAGTTTAAGATGATCAGAGATGAGTCGATAATGACTAATGAATAACACTCTTTCTAATGCACTGGGATTATTTATTTTGTTATCGGTTTATAATAATAATAATAATACATACATACATCTTACTTATAAAGCACTTTTCGGACACTCAAAGGCGCAGCTTATAAAAGGGACCAGTTATTACGAAGCTAAAATAACTAAAAAAAACAGTTAAGTGTGGGTAGTTTTGAACAGGTGGGTTTTGAGCAGGAATTTGAAGGTGAATCCGAACTTGATGTGTTGTGGGAGAGAGTTCCATGAAGTGATTGCAGCTGGAGCGAAGGCTCTGTCCCCTAAGGTTTTATTGATTGAATGTGTTCGTTCTTGTTTTGTGAAGCACTTGTTTCCCTGTGTATCCATTGTGCTCTACAAATGAACGTGTCTTGTCGTAAAGGTTGACTTACCTCCATTATTAACTCAAATGGGTACTTGTAGACCCTCACTGGGGACTGATATTCCTGCACCATGATTTCTTATATAAGTCAACAGTCTGTGAAGGGGAAGAAAAACAATAGGCCATTATTACAGAGAAATTACTGGTAGCTTCCACACTATTTGGCTGAAATAGAACTTAGTGTTATTTTTAGGCAAATATTGTCAAAAGTGTTTTAAAGTAGCAACAAAATACATGAATAAAAAATATACTAGAATAGTACGAACTTATGACTGGATGGCTAACATTGGTAACAGCTAACTGTTGAAAGTCCATAGCCTCGGGCTTGGGCTGTCATCGATGTGTGGGGCAAAGAAAGTTTACTTACGTTTGTGAAGAAAGATTTAAGGGAAAATTAAGCCCAGAAAAGTCCCAACGCGTCCATAACTGTCCGCGGTGTGCACTCCAGAGACGAAGTTATCGCCTCAGTGTCTATAATAAATCTATGGAAAGTGTCCCAAAGTGAGGGTTAGCAGTAGCACGGTTAGCCCCGCCCACGTGCGGAGGTAAACAGGAAAAGGCTGAGCGACTTTGGCTGCGTCCAATTTTTCCCTCCTTACAACTTTCTCTACATAGGACTCTTGTTTTACATTTAATTATCACTGGTAAAGTTAAACAATTGAACAACGCGAAAACAAAGAGGGTCTCAAGTGAAAACCAATGTGTATGTATTTGCTTCTATTCCTGTACTGTTGTGAAAAGTGTAGTGATGAGGAAACACATTCTGAGAAATGTGAATTCAACATGTTCCGCTTTATCAGAGCACATTCTGTACAACAAATTGAGGAACGAAAACATGTTTTTAAGTGACTTAAAGCTGGGGTAGCCACTTTTCTTCATGAATAATACATGTTGTATGTCTAAACAGAAAGTGTCAAGCAAAGGAATAAAGTGAACAAATAAATCACTCTGTCTTATTAGAAAACAATAACATGTATTTTTTGGCATACTTGAAAGAAATGTATATATGAGCTAAATCAGCTCTCAGTTTAAGGCATCAAATGGTGACCTCTATTAAAAGAATAATGTGCATTTGGAAACTAGTGAGAAAAACAAACTGTTTTTGAGCAAGGAACTAGTTACAAGGATTTTATTCTACAATGTGTAGTGTAGAGAAGTTGAGTTGGAAAACCAGTGTTCTTGAATGAATTAATGAATGAATGTTTATTTTTGGTCAGTTGTTTGATTAATAACATATCACATTCACTGACTATATTACAACCAAAACTAGGATTGGGCTGAAGCAACTTGCTTATGTGAGCCCAACCTGACATGACATCACATACAGGTTATTACCTACTTAAACACAGCAACTATGTAAACAAAAATAAAAAAAGCACATATTACTGATTTAAAACATAAAATGTATATTTGCTAGAACAATGTATTTTTGTTCACTTTTCTTTATTTGTTATAAACTAATTCGTAGTATCAGTTCTTGAACTAATACTACCAAATATTGTATCATAAATATCATATATAACAGCCACTGGCTTTCAGTTTATCCTTAAAAGTGAGTAAGTTTGTACAAGTAAGTCAATCGTCTGTATTTATATAGAGCATTTCAAATACAAAGGTCACACAAGCGTTGTTGATCACTAATTCAAAATCTGTTTACTGAAAAAGCGTTATTATGAATTTAGTCTCATATTTATTCTAAAATCTTTTTTTAATAAATGTATTAAGGGGGACAGAATTTGATAAACTAAGTGAAAGTTCACCTTTAATGAAAATCGGGGCAAGAGGCAAGAGCTCCACAGGAAGTACCAAAAACTTTAGAACCAACTCAACTTAAAGACTGTTGAAACTGCTGTTTCAAATGTGGCTGTTTTCATTCCTTTTTGCACCAGGCTGTGTTTCACATTGACCAAGCTATTATCCCAGTAAGTCGTTTTTCCAGCCTGGTGCCACATTAGAGTGAGAGAAATAGCACTATAAGCGGATAAAACTAATTAAGTGAAATACATTCCTCACACAATATCGTTCCGTTTTTTTATTACTCAGATGAAAGCTATTCATCAGACTTGTACAACAATGGCACAAGGAGGTCAGCGAATATCTCTGCATTTGAATTGTTGGCCTTGTCTATCATACTTTACATAATTGTCCTTCACAGCTTCAATATTCATTTGGCATTTTCTTCCTAGACACATATGGGGTTATCTCTCAGCTAATTTCCCTAGAGTTTTGTTTCATTTTTGGAGCTGTACCTCGCCATCATCAACTTTGAAAAGGCCATGCTGTTTCTTTCCCCCAGCTTTCCTGAGAGAGAGGTGCATTCTCAATCCCTTGCTGAGAGACAGACGGAGATGAGGGTCCAAAGTTCCATTTCCAAAGGTTCATTCTGTGTGAAAGTGCGGTGTCCAGCAGGGACACATGTGGAGGGGAAATGAAGTTCCCGTAAATGTTTTTGATGGACCACTGCAGGCACGAAGAGGCCGTTAGTGTAGCAGCTAGGGTTTGGCAACATTTTGAAAGAGTAATGAAACACAATTCAATTATTTTGCGATTATGTTGGAATTTATGAGGAAGATGCATTCATAGTTAAAATAATCTTCCTGAGTTTGTGAGACATTCCTCTACCCTGACCATGTTCAAAACGGTTGAAAAAATATCTGTTTAGCTGTGCATATACTATTCTATTATGTACTCTTTATTGGTTTATAGCTCTCATTTTTAGGCCCAATACTTGTATCTTGCACAATATACTGCTCTTGTATGCTTTTAATATGACATTGTTGGATATTGATATATTTGCATTGCATTTTTTATGCATTTTGATCTGTTTTAAATTGCCTTGTAACTGGCTCCTGCCTCCCCAAGGTAATACTATTAATGTTTAATGTAATAATGTCAAATAACATTCCACTGAAACATTCCACATTGATTTGATTCAAAGCCTTTATTTCATTAGCCTGTGGAGCTTTTTGTGAACATTTTAAAGAACATGCATTAAATTAAGAAAAGTACTTGTCGAGCGCAGACCTACATCCAAAGGTGCAGTTCCATTCCTATTGTCCAAATCCCCCCATCATTTCTTGTAGCTCATATGCACAAACAAACAAACAAACAGACAGACACTGGTGATCACTTGGTAAAAAATGCACCCATTCCTTACTGCAAAGAAAATAAGAGATAAAAGGGGCTTGCATCTCCACAAACCTGACCCAACCTTTACTTGTTTTCGTGGACATGTTGTTGCTTTGACTCTAATCTTTTAACATGGACCAAGCAGGTAACATACCATCTCTTTGTCAGAATGAAGTGATTCCCAAAATGAGGGTCGGGTTTTACAGATGCAAGTCTAAAATGATGACACTGTAGATATTAGGAACAAATACATAACATTTACACATAGATAAACATTATAATATTGTAAGCCACCATTTGAATGTATAAATTGTGGGATTTGAACAAAATTGGTTAATTTCTAGATGTCATGCAGCCTTCATTATTTAATTTTGATCTAATACTGCTCTGAATGCGACCACACGCCCGCACACACGCTCTCTTACACGCACATACATACACACACACACACGCACACACGCTCTCTTACACGCACACACACACATACACACACACCGCTATGTTCTGCTCATTCAAAGCTCATCTGAACTCTTTTACACACACTCCATTTGAATTTTAATGGACTTTTTCTCTTAGGGGGCTTTCTCTAGAGGAAAAGGAGAGAAAGGGAACGTTTGGGTGGAAACCCAAATGTAATCATGTGGGAGCTGCATTTGTACAACGAACTCCGAACATTTTGCTTGTCTGCTATTAGTGGTTTATGTTGTTTGCGTAACTGAGAACAATGTAAGTAAGTAAGTAAGTAAGTTTTTATTTATATACCGCCTTTTCACTGCAGATTTGAGTCTCAAAGCGGTTTACAATTGTTAATTTTGGGCATTTGTCTCTCACTCCACACAGAGATGGGAGCGGGGTTGCCAGTACAGGAGGCGCATGCCAGAACTATTGGACATATTTTTAGTGGTAGGGGAAACCAGAGTACCCGGAGGAAACCTACGCAGACACGGGGAGAACATGCAAACTCCACTCAGAAAGGCCCTGGTCCGACCGGGATTCGAACCCAGGACCTTCTTGCTGAGAGGCGAGAGTGCTATCCACTCAGCCACCGTGCCGCCCAGCACGGCGGCACGGTGCTGGGCGGAACAATGGCATCTGTTCTGTTTGGACTTTGACCATTTGAGTATTTAAAATTGGGGCTTTTCTGTTGTTTGTCCCAACAGAAAAAGTTCTGTAAAACTGAAATGTTTTCGCGTACTTGTAACAAAGAGCCCTGTCTGTCATTATTTGGGCCTGAGAACTGATTGTTGAGCTATAGTGGTCCCTCCTTCGTCACTTTTTGGTGACTTTTTGATGGATCCCAAAAATACAAAGTAAACCTGTAAAATGTAATATATTAAATATAAAAATAATGTCACCAGAGATTTGTAGGAAGGCTTGTATGAAAGTGTCTATAACACAAATAAAATCTCCTAATTGTCACATTAATTTTTTATTAACTTCATATTGATTTATTTACTTTTGGAATCTAAACACCAAAGTTTCACACTCACACTGACTTTTTTTTAACAGTGGACAGTTTTAACAATTACTGTTCCGTAACAAAAACTTCAATTCAACTTATTAAATAGGACTATACTGGCGCAAGTTTAGTCCTATATAACTATAATAATATAGTTGAATTGTTTCTGTATTTCAACTTTTAAAAAGTCAATGATATAGACTTTCTGTGGTAGCCTCTGCCATACACTACGCTGTTGTGTGCTGGGCCCCGGGCAGCACAGAGCGGGACAGGAGCAGACTGAAAAAACTGGTCAGGAGGGCCAGCTCTGCTCTGGGCTGCTCCCTGGACTCTGTGGAGGAGGTGAGGGACAGGAGGGTGTTAGTCAAAGTCACCTCCATCATGGACAACACCTCCCACCCACTGCACAGGACTGGAGAGGAGCTGAGGAGCTCCTTCAGTGGAAGACTGAGGCACCCTCAGTGTAAGAAGGAGCGCTACCACAGGGCCTTTATCCCCACCGCTGTCAGACTGTACAACAAGTCACTTTTAGTCACTTTCACTATGACTGAAAAAACCTGCACTACTATTGACACTTCTATTCACACTTCTTTCTTAGTGCCACTTTCTAATTGCCACTTTTTTGTACATAATATGTCCTGCATCAACATGTTTGCACATTTTTTCTTTTTGCACAATCTTGAGTGTTTCTATCCAAGCCAAATGTGACATGTAAATACCTCCTGTGTGAGATTAATACAGTATATCTTATCTTATTACATGCAAAGTGACATATGCCATTATTATAATTATCGCTTACAGTACATTTCCAAATATTCCACTGGTTTGTTGTTTTTTTGGGGGATTTTTTTTAGAACCTTTGAGCAAATTATTAACATTATAACAATTAAGACCGGGATGAGTCTTCTGCAGCTGGAGACTTGAACTTCTCCTACACCTGAATTTCTCCTACTGGGGATCAATAACGTATCTATCTATCCATCTATCTATCTATCTATCTTAGTGTTGTAATATTTCACTTTGTTCGTACTGAGTCTGTCATTTTCAGAGTTTCACCAAACCAGCATGTCATGTAGTACAACTCGTCCCTGGCTCTAAAACAGTTTGGTTCTATCACTATAGTTCTCATAAGCATGTACTTTTGGCCTCTGTTGCATGTTTGGATCAGCTTTTTTTAGTCCAAAAAGTGAAGAGGATGCAAAGTATGCAAACGATAACAAGACAGCATGTTGTTGTCTGCCTTTTTAACATTTCTCTTTTTCAAGAACATTTCTGTTAATGAATTAATAATAATTCATTTTTTTAATACAGCGCTTACTCAATATATAAAGACCCACACAGGGAAACAAAGTGTGCCTTTGTTAAAAATACATCAATAAATAAAACATTTAAATGTCGTCTTGTCTTTTGGGACAAACAAGTGGCATTTATAAATAAGTTTGTTGCCAGAGCTTTACAGAGATTTTAGGTTTTATATTTGTAAATGTGAGAGGAGAATTGCGTGTGTTACAGTTAGTCTTGTCCAGGGACAAAAGGTCAAGACACAATTTTGGAGTCCTCCGTCTGGTTGCTCCTCTGCCCAACTAAAATGATTATACACCAATTATGATAAAAAGTTAAGTAAATTAGAATATTAAGTCCAGAATTTGGCTTAACATTTCGAGATGAGGGCAGTGCTTTTTCAGATTAGAGTGTGCTTAAGTTCTTCCCAAAGTCACTCTTTAGACCTGTGGACTTTATGGCTATTTTATGAAGGCTTGATCTGACAATATCCATCCATCCATCCATTTTCTTCCCCTTAATCCATTTCTGGGTCGGGGGGTGGGGTGGCAGTCAGAGCTGCACCCAGTACACAGAGCACCAGCCCCTCACTGATCCTAGGGCTAGGGGCTAGGGGACAATATCCTTTAAGTTTATTTTTTTAACACAAAAATGTATATAAATAGAAAGAAAAAGCAATATATTGTAAATAATTGTGTACAGCACATAACTAATTATTGTTCAAATCAGTGTGGCTAAAACAGAACACACACATAGCCAAATGAAACTCACTTTATCATTCTTAAGTACCTGTGTGTGGTCATAAACTTTTACCTGACCCATTCACTGTGATAGTATAGCAGCAACAAACCATGGCTTTCACTGCAGTAGTATTTTAGGGGCATAAACTGGATCTTGTGGATGTAATAAAACAAGCTTAAATGTCAGAGTGGTGACTTTGAAACCACCCAGGGAAAAGACTGGGATTTTAAGCTGTCGCAGAGGAGAGGGGCAAGGGGGTAATAGGAAATAAACATTGTGAAAGAGCAAGTACATCCTATTGCACGTTTTAAAATGAAAATGCAGGATTTCGATATCCAGAGCTTGATGCAATAACATGGTATTATGGTAATAAAAATGCACTTATGAATTTGTCCACTAGATGTCCTCAGTCCTTCAACAGAATACAAGGGTATAAATTCAAGGCGTATTCAAGGGAGCATAGTGATATAATGCTGTTGACAATGGGGGAAGTTTTAATATCAATATCGTAAATAAATAGGCCTGTGTGCGTGTGTGCGTGTGTTTGTGTGTATGTGTGTGTGTATGCATTTGTGAAGTGCCTTGCCTAAGGACACAACGGTGTATTTTAACTTTGATCCGTTAAAATGTAATCAATAATTGAAGCCGTCCTCCAGCACAACTACCCTCAACATTGTACAAGTTTTGAATTCTTGATTTTATACTTGCTATGGGGGAAAAAGTAATTGTCTGTACTATTATTACATTTATACATTACAATATTCATCAAATATCATAATCTGTGTGAAATACAAGTTATGTTTTCCATGTGATACTTATCTTTTGCCTTTGTGCTGATGTTGTTACTGCTTAAAACATACTTTCGGACATTAGGTTGGCTCACCTTGCCACAGATATGACTTGTAAGATTACCTAATAATATCTCTTACTTGTCTCTGGTGTGGACGTTTATTGCCTTACCATGCACATTCCAAGCTACACAACAATACTCAAGATGTGCCCAAGCAAAAAGCAGACCCTCCTCATGGAAAATGATGTATTGCAGCTTCAATAAAACTGAAAATGTATAGAGTAAATATATCGATTGCAACAACAAAAAAACAGATTCAATGATTGATTTCCCAGTTTGACGACATGGTTTTCCCCACAGTGTCCTCTGCGCTCAGCCCGCTCCCGCTCCTCTGGTCTTACAGCTGTAACCATGACTCGGAAACAGGAGATCATCATATCCCAATTAGGCAAATGTGTGTCAGATCCTGCATAAGTACTTTCACAATTAGGAAGCTCAAGAACAGGGGGAGGAGTGACCCGCTTTGGTGCTTGAGCTTAGAACAGCCAAGTCGGAATAAAGCGGAGGCATCCATCAAGGCAGGCCAAACTGTTTTTTTCTGGTTTATTCTATTAATATTTATTAAATTTTGTTTCTTATATATTCCTGTTTGGCCTTGCTTCGGTTCTGGTTTTCGAGTTTTTCAATTGTATATTAAAGTAGGTCTTTTTTTCACGGGTCATTGGAAAAGTATTTCATTGTTAATCGCTATGGAAACAGTGCAAGACTTTTATCAAGCCATATTCAGGTTTTCTTTCTTTATGTGTAATTGATGGCGTTTTCATTCATGCCAAAACAGCTGTGTGATGGTGCTGAATTGTGTAAAGATCATAGATTAAAGTGAATGCATGTGGATTTGAATAACTGAGGGGGAACAAAGCGTCTTTTGAGGGCTTTTGTCTGAGCTGTAGAGAATCACCCCAGCGGTCTAAGCGTTTTTATTTCACAAAACTGTAATGGTGATGTTTATGTCAAGGGAGAATAATACAACTTGAACTTTTGCACATATTGTCATGGTTACGACAACAATCATCAAGAGGAACACACCACTGTTCGGTGAAAGTGAAACAATTACTTTTTTTCTTTTTTGTTAAACATAACAAATCTGAAAAGTGGAGCATTCACAAGAGACCCCCCTTGTTTTTTTGAAAGCTCCTTTATAAGCTTTTGCAGGGATTGATTTTTTTTTCCCAGCTGTATGTTGAAAAAAAAAACTAAACCACTGTCAAATTACAGTACATGGAGATTGTGTGTGAAAGGCCTCTCTCACGTCTTTCCACTGGTTTTCATTGGATTAGGGTTGGACCTTGACTCAGCCGCGGGTTTGGACTTTGAAGTTTGCTATGCCTCCAGAGTTATCCTGGGACACATAACAATAGTAAATATTGTTTTGTAAAGTACTTTTCAAAAACAACGTTCACAAAGTGCTGCATAGTCATGGTTGAATTTTTGATGAGTGATCACCTTGTTCCAACTTGTTACTGTAACTCATTGACTGCCAGCCGTTTTGGACGATTTCACACAGAGTATTGTGTGCTATTACCAGGTAAAATGTGAAACCAGATTCTGAAAGACTGGACTGTCTCCTTTCATAAGCAAAATTAAGTTGGTTTCTAGCTAGTTTGGTTCTTCTGTAATCCCCAGTCAAATAGAGGGACGTTTGACAGAAATCCATCCATCCATCCATTTTCTTCCCTTTAATCCATTTCTGGATAAGGGGGGTGGCAGTCAGAGATGCCACCCAAGTCTCATAGCACCAGCCCCTCACTGACCCTCTGCAGGTGGTGAGTCCACAGGAGGACGGCTGCTCTCTGAGTGTGAGCATAGCCTTGATCTTTCAGTGGGGGCTTTTGGGCAAAGTGGGGTTAAGTGTCTTGCCCAAGGACGCAACGACAGCAGTCATCAGTGGGAGTCGGTGGAGAAGGTGTAGAGGTGGGAATTGAACCCACGACCTTCAGGCCTGAAGGCCAATGCTCTACCAACTGAGCTACTGTCGCCTGTTTGACAGAAATAATCGGATAAATACGTCAATGGCAGTCAATGAGGAGTTGGTAAGTTATCAGTGTTTTCAGTTGAAACAGAAGCATAAACAATAAAGCAACAATAAGGGGAGAACAATATGAAGTTTTTACCATGAATTTTGACCTGGGTTTAGTTATTTTTTGGCACAAATTGGATGATTCGCTTTGTATGAGTGATATCTCTGCAGTCACTGTCCTTGCAAAAGCGCATTGTATAGTTTCAATATTTGTGTCTGGAGCATTTCGGTTGTCCCCTTATTTTTAAATAGCCACTTACCTGCACAGAACGGCTGCGATTACATCCACTTCACTTCACACTCAGCAGGCTGAAGCTTTATCTTTGTTTTGCAGATACAGCAGCGGCACCATGGTGTTGAGCTTATGTATAAAGATATATTTTGTGGCATTATTAGTCGGCTGAAAAAGTCATAGCCCCACCAGAGTCACTAACATTTGGACAACCTATGGGGGTATTGCATTGTTCTCCATTTATTCAGGATTTTCTTTTTTAGGCAGCAAATTAACATGGGGTAGAAACTTTTTGACAAGCCCCAGTTAGAAATTAGGACATTTCTATTATTATTATTCTATCATGACTTCTTGTATTTGGATGGGAAACAGAAAGTCATACAATTTCAAATATATATATAAATGAATGCATACAGTATGTATGTACATCTTTAGGATAAGGCAAAGCCCTGAACTCCAATGTCATGAAGTGCCTTGGGAAGCTGATGGTGGGAGAGCTGCCGTCAGACGTTGGAAGCAAGCTTGACCCTTAACAGTTTTCTTATAAAAAGCAATCGCAGCACTGATGATGCAGCAATAACAGTAGAACATAATGCTCTCAGCACCTGAAACAGCCTAAAGCTGATGCCAGGCTAATAAACAGCAGTTTATTGATTTCAGCTCCATATTTAACTCTCTGCAACCACACATCTACACCACACAAACCAAACTCCTACAAATGTCTATCAGTCCAGACATAATCAGATGGTATCACTTATTTCTATCCAACAGGGCCCTGCAAATCAGAGTGAACCATCCACTGTCCAACATGAAGACCATCGACACTGGAGCGCCCCAGGGCTTTGTCAGCTCACCACTTGTATTCACACTCTCCATAAACAACTGCAGCCGTAGTCATTCCAACACGCTAACCGTCAAGTTTTCAGATACACTGACACATTAGGACACACCCGGTCCTGCATTGACTATTATCGGTAGCAGTGAGTGCAGGACCAGGTGTGCTCAAGTGGCCTCCAATTATTTTTTATTGAACCATGGAACATTTTTTGCAGATAGATTGTATTGCTTGATTCTTGAAGAGTGCAAATGATGGTTGTTTTCTGAAAAGACTTATAGCAGCCCATGAGAGCCAGGTTAAAGTTATGCATTCTAATGAAAATGAACACATTAGAAGTGTCTGACATTGCCTATAAAACACACATTAATGTGCCGTCTGGTCGACAGACCGGGCTTTTTGAATATTTATTCAGAAACGCATCAGAATGCAGTCAGTGCTCAGAGGAGGTGCCCTTTTCCCTGTGCTTCTACTTTTGGGTTTGAACAATGCACTCATGCCGTTTTAACTGACCACAAACAACCTGTTTTTTTGGTTTTTTTAAACGATTTTATTTTTGATTTTATTGAGTCCACAGCGCGCATGCACATCCTGTGGAATATACTGCAGCTGTGGACAAACTTACAAGTTTTTGTGTGAAATGTATTTATTTAATATTATTATTATTATTATTATTATTATGTCTATTATTATTATAGTGGATGCATAATGTCTCAGCAAAGCTTAAATAAATAAAATAAAACGTCTTTTCAACTCAAACAACCGTACATAAATTGTATGCAAGCAAGCAAAAACTAATGTTGCACAAAAAAAGAATAAATATCACCAATGTGGAATAATGTAGGTATGAAATGATGAAAACCCCAAAGATGAAATGTTGCGAAAAAGAAACAAAAATCACCACAACATGAACAAAAGAAGCTGCAGAGAGAGAGTAAGTCACCTTTATCTAGCACATTTCACAGATCAATTAAGTTCTTCATAATGTTTTTAGAGTTCAGATATTTTTCCATTCACTCAATTCACGGTGAGGACAGAAGCGAGACACTCAAATATCAAAGCCTCCAACATCACCATCTGATCACTCTCGCGTGACATTCAAATCTATTGTGCATGTTTTAGTGGTAGGAGAGACCGGAGCACCCGGAGGAAACCTATGTAGACATGCTGAGATCGTGCAAACTCCACACAGAAAGGCCTGGAGGTGGAATCAGACCTAGGGCCGAGAGAGAGGCAAAACTGATTTACTAACTTGGATTAGGCAAGCCTTAAAGGCACTCACATGGTATGGAATAACTTAAATGTTATGTCAGTGACTTCATTTGTATTTCTGGTCAATTTCTGCGCGGGTCAAACCTGTGCTTGTCTTCAAGAAGTGTCACTTTCTTTTCAATTTGAAAGGTACTGTTACTTTGAACCACAAACTGGACTGGACTTACAACACAGACGCCCTCTTCAAGAAGGGCCAGAGCTGACTCTACCTGCTGAGGAGGCTCAGGTCTTTTGGAGTGCAGGGGCCACTCCTGAAGACCCTCTATGACTCTGTGGTGGCATCAGCCTCTTGTACGGTGTGGTCTGCTGGAACAGCAGCATCACAGAGAGGGACAGGAAGAAGCTGGACAAGGTCCTCAGGAAGTCCAGCTCAGTCCTGGGCTGTTCCCTGGACACAGTGCAGCAGGTGGGGGACAGGAGGGTCCTGAGCAAACTAACATCTATGCTGGACCATGACTGTCACCCCCTGCAGGACACTCTCTCTGCTCTGGAGAGCAGCTTCAGTGACAGACTTATTCACCCTCACAGTGTGAAGGAGAGGTTCCGCAGGTCTTTCTTTCTAGCTGCTGTCAGACTGTACAACAAACAATGAGGACTAATGAACACTGCCAACCTGATCTCACATGTCATGCATCGTTGCAATATCTTTAACTAATATCAGAATGTGCAATAACCACATGTGTCTCTGTCACTTTACTGATGTAAACATGTAAGCATTTTTATGAACTCATTAGAAAATAAAGAGTTACTTGCCGAGTGGGTTTCAATGGACTGTAGACAGTTTTCTGTTACTGAACAAGAGGTCCTCTTTTTGCTTTTTTTAGGAAATAATACTGTCTACTAAAGAAAGACATAATGTTAATGCCATTATATGTGGATTTATTGTTGTTTTAATAAACAAATACAGTACATATGAACACTATATTGTCATTTATTCCATTTAAACAACCATTTACAGAGAAATATGGTATAATTTCGCAGATAGTTTGAAATATGATTAATTACGATTAATTAATTTTTAAGCTGTAATTAACTTGATTATTTTAGCATCATGTAATTTTAGCATCATGTAATTGAGTCAGTACAAAATATTTGTGTAATGCTTTATTTTAGATGCACATGAAGCCATGCAGGCTTATGTTTATGAGCCACAGAAGAACCGGCCCACAGCGGCGAAGAGTCGAGAGAGTCCCCTCCTCTGTGGTCCAAACAGGAACTTGTTCAGACAGTGGTTTAGATGTTTCACCATTGCCTTCTGGAAGATCTCATCCTCAGCTCTCAGTGGCGCCCCCTGGAGCCTGCACTCCCTCAACAGGCCTTTGGTTGCGGCTTTTCCAATAGCTCTCATATTTTTAAGAGAGATTGGAACATCCTGGTGGTGAATGTGCTCCTCAGTCTTCTCCAGCAGCAGGCGGATATTCTCTCCCTGGTCTTCAGGTTTGAAATAGGACTTTTGAACCAGCTTTTGAACCAGAGCTCGTACAAGGACGCTGGCCACAGATGGACCCTCCAGTATTGGAGGAAGACAGGGGAAATCCTCTTGACTGACAACATCAGCTTCAATCATCTCTAAGGACCTCCTCTGATCTGTGAGGACATCTCCAGCCTCTGTGATGTCTACAGATGCTGATGCAGTCACATCTTCACTCAGAGGACAGACCTCCTCTTTGTCCACCTGGAGTATAATTCAAGTCAATTATAAATCAATTATATTATTGTATTGCATAAATGTTAACAACCTTTACCTCAGGCTTTGTCTCATCTTTCTCCCTGGAGTCCATGAGGCTGGTTTCTGGGCTCGCAGATACAAATTCTGCTCCAGTCTCTCTCTTGTCTTTGTCCGCCTGGTGTACAATTCAGTTCGATTCATTTTAAGTACATAAATAATAAATAAAATTGATAATCTTTACCTCAGGCTTTAGTGAGGAAATGTCCAGCAAAGGTTGGTTCGGCGGAAACTCAGGTTCAGGGGAGACCTCAATAATGAGTTCTTCCTGAATCTCATCTACCTCTGTTTGAACACTCTCTGTTTCATGAATGTTCATGTCTGAGCTGATTTCTAGGTTCAGATGTGAAACCTCTTCCTCCTCTTTGTCCACCTGGTGTATAATTCCATTCAGTTCAGTTCAATTCAATTCATTTTTAAAATTGCAAAAATGTGATCAACTTTTACCTCAGGCTTTGGTGAGGAAATGTCCCGCCAATGGTGCTTCTGTGGACACGCAGGTTCAGGAAAGGCCTCAATTAGGAGTTCTTCCTGAATCTCATTGCGTTCTGTTGGAACACTCTCTATTCCATGAGTATTCATCTCTGATGTCAGATGGGACAACGCTTTCTCCTCTTTGTCCACCTGGTGTACAATTGAATTAAGTTAAATTGAATTTTTTTTTATCTGCATGAATGTTAACAACCTTTACCTCAGGCTTTGTCTCATCTGTCTCCCTGGACTCTTTGAGGCTGGTTTCTGGGCTCGCAGATGCAACTTCTGCTCCAGTCTCTCTCTTGTCTTTGTCCACCTGGTGTACAATTCAGTTTAGTTCAATTCAAGTCATTTTTAAATAAAGTTGCATAAATGTTAATAACCGTTACCTCAGGCTTTGTTGGGATCATGTCCAGCCAAGGGTGGTGCTGGGGGCTCTGAGATTCAGGAGAGGCGTCGATAATGAAGTCTGTCTGAGACCTCTCTTCCTCTTCTTTGTCCACCTGATGTACAATTGATTTTATTTCAATTCAATGTACTTTTTATTTACATGAATGAGCTTTACCTCAGGCTTTGTCTCATCTGTCTCCCTGGACTCTATGAGACTGGTTTCTGGGCTCGCAGATAAAACTTCTGCTCCAGTCTCTCTCTCGTCTTTGTCCACCTGGTGTAAAATTCAGTTCAATTCAATTCACTTCAATTCAATATTTTTTTAATCACATAAATGTTTATAGCCTTACCTCATGCTTTGTTGAGGTAGTGTCCACCAAAGAGTGGAACTGGCTCTCAGGTTCCAGATCAGCCTCAATAACGTGTTCTTCTTGAAGCTCTTCTGGCTGACTGGAAATCTCTGAGACAACAGTGTCTTCATAGATTTCTGCCTCTGGTCTGGTCTCTTGGTTCTCACATAAACCTGATCCAGTCTCATTGTTCATGGCCTCGTGTACACTGGCTGTGTCTGAGTCAAGATATTCCTCCCACTCTTCTTCAACATCAGGAGATGTGCAGATGTCCTGACGATCCTCAACAGGAGATGATACAAGTGCATCTCTCTCATCTTTGTCCACCTGGTGTACAATTCAGTTTAGTTTATTTCAAGTCATTTTTAATTGAAGTTGCATAAATGTTAATAACCGTTACCTCAGGCTTTGTTGGGATCATGTCCAGCCAAGGGTGGTGCTGGGGGCTCTGAGATTCAGGAGAGGCCTCGATAAGGAAATCTATCTGGGACCTCTCTTCCTCTTCTTTGACCTGATGTACAACTCAGTTAAATTCTGGTCAATTATTTTCTTATATTGTATAAATTATTTAAAAAAAAAAAAAAAAAAACTATACCTTAGGCTTTGTTGTGGTTACATGCTTTTTATCAATCAAAGGGTGGTATTGGGGGCAATCAAACCCCAACAGCTCCAACATTGTTGCGGCCGCGTTGTTTTTAGCAGCTTTCTTTGTTGGCCCCGTGGCTACAGCAGACATCTCTTGGACTGAGACTCTCATAGTAAAGAGCCAACCCCAGGGGACGCGAGTGGCCTCCAGCAGGGTGTACTCTGGGTACTTTATCCCATGGGCCTGCACCACCTCAGACAGGTGGCCACAGGGTTTGATGTCTTCTTTGACGTCCTGCACTTGCTCCTGAGTGTTTCTCTTCTTTGCTGTAGCCTGGTGGTTGCTCTGCAGAGGCGGCAGGTACATTTGTTTTAAAGGTCCCAGGACGATGGACGCTGCTCTGGCTCTGGCCTCTTTCTTGTTGTGGCCTTTCCCCACAGCGCAGAGAGTGCCCACTTTGAGGGTGACGACAAAAATCCTCTGCCCGACAAATCCTGGCTCCTGGGAGTCGAAGAAGTGAATTGGCAACTGTAACTTTGTCACCAGATCGTTGACCTGAGTAAGGTCGTTCTTGTAAGCAGTGGACTTCATGGCGTTATCCAAATGTAAATCTCGAGTTCAAGATGCAGTGAATCCAACAGCGTTGCTCTCTGCAAGTGAATATCACGCTAACTGACCCAGTGAGTAAGTGATGTAATTACATTCCAAATGTCACATTCTAAGATTCTGCTGTTGTCAAGGAATGTTGCCATGGCTAAATTGTGACATCATGGTTTTTTAAATGTATTGGAAGAGATACAAAACAAGTAAAGGACTTGACAATCTTTAGTCAATAGGTAGATTTAAGATGCAGTCAGTGTTTTCTTTCCAGACGCATTATTTTAAATATTGTGGGAAAACGTCCGTAAACCCGTAAAAAGTAGTCAAGTGTGTTTTCAAATAGTAATGGAATTGACCAGATACCTGTAGTCTCCAAAAACGAATAAACAATATTTTGGAACGGACCGATGAAAATAAACCAATCTGATTCGTTCATCCCTGACGAACCAATAGGATGTGTTAACCCCCCTTCACCCTCTTCCTGTTTCTCTTGAGTGCGCGCACATGAGTTATCGGATTTTCTAAAACCTAAAAGTGCTGAACAGAAAATGCCAATTTCACGTTTTGCCACCCACTCTCCCTGTTGTGACAAAGAAAAGAAAATGCTGGATGTTTGGTTTGGTTGAGAGGCGAGTGGAGGGGGAGTGGTTTCCAGTTGGTCCTACAGCTAAGCTAACAAAATCGCTTACCGCACCTTTAATATTGTTCTTATATTCAAGATAGAGATTTTATATTTGTTCTTTGATGCTAGAGTAAGAGATTTTGTTTTGTATGAATTAGTATAGCTATTGTTCACTTATCTTTTACTGTGTGCTCCTCATTCCTACTGCTCTATAACTTGTGATGCAACACTGAAATTTCTCCACAGTGGGATGAATAAAGGATCTCTTAATCTTAATCTGTATTCTGTTGTAATTCTTTCACTTTACGAATACAACATAACACAGTAGTAACCATGACCATAGCTGCACACATTCAGAGCCTTGAGACATTGAACTGGACATGATGAGCAGCTAAATCTAGTCTAAAGACACATTTTTACGCCTTGGCTTTTAACACCCACTGAGTTTTACTTTTTACATGTATTTGCATGTATTTTATGCTGTTTGCTTTTATCTTTTCATCTTTTGTGTCTGTGAAGCACTTTGGGCAGCTGGTGTTGTTGTAAATGTGCTATATAAATAAAGCTGACATTGACATTGACATTGTGGAAGATAACTTGATCATAACTTGATTAAAGTAGGGGTATATGACATTTATTTTTTCCTATAAATAATAATAAAAAAGTCCAAATAGAAAGAGTGTCCTTTAAGAAACATCTTGGGATCAAATCAGATCAAAAAATGCAGTCTTTACCTTTTTATCTGTTATCTTTTGCGACAGAGCCCCGGGAATCACATAATGACGCTTTGGACTGAGAGCTGATTGGCTGAGAGCTGATTGGCTGAGAGGGTGGTCCAATCATTTTCACTCTTTCTCTAGAGAAGCTGAAAGCTGAAAAAATATATGATTGTGTAAACTAGTGATAGAACCGAACTGTTTTCAGAGCAAGGAACTAGTAGTTAGACATGGTTGGTGGTTTGAAGGTAATTAAATACCCCAGCTTTAATTAGTAATAAGCAAAGTGTCCGTAAAAAAAAATCTCCTTTTACTGAACTTGGCTATCCAATCCAATCCAACTGTATGTATAACTCCCTTTTAAAATAACACAATTCACATAAATGCAATACACACTTTTTTGCCAACATCTTCTGCTGGTGACACATGAAGCTCCTAAACACAATTTTTTTGTGCTCAAAATACAATATTTTTACCAGACAGACTAGCAACCCAAAAGAGAGGCTCATTCAGCTTTCTGTTATAATCTGTTTGAAAATATGTCCATAGTATTTTTATCATTAATAACTTCTCTTTAGTTCAGACAAGTCCAAAAATAATTAACATAAAAGCTGCAGTTTAAGATAAAAAAAATGACATCTGTCCCTTTGAAAACGTAAATCCAATCAAGACACAGATGACTACGCATATGTAAAGTTTGTTCTAAAATAATAATAATACAAAAATACATGCCCCACTTATGGTGCAGTGCTATACAAGTCCTCAGAACTCATACATCTTTCATCAAAGTAGCAAAGAGAATCTCAAGACTTCATTGTGAACCACATAAAAGTACAAAAAACTGAAATTAGCATCAGAGCGAGACTGCCCACAGAAAAGCAATTAGATGTTGCAAATCAAAGAAAGAAATGGAGCCAAGTCCTCGTCTCCAAATGCTGCCATGTTGTTCCAATCAGCTCGAGTAATTATGTTTCTGAGCTAAATGTCCAATTTGGCTCAAAAAAAAAAAGAAAACCACTCCACTCGTGATTTTTTTTGTTTTTTACCGCAGAAGATTATGTTACCGGTTGAAAGCAGACTTGCAGGTGCGAGCTTGGCAGGAATAAGAGAAACGTGTTGGAAGAAGCAAGGTGGGTATAATATAAGCAGCTGCTGTAGTGTGGAATTGTGGCGGACGTACAGTTAAACTAATGACTTTTATGCTCAGCGTGTGTATTATTTCACTATAATGTATGCGGCCACTGCCCTTTTATATTCACATTTGTATCCTAGTGAGAAGGCCATGGATGCCTGGTTTAATACAGGTTTCAACTGAGAGATGTAGTGATGCTTGTTTGGCTGTGCTTTTTTTTATACCCAAAAACAATTCATACTTTACATATTCCATTTTATTTCTGCCAAAAACAATATAGTATTAAAGATCATTCTCATTCAGTACAAACAAAGCTATTGTCCAGGATTGCCTTTGTTGGACATTTCCACAGGTAATATGAATGTTTGTCGTATGAAACTTCAACATTCAATTTATCTTAAAAAAGCAACTCACAATTACCTCGATGTCCTGGAGGCCATACACGGAGGCCAACCACTTATGCACAAGCGTGTGAGTGGTACCGCAGATATACACACTCTCACACAGACACCTGCCTGCATACACCCATGTTGTCACCCAAAATTATGATCCTATGAAATGATATGTGTTAAAGGAGACCAAAACGAGGCTGGTCCCCAACCAGCGTCTTTGAAACAAAGCAAACTTCAGTACTCTGGCCATACAGTATATCCAGAAAACTTAAAACATGTCAAGGGGAAAACCAAGGACCAAGACATTTTGAAAAATTTGTGCTGGACATATCCACAGGATCCAACACTCAAGACAAGGATGGAACAAGGTGAGGTAAGGTATCTTTACAGTGACCGATGAAGCCTACAGCTTCATTTGTTGTGTGTTGAGAGTCTACCTCTCTTTGATTGACTGCAGGGCTCTTAAATATTGGGACATTTCATGATGTTATAAGTCACTATTTGGGCTGAATGAGGGTGGTCCTCTCATTGCACTTTTCTGATTGAGGCCCAATGATACATGCATGTGAAAGTGATAGTTATTTTTTCAGTTAAAGTGATAATCTGGAACTCTAAATGAATTACACATTTTAAGAATTGTATTAAATTGACCTCCTGGCCTTAAATGTTGATATAAAATAAGTCCTTTTATTAATTCTAATATTACGGGTAAGTCCCGCCTTCCCTTCTCTTAGCTATAGCTAGAAATCCACGATTTCGAGCTATAGCCGTCCAGTTTAACCAATCAAGTGATGCAAAGGGCTGTCAATCATCGGCGCTCATGCTCAGTTGTTTGTTCTCACAAAGCCTCCGAAATCAAGCCTCCACAGTCCACAGCCTCTGGAACTACATGAAAATTAAACAAAGAATTCTGAACATCTGCGCTGAGTAACCCATTTATATACTGAACCTATATCCATAATCATTTATATACTGAACCTATATCCATAATCATTTATATACTGAACCTATATCCATAATCATTTATATATTGAACCTATATCCATAATCATTTATATACTGAACCTATATCCATAATCATTTATATACTGAACCTATATCCATAATCAGATGCTCTGCAGATGTATCCTATAATGTTCATTTAATGATAATAGCTACTTCCGGGTTTACCGATTATCGCTTTTTTTGTGCATTAAATTAAATTATTTTTGTCATAAAAACTTAAACAAATAATTCTGAAAACCTCTGTGCATGTGTATTAATAATGTATATGTATAATGTGTTCTCCGATTAACATTTGAATGTGTTGATTGATTGTTATGGAAACGTAGACCAATCAGAAAGGAAGGGGGAGGGAGCTTGGATGGTTTTTTTCAAATCATGTACCTCTGTCTCTTTTTTCTGACAAACTCCAGACAATCACTTTATTGTTTTTATCATTGTTTTGATCAAATCAAGTTTCACCTTTCATTTGAAGGTATTTACATGGTGATGTATAAATCACACATAAATGGCACGTAAGGGTTCTCAGTGAATGTATGGACGGATCAATGTATTTTCTATGAATAAATGTAAATGTATTGTAGTAAATGTAAAGCTGCAGAATGTATGAATAAACAGTTGTGATAATGACCTATCCGTTTTTGTGAGGCTGCTCTGTTTAAATCACATTAGCCAAAGATAATAAATGGCTTATATTTCTATTGGAACCAGGTTATAATGATATAATGGTCTCATACTGGCACACGGTAAATCTTATACAACAAGTATAAATGGATATTGTTCTGAATTTGTGAGTGCAAAAAAGATGGCCCCATGTTATCTCTGCAGAGTCAGCAGATGAAAGCACTGCACACATACTGTAGGTGGCCAATTATAACAGAATGGCATTACACAGCGGTGGCTTCACAGCTTTACAGGTATATAGTAGGTCGATATCTTTTACATTTCAAAGCTTAGACACTTTCACTGTATCTGCTGCAATATCTGAGGCAATTATGTAGTATGAATACATTTGTAAAACTGATACAAGCCAGAAGAAAATAAGGAAACACATTCTTACATATATGAGTGAAATCTTTATGAGACACTAATCGAGGTTGGGGGTTGGGGATTTTTGTTTTTCTTGTTGTTATGTGTCCTATTTTCCATCATCACACTTTCATTTTTATTCTTTTTTTATATTATATTACATGGATGAAATTCATTTAATTGAATTTAGTTATGTGTCTTTCTAAATAACCATTTCTTTCCATATAGTTAATTGCTAAAAATATGTTACTGCAATCCTTAAAGGTATATAGTATAGGAGGATTGGTCCTTTCAATTGTCAATCATTTGGGTGATGTAGTGGAAATTTAAATACTTAAATGAATGGATCCAAGAGAAACAACTTGTCTTTGTGCAATTTATTTAAAAGGTGATGAGAATAACAATACAGTAATACTCTGCAGAGTCAGACAGAAGCGACGCACACCCGAAGCCTGCGTCCTTTCTCTCTGCCCTGCTCACATCTCACATTTGATATTATAGTCTTGTAAGAAAGAACAAAGAACAAGGCATTTCGAGGGGGGTAAGGCGGTTATTTGATTTATGCAGGAAGAGGAGATAGGACCTAAAGGGAGGAGAAAATTGATTGTACACCTGTCATAACATTTAACATTTTAATGAGCGTGTTTTCGGCAGTACCAGTCTCGGCTAAGGTCATGTGAAAATGACTCCAGCACAGGAGGCTTTGTTCTAATCGTATCAATGAATTTGGTACAATATGTTCAAATATGAATTTTCGCCATAACAGTGATACGTGCTCTTCAAACAAGACCAGAGAGTTTTGTTGAAAAAGTGGAGAGCAGTTCTTACCAAAAAATTGGGAAAATCATCCTGTATGCCTTTAATTTTATTTTGCTATTGCACTGATTGATAGGGGAAGGGGGTTGGGAGGAAAAAAAGCTGGAGATTATGCTGTGTCATGTCAGTATATGCATTGCCATAGTGTGATACACAGGCACAACATTAGAAAAAAAGAAAGCTCATTCAATTCAAGAGAAATAATTTATAGTCCATATTTAGTTGTTTAGTTAATAAGAAACATTACAGTCATTTCAGGAGAGATGTCATAGCAGGAGAGATGAAACTGTTTGTGTCTTCATTTCAGAGAAGATGTGTGAAATTGCAGGTGAAGTTGAAAACGTTTTCCTGACCTTTGCTTGTATCGAGTGGCCGCAGCTGCCTTAGCTTTATGTTCGGAGCTGTTTGTGATGAGTGCAGTTGAGATGGTGTCATCTGCGTGGGATAATTGGACTGAATGGTGGAGGATGTGAGGTGGTTGGAGATCTGAGGAAAAAGCCTGAGAGAAAGGACACGAACCCTGAGGGATTTCTGTGTGGACATGCTACAGTTGTAAAAGCCCAAACAAGTCGGATCTCTAAAGCTAAGGAAGATGCGGGTCTGGTCAGCACTTCAATTCAATTCAAATTATTTGTGTCTAGTCCTAAATCCCAACAGTAGTTTATCTCGGAGAACACTGAATAACCCACAAATCAAACCATTCAAACACGAGAATGCAATGATAAAACATATACAGCTCTTGGTCTATGAGGGCAAGATGACCAACGTCCATAAATGTTGTGAAATGTCCTGGATCAACACCATTTGGTTTGCAGACTGCTGGAACGATGGTCAAAGCTGTACTTTCGTGTCATACCATATATCTTTGGCTGTGATGTGGGAATGGGCCAACCATTTTATTTGTTCATTTTTTTACCAGGGGGAGGCCAGACTCTTTTTTATGAAATCACTGTCATACGGAAATACAGAGTAACAAAAGATACAATGTAAAACAATAATAGACAGGTGAATTATGTAAATGTCAAATTCTAAAACCAAGTTATAAAAATGTAAAAGTGCCACTGTAGTGCTCATATTTGCTAAGGTTTGTGAAGTGATAGCAGTAGCAGTTAGTAGTAAGTCATTTGTGAGACTTTGACTAGTGCATTATCAGGGCTATGATGAGCTCTGAATCCTGATTGAAAGATTTAAAAAATATTATTTTCCTCCAGGTGGCAGCCTAGTTGTTTGGCAATAAGCTTTTTGAGGGTTTTAGATATAAAAGTAAGTTTTGAGATTGGTGTGTAGTTTGTGACTATTTCCAAATCAAGATTTGTTTTTTTCCAGAAGAGGTTTGATTACTACGGTTTTAAAAGCATGTGGGACATAGCCACTTTGTATATATGTATTTATTATATTTAAGATAGGCTGTATTATTGAAGGAAGTGTGTCTGTGAAGAGCCTACCTGGAATTGGATCTAAAATACAAGTTAAGGTTTTAGAGGACGCGACACAGAGATCACTTCTGCGTGGCTGACAGCAAAGAACTTATTAGGAGCGAGAGAAATTGATCTGATGTTCAATAATCCACATTTAACAACCCTATTTTTAGAACTTTTTATGTCTATCTGTACTTTATCGTCTTGACATCCAGGTAAATGTTCTCCTTATTATTGAACACACACAGTTTCATTATGTCTGGGTTTTGAGGACCTAGCGAGTAACTGAACAGATGGGCGCTCAGAGGTTGTGACAGAGCAGCTCTGCACCCACACCTCTCTTCTGGACCGTCATTTGAGCCGGTCGGATGAAATTAGAGCCAGGGCCAGATTCTTAGCCAAAAAGGATGTACCCGCCAACGTTGGGTGGCTATCATTCAGGCAGATGACACCGGGCTTTCCCCAAAAGGCACTCCAGTTGGAAACATAGACATCACCATTGCAGTGCTTGATAGTTTTGAAGAATAAACAATGTATAAACAGTAATGTTGATAATGAATGATAGGAAGAATGTTTATCTCAATTCAACACAGCTAGCATGTGTGACTTTGATGTACAGACCAGAACAGCGTACCAACCAGAATGCAATGCGCTGGAGGGACTTCCATCATCAACTCTCTTGCAAAGCAGCGGAGCGTCAAACTAAATGTTCCACCCTCCCTCTCTGTGTTTTTGCTCACATGTCACAGAGCTGCGGCAGATAACAATGAC
The DNA here is from genome assembly GCA_964034765.1 of Knipowitschia caucasica. Classification (NCBI taxonomy): domain Eukaryota; kingdom Metazoa; phylum Chordata; class Actinopteri; order Gobiiformes; family Gobiidae; genus Knipowitschia; species Knipowitschia caucasica. Next base: position 27,983,598 of record OZ035840.1, read on the forward strand.
ACGCAATTACCAGCTGCGCGTCCGTCAGCCCGTCGCAACCCTGTAACCCGCCCGAACCGACGGCAATTAAACGTGATCAAAACCAAGATTAACCATCCAAACCCGTCAGGCTGGTGTGTTCGTGCCTGCCACACTGCACCTGTCCTGGACCTGTTATCGCTTCTGTAGCCGCTCTTTCTTTTGTCCCCATCCCCAGGTTTGCGAAGGGAATCATTATAGAGCTATTATCAAGAACAAGCAGCAAGACAAGGGCGTGTTATTACATTGTCAAGGGGTCTGTTGAAGGGTATGTAGAAGTATGTGAAAATAATCAACTGTATAAGCTTGAAAGGAGACATATTATCCAAAAATTGAGCGTTGAACCATTTTACATCACTGTTCCCTCATCAAAAACATACCTGGAGTTGTTTTCTGGCACAAACATGTAGCTCTGTCTTCTGTCTTCTTTGTTGTACGATGTCATTGTACCACGATGCCATCATGCACATAAAATAATTACCCTTAAATGAGTTTTGAAAAGTTCATTCGTTACACTCGCATGGTTGTTGTTGCTTCATTTCCCATTCTATAAGATGAAATGACAAACTAAGTCTCATTATTTGAAGAGCGTTGGGTTAGTACATGTTTTTTATAGTATAATTTTAAAAACATACATCACATAAAATTGAAATAATTTTTTTCTAATTCAAGGGTTTGCATAAATTGTGAATTTGTGAATAGGAAAAACTGTGTCCATCCATCCATCCATTTTCTTCCCCTTAATCCATTTCTGGGTCGGGGGGGGTGGCAGTCAGAGCTACACCCAGTACACAGAGCACCAGCCCCTCACTGATCCTCCTGCAGGTGGTGAGTCCACAGGAGCTGAGATCTTTCAGTGGGGGCTTCAGGCAAAGTGGGGTTAAGTGTCTTGCCCAAGGACACAACAACAGTAAGAAAAACTGTTTGTAGTATTTATATTTTCGTCTGGTTGTTCAGTTTGATTTCAGAAATGAGATGAAAGTGTTTGTGGTAGATGTTACGTATCTCTTGATAATGATCCAATCTCGTAACTTCAGCAATAAAGCGGGGGTACCAAACTTTCAAACCACAAAAAAATAAACACCAAACTAGTTCTTCTGTCTCAAAAAAATGTGGTTCATTCCCTATTTTCACTTCCATGTTATACTTGAACCAAAAATATAATAGCAATGTAATTAAGCTGGGGCAAAATACAGTACCTTTTGTTTGTTCCAACTGCAACAGCTGCTCAGTTGTTGTAGCATTAGTCTTGGGCCTGATGGTCGTGGGTTCGATCATTGTTATGTCTCTGGGCAAGACACTTAGCCCTGCTTTGCCTGAAGCCCCCACTGAACGATCAAAGCGGTTCAGCCATGTTTCAGTCGACCCACCACCTTCAGGAGGACCAGTGATGGGCCGGTGCTATGGAAATTGAGTGGCAGCTCTGATTGGCGAATGATCAGACAACTATAGGCTACTTTAGTCACTATTTGAGAAGATTGAATTAAAAAGATGATGCCCCTTGAGATGACTGTTCGGGCAATACAAACATTAATTTAAATGATTTTAACATTGCCAAAAATACAAATAAAACCCCAGCTTTACAGTATAACATTGTACTGGAATGAGCGGAGCAGCACAGGTGCAAATCAGTCGGATGTGGAATGATAAATGAGACATCACTTTTCTCCCAGCTCACAGAGGACAGGACATGTTTAATCTTGTCTGTATATGATTTATAGATGTGAACTGTAGGCACCTGATGTGATGTGGGTCTCCATGACAGCATCTTAGCACAGGGCCATGTCACTTATATTACTAATATATTTTAGTAGTAATTGTTCACACTGACACCATTGATATGCAGCTCCATGTGCCACTCCGTAGAAAGCAATCCAAACAATAGGCCTCTCTCCATGATGACTGATAGAGATTCATTTCATTGGTTTTCACTTGAGACCAAATGAAGCCTTGGCAAAAATTCAGACTGGAAGACACCACCCACTTTTCACCACCCATGTTCACCCTTTCAGGTTGCACTAGTAGAATTTATTGATTCTTTTATGTCTGAGTCAATCCAATTTGCGATTTGGCACCGTTTTGGGGGAAAATAACACAACTTGAAGGGAGGCAAAAGGGTGGGGACCTGGAGTGTGATGGCTGTCGCTGGTCCATGGTGCTGGTGTGGTCGCATCCTGGTGATGGGGGAGGCTCTTGTGCTGCTATCCCTATCTTTCTTCAATTAAATTGTTGTGTAGCCACGTGAATAAATGGAAAATTAATGGACAAACTTGACTACAAAAACTACACACAAAAAACAGCGTATTTGAAATAGAGAGAAAAAAATAAAACAAAAACAATAGGGTGCGCACACACATACACACACACGATGGGTATGGTTTTGCAGAAGTGACCAGGAAAGAAGCGTCATCCAAGGAACAGTGTGCACCGGGAGCAGAGAGCCGCCTGCAGCCACAGAGGACCACACAGGATCCAGAGGAGAGAGGGGGCTTCAGACCAGGTTCATGAGCCCGACCCTCGGTTGGGGCTGTGGGCTCCTCCAGAGGAAACACTGGTGGTGGGTACCAAAACAATGAGATAAAAATAAAAAGATTGAAATGTGAGACAAAAAAGGACTACAAAAATATCGAATAAAAATTAGTTATAATGAATACTAATCTAAAAAGGTGTGTCTTGAGCATGCTCATTTAAACATGAATGTTTTCTGCGGCCCTGAGCTCCTGTTCCAGAGACAGGGGCTGTGGTGCTGTGTGTGTGTGAGTGTGTCCTGACTTTAGGAATGACTAGGAACCTGCTGCCGGGCCGGTGGAGCACAGGGACCAGGAAGGCTCACAGGCTCAGTGCTGAGTGTTTGAAGTGTAGGTATATGTTTCTCTCTTTTGACCTCAGGACTGACTAAAACCTAAGGTTTGTCCTGGTTAAGCTGGAGAAAGTTTTCTGCCATCCAAGTCCTCCGGAAAACTGTTGTGATTTCGGGCTGTACAAGAATAAGTTGAAATTTCAATTAGAATAGTAAAAAGAAAAACATTTATTTTGGTCTTTGTAATGTAAATTAGCATACGCCACAATTTTTTTGTCACATTTTCTAAGGATGCACTAATACCGCTTTTATCAAAACTGATAAACCAGTACGAGTACCATAATGTGAGTACTTGCCAACACCTAGTCCCGAAACGAGTACTGCACAAAGACTGTGAAAATGCATTGTTTTATCCCTTGGAAGTCATAAAACTAATACAACTGAAATTCAAAATGGTTTATTTCTCATTTCAACAATAAGAAAATGCTTTTCAATTCAAACCTTTTAGCAATTGTTTTAACAGTCATCAATAAGAGCCACTGTCACATTCCACTCATACAAATGCTGTGTTGCAGAGTTGGTGTCTCCGGTGCTATACTCTGCGTGGTGGTGAGTTTTCAGATGTTTGTTGGTGTTATACGTGTTTGTTTTGGACCCACCTCGTGACAGTTTTACCTTGCACTACTTGCAGTTGTGCAAGGCAAATGTGTGCGTATATTACACACACATTGGTGCTCAGTAATTTGGGTGCAGCTTTTACTGCCACCCCCCGACCCAGATATTGATTATATTACTATACAACCATAGCAATTATATACAACAAATGTCTAAATGAATACATTGTCATTAAAAAAAGCAGACACTTGATCTAATAAAAGTGGGGAGCAATAAATATCGTTCAGCGCAAACACTTCCTCTTCTTACACGTCCCGCTGTGATCTATCCACACAGCGCTTAAAAAGAGATGAGGACATTCAGTGCGGAGTGATCTAACCAGGAACTTCTTACAGCACTTATCCAAGAAAAACATGTTTTAGAGTCTTTGGTGACCCCATTTCTCCGACTGGGCTTTAGACATGAAGCTCCAAAGTCCTTTGAAAGTCTGAAGCCTCTGCTGTCTTTCTCCATCCTTCCAAACTCCTCACAAAGAGGCGCTCTGACAGCCGGGGCCCGGTCTTATATACTGCTGCACTATAGGGACGTCTATAGGGGAGGGAATGGAAATGGTCTTTTGGCAGTTCTCACATAAGTTGGCAGTGATGACATGTGTGTGGTTGCTAAGGTTTCCATTGGGCTTTTCAAGAATAAGAGAAAGTTGTAGCAAGGCAACCCTGGATTTAAATTGGTGGAAGAAAATGCAGAAAAAATGTCTCTGGTTTGGATTCAGCCCCCACCCCCAGACCATCCAAAGAATAGTTTAGATCTGGTCTGTGACGAAGTCTAAAACAACACTGCTCCTGAATCTGAGATTGGACTGTCGAGGAAAGTCTCCTGAATGGGCTGAGGAGTGTGATCCCACAATAATTACAACAGAACCTTCGGGAGTATACACTAAAATGTTTGTGAAAAACCCCATTTGTGGTCAAATCACCATGAGATCTTAGTCTGAACAGTGAATAAACATCATGTGTTCGTGATGAGTGTGAAACCAGTCTGACCTCTGTACTTTACACAAATCGCTCTCACTCACTGAAGACTGCACACGGACATACACACAAACGCACTCACCCACGCACGCATTCACACTGTGAGTGAGTGAGTCAGCAGAGCGGTACAGTCACACAGAGGACCACAGATGTGAGATGCTTCTGTTCTGGTTGAAGTAAGACTGGACCTGGACACATCCACACACAGAGGTCACTGTGGTCTGCGATGGGAGGATGGAATGTTCCCTTTAATAAAAAATAGAAGCAATTTGGTGAAATCTGCACATGGTTAAACTATCAATCAATCAATCAACGTTTATTTGTAGAGCGCCTTTCCTACACAAGGCAACGCAACGCGCCTCACAACCCATATTACATCATGCATAAATCATCAAACATTAGAATTTAAGTAAACATAAAAAGACAGATTAACAGCACAAGGTAGATTAAAAACATAAAAAATAAAATCACACACGTAGTTAAAAACCGTAAAACATTAAAATCACACATGGGATTAAGATTATAAATAGTCATAGTGCATTAAAAACATTAAAGATAAAAACAAATGTAAAATCATTCACTTGTATGCACAGCTAAAAAGAACTGTTTTCAGTGCAGTTTTAAAAACTGCTAGATTAGACGCCTGTCTCACATTCTCGGGAATACGGTTCCAGACTCTAGCTGCATGAATCTGAAACGCAGCCTCCCCATGTCTAGTTCCGACTCTTGGCACTAACAGAAGTCCAGTCCCTGTGCTCCTCAGAGCCCGAGTTGGTTCATATGGCACCAACATGTCACGGATGTACCCCGGTGCGAGGCCATGGAGAGACTTGTACACAAGTAAAGCTGCTTTAAAGTCTATTCTCTGAGGAACAGGAAGCCAGTGCAGAGACCTGAGAACTGGACTAATATGGTCGTACTTCCTGGTTCTAGTCAGGACTCGAGCTGCTGCATTTTGAATGTACTGCAGCTGTTTTACAGCCTGTTTAGAGGGACCTGTGAACAAGCCATTGCAGTAGTCTAACCTACTGGAGACAAATGCGTGGATAAGAATCTCCAAGTCTGCAAACTACTGTCACTTTGCCTCTGCTCAGGGGTGATGTAGATATACCTGGTCTGTGCAAGCCTTATCCAGTCAAAGTATCTTAGATATATTATCTATTGCTTTACAGTCAGATTAGCTTGCTCAGAGACTACAGGTCTAAATTAGCACTCCTGTCTTAACCTGGTACAATGCAATCTCTCCTGCTTCTCCGTGTTTTTTTACACTGTTCCTGTAGAAATAAAATCATATAGTTCCATTAGAGTATTGCATTTTATAATGGTCAAGATATCAAAGATGCTGTGTTTATGTGAGTGATGACTAAAGCATCAGAGCAAATCAGCTCTGTCTCTCCTGTAACTTTCCTTAAAAAAAAAAAAAAACGATCCAAATACTTGAAGATGAGTGTAAAATATGTTCTCTTCTTAGATAATTTTGCACTAATAGAAAGACACTATTACGATTTTAAAAAACAAATAGAGACAATTAAACTGCTCTCACAACTTACCTGCAGACTTATTCTAAAAATAAAGGTCAAATTACTAATTACTTTAATATAATATATATATATATATATATATATATATATATATATATATATATATATATATATATATATATATATATATATATATATCTGACATCGTGGTGGTAGACAAAGGGCAGAAGAAAGCCGTGGTGGTGGACGTAGCAATTCCAAGCGATTGTAACATCCGGAAAAAAGAACATGAAAAGCTTGAGAAATACCAAGGTCTCAGAGAGGAGCTGGAGAGGGCCTGGAGGGTAAAGGTGACAGTGGTGGTTGGTGCACTCGGGGCAGTGACCCCGAAGCTAGAAGAGTGGTTACAGCGGATCCCTGGAACAACCTCGGACATCTCGGTCCAGAAATGTGCAGTGCTAGGAACAGCAAAGATACTGCGCAGAACCCTCAAGCTCCCAGGCCTCTGGTAGAGGGCCCGAGCTTAGAGAGGGATAACCGCCCGCGGAGGGCCAAAGGTGAGAATTTTATATATATATATATATATATATATATATATATATATATATATATATATATATATATATATATATATACATATATCATGTAATATTCATAACATTAAAAACGGGTCAATTTTTGTTTTACATAAAGCAAAACCTTGTTTAGCTTGTAACTTTGTTTAATAACTAAAACTGATAAAAACTACGACTCGGAGCTTAACCGAGTCGTGGTTGAGAGCGCTGTGGCTGGACAACGAAGAGTGGTGTTAGTGGAACAGTTGATCAAAGATCTCGCAGCTCGTTCACTCGATGGGCATAAAACTCTGGAATTGAGATTGAATGACATTGTGTGTCACGCTTGAACTCTCTGACCCGGCTTGGATTGGCCCCTGTGTACGGGGTCTGAGGGCGCCGCAATTCGGTTTAATTGGATTTAATAGAATATCTGCCTGTTTTTGACTGCTAAAATGCATACTATATTGTCCCTCGTTACAGGAAGATGTGTTTTCTCCTTGCTGTGTCTTCTCCCCACTCTTATCTCACATTCCTCGGGCCAAGGCCATAATAATAAATCTGGTCTCTACAACAACTCACACTCTTTCAGTCAGTTCCAGCTTGGATCCCGCTCCCCCTGCCTCCCTCTGATCTCTCCCTCCCCTCCACTCCTCATTGTGTTTCCGACTCACCCCCTCCCTGACCCCGCCCCCCTCTGACAGCCACATTGGACCGGCAGCCGGAGGTGCTCATCCCGTGAAAAAAATCCGTGGTTTATACAAAGCACAATGTTTTCTATCCAACTGTCTGTTGTAACCTGAATGTTATTGCTCTCTGCTGTTTATTCTACTGTTTGTCGCATGGCGCCGGAAAGATGGCGCCGTGGCAAGAGCTCTGGTGTGTGTCGCCTTCTCTGTCTGGCGCACACCGGGGTAGTCTTGCACAGTTTTTCCAATGTGGTTTTACTGCAAATGGCAAATAAATGAATCTGAATCTGAATCTGAATCTGACTATGACACAGAATGGCGGTGTCGCCATTCTGATCAAGTTTTCTGGATAGAGGCCTTTCCAGAAATAATTTTTCAATCCGAAAAAAAAGTCTTGTCCTGGTTTAGGTTCGGACCAGAAAGGACAGTAATTCAGAGCTCACTTCTCCCTCTTGAGTAGCTCACAACAGCGACAGCGTTCTCAAACCACTCTTGTTCAAATTGGAAAATGACTTCTTCTGGGTTAGGGTTTATAAGAAGCTGGAGCAAAAGCAAAAGTGACTATGTAATACATCCATCGACCCATTTCTGAGCTTTCAAAACAGATTAGTTCTATCACTAGTATTCACATGCATGTATTTTTGGCCTCTGTCATATCTTTAGATCGGCTTTTTCAGAAGAATCAGCCCTCACTCAGCCAATATCTCTCAGTATTAAAAATATAGAATATTTGGTAAAGATTTAGTCCCAAAATGTCTCTTAAAGTTAATGAAACAAATGAAAAGGTTATGTACTCCAGTTTAAAGCATGGATCACACTAAATACAACTGTGTGCAGGTAAATTCTAACAGACAACTGCAGCATAATACTACCCTTTTTAAGACGAGAAGACAGAAATTGGAGCCCACTTTGCCACAATCCGAACAGCATGTGTTGTGTGTTTTAGCACCACGGACAGCTCCACAATTACAGGGCCATCATACAGCTCTGTCAGAAAGAACTATTATTTTCACAAACATGGGATTCATATTTCACTATTGCACTCAATATAGTCCACTTGTTCAGACCCCAGTTTGATTTATGGAGAACTAGACAAGTGGAGAAAGGAAGTAGAGGCACTGATACTCTGAATAAAATGATTGCCTCTGTGGCTTTAGCAGCTCAAGAGAAATGCCTTTGTGCACACATGGAGCAATGTGATGCCACTATTGCTTTGGGATTCAAGAAACAAAATGTCGTATTGAGGAGAGAGAAAAGAAAAATACTGCACTGTAAAAAAAAAAGAAAAAAAAAGGAAGACATTGTGTCACCAGAATATTTCAGTAAAAAATATGGTTGCACAGTACAAAAATAAATCTGTAATCCCTCAAGGAGAAGCAGTACTTAATATGTATTAACATGTAAAATGTGTTAATCCGCCAAGTTCTGTCGATAGTCGCTCAGACACATTTTAAGCAAAAATAGTTTTGCCGTCCTTTACTTTAGTGTGGGCATGGTTCACATCAACCCCCATGAGCCTTTGCGCTTGCAGCGTCAAATTTGCTGCATTAATCAAAACAAAATCATCCACACTGGCAACAGACGGCATTGTAAATCTGCATAGTTGTAGCAGATTGCAATGCTGAATGTAGCTTTGTTGTTGACATTCTGTGGCTGCACTTGTTTGTTAACTAAAGCTGTGTTGTTTTTTTAAAGGAACTTTATTAAATTTACATTTATTTGTGTTTCACGTGTAATATCATGCAACACTTTAATTAAACTCATTAGATCAAATGAATTATAGGCCTTAGTTTTTTTTTCACCAACTATGATCGAGAAAGCTATGCCAAAGAATGAATATTTATCCTACTTCAGATTATTTACATATTTGTCTAAATATGGGTCATTGCTGTTTCTGGAGTGTTCTAGCTCAATTGAAGCAATGGGGAGAAGGTCTCATGGCGGGATCAAAACCATGACCTTCAGGCCTAAGGTCCAACACTCTACCAACTGAGCTACTTGCAGACACATAGTTTATAATTCTGGCTTGTTTCTAATAAGACGGAGACACACTGATCACGCATTTACAGTATCAGTGTTTCTCCTCAGGTTTCAGGAAAATGCAGCATATGTAGTGTGGCGAGGGTCGTTAGACGCCGCTTGCGGCTTTGATATGTATTTAATATTATGAATGAAGTCTTGGGTTCCTCAGGGTTTTAAAACTTTAATATGAGTCTCACGAGTCCAACAGTATTGTCATTAAATTTGATCTTAATCAAATATTATTAAGGTAATTTCAACAAAAACTTTTGTTTCCCTTATTACAATAATTATGTTGGGATTTTAACATTAGATTAATGTTTTCATTCTAACATTAATATTATGTGAAGGGCGACAGTAGCTCAGTTGGTAGAGCATTGGCCTTAAGGCCTGAAGGTCGTGGGTTCAATTCCCACCTCTACACCTTCTCCACCGACTCCCACTGATGACTCCTGTTGTTGTGTCCTTGGGCAAGACACTTAACCCCACTTTGCCCAAAGCCCCCGCTGAAAGATCAAGGCTATGCTCACACTCAGAGAGCAGCCGTCCTCCTGTGGACTCACCACCTGCAGAGGGTTAGTGAGGGGCTGGTGCTATGAGACTTGGGTGGCATCTCTGACTGCCACCCCCCTGACCCAGAAATGGATTAAAGGGTAGTGGATGGATGGATGGATTAATATGTTGCGATTTAACAATATTAACATTAATATTCTTCTGTTATTTGACAGTCTTTTTTTTAAAGAGTGGCCCAGATTGAACATATAGGAGCTTTAAATATAGATAAACTACTGCTGTAGCCTCAGCTGCCAAGGGCTAGACTGACAGCGAGGCAACCAATCCATGCAATCAGCCACCGATCATTCACCAGACTCATACAAGGCAATGTGGATGAAGTGTCTTGCCTAAGGACCCAACAGCCCCACAGTAGCACCTCATGTTCTCAGAGGTCTCCCGTCACAGTACTAACTAAAGTGATGTGTTGAAACAAATAGGAATTGTGAAAAAGGATCAATGCTCATCATGTAAATAAAACTAAACTGGAGAGTAGTGCCGATGTTAAAATTCATTTAGATGTAAAATGTGCTGCTTTTGTCTCTGGTGCCACCACTGTCCTCGCTGAAACCCCACATCGACTTTCCGAGAGGACAGACTCTTATAAAACAAATGTCTTTTAATGAACACAAAGCCGTGAGATTCTATGCAGAGGTATAATCAGTATATAATGGCACGTAATAGCCCCCTGCAGCAGAAGGCTATAGATATAACTATCAAATGCACACAGATCTAGCCTTGTGCTCCAAACGACTGCTATAGGCGCCTTTCTTTTCTTTAAACCCCTACGCATTTATATGTTTTGATAAAGGAATATTTCTTTATACAAAAGTAGTACCAGATTTTGGCATTCTATACCAAAGTTTTCTGAACCTTGAATACCTTTTTGAATCCACAGAAATGTCAGCAGTGAAAATTCTTTCGACTAACTGTACAAAAAAACGCAATGAATTTTAATGGTTACTAATGAATTTTAGAGGTTCTATCAAATCTGTCTCAGGCTTTTACTTTCCATTAATCCTGATTTTAAAACAAAAAAAAACATTCGACTCGTTCTTCGCTCTCAAAACAATTTGGTTCCCGATTCTAATTTCAAGAGTTTAAAGACACTGTAAACGTCTATTAGCTATGCAGTAATTTGTGATCATGGATTATTTTATTCTAATCCAAAACTAAAACACAATTGTGAAGAGAAGTGATACAACGCTGAGTATACCCCATGAACCTTTGAGAGAGGACGGCCATGTGCTTTGGAAACAGCTGAGTTTCTTTTCACTAAAAATGACACACATGATCTTTTTTTTTTTTTTTTATGAATGCTCATAAAATTACCGTAAATTCTGCGTAATGTAGCTGGTAATCTGTGGCTGAGTGAATAGCACTCTCGGTTCTCAGCAAGGAGGCTGGGTTTTTATCCCGGTCGGAACAGGGCCTCTCTGAGTGTCTGCGTCTCCGGGTGCTCCGGTTTCCCCTACCACTAATAACATGTACAATAGGTCTGCATGGACCTCCTTTAGGCAACATGCTCCATCTCTCTGTGGAGTGAGAGACAAATGCCCACAACAATTGTAAAGCACTTTGTGACTCTGTTCTGTAAAAGGCACTTATGTAAATAAAGTTTTCTTTATATACATTTTACGTTTGGACTCTGAAAATCTGCTCACCTCAAAACTCAATAGCATGTATTATTATTATTTAATAATAGGTAGGTACCCAAGCTTAATGTGCCCCCACTGGAGTGAAATTATTTTCTAAGTTGAAATATACAGCATCTTAATCCATCTCAAGAAAACGACTTTTCAAACTTGTATTTATTAACCAACACATAGAAATATAGAGACAACACAACAGGTCAAATATTTTTCATCTCTGAACATAGCAATCATGGCTTTGGGTGCAGAATGTCCACTTTGTTCATAGTTTGTACATAAACAGCAGCTTTGCTCAAAAAAGCCTTGATTGTTCTGTTCAATGCTTCCATGATTTAAAAAGAAAAGACGGACGCACTCGAACTATCTATGAGGACAATCATGCAGTTTTCCCTGAGAGATAGAAGCAACAGAAGCTTCTTGTGTTGACCACATCCTCTTTATAGGCTGGGTTCACAATGGAGAGAATATTGTGCTTTTTTCGGCTGAAATATTTATCTTAATTTTGTCAACATTGCAACATGAATGATTGAAGAGTGCGTAACGTTGGTTAAGTGGCTGTTAAGAGTGACATCACTTTCGGATTTCAAAATACCTCAATTCGGGCGTTCTGCTCTCCCAAAATTTCATCCACTGAGCGGCGCTGTGATCAAAAAATGACACCGTTTGTTGCCCAGTTCACTTCCGGTTGATTTCATACATTGGCGAATATGGCTCACGAAAACAACAAACGATTGACAGTGCCTGAATTGCGTGAAAGGTTGAAGCGAAAGGGTATTTGCAGTGTGGGAAAACGAAAGGAGGAATTGTTGTTGCTAGTTCAACGAGCGGATGGTGTTTATGAAGATTTAGAAGAAGATGACAGCGAGCAGAGTGAACGAAAACGGCTGTGTGTGCGAGTGACAGATGGTAACAATGAGAATGAAGTTCTCATTCATGAAGTTCTCATTCATGAAGATCGACAATTAGCGGCGGCACACTTGAAGCCCATGATAAAACCGGATTCAACAGAAAATGACGAAAAAACTCAACCATTTAGAGAAAATGCGCCGGGCAGAGAGAACCGGAAGTTGCGAAGGCAAGTGTTACCCATAATGCAACGCAAAATTCAGTCGCACCCCCGCCCATCGGATGGAATTTTGGGAGAGCAGAACGCCCGAATTGTCACCTTATGCTAACAGCTGTTTCCTTAACTCTCTGTTAAAGATGGCAAATAAGTGCAATACTCCTTACACGCAGTGACAAGCTACTTCGCAGAATTAATTTGTTGTGATTAGTCATTTTCAAGTTAAGTTCAGATCATCTGGCTAAATAAAAACTTACTTTTGATTTGAGTACATACATAATATCTTTCTTAAAAGGAGAAATATTATGCAAAATAACCTTTCAAAACTGGCCTGGAGTTGTTTTTGGTAGATCAATTTATGCTAATATCAACTAATAACAAACATGTAACCCCTTCTGTCTAAAAGTTCAATGAACTCCACCCTCTGGTGGTAGCATAGGGAGTTACAGTTGGATAGCCTTTCTTACCCTTCATACCTTGTGTGAGAACATTTGTTTTCTACTTAGATAAGTTTAAAATTCTATAACATGAATTGACAAAGTAAATAGTCTAATTATCACGTTTATAGACAGAACAAGTGCATATATTACTTCTTTAAGGAATGAAATCCTTTTACCTCTTTCTGTTAATGTATTTTTTAACTTCAATAACCATCAGTTAACAGCCTAGGCAGTTGAGAAAGTTACAACATGTGAACCCAGCCTACTGAGGAGTCCCGTAGTGTTGCGTGTTGGCTGAGTGTGGGGTCATAAGCAGTCTCTGCACAGTGCCACCTGGCCGGCCCGATAGTCCCGGCACGGGCAGAGGCGGCGGTGCTGTGGGCTAGAGCCTGCACAGCTGAACAGCAGAGGCTCCTTCTGCAGACAACACTCTCTGTGCTCCAGGAGGAAGGCAGGCAGAATGTGGTTCACCTGGGTCTCCACACCCTCGCACGCCAGCTCCAGCCTAAACACACACATATATACGCAGAAGCACACAAACACACATGCACACACACACACACACACACACACACACACACATATTATTGTGCAAAACGTACATCATAATTGCAACAGGAGGAGCCGCATTCAAGATTTGATCATTCTCATAAATGGAAAGTATTTCACATATTTTCTGGTATCCTGGACAAAGTCATCAGTCTTTGTAAAAGTAGTACATTGTGTCGTGATCTACAGACTCAAAAAGCACAAAACAAGTTCATTAATAAATGTTTGAAGTATTACATTTCCTGCGCTATAATTCTTTGAATCAAAAAGCTGTTGTTGGCAATTTTACAATTTTATGAAGTTCTCTAAGACAACTGCTGAATTAGTAACCTGGCAAGAGCCAGATTGATGATTGTGTAGAACTCTAATGCGTTCTCCACAATATCAATCTGGGACTTCTGCAGGAGAATCCTTTCGGGGAAAGGAGGGATAAGCAGCAGAATACTTCAAGCAGATTGGGCGAAGTGATGCTGTGTGCCCGCCTACCAAGGTTTGACTTAAACCAATCCCGGTAACATCTTTGCCGTCCAGAAATGCACAAAGCGCCTCTCGCTGTTCATCTTTCAAAAAAGAAATTGGAAATTCTGCTAAAACTGACTTGATAGCCTCAGCTACACGTCCGTCCTCCTGCGTAGCTATGTTTGTTTTGCTTCGGCCCGGCACTTCTTGCTTTCGTCAAACCCGGATATCCCGCCCTAAACCCCCAGACTGGCGCGTGATTGGTTTGAACACCTAGATGTTCTACTCGAAAAGGGTTGGCGGGAGCGGGGCAAGATGTATTCTCGAGTGTTCGTGAACTCACAAATACCTCGAGAATTCAGCTTGCCGGCAAGGTTACTGAATTAGGGCTATACAAATAACATGATGAGGTAAACCATGCTTCTAAGTTCACAGTTCCAGGCTTCTAAGATCAGCACCAAACAGCACCGAAGAAAGTTTTTACTCTACGATATGCAGTTAAGTAAGCACTAACTTTAGGTTCGAGTGTTGAAACTAGTGATACAGAGGTGTATCAAATTTATATCATGTAGTTTTAGTTCAGATGCAGCGGTTCGCCGGACCCCGGTCAAGTACAGGCAGACTACAATACAGCTGATTCAAAGTGTAAGAGTGTATGTTTACACTGTTAGTTTGTTATAGACTAATACGTGGATTATCAAAGGTAGTGTGTACAGAGAGCAGCACAACATGTTTGATGTGGTTAGTCAAGTTCAGTAATAAAAGGTAGATGTGGATAGCCGTTCCCCTAAGTTGATTTATATGAGGAAGATGTGGTTAGCCATGCTTCTAAGTTCATTATTACAGAGTAGCTATTCATTTTGACCATCCTTTTCTGGATGGTTAATAGCACAAATAGGCTCTCTGTCCTCTCGTTACTGAAGTTGACTGAACTCGATGACATCACTTCCTGTTGCTGATGCACAGTGTAAGATTCAGCACACTCTGCTCTTGACGACACTCACAACTCTATAACCAGGACGAGTGCTACACACACAACAATTATCCTGCAACTATATAGCAACTGGGAAAAATATGACCCTAAAAGTCAAAGTAATCCAAGGTTTTGCTTTTTTGGCAGGTCACCAAAGCCAGGTCAGATCAAGAGGTCACAAAAACATACTGTATGCCCTTGTGACCTACAACTATAGCCAGTTTTTTGGATTCAATCCCTGTATTCAGCCGAAGATGTCACAGCTGACCAGTTGCTCTGTGATTTCTCTTTTTTTTTTTTCAGAGACCCCATCTGTCTCAGCCTGCTGGAGAATAGAGTGGATAAACTTTATGAAGCGTGTAGTCTGGCACCTTGTATCTATGATCTGCATGATTTACAAGTGCAATTATCAATTAGAAGATCCGGCAGTACGAAAACAAACGTGGAGGATTACGTTTGGAGGGGGCCTTTCTCAATATTGGCCTCACCAAGTTTTCCCACATTTTTGGCCCAATTTTTTATTTTTTTGAGCCATTCCTTATTGATGCAGGATGGTCTAAGGAGAGTAATGATTCAGGACATTTAGAGAGATTAAAGGACAGTGGTCATCCCGCACCCTATGGACAAATGACTCCTATGTCTTTGTTGTTATTGCATTTGCTGTGTTCAAACTGTTTGATTATTTGATGTCCTCCAAGATGACTAGTGTTGTGATGTACTGTAGGGCTGTTTAAAAAAACTTAGAATTGAATACTTTAAAGTTCCTGCCTCCTTTGCCCCGAAATTGATATTTTTTATTGTGGATCTGGTTTGCCATTACCATACGAATTAGGGAGTTCGGGGTCTTATTTAGAAGTACTGCAGAACTCACTCTAACTGGATTTCAATCATTGTTTTAGAAACGATATTCACACTCACATTCATAAAGCTAACAGCATGCTCTGGGTCTTACTAGAATCTTGGTATTTAATCTCAGGCAGACAGAAATAAGGATAAGGTACTGTAACATTTAGGGTTAGTCTCGCCTTCTTGGGGATGAAATACCAAGATTATGGTGAGCCCCGCAAATATACAGTAAATTGTTAAAAGTTAGCGTCCTCAGAGCTTGTCGTGCCACTTCTGTAATGTGTACCTGTAGCTTACATTCAACTGTGTTCTTTTTATGTACAATGTTTATTTTATTTTCAAATGTAACTGGTACCGCAAATAAACAGGTGCACTCAAAAACCTCAGAAGCACGGTATGGTTTTGTAATAAGATTATCCACTCTCTGACATGAAAAAGGCTTGTTTGAGAAAACAGAACACATAACTTCATGCAAGGGTATCTCAAGGAGAGCAGAGTGTGTGTCATGTTGCTCTCTTTGCAAAGAACAAGGTTTTGATGGAAGATCAAGTTTATTTTAAGTAAATTGAAAAATCTAGTTTCTCCCCCTTGCATTATGTTTGTGTTTTGACAGAATGCTCTTCAAAATAATTGTCCTTTAGAGCTCTCTCTGTAATGAGGAAAGAAAGACCACTTTTGAATCTTAAATTAATGAAGTCATGAACCACGTACTTAAAATTAGCAAAAACAAGATTTCCAGAAAATAAAATAGCAACATTTGGGACGACGGCAGGTGAAAAATGTGATAATTACGGCAATACAAGAATACACACCTGGACACAAAGCTAGATTTTTTACCGTGAGAAAGGTACAGCTTTAAAGAGAGTATGATTACTTGGGTGACCTCATCAGAACAACTAAATAAGAATAGTTGTAAAAATGTCAATTTCTTTCAGTGTTTTTCTCTCACGACATGTATCCAATCCACTTTATTTATGTAGCACATTCAAAAAACAATCATGTTTCCAAAGTGCTGCACAAACAAGTATAATATATGCAAGAAACTTATCCTTAGCTCCACCAAGTATAAAACAATAAAAAGATAAAAAATATATAAAAACAGATTAAAACCATAAATGCCATAGATAAATTAAAACACAGAGGACCACACAAGTTATGTAGTGTTAAAATCCAAGGAATAAAAGTGGATCTTTTATGGACAAGACCACACTCCACTGTGGGGGCAGTCCGAACATGGATGGGGGAGAGCGTTCCAAAGCTTAGGGCCGACCACAGAGAAGGCTCGGTTCCCCCCGGGTTTTAATTCTGGCTTTAGGCACTTGAACTCCTGTGACATGCCTTAATGACTATCGTCCTGTGGCCCTCACGTCTGTCCTAATGAAGACTTTTGAGCGGCTTGTGCTGGACTTCATTAAGAGCCAGATCCCTGTGAGTGTTGACCCGCTCCAGTTTGCTTACAGACAGAACAGGAGTGTGGAGGATGCCATCTTCTTTGCTCTGAACTCTGTCTACAGTCACTTGGACAATAGTAAATCTGTTGCAAGAATGCTGTTCATTGATTATAGCTCTGCTTTTAATTGTCTTGTCCCAGGTATACTGATTGAAAAACTCATGTCTCTCGGTTTAAGTGTTGCCATGTGTAAATGGATCTATAGCTTTTTAACAGACAGATCTCAGAGAGTGAAAATCAATCAGACTGTTTTTCAGATGTTGTTTCTGTGAGCACTGGATCTCCTCAGGGATGTATTTTGAGTCCTTTACTTTTTACATTGTACACTCATGATTGTGTGTCTACCTCAGACTCTAACCTGATCCTTAAATATGCTGATGACACCACCATCATCGGTCTCATCAGTAATAACGCTGAATCTTCTTATAGAGCCGAGATCCAAAACATCATGCTTCTCTGAGGTTCATTACTAACTGTAGGGCCTTGACCCATCATTGTGAGCTGTATTCTCGAGTGGGATGGCCTTCTTTGTCCTCCAGGAGGCAGAGTCATTGGTATACTTTTATTTATAAAGCCATGCTTGGTCTACTGCCCTTTTACATCTGTAACCTAATCTCACGGAGGAGCGTTGGCTCTTATAGTTTGCGTTCAAATGATCATTTGTTGCTCACTGTTCCATTTGCCCGTTCAGAACTGGGAAAAAGGGCATTTGTTCACTCTGCTCCTTCTACATGGAACACGTTGCAAAAAGACTGGAAAATGACTGATCTTATTCCATTGAACGAATTTAAGTCCAAAGTGAGAGCACTTGAGTCAACCTCTTGTAAATGTTTTTTATAATGAGTATGTAATGTGTATGTAATTCTTAAACTGTATATTTTGCTGCCTCTTGGCCAGGACTCCCTTGAAAAAGAGGTTTTTAATCTCAATGGGACTTTCCTGGTTAAATAAAGGTTAATAAAATAAAATAAAATAAAACGTGGTTCAGTGGAGTAAGGCTAACAACCTCCAGCTGAACGCATCCAAAACATGTGAACTGGTCTTTGATTTTAGTCGTAATAGTTCTCATTTGCCTGTCGCAATCGATAACTCCCAAGTGCAGATTGTAGAGGAGTGTAAGTTTCTGGGTCTAACTCTGTCTAATGACCTGAAATGGGTTAAAAACACTGACCGGGTCGTAAAGAAAGCTCGTCAGCGTCTCTACTTCCTGCGGAAACTTAGAGAATTTACCACTAACTCTAAGATTCTGCTGAACTTTTATCGCTGCACCATTGAGAGTTTACTTGTTGGTTCTGTGTCTGTGTGGTTCGGTAACATCACAGATAAAGAAAAGAGAGCTCTAAACAAGGTGCTCCGCTCTGCAGAGAGGACCGTGGGCTGTGAACTTCCTGTCCTGGAGGCTCTTTATCAATCCAGACTTTTTGACAGTGCCCTGAGAATTATCAATGACTCTTCTGGCTACCCAGGAAAAGCCTTGTTCCAGCTTCTTCCCTCTGGCAGAAGATACTGTTCTCTGAGATGCAGGACATCTCGTTATGCTAATAGTTTTTTTCCACGAGCTGTTATCAGTTTGAATAGAGCACTTTAATGTTTTTGCACTTGTATAGATCTGTTGTAGTTGGTCAACTTCACAGTGACATTTGTTTACTGTTTTTAAAATTTGTTTTATTTTTGTCTTTTAATGTTGTTTTATGTCTGTACTTGTCCTGTGCACACTGGGAACTTTTACTAATGTATTCCAATGTAGTGTTACTGCAAATGGCGAATAAAATGAATCTGAATGAATCTGAAATAAAAGCATGCACAACCTGTTCTAACAAATTAAAATATAAAAATGTCTTTGCTTTGAATAAAAGCCGAAGATGATAAAAACATGATTTTAAAACGCTGTTAAATTTAAATTCACTGTCTATAGTGACGCTAAGGCTGGTGACTTTGGAATGCAAAGTGGTCCCAAGTCAGTGAGGGCCGGTCCAAATGTTAAAACTTCAGTTTTTCCCTCATTCATTATAAAAAAAATCTGGGCTAACCAAGCCTTGACGTCACATAGACAGTTGAGCAGGGGCAACTGTCTATGTGCCCCCAAGGGGGTCATGGCCTTTTGAGATTGGCATTTAATTTGGCAGTCATCTGCATAAAAAGGATAGAACACTCCGTGTTGGTTAAAAATCTCTCCAAGTGGGAGGAGATAAAGGGTAAAAAGGATAGGTCCCAGAATAAATCCCTGAGGGACACCACAATAAAGAGAAACAGAAGAGGAGGTGGCATCCCCCAGCCGGACTGAGAAGGACCTCTCTGAGAACAGGCAGGACCTGAACCACTCCAATGCAGTCCCCCTGACGCCCACACAGTCTCTCAAGCGGTCTAAAATAATTTAGACCCCAGCTTTAAAGATTCATAACTTTAAAGCTGAGGTACATCACTTTATTAGAAAACATCATAGCATGTTTTCTAATAAGATGATTTGTTCAAATGTTGGGACAAACATGTGTCATTTATGAATAAAAACAGATTAAGGAACTATTCAAATCAACTCCTACTTGCTTCAAGTACATTATATAAAAACAATGCCGTGTTATTTGGCTCATCACAGAACGTAATTTAGAATTTTACCAGCTGTAATGTTCCAGGCTGATTAGCTATCTGGTAAGTAATGACCTACAATAGTATATTAAGTGAAATTATGAAAAATATATACTTCATAGATCCGTTGTAGATTTGTGGTGTTTGAACTCGCGCATTTCAAAGCATGGCAACTCTTCTTGTAGCATTCCAAAACATGTAATCATTTCTACCCCACCACCCCCTTATACACAAGGACCCCTAAAATTCAAAGGTGTCTTACGAGTGGAACGTCTCTTTTCTGTTAATGTAGTGGTAGAAGGCCGGTTCGCAGACGAGGCCGGCCCGCTGGCAGGTCTTCACACAGGACTGGTTCAGAGCGGACGCCAGGACCCTGAGAGCCGAGAGTGGGGGCCAAGGGGGAGCCGAGCCAGGCAGGGCCCAGGACAGAGCGCTGGAGTTGGGCAGCAGACGAAAGGGGCTGGGCGGGTCTCCGGGCCAAGAGCTGGAGGAGTCTGCTTCCGAGGGCTTTCGAGGTGAGCAGAAGTCCTGGAAGAAATATATTAAACATGTTATTGCAACTACCACAACAACTAAACTTTTCTACTTGTAGAAACTGCAAATCTGTTGTTTTAAAGAAAAGACATATTAATGCGTCTGTATATTGTAAGTAAGTAATGTGAATCTATATAGTGCATTTTAACATTCAGAGTTTAGAAAATCTGAACTCTGAATTCTGAAAAAAGTTCAGAATTCTCTCCTCAAGGTGATGATGGAAGCGAGACGCCGAACACACTGGAGCATCAAAGCCCCAATCAACACCATCCATTCACTCATTACATTCAGACCTACACAACATGAGGAGAACACGCAAACTTCACACTTCCTGGGGGTGGAATCAACCCAAGGACCTTTTTGCTGAAACACAAGCTCCAACCGCTGCGCCACTGTGCGCCAAAAAAGCGGTATGTAACAATATGTAGCAACAGATTTGTGCAGTGTACAATTGATGTCCCCATGTACAGACCAATTCCACATGTACAGATTCTCCCAGGTGAGCTGCACCTGCTCTAGAGTAACCATGTGCCTCTTGTTTTCATCTTTGTCCTTGTATTGCAGTTGTGCCATACTCTATTCATTTCTGATTAATAGATTGAGCAGTGTTCTGTTAGATGTTGTCAAAGCTTTGAAATTTTTTTTTTTTGCCAAACCATGCTTCAACCATCAAGGATTTTATCCCTGACCTCTCTCGTTTGGTCCTTGGTTTTCAGGATGCTGTGAAGTGACCAAAACACTTCGACCCTAGCTCTAAGGCCCTCACAGAACAGCTATTTTTCTATTGAAAGTAGGTGGCCTCTATTTAATCCTTAGGGCAGTGTGAGCATTCAGCAGTCATTAGCAATGTAAAAAAAGGTAATTTAATGCACTCATACAGCATGTATAAATACTTAATTACACACTCATATAATGAGTAATAATCATGTATCACTTTGCTTTCATGTCATAGTTTTCTGTTACTTGTGCGTGAACTTTCAATAAAAAGAACCTGGACAAATAATAGACTAATCAAGATATTCGCTTTTTTTTGCAGAGTGATAGATGCTGGAACAAACAAAAAATTTAATCTGTTAATTCGGTGCCTGACAGCACAATAGCGCCTCCCTGAGGGCAAAAACTCATATTTGCTGTGTGGTAAGTGGAAAGGCTGTTTGATTATGCTTTTAGCCTGTCCCAGAGCAGATATTTTGAGATTATAGATTGCAAGGAAACATATTCCTATCTCGTTAAGATTTTCATGGCACTTTTCACAAGCTTCTCTACTTCCGATTTATACACGTTTTGGTCGTCTTTAATTGTGCGCCTTGTGGTTCCAGACCTAAGAAAGCTTTCAATGGCATCTCGTAACTTTCCCTTATCTTTCGACCGTTGTAACTGTAATGTTACTGTCCATCCTCAGCAGCTGCAGCATAAAACATTGAATTTCCCGGTTTCCTATTGAGTTTCTCTTTTACTTTGTGTAAAAAAATAATAATATAAAGACATGCACAGCAGGAGACACTGTATTAATCTGGAACAAAAGACGTGAGTAACCTATATTTGTGGTCTCAATCCAATTTGCGTTAACACGTATCAAGTTTCAACCGATTGCCTAACCAATTTTTGAAAATACTTT
Source organism: Knipowitschia caucasica (assembly GCA_964034765.1). Classification (NCBI taxonomy): domain Eukaryota; kingdom Metazoa; phylum Chordata; class Actinopteri; order Gobiiformes; family Gobiidae; genus Knipowitschia; species Knipowitschia caucasica. Next base: position 28,005,524 of record OZ035840.1, read on the forward strand.
CAGTGGTTAAAGAAGATGTGAAAATGTTAATATTCACGTATTTCCCCATTATACTTGGACGATCCCAAACGCAAGATAATGGGCCACTTTACACAGCCACAGTTGACCATCTAAAATTTGCTTTGAGATTTCCCTCTTGTCGACATTTCCCCTTGAGCCCATTGAAGCCAAAGCATTTCATAAATCCAGCACATCCTCGTCAATCGCCGGATAATACGAAGGCGGTTATACAAGCCGATAATAAACGAGTTGGCCGGGCAAAGTAGACGTTTGGATGAGATTCCCCCCTCTGGCTGGGGCTCTTCATAAGGCCAGAGGTAATGGCATTCCAGTGAAACGTCCCGGTGGCCCCTAGACCCCGGTATTAAACCGCCTCCTCTGCCCGCAGGCAATAACTGGGCCTTCCAATCTCTCTATCACTGGCTACTTCCACCACTATAAGCTCATGCAGGCTACGGGCGGCAAACCTAAGAGCGCAGAGATAATGGGGAAGACACAAGGATTTATTTATCTCTATCTATATATCTATATATCTATTATATAGTGTATATATAATCTATTTATCTATCTATATCTATATACATATACATATACACATACAGTACAAACCAAAAGTTTTGACAAATTTTCTGATTCAATGAGTGCCCTTTCTTTTCATGACTATTGACTGTAGATTCACATCAGGCAGTGTAAGGGCTATTTGACCAAGTGAGTGTGGGTGCTGGGCCAGATGACCTTGCCTCAACAGTCATCGGACCTGAACCCAATCCAGATGGTTTTGGGGTGAGCTGAACCACAGAGTGAAGACGAAAGGTTCAACAAGTGCTAAGCATATCTGGGAACTCCTTCAAGACTGTTGTTAGACCATTTCAGGTCCTCTTGAAGTAGTAGTAGTCTTTATTTATATACCGCCTTTTCACTGCAGATCTGAGTTTCAAAGCAGTTTACAATTTTCGGGCATTTGTCTCTCACTCCACACAGAGATTGGAGCAGGGTCGCCAGTACAGGAGGCGCATGCCAGAACTATTGGACATATTTTTAGTGGTAGGGGAAACCGGAGTTCCCGGAGGAAACCTACGCAGACACGGGGAGAACATGCAAACTCCACTCAGAAAGGCCCTGGTCCGACCCAGGACCTTCTTGCTGAGAAGCGAGAGTGCTATCCACTCAGCCACCGTGAAGCTCATCAAGAGAATGCCAAGAGTGTGCGAAACAGTAATCAGAGCAAAAGGTGGCTACTTTGAAGAACCAAGAATATAAGACATATTTTCAGTAATTTCATACTTTTTTTTTGTATGTACAAAATTCCACAAGAGTTAATCTTAGTTTTGCTGCCTTCATTGTGAATCTACAATTTTCATAATCATGAAAATAGAAAAACTCTTTGAATGAGAAGGTGTGCCCAAACTTTTGGTCTGTATTAATATATGTAAGGTTAAACTTAGGACAGGGCCAAGCCTGTCCACTCTGTTTACCATTGACCAAATGGAGAGATACAGCTTCAAAGGAGCCATGGGGTCAGCCACAAGCCGCCATCAATCATGAGGATTACAGATGCCAAAAAGAGCAATAAAGTCACCACGGGGATAAGCACCTCTGTCTCTGCCTGCCTGTAGAGATCAAAGATCACAACCCTGCCCTCGCTCACAGACTCCTGCCACCGGACAATCAAAGACTCCCCCGCGGCGCTCTGACGCCCCCTTGTGAACAATGGACACTATCACACCCGGGACGGACAATTGCGAACCGGTACCCCTGGGTCCAGTACTCCAATAATCTGCATTGTGCCCCATATGTGTGTATCAATGTCAAAGTAATGAAATACGGTGTGTGTTTGTACATGTCTTATGATTATTAGCATCAATCCTGTGTGTTTCCTTTACAAACTGTCTGTTGTAAAAGGGGTCTGTCCACAGAGGGCAGGGGCGGCATGGACACGCCCCCTGGGAAGCCTATATGAGCACCCAAACGCCATTGTTCTTTCTCTTGCCTTCTCCTGAAATCACTATTCCAACCTCCCTGGCCATCGGCGTCCCGCGGCACGTGTCTCCTACTACGGTCGCGCCAGCACGCATCGGGCCTTCTACTCCGCCAAACATACTCTCCTCTGGTTGGGATTTATGAACTCTTCATCACCAGCCGGCCCTGGCTCTGGACTCTGCGCACGTGACTCATTCCGGACTGAGTGTGCACGCCTGGATCCAAAGTTGGACTGCCGTCGCTGGCTTCATAATTCCCGCCTGCCCGGACAAAGAAACCACGTGGACGACATCGCCTCCACCCCATTCTTCATTCTCATCCTCCACTCCATCCTCATCCCAGTCACCCACTTCCCTCTACGCTCCTTCAAAGTAAGACTGTTCCTTTGTTAAATGTATGATTTGAATGATATGTGTACAACTCCTGCTTTTAATGTGACCAGAAATCCCTTTTCGTTATATTTTTACCCTCATTTTTGTAATCAATAAACTACCCTTTTTAACTCAACCCCTTCAGAGTCGCGTTGTTAGATCTCGGAATATCACTGGCCGATAAAAGTACTCACTACCTATTAGATTTATAAGACTGACTCGAGGCAAAGTTGGTTTGGATCTGTGCAGTGTGTCATACACTGCTGGTGCCTAAATAAATATAAAGCAGATCCCCCACTCGAATAGGACGGCCAGACTCTGATTTGAAGACTAGCCGCACTATTCTTCTCATAACATAATCTGTAGTATTATTACCCTAATACATATAAATTATTACCCTACAGTATTGGTGCCCTGTTTGTGAGATCCGCGAATATAGACCAGATTTATCGACTCGTACTCTGTGAATTGACCGGTTAATACACGCTAACTTAGACTGCTGCTCCGCTCACAGCGCTTCCCCCCACTCCCGCACCCCCTCTGTCCCTGCTACCCCCGTTGCTATAGTGACTTCAACGGCAATCGAGCCCCCCTACGCCCCACGCTTGCGATAAAAGCGTCTCGTGCATGCACCAGACTATTAATTTAGTCTCAAAAATCCTGGCTTTGGCACAGGTACTACGCATCTCCTGCAACGTGTCGCCCGCTTGGCCAGCGGGCAGCGTGGAATGTGAAGTCGCTTCCCTCTGAAGAGAAAGCGCACAAACTTATTCTTATAACTCCACTGTACACCGTGTCCAGAACACGGGCGTACGGATCTATTGTGTCCCTTTGTGACCCAAGTCACACAGGATTTTAACCGAGTATATCTGTGTAAAAGGCTGTAAATGGCAGCTGTTTGAATGTGATGCTATCGTTTTGCTAAAGGCGGCTAACACTAACTCTGTCTCACCACTCTCTCTGCCTGCTAACCTGCTGTTGTATACACACACCAGCACCCTACAGTACATACATACAAACCCCATTCCACCACTGTGATTACGTGCTTGTGCGAACTGTATAACTCGCTCCAGACTTTCGTGTATAAACTGCTGCTACAATGTACCGTTGCCGGCAAGCTAAATGCTAGCTACGCTCCTTTGTTTTTAGCATACGGCTAAACTTCCGCCCGGGCCCCGCTAGCCTCAAAGCTAACTCTGACAACGCCGTTGCTCCTACTACTGCTCCCACTATACGCTGCTTCTCTACCGTTAAAACTAGTACCACTCTGTTTAACCGAACTGCATTCGGTCACCAAAACTCATTGTTTATTGCCTAAACTGCTGCTACAATGTACCGTTGCCGGCAAGCTAAATGCTAGCTACGCTCCCTTGTTTTAGCATACGGCTAACTTCCGGCCCTGGCGCGCTAAAAGCCAGAGCCGCATCCCCACTGCTAATACCATTCTGCTGCATTGTCTACCTGCTGTCTAACAATAACACTACTTACTATACTTCGTACTATCCTATCCCACTCTGATTCTGTGTTCTGACGATCATAAGGCGCCAGCCGTCTCGGCATACTGCTAAACGGGCCGCACCTCTTATTGTCTAAACACAAAATTGCTTTCCGGTCCCGGCACTACTTCCGGGACCACATTGCTGCTGTCTTGACTTTTACCCTGCACTACGTCTCATGATCAAGTGATTGGCTGTGGTTGTAACATTAACACTGTTTTGGCTGTTGTCCCGTGCTGTTTCTGTTCCAACTAAAATCTCTACTTTGCCAAACTTGATGTTTGATTGTACTAAACTAATACGCTAATTCCGCCCCTCCTTGCACTAAACTAAAACTAATAATTTTAATCCTGCCCCTTCTTCGGCATGTCACGCCTAGACCACACTGCTGCCCATGGTGGTAACATTAACACGGTCTAGCTGTTGTTCCATGCTGTTTTGATTGCTCAAACTAATAACCACTCTATGTTTGATTGTACTACACTGAAACGAATCATTTTAATTCCGCCCCCTTCTGCATGTCATATTGTTTTATTAGAACACATTACTGCTATACATAACAAAAGCTAACGCTCTGTTTCTGCTTCTCCTCTTAAACATAATTGTTAAGCTACATTGCTGCATTAGCCAAGGTTAATGCTGTAAACTCTGCTCTCCTTCTGCTGCATGTCGCACGTGATACGCATTCTATGCTTTATTCCTGCTCACTCACTACTGCTAGTTTACAGTAACACATCTGTGTGGTGATTTAACAAACACTGCACTCCCACACACCCCCGCCCCCTCCTTGCCACTGATAATAACACATTGCTGTGGTAACTAATCCTATTCTGTACTCCTGCTCCTGCATGATGCGCGTTATTGTTGAACCACATCGGCGTGTGATCTGACAGATACTGCACTCCCACCTAGTGGTGAAACTAACACTCTACTATGCCAAACTCTATGTTTGATTGTACTACATCAAAACTAATACTCTATTTCTAACCCTCACTGTCGCTAAAACTGCATTACCTTGCCTCAGCCTGCTGCCTTTTTGCTACTGCTTACTTGAGCTGCGTCTAAAGCTACGCCGCGGCCCAAAACGCAAGTGCGCAACCAAACGCAAGTGCGCGACCGAACGCAAGTGCGCGACCGAACGCAAGTGCGCGACCGAACGCAAGTGCGCGACCGAACGCAAGTGCGAGACAAACGCAAGTGCGAGACAAACGCAAGTGCGAGACAAACGCAAGTGCGAGACAAACGCAAGTGCGAGACAAACGCAAGTGCGAGACAAACGCAAGTGCGAGACAAACGCAAGTGCGAGACAAACGCAAGTGCGAGACAAACGCAAGTGCGAGACAAACGCAAGTGCGAGACAAAACGCAAGTGCGAGACAAAACGCAAGTGCGAGACAAACGCAAGTGCGAGACAAACCGCAAAGCAAGTGCGAGACAAACGCAAGTGCGAGACAAACGCAAGTGCGAGCAAAGACAAAAAAACGCAAGTGCGAGACAAAACGCAAGTGCGAGACAAAACGCAAGTGCGAGACAAAACGCAAGTGCGAGACAAAACGCAAGTGCGAGACCAAACGCAAGTGCGAGACCAAACGCAAGTGCGAGACCAAACGCAGGTGCATCTCACGCTGCGTCTACCTCTGCGGATTAACGCCGCGCCCTAATACTGCTGCTGCTGGCGCCACTGCTAACCCTACGTGCGCCAACGCCACTAACCCCAACGCTCTCCGCTGACACACAGGTGAAGAAGTACTAACGCCCGGCCCCTGCCCTAGGCCGCCTACTCGCATACACCGCCACACGGAGAGGACGCTGTAGTCACGGTTTTGACACACACCAAGGTCTACACCACCACACGACCAACAGCTAAACTACCCTCTCTATAGCACTGCTTTCCTCCTTTCCCTCCTCCCACCGTGTCGTACACACACGTTCCAAGTCATACTCGCATACACTCACCCACACAAATATGGAAATCGATGGCGGAAACTCGCCACGACCGAGCAGGCACGACGGTGTCTCAGAAGGACACGGCATAGTGGATAACTTTCTGCGAGACCTCACAGAGAAGTTATTCCCAGGGGGCTACGACACGCTTGAGCACAGCTCACTCTCTGACTTACAAGATGCTACCTCCAGATTAGCATCCGAAGCTACTACGACAAAACTCCAAGGTAAGACCCTAACCCAGTGGCTAGGACGACTGGCCATAATCTCCAGGATAACCTTGCGCGACTCCGAAGCCCAGAAAGCAAGGCTCCAAAACACAGTGAGTGACCTGGAACGACAACTGGCGGAAACTAGGAAATCCGCCGCGACCCGCTTACAACAAATCCCACAGGTAAGTAGGGACCACCAACAGGGACTGAGCATGACTCCAAGCGCGACCATGGATCTTGATCGCGCAGCGGAAATCAGGACCGCTATTTCGAACGGAACCAGCCGTGACAGTACCTCCGGCCCACACTCCCCTCGCTCCGACCGCGGCGAACCATCGTCCAACTGTGAACGCAGGAGCGTGGCCGAACTGGTAAGTATCATGACGGGAAAGGACCAAAATCAAGGTCATAGGAACAATACACAACCCAACATTGGACACGTCGACCACTGCGACCCCCACGACGCCCCTCCGGGAACACACATGGACATGCGACACAGACAACATGACTATCCGACCCATGACCCCGGCCCACCTGACGTCCATACGAGACATGTTTCAGACCGCAGCCATTGGGACGAAAGGGCCCGCCCTCAACATAGCGGACAAACCTACAACGACCCCCCTGGCCCACACCTGAACATGCTACATGGACCACACGACTTACGGTGCCCCAAGTCTGGGCCGTCCGCATATGCTGCGACACAATGGCCAGTGACCCGCGATGGGAACGCCGGGGACCTCCCCAAACATGGAGGACAACCCCACGGCGACCCCCCTACGCACGCCAGGACTTAACCCTAGGCCAACGGGACTACCCGGACTGGGGGGGGACGGCCCCCGACCTCGACAGGTCGGACTTAGCCTCCCTCCGACACGACAACCCCACACTAGAACGCCCCTTCGACGTCACGATCGACACGACGCTCGGAACCCCCGGCCGTGATGAAGAAATAATGCCGATACGCCATGGGCTGTTAGATTCTGCTTCCGATACACTCACTTCGTCGGTACTCGTGGTGCCTCGAAGCATGAGGGGGGTAATGTTGGCACACGCCCATGACGCACCTACCGCGAAACAAACAGGTATAAACAACACACGTCAGGCACTACAACAGGTAGAAACAACGGACCGAACGGCGACCGAAATACTAAGGTACGTATCCCCAAACCGGAGTGACGAGAACGTGAAACTCCCCCGGCGCCTGAGGACAAACCAATACAGGACCGACCCGCAGGACCACCCCCAGGTCAAAAACCAGGTATGGTATTACACCTTGGCACACTCCCCAGGACACGCGGGGACCGGCCCCACCAGACTACGCCGGAAATCGCTACCCCGCTGGTCAAGACCATACAGGGTGGGAAACAAACTCTCAACCGCAGTGCACCAAATCGAGGTCACAAAAGGTAGAGAGCCCACCCTCAGATGGGCCCGTTACAGCCAAACCAAACCACACAAACAAAGCCCCATGGGACAAGCAGGGCACACTTCAAAACCCAGTTAGGAACACACCACGTGACCTCAAACACGATTAGCCCAGCACCACCAACACTCTTCTCGGCTGCACTAATCGACTTTCTCTTTCTCTGTCTTTGTCTAACCCCTAACAGTTGTTTCACGCCTTGCAGAACATGTGGCCCACTTTCCTTCTCGTGCTGACCTGCATACTGGGTCTCGGCACCCCAGAAATTATTGAGACCGGACCAGCCTCCGGGATCGTTTTAAAGGAACAACCCGGGCTCCTCATCACGGACGTCCGACTCCACACACAGCGAATCTTTGTCAGACTCAATCCTAGTGAAGTCTGCCGCAAGAACCTGCCCTTGAAGGTCACACTCAAAGATTGGGCAGGTGCACGCTGGACCCAGACGGTCGTGGAGCATGCTGAGGCAGACATACAACACATGCTGACGCAACTAGAGAAGTTCACGATCACTAGGACAGAGCTCAGTGACCCTCGCCCCAGACCCAAACGATTTATTGGGGCTCTCCTCGGCGCGGCGTCCGCCCTGGGCACCCTCTTTAGTTTAGGGATGTCCACGGTAAACGCCATCAGCCTATCCTCCCTCAGACGCCACCAACAAGAAATGGCCTCTGAGCTCGAGGATGTCAAAACCAGACTTGACCAACAACAGAACGACGTGGTAACCTTGGGAAAATCCCTAAAAGGAACCATGCTAGTACTTAACACACACGAGGTTGCGATTAAACGCACCTCCGCTGCGGTCAACCAACTCTTAGACGTCCTCCAACTAGACTACGCCCATACTCAGCTGACCACCCAACTGATGGAGGACATGCTACGTCACCTCAGTTCCTCGATCGAAAACCTAGCCATGGGCCGTATCCCGCCATACCTCGTGCCGCTATCGTTAGTTGAGAACATTCTAGCCGTAGCCACACGGGACGCCGTAACCCCCATGCAAGCCCACTTAGCGTACACGCTGGGCGCTGCAGTCCCCATCTATGTTAATCCTCTGGACCGCGAGGTAGCCTTTCTAGTCACCCTACCGATAGTTCCCGGCGACAAAATCTACCGACTAAAAGGGATCACTAACCTAGGGACTTGGAGGGACAATGCCCACGTCAGAGTCCAGACCCCAGACATAGTAGCCTACCACGACAGTAACCCCAATTTATACCTAACGCCAAACCTAAGGATGTGTACCCTCACCAAGGACATCCATTACCTCTGCCCCAGCAAACCTTTCGTCAGGGACAGCACCGATGGCATCTGCGGCCTGAGGCCCATGACTCCAGGGAGTCGATGCCCCGCGACGGTCACCTCTCGGAAACAAATAACCGAAACTAGAGCAGAGATTGTAGGGGCACGCTGGCTAGTGAACACTCCCCTTAGAACGGCGACCCTGACCTATGACAAACACGACACCTCGTCCCGAGTAAGCCTCCCGGACGAAACCTTTTGGGTCGACGTCCCAGCCGACGCTATCCTGCACGTAGGCGACCTGGCATTATACCACCTGTATCCGAACCAGTACGAGGCAGAGGTCGAGATACCAGAGTTCTTTGAGGAAAGGGCCTTGGAACTTCAACCCTCTACCCTAGTCCAAGCCACCTACGAGGGGGCACAAACCGTTGACGTTACGGTCGTAGACAATCTCCTTCAAGAGATTGCCAAGCGACCGACCATCCACCACCAACCAGTAGCCTACTCCTGGGCCGCCCCCGATACAGTCATGGCCATCGCGGTAGGACTCGGGTACGGCCTGGTCGTAGTCATGGCCTTCGTCCTAAATAGACGGGTTAGACGACTCCGCGATAGCTTTAACAGGTGCACGGAGGCAATGACGAGACAGATCCGTAGACGACCAAACCGGGGCGACAGCGCCGTCGAGCGTGGCAATTTGAGTCGGCGTCCCCAGGTCAATGAGTCAGAGTACGAGGACCTCCAAAGTCACCCACTCGAGGCGGTCACCCTTTCTATCACGGAAGGTGAACCAAGGGCCTAAAACACCACTAAGAGTCACCAGCTCAGACCCAACCAACCTACCTCGATACCTAATCAGTCTCCTAGACAATCATGCCTGTCATCCCCATTTATATGCAGGAAATGTCCCTCGTAATTAAAGCCCCACTTGCTACGTCATATATTCGTGTAACCCTCACACTCCCCTTTTAGAACGAGCAAGATGGGAACCCCTCACCATCGAGTGCCTTAACGACGCTCCTACCCGCTGCCAAGGCAGCCACCCTTTTTGATTTTTGAAGTTTCCTATTTTGTATCCTAGTCCCCTAAAGTAGAAACTCCTGCTACTCTCTTGGCTTGGAACTTTGAGTCTTCCAGACCAAGAGACCCAGGAGTCAGGCGCACCGGCCCAAACCTTAGAGTTCACGGCCGGAGCTCACTCCCTAAAACCCCTGATCCCGGTTAGAACTGGCCTGCAGGGCCAGGACTCGCCTTAGAGAAAACCCGGCCTCGACAAACCAAGCCAGAGGCCCGAGACCCAACCGCTACGAGCCTGCCCCAGTTAGGCGCTTGCGAGCTACTGAGTCACATTGAGACGGGAATGTTGTAACATGTCACCACAAATTGTACACTAACACCCGAACAGGCGAGAAGACCGACTGAAGACAACCCCACAGCATATCCGACATGACATGCACCTTGTCGGAAGGTGCATCTCTGCCGTGGGGGGGGTATGTAAGGTTAAACTTAGGACAGGGCCAAGCCTGTCCACTCTGTTTACCATTGACCAAATGGAGAGATACAGCTTCAAAGGAGCCATGGGGTCAGCCACAAGCCGCCATCAATCATGAGGATTACAGATGCCAAAAAGAGCAATAAAGTCACCACGGGGATAAGCACCTCTGTCTCTGCCTGCCTGTAGAGATCAAAGATCACAACCCTGCCCTCGCTCACAGACTCCTGCCACCGGACAATCAAAGACTCCCCCGCGGCGCTCTGACGCCCCCTTGTGAACAATGGACACTATCACACCCGGGACGGACAATTGCGAACCGGTACCCCTGGGTCCAGTACTCCAAAATCTGCATTGTGCCCCATATGTGTGTATCAATGTCAAAGTAATGAAATACGGTGTGTGTTTGTACATGTCTTATGATTATTAGCATCAATCCTGTGTGTTTCCTTTACAAACTGTCTGTTGTAAAAGGGGTCTGTCCACAGAGGGCAGGGGCGGCATGGACACGCCCCCTGGGAAGCCTATATGAGCACCCACACGCCATTGTTCTTTCTCTTGCCTTCTCCTGAAATCACTATTCCAACCTCCCTGGCCATCGGCGTCCCGCGGCACGTGTCTCCTACTACGGTCGCGCCAGCACGCATCGGGCCTTCTACTCCGCCAAACATACTCTCCTCTGGTTGGGATTTATGAACTCTTCATCACCAGCCGGCCCTGGCTCTGGACTCTGCGCACGTGACTCATTCCGGACTGAGTGTGCACGCCTGGATCCAAAGTTGGACTGCCGTCGCTGGCTTCATAATTCCCGCCTGCCCGGACAAAGAAACCACGTGGACGACATCGCCTCCACCCCATTCTTCATTCTCATCCTCCACTCACTCCATCCTCATCCCAGTCACCCACTTCCCTCTACGCTCCTTCAAAGTAAGACTGTTCCTTTGTTAAATGTATGATTTGAATGATATGTGTACAACTCCTGCTTTTAATGTGACCAGAAATCCCTTTTCGTTATATTTTTACCCTCATTTTTGTAATCAATAAACTACCCTTTTTAACTCAACCCCTTCAGAGTCGCGTTGTTAGATCTCGGAATATCACTGGCCGATAAAAGTACTCACTACCTATTAGATTTATAAGACTGACTCGAGGCAAAGTTGGTTTGGATCTGTGCAGTGTGTCATACACTGCTGGTGCCTAAATAAATATAAAGCAGATCCCCCACTCGAATAGGACGGCCAGACTCTGATTTGAAGACTAGCCGCACTATTCTTCTCATAACATAATCTGTAGTATTATTACCCTAATACATATAAATTATTACCCTAATATATATATATATATATATATATATATATATATATATATATATATATATATATATATATTTATAAAATTTTGCGTTTTTTGCATAAATAAATAATAAAAGAACAAACACTAATTGCAGACATTAATCAGTAATGATCAATGATTATCATTGTTATGCTCACTTTATGAATATTTCCCGGTGGACACCCTCACTTAGCCTAACCAGGTTAATAGTGACTCCCAGTCACAAGTATGCAAAAGATACATTGTTTTCTAATAATATGAAGACAGCATGTTGCGGCCTGATTGTTTCACAACTATCACAGGGCTGTTTCTGTTGAGAACCATTATAATTCTATGACATAATTTAAATATCAATGTGCGTTATATAAAAGAATAAGATAATCAAATCAACCTAACCCTTACTTCAAACACAAGCATTTGACAAATATATATTGCAAAAACATTTGGCTGTTAACATCGTATTAACTCAACTGAATCCACCCCAAACACAAGAGGTTGAATGAGAGGATACAACTGACCAAGCAAAATGGATGGCCACAATTTTGTCATAATGGTGATGTCATCACTGCTGGTCATAAACTGGTCCAATGTAATTAAAAAGAAAACAACAGGATTTTTACTGTATCGCTAAATTCACAAACTTCCACAGCGGAATCAAGCCTAAAATACCAATCTCACTTAGCAGTGTCGACTTTCTTCATTTCATTAATAATAAAATTACATCCAACCGCAACAACTGGATAAAACCACTCCTAATATTAATGATGAACAGACCAGCGGTAAAATTAATGTCCCACTTAGACCCACTGAGCTTGGACGAGTTCATGGCTGTGAGCCAAGCGGAAGTGTAGTGGCATCCTCTAAAACCTCAACTTGCAATTTAGATCCAATCCCAGCTAGGCTCTTCAAAGAAACTCTTCCTCTAATAATAGAGCCTGTCTTAGATATAATATGTCCCACAAGCTTTTAAAACCGCAGTAATCAAACCTCCTCTGAAAAAAACAAAAAAACCTTGATCCAGAATTATATGGGGTAAGGTTACTGTCAATAAAGACGTGCATGTCTAAAAAAAATGTGTGCATATTTATTGCTATTTGTGCATACAAATATTGTATTAATTCATGATTAAGATAATACAAACTAAAAAGACATGGAATTTTGTAATTAAGAATAAAAAAACTGTATGTGTGATTTCGTACTTGTGAATACGATTTTTTTCGGTGCTCGCATTTTCTTCTTTCAGAATACGAATTTCAACTGTCAATATTACGTCACTGCTCACAGACATTAACAATCGAGCCTGCGCAGAGTTGATCAACTTCATTTCCACAAAACTAAACATGGCAGAGGGCAACAACATTAACAACGTGGCGCAAAATCAGGTATATTACTATATTTTATCATTTTGGTCGTAAATGAATGTGTAAGAAATGTTAATTCCATAAAATGTGTTCATAAGATGTTTCTTGTCCCTCTCTAGAAACGTTTTTTTCGGCAGTGTTTAGTTAAGGCTAGCTTCAATGCTAGTTTTACAGCTTACCATGTTCCTTTAAAACCAACATGTTCACATTCTTAGCATTTACATTTTATGAAGCCTTTGTCCCTCATCAATGTGGTTAATGTGTTGATACCAGCCTCAACCCTCCAGATTATTCATAGTTTGCGCTGTTACTGCCCCTGAACAATATGAAGTTCACCTCCGTGCTGTACTCATCCTCGGTTGTTGGACGTAGCAGACCCTGTCCCTGTGGGCCTCAATCTTATATTTGTACATTTGACACATTACTTTTACTCACTAGTTCAGTAACAATAGTTAGTCTGTTGTTTGGACTAAAATAAACGCATTGTTTTCTGTAGAGTAAAAAAAAACCAGAATAAAAAGAAAACCTAGCATTGGAGCTAACAACACTGCCAAAAAACTTTTCTAGAGAGGGACAAGAAACATCTTTTTATGAACACATTTATGGAATTAATATTTCTTACACATTCATTTACGACCAAAATGATAAACTACACTTATATATCTGATTTTGAGCCACGTTGTTGATGTTCTTGCCCTCTGCCATGTTTAGTTTTGTGACAATGAAGTTGATCAACTCTACGCAGGCTCGATTGTTAATGCCTGTGAGCAGTGACGTAATATTGACAGTTTGCTGACTGCTGAAATTCGTATTCTCAAAGAAGAAAATGCAAGCACACAAAAAAAAATCATATTCACAAAAATCATATTCACAATATTCATCACACATACAGTTTTATATTTTTTTATTCTTAGTAACAAAATTCCATGTCTTTTTAGTTTGTATTATCTTAATCATGAATTAATAAAATATTTGTATGCACAAATACCTTTTTTTTTTTAGACATGCACGTCTTTATTGACAGTAACCTTACCCCACAGAATAAGTCCCAAACTACAGACAATCTCAAACCAACTTTTACTGTATATCTAAAATCCTTAAGTCCTATTTATTGGATCAGACTCAGTTTGTCAGTGTGAATCAAAACTCCCTCGCCGATCAGATAATCACAATTGACAATGTTTGCAGAGCACCTAGCAACACTGTGAGAAATCTTGGAGTTGTAAAACGGCGTATTTCCACCTGGGCAACATCGCTAAAATCAGGAATGTCCTTCCTAAAAGTGAGGCAGAAAAACTAATCCACGCTTTTGTCACCTCAAGGCTTGACTACTGTAACGGCTTGCTGGTAGCATGCCCTAAATGCTCTATAATGAGCTTCTAGCTCGTTCAAAATACAGCAGCAGGGATGGAAGCACATAACTCCAGTGTTAAAATCACTTTCCTGGCTTCCTGTGGAGTATATAATAACATTTAAAATCCTTATTTTAACATACAACGCTATAAATGGCATGGCTCCCTCCTACTTCCAAGACATGTTAGCGTTATAGCCACCAAACCGAGGACTGCACTTGCAAAACCCTAGACGTGTGGTGGTTCCTAAGGTTTCAAAAAGCTCTGTCGGCGGCAGAGCATTTAGCTACCAAGCTAAGGGAGCAGACACAGTCTCTACATTCAAGGCCAGGCTTAAAAGATTTAATTTGGCATATAGTTGGGTAGGTAAGACTCAGGGAAGACTACAATTCTTAGATTGTCAGTCAAGCTGCATATAAATTCAGTTTGCTGGGAGAAATAAGGTAACTTGAGCCCTATCCTCTCCTACGTCCTACTTTATCTGCATTATTAGGATTTTGACTGTAGTGCGTTCACTGCTATTCAACCGTTGTCCCATTGTCTGTTTCATGGCGCGACGATGGGACCCCTGAACCCGGCCCCCTTCATCTGCACCCGCAGACTGCCCAAACCCGCCTCGGGGGCTGCACCCCCTCCCCGCCGGGAGCTCCTTCAGGCCTGCACCGCACAGAGCTACAACCTTCTGTAATTTTTGTGTTTGAACTGCTTGAAATCCTCTGAGATACTATTGTAATTTAGGGCTATACAAGAAAAAAAGGAATTGAATTAAATTGTAGTGTCACAGAATGCGTGTAGGCTTTAACCACCACAAAATGCCTCGAGACGTTAAAGCAGTACTAAGTAACTTATTTACCTTAATAAATCCTTTTCATATTCCCTCTGGGGGTAATACAAGTGTTAATGGGATGATTGGGAAGTTTTTCATCTCCCCCTGCTGTCTCTGGCCAGAAAACCACATTTGTAGATTTGCCTGCCTCCGCACCGGTGCCAGTCTCGCAGCTCTGTTCTCGTTCTCGCGGCACTACGAACTGCTTTACGACAGCCCAATACACATTCATCTTAGACTGTCACCAGCTCCGCGGCTGCTCACGGTTGTGTATAAATTCTATTTTCTCACATTTCTATCATGGCGGAGCCAGCAAAAAAAAGGCAAAGAAGACCTTTGTCCGAGGAGGGGAGGAAAAAGAAACAGGAATCGGATCGACACAGAGCGCAAAAACGAATCAACTTGGGGAATGCATTTGCTGGATGGCGAGAGCTCAAAGAAAAAGAAGGCTGTAAATTGGACGCAGACTTGGCGATCTTGTTGCTGGACTTGTAAGTACTTCATCTGAAAACGTCTATTAGTAACGTTTATTCGAAAAAGTAGGATTATTTTCTGTGATATATTGCCCTTCAAATGTATCAACATCCGCGTGTAGCCATCTTGCTAGCAGATGCTAGCAAGATGGCTACCATCTAGCACCAAACGAATCTAGTAATGACTGTAGCTTTGACAATAGCCGCGTGAAACGTGTGAATGTACAAGTGATCTTGCACAACTTGCGGATAACTATAATTTACTGTGTAGTTGACCGGTTATGGCTCCGTGCGCACTCCGCGTTAGATGCGCGATCGTGGTCAGCGAGGAGAGGGCTGGACACAGGTGGACACTATGTATGTTTGCAGATCTGCATTTTGATAAAGGAGTGCTTCAGGCAAATATTTTATGCTTGCAAATCTGCTGACAGCAACTGAAGTTGTGAAAGTAGCTTTTCAACTGTCAGTACGTCACGACCAGGGCAAGGCTAGCTTGAAGCCTCATGTTCTGTGTCAAAAACTTACACATCGGTAATTCTTTCTCTATGAGAACTGTGACATTTCATTTTTTTTTCCTTCTAATAGTTATAATCGTTGGCAAACGTCAACACCGAGCAAAGCGCAAACAAGGCCACCGACTCTACCCGTCTCAAGCATTACAGAGGAATCTGATCAGGATAAGTATGTTCTCATAACTGTATCTAAAGCTTATTTTGACGTTTTTGTGATTTGTAACAATCTATCTTACCAGATGCGAAGCCAATCAAGATCTTGGTGTTGAACCTTTGCCTGATGAGAGTGAAGTGGTGGCACTGGAAACAAGGTTACTTTTGTTTGTTATTTGTGTATGTGTTGAATCTCATATTTCTTGTATAGCTATCTGCCTTTTGTTGTAGCATGCACTCCATGAGCATAGCAGAAGACCATCCTCCTGACTCTCCAGATGAGGGCGAAACTAGCCATTTGAAAGACACAGTGCAAGTGTTGAACATTTCCTTTTCCATTTATTCAGATTGCACTCCTTCAATAATTTTTTTTATTATATTTGTCTTGATGCAGCATTGAGATGGACGATTTTTGGGATGACCCTGGCAATTTAGATGTTGAAGATGACTCTGATGAGGACTTTGTCCCTTCACTATGTTTGCGGTACTTTAATTTTTATTTCCCCTCACTAACTACATAATTAACTATATATATATAGATATAGATATTTATTTATTTATTTAGATATATGATGATATGATAATAAATAAGTAATATCTTTCCCAGAACTGTTGGCACGAGAATAGAGGAGCTCAGAGAAATAACAGTGGATGAGGCTGTCCTTGATTTTGATACCCCAGATGATCCAGAAGAATTGGATCTTTTACCCGATGACGATCGTGTAGAGACTGAGGATGATCTAATTGGGAAAAGAGCAAATATTACATTTAATGACAACCTCCTTTCCCTTGCCACACATCTGAGACTGCCTGTCCAGAAGTGCAGCTATGTTGACAAACTAACTGGTCAGCCTTGTCCTGGTGTACAACCTTTTCAGGTAGTGTTAAAACCTCGTGGGACTGGAGTGGTTTTGAATTGGGTAAGATGTTGAACAATGCTATGTATTTCTATGAAATGACTAACTGTACTGCCCTAACGCTATTGTATTTTTTATTTTTTATTTACTACAGTTATGCCCCAATGGTCATCTGGTGTGGAGCTGGAATTCACAGCCAACACTAAAATTCAAAATGCAGGGTGGTGACTTCATGTTATCTGCAAATATACTACTTTCAGGCAACAACTACAGAAAGGTGGCTCTCCTCTTCAAGTTTATGGGAATGGGAATGGTTGCAGAGTCAACCTTTTTTAGGATTCAAGATGCATATTGCAAAGGACCTGTATTGAAATACTGGGAACAAACAAGAGCGGAAGTCATTGGACGCTTGCGTCGTGAAGATGGTGTTGTTCTCCTTGGTGAGTGCACTTTTATTTGCTCAAAGAATTAATAACATTATGGCTGTGATACAAATGTATCTAAGCTTTTAGCCTTTACACAGTATGCGCTTATCATTTTATCTTATTTTCTAGGTGATGGCAGAATGGACTCTCCTGGTAATCTTTGTAATCTCAGCAGCTCAATTTGGATAGTTGTTTGCTGACCGTTTTTCTTATGCCTCAGGTCACTGTGCAAATTTTTGCACCTACACCACTATTGAGCAGTTGTCGAGAGACATTGTTTACATTGACTCCATAGACAAGAGGATGGTTGGTAGGAACTCTGTGATCATGGAGAAGGAGTGTTTTTGCCGCACCATGGAAGCTTTGCTACCTGACTTGCAGATAAAAGAGGTGGTCACTGATGCTCACCCACAGATTACCGCTTTGCTTCGTAAGGACCACATAACCTATTCGTAAATTGCATGCAGCTGGGATGTGATGACGCTACATTATGTGTTACAGACCCTGTGCGAGGCAAATATAAGGGAATTC
Organism: Knipowitschia caucasica; assembly: GCA_964034765.1. Lineage (NCBI taxonomy): Eukaryota > Metazoa > Chordata > Actinopteri > Gobiiformes > Gobiidae > Knipowitschia > Knipowitschia caucasica. The sequence continues at coordinate 28,023,511 of OZ035840.1, forward strand.
AACATTCCCTGGACATTTGGCATGCTGCAAAAAGCCTCAGCAAGAAGCTGCGTCGAGTAAGTAGTAATTGTCTATGTACTGTTGACTAAAACATTTTATGATTATTATCATATTGTAGGAATTGATCATTGTTCATGCCTAAAACTAAACATGCTACTTGTGTACCATGAACAGGTGGGAACTAAGAAGAAGCAGAAGGAAATCATTGTGTGGACAAAGGACATAGTTAATCATTTCTGGTATTGCAGCAAACAAGCACAAACTGAGGAGCATTTCAAGGTACTGTGTTTCAATATCTGTGTTCATCTCTCGACAATTTCCGCAGATGCACCAGTTGACAGCAGTTATGGGACGGGTGGGATGTGGATTCTCTAGTAGGGACAGAATGTCAAAAAGCATCCCAACATTTTTTGGGTGTGTATCTTGCTTTTTTTCTTGATTACTATTTACACTTTTTATTTGGGGGGGCAGATGATGTGGTCTGGAGTAATTCATCATGTTTGCAATAAACACACTTGGGCAACAGGAAGTTGTGAACATGAACCACTTGCTGAAGAGAGTCAGGATAAGCCTTGGATCAAGCCAGGTAGTTTTTTCCTTTTTCAATCAGGGCAAATTATGAAGTTATGTACTAACACATGCTGGCAGGTTCTGAAGCTCATCGGGTACTGACAGAAGTTGTGTTTGAGAAGAGATGGCTGACTCAAGTGAAGAAGTTTATAAACTTCAGGTAAGTACTTATTTCTTTAAAAACAGGGATAAGTTAGCACTAGCTCTCCAGTGTCTCATATGAGCACCCCAAAGGTTTCAACATAATCTACCTAAGCTTGCTGAGTCATCAGTGTTATGGTTTTTGCAAAATTATATGCACCTAATGATTGAGGAACACACTGAACATACACATCTGCAAAACATTTGTCTTTTCTGATTCAAGGAAAAATGTGGGAGACCCCTGCACTACACAATATGTTTTGTATTTTTCAGCATTTTTTATTTTATTTTCTTTTTCTCACACAGATCTACATCAGACTTGGAAAACTTCCAAAATCACATCTTGATGTATGCGGCAAAGCGCATGTCCTACACATTGGACATTTATAGAGCGCGGACTTGCCTTGCTGCCATAGACTACAATAAACACAACCGACGCAGGCCTGCACGCAACAAGGAAGGACAGAAAATGCAAGTTACTACTGCGAAATTTTGTGTAAGGTCTTTGCATATTTCTGCTATTCACTCAATATTACTTTCATTGTCTAGGTACCGAAAGTCTTACAACAAAAAGTCAACAACATGGAGTGCATACGAAATGAAAGAAAAGAAAACCTACTCCTACATCCCAGAGATTCAAAAGGCCATCCTTGCTGTGAGGCTGCAAAGTGGTAAAGGCCTTCCCCGTCGAGTAACTATGCACCCTGATGACCCAAGACGTCTGGGTGTACTTGCTCCTGTGCAGCCACCACCCACCTTAGAACTAGTGAGGGCACATGTGTCCCGGGGGGATACTGGTCCAAGAAGACTTGATGATGCGACAGTGTAATGGCGTTTTATCGTGTGCATAATGTAGTACTCAATGTAAATATAATAACAAGGCTTTTTTATAAATGCTTTATTTTCTAAATAAAATGTCACTTGAATTATAACATGTACATTATTATTGAACAAAACATCAAAAACTGTAAAAGTGTAATAATTTAGACAAGGCGTCGCACTTTGAATCCAGTGTACTGTTCCATAGGGTCTGGAAATTTGTCTCTTATTTTCCACACACAGCAGCTGGGAATGACCACTCTGTTGCCCTCACCAAGACGTCCATGTTGCCAGAGGACATACTGTCGATAAGCAGTATGTCTCATACAACGATGTTCTTCACCAGGCTGCGGATTGTCTTCAAGGGCAAAGATATCGTTCCAAGCAGCTGCGGCCAAACGCAAAACTCCCTCATCCAAAAACATAATACTGCATGTGCGCCATGTTGCTGATGCACTGTTCTGGGGTTTGTCTGCAGCATTTTTTTTCAATATCTGTGTTCATCTCTCGACAATTTCCGCAGATGCACCAGTTGACAGCAGTTATGGGACGGGTGGGATGTGGATTCTCTAGTAGGGACAGAATGTCAAAAAGCATCCCAGGTGTCCTCTGGACAACCCTCTGCAGAAGGATGTCTCTCTGCTCCAGCCTCAGTGATTTAATTTTTTCCTACAACACATTCATAGGTTGTACTAGTGTGTTATAAGCATACATGTAATATATGTGTATTATGTGAACCATAAGGTAAAAAGATATTTAAAGGCAATATAATACAGTACAGTACCACAATATTAGTAGCACAGTTATACCTGTAACTCAGCCATACGTCGGTTCTGCAGAGCTTGCAGCCTTCTTTGATCGTCAGAAGTCAGGTCCCTAGGTCGTGTAGTTCTCCTCCCCCCGCGACCTCGACTTCTTGCTCCGGTCTTGGGCCTCGCACCGCCAGCACCCATGGCTTGAACAGTGAATTCATCAGATGATGATGAATTCGAAAGTAATTCCTGTAGTATTGTAAACAGTTACAAAACTAAACATTGGCAGTACACATGATGAGGCTGAGTCGTCTTTGGAGAAAATGTATAGATTTTTTGGAAAGACAAACTGGCACTTGTTTACATTACTTATTTTTTTTAGATCATATTTGATTGTACCCACCTCATCAGACATCTGTTCGTATTGTTCAACGATGTTATCCTTGTATGTCTTGGGAGAGCAAAGGTGCGCATGTAGCTGTGGGGTGGGGTAGGCGGCGGAGGGTGCGGAGTGTTTACGACAGTGACATAACCAAAAGTGACCTTTAGAGGGCGCGCTAAGCGCAAGTTACTTAGTACTGCTTTAAAGTGCAGGTTTCTGAAGGAATCACAACACACGCAATGTGTGGGGCAGACGTGTTGCTAACATTTCTCCCGTGAATTAAGGTATCCGATTGGTCAATTCGTATAGCTATATTTGGATCTACAAAGACAATATCTAAATAAAATAAAAAATACAGGGTAAACGTGAGTAGTCAGGTGCTCTTTGAGGATCCATGGGAAAATAAAGTAGAAAACAAAAAGGAGAATTTCTCAGACTTAACTTGAAAATGTCCTTTACTGTGGAAAGGACATTGCCATTATAAACATTGGGATCATAGAGTGCACTAAACCATGGATTATTTAAAGCTGTTAACCTTTCAACGTAAGTCAATAGGAGCCAAATTTTGACCATGAGTACTTTGGTTCATAGAGCTTCATTGAGCAGGGCGGCATTGTCGATCTACATATAGTCCATGGGCAGGAAGAGAAGATTCTGTTGCCGTTAATTTGTAAAATAGTAAACACATTAATTGACCATAAATGGCTTCACACTACCACTAATAATGAGGGTTTTTTGCTATAGATAACCATAGATGGATACTTGTAATACCATACTTCCAGGCCAAATAACAGCATTTTGATCATCAAGAAAAAGAGTTTCCTCACGGTTTGACATCAATCCTCAAGATGTATTCATATATTCTTAAATGGTGTACAGCTTCATATAAAACGTGAGGCAAATGTGCTGAGTGGCTTTCGTCCCGAAGTACCTTTTGATCAATGTTGAAGGAATACTTGGCGCTTATGTAATTAGATTCCGACTTGGCCCGAGCAGTGCGAGCGTTGGCTGCCGCAGCATAGTCTCTGCTTCAGCAAAAGGGAAAATGCAGCCACTATATCCACAGGTTCAGAGTAATGAACGATCAGCAGTTTGTAGGGCCACTAACAATTCAAAGCAATACGCTCTGTCAATTTGAAGGGGAAGATATTCAAATTTGTCTAATCCGGCAAGTATTTTTCTCATGCTTTATTTTAATAATGAGTTGTAATTTAAAAAAAATTGTCTAAGATAGCATAACAAATGTGAAAAGACACAAGGTTTTCAATTCATATTCATTGATATTTCTTCTTGAGGCAGCCTTAAGGCACCTTTACATGTGAGCGGTTTGATAGATTTATACAAAGGTCAAAGGTGGAGGGACATTCACTCTCAAATATGAGTGTGCAGGGCCAAAAGAGTAGATACCATGGAATGAAAAAGAAATGAGCCTCACAACTCAACAAGCTACTGCTGGCAATGTTGTGGGAATGAGTCCTTTGTCAGCAGAGATGCAGTTCAGTCACACCGGTTACATATGCCACACATTTGTTCATGTGACCATGTAAGCATGAGATAATGAGCAAAAAAACATACCATACCAAAACAATGCTGGTGAGAGAAAAATTAGAAGTACATAACCACTGCAACCAGTATACACAAAAGTATCTCACAGTATTACACAGAACAGAAGCACCAAAACACAGCACTGTGGATTAAGTTACTCTACCTTAACACTGGAGTAAAGATGCCAACATTCTAGAGAATAAATCAGTTAAACGGTCTCAGATCCAAATCCACATCAAGGCCCTACACACTGGACACTACTGTATGCATTTGAACGTTCAATGCCTGGATAACTGAGCACACTCATATTGAGTTTTCCATGTTATGCAACAGGACTCAACGTTATTTCCGATGTTTGATCTGTGGTCTGCAATGCAAGTCTTGAGAGGCCTGCTCATGATCCCGATTTAGGCCAGTCCACATGGGCATTTCAACATGGAGATTACATTACTCACTGCAGTCTCACTTTCTACAAAGTGTGCCCCACAGCAATTACAGATGTGGACGAAGCATCCGATGTGATTTCACCCAAAAAACAAAAACATAAAATCATCCGAGAACCGGAAAATACTTAAGATTCAAAAAGTAATAACATGTAACAAAAAGAATGTAAAATCTAATCTGTCTAAATAACCACAAAGTGTTTTTTTATTAATATTTTATTTCAGCATTTTATTTCCTGCTTTTTGCATGTTAGGGCGAGAAACGAGCCATTAACAGCAACGCACAGCAACAGAAGGACACCCAGAAAAAAAGTTCTACGGAGCACAAAAAGTGTTTTTGTCCTTTAGCTTCCCCTTTGATGAGGAACAAGGTGCGTTTATTATTATATGTGCAAATGTACAATTGTCAAATGTATGTTGTATTATTTGTAAGAATGTAAGAGTTTGAATAGTTGCTTACACACTTTTGTTATTGCTGTGTCCCCAGTTCTTGCGGTGAATTTGAGAGTTAACTACCACTTAACTTAAGATGGCGCCTCGTACGGTCGACATGGCTCTTTGCTGCTCTCTTTTTCTTTTGTTTTTACTTTTTAACTGTGCATCTGGCTGTTCCTACACCCGTGAGGAACTTATGAACATCCGACCCACCGTTCCCATGGACCTATTGCCTGTTTTCTTGGCATCTGCGGCTGATTTAGTTCATGTTCTAGCCAAAAAAGTGTGGGCCCGTAAAAGGGGAAAGCGCGGAGGCCTGCTCGTGCGTCTTAGGAGGAGAGGAGCGCGCACGGCTCTCCCCGGCATTTTTCTCTCCAACGTACGCTCACTGGGCAATAAGATGGACGAACTCAGCCTGCTCATGAAAAGAAACAAGGACTTCGCCACATCCTGTGTCCTCTGCTTCACTGAGACCTGGTTAAATGAGCGGATCCCGGACTGCGCTCTGGAGCTGCAGGGCTTTGGGCTGTTCCGCGCGGATCGCCATTGTGCGCTCTCAGGGAAGAGCAGAGGCGGTGGGCTGTGTTTCTACGTCAATACAAACTGGTGTAACGATGTGACAGTGATCTCCAAGCACTGCTCTCCTGCTCTGGAATATCTTTTCATTCATTGTAAACCATATTACTCCCCGCGTGAAATTGTTTCATTCATTCTTGCCTCTGTTTACATACCGCCATGCGCGGACGCAGAGCAAGTACTGTGTATGGAACGTTTATACCCGGACTCTCTGATTATTATCCTGGGGGATTTTAACAAGGGAAACTTGAGCCAGGAATTACCCAAATACAGACAGTTTATCAAATGCCCGACCAGAGAGGAGAACACTCTGGATCACTGTTACACCACCGTACGCGGGGCTTTTCGCGCTGTTCCCAAGCCAGCCCTCGGCTTCTCAGATCACTCCATGATACATCTGGTTCCTGCTTACAGACAGAGACTAAAGCTCTCGAAACCTGCAGTGAGGAGCTCCAAAGTGTGGTCTGATGAAGCTGTGGAAGAGCTGCGCGCATGCATGGAATCTACAGACTGGGACCTTTTCAGAGCTGCCACAGACAGCTTGGATGAATATACGGACACTGTGACGTCATACATCCACTTCTGCGAGGATAGCATCATTCCAACAAGGACCAGGGTCATCTATAACAACGACAAACCCTGGTTCACTGCTAAACTCCGGCAGCTCAGGAAAGCAAAGGAGTCTGCTTTCAGGGAGGGGGACCGCAGCGGCTACAAAGCAGCTAAATATCAGTTCAGGAAAGAACTGAAAGCAGCCAAGTCCCGGCACAGAGAATGACTACAGGAGCAGTTTGGTAACAACGATACTGTCTTCTGTCTGGAGGGGCCTACGGGAGATCACCAACTACAAACCCAAAGCCCCCCCCTGTGCTGACGACCACAAGCTAGCTGACGAACTGAACTTATTTTTCAGTCGCTTTGATGCTGCCCCTGACACCTCTCCCTCCCCCACCCCCCACTACTCTAACGACCCACCCATCAGCCCTGCCCCCAGCCTAACAATAGCCTCTAAAGACATTAAACAACTCTTCTTGAGGCTGCACCCCCGCAAAGCTCCTGGCCCGGACCACGTGTCTCCGGCCACTCTGAGACACTGCGCCAGTGAGCTTACTCCTGTGTTCACGGACATTTTCAACACCTCTCTGCAGTCCTGCCATGTCCCGGCCTGCTTCAAATCCTCCATCATTGTCCCCGTCCCGAAGAAGCCCAGGATCACAGGACTCAATGACTACAGACCTGTAGCACTTACGTCTGTCGTCATGAAGTCTTTTGAACGCCTGGTTCTCTCCCATCTCAAGTCCCTCACCTCCCCCCTCCCGGACCCCCTGCAGTTCGCCTACAGAGCCAACAGATCTGTAGACGACGCCATTAACCTGGCCCTCGACCACATCCTACAGCACCTGGACTCCCCGGGGACCTACGCCAGGGTCCTGTTCGTGGACTTCAGCTCTGCCTTCAACACAATCCTGCCATCCCTGCTCCAGGACAAGCTCTCCCAGCTCAACGTGCCCGATTCCACCTGCAGGTGGATCACTGACTTCCTGACGGACAGGAAGCAGCGAGTGCGTCTGGGGAAGAATGTCTCGGACTCTCGGATTATAAATACAGGAGCCCCACAGGGCTGTGTTCTTTCTCCCCTGCTCTTCTCCCTGTACACCAACCACTGCACCTCCAGCCACGACTCTGTGAAGCTGATCAAGTTCGCGGACGACACCACCCTCATTGGACTCATCTCCAACAACGATGAGTCCGCCTACAGGAGGGAGGTGGACCGGCTGGTGTCCTAGTGCAGTGGTAATAACCTGGAGCTGAACGCCCAGAAGACAGTGGAGATGATTGTGGACTTCAGGAAGAGCACTGTCCCCCCGCCCCCACCCTCCGTGATGGACTCCCCCATCACCTCTGTGGAGTCCTTCCGTTTCCTGGGCACCACCATCACCCAGGACCTCAAGTGGGAGCCGACCATCAGCTCCCTCATCAAGAAGGCCCAGCAGAGGATGTACTTCCTGCGGCAGCTCAGGAAAGCCAAGCTGCCTGCACAGATGTTGGTGCAGTTCTACACGGCCATCATCGAGTCCATCCTCACCTCCTCCGTCACTGTGTGGTTCGCTGGAGCCACAGTCAGGGACAAACAGAGACTACAGCGCATTGTGCGCTCTGCAGAGGAAGTGATCGGCCGCAGCCTTCCATCGCTGCAGGACCTGTACGTCGCCCGAGCTCGAGGCCGGGCTGGTCGTATCACAGCCGACCCCTCTCACCCTGCACATGGACTATTCCATCCACTCCCCTCAGGCAGGAGGCTGCGGTCCATCAGGACTAGAACCTCCCGCCACAAGAACAGTTTCTTCCCCTCTGCTGTTGGACTCTTGAACACTTCTTAACCTGTCCCCCCGCCCTTTATAAAGTCACTTTACTGCCCATCATACGTCACTTTACTTCACTGTACTGCTGTCACCTTACATTGTGTGCACCATGTGCACTTGTATATTGTAAATAGTAACTGTAACTCTATTTTAAATTTACATTTATTCTTTAGAAGTTTTTTTTTATTCTTATTTTTATTATCTCTTTTTGACTGTTGCACTGAGCCAAAGCAATTTCCTAGTCTGTGACCTCCTGTTACTTACGTGGCAATAAAAATGATTCTGATTCTGATTCTGATTAAACAAGTGTATTTCTATATGCGAGGGGGGTTTTTGCTACAATCTGCATGTTGAAAAAAATCTATTTCAGCATTGCAACAAATATTTTCAAAAACGATTATTTCCCAGAAAAATCACCACAAGTTATATTTATGTACATTGGCTGGGTGTTGTTATATTATGTCATCATGTAATCCACCAAAAAAGGGTTTTCCCAAAAAAAGCTTTCACTAGATTATATCCTCAAGTGTTTGTATGTTTTTAGTTTGTTATATCCATTTTAAAGCAACCCCCTGTTGTATGATCCCCTTGGATATATTAGATTTATTCCACAACATGTGCGCCCTTCTTCAGCACAAGTGATGGGACAAGTGATCCTCCTTCATCCAGACTCTCATTCAGAAGTAATTTTCAAATCAGACAGAGGATGATGAGGTTTGGATTTCAGCACTAGTGGTTGGTCCATTTTAGGAGAGCGCAGATTGGGCTATGACTTCTGAGAGGGTGTTGAAATATAATATGCTGGAAAGTTCAGATGACTTAACAACTTCACAAGCCATTTTTTTGGATATCTTCAAATGTTCTACTTCAAATTCTTTGAACCCTGTTTTTTTGAGGTTCTTTTGAAAGACAAGTTATATGTTTTACCTTGTAAAAGGAAAAACATACATTACGTATAACATGTCTCTATGGCTGCATGCTTTACAGCAGCTGAAACATGTTTTGGTCATCTTCAGAAATCTCACCCGCCTTGGTGAAGTGTCATTTATGAGCTGAAGGCATCTGATTGGTTAATCCTTATATGGCTAATATCTAGATTTACAAAGACAATATCGAAATATAAACACCAGGATTATGAAAAGCCTAAAACACAGATTTTTTTATACTCAAAATGGTTAGTGTGATGCAAACAGTTCCAGAGTGAGAGGAGTTTATTCTCTTCAATGTAAATCAAGGAGCTAGAGCGAGGAACGAGACTTCATCCATAAGCACTTGCCTTTTAGGCTTTTTTGAGCTAAGGGGTTTGCATTGTCCGTCTATGCATACATATGGCATTGACCCTTTTATTTTGACATGTTCCGGTCTTCCCCAAAGCCATATAGGTTCAAACAACATGGCCACCTTTCCCACTGTTGTCAACCTGGGTCCCAAAACAAGGGTCTCCTGTAAAACTCCTTTATTGTCCATTTCATACATAGACTCTATATTATAAATGTCTATAGTGACAATGGCTCTTTTGTGTGAGACTAAATAGAGGAAGGGCAATATTATTACTAATATATTCTAACTTTACATTGAAGTAACAACATTTTTCAGTGCCATAACTTGGATCACAACATCCTGAAGACTTAGCATATGAGCACATGTAGTTTGTCTTATGCATATTATCAGTCACTTATCAACCCTGGTGCGCTTCTTCATCAGACTACTTTCTTACCTCCTACGGTTGGCAATCACACCAACACAACAGACACTGTGTTGTTTCAGGCTTGTCTCAGTGAAGCGAACGGCCTGATGAGGGGAGTTGTAAATATCCTTGTCGGAAATTATACATATCAATCAAGTCACTTCCATTTAAATACTGTCTAGAAAATAATAGTTTTGGACAAAAATAGGAGGCGTGGGAGTAGAATATGATCACATATTTATACCTCAGGAGAGAGGTGACAGCTTCAACCTGAGATAGAGGGGAGGCTAAATTAACATGCTATTGAACTATAATATTCAAAGCACATACTGCATTTGAAATTGCTATTCAGGAATAAACCCTGCAACTCACCTGTCAAGTCCAGAATATAATTTAGTGTCGGACTAACTAGACATCGACCAATATTTTCTGAGGAAAATGTGGATTCCATTTTTTTCAGACTGACTTGCTAATGGCCTATTTAAATGGCCATTTCTAATGGGTAATACACTTTTTTTAAAAGCAATGCTTAAAAGAATGCTAATGAGTTGCTACTTAGTAATCAGGACATTTATCCGGCTCAGTAGCTGTTTGACTCACACTCACTATTTTGGGCTTTAAAGATCCGTGCTAAAAATAATCTGGTGTTTTAATTTCAATATTGTCTAAATCCAGATAGACCAATCAGATGCCTTCCTTTGTAGGGGAAACAACCGCTTGCCCTAGCAACCATCCTAGTAACATGTCTGCCCCTGTTACAGCACAAAGCTAATGCCATCAGAGCCCATATAAGGAAATTGGATCCAGTTTAAATCGGCTTCTTCCATATTCAGCAAACACTATGGTGACATCAGCACTTTGTCAGTGCACTCCTCATATAGGCTATACATGCTATACAGGCTATGTATGAATGGGACAGTGGGACAGTTTAGTATTTGGAGTCCTGTTTCTTGTTTATCTTGCTCTCTTGTCTACCTCCCTTTTATTCAAATTCAAGCTTTTTTATTTTTTTATTTTTTACTTTCAACAGTGTATGAAAAATGTGAGCCTGAATTGAACAAAACAAACTGAAAAATCTGATGAATGAATGTCGCTTTCAAAAGGTCGTGCAAAGGGACAGAGGATTACAAAGCTGTATACATTTAAGAACATATAAGGATAATATTGAAGCACAAACATTCTGTGTGCTTCTCATCCTGATTTGAGAACTCCTTCTGCAATGCAACATTACAGAACAACTCACTTCTTGTGTTTCTATTTTGAAATGGAAACCCTGAATTTTCTAAACAGGGTTTTAAAATTGCACCAGAATGAAATGACTCTCATTCTTTGGCTTGTACTGGAATGAGAGAGTACAGTGACCTTGTGCATCGAGACTGTGCCCACTCAGTCTGAGCCGCTCTGCACCAGCCATAACTGCATAATCCATAGATACTTCGGCTTTATACTGTTTGATGAACATTCTATAGACTATTTATAAGGGAATAGCTATTTAAGGGAAATATGCAGCCCTCACTCAGCTAATCAACATGTTGTGGTTAGATTTAGTCACAACATGTTACTTAAAAGGACTTTTTCTATTGGGACACACATAATATAGAAAAAATATAGTCATTAAATAAAAAAAAGGTGAGGTACTCCCGCTGACATCTGTTTGACAGTTTTAGCCTCATTCACACTGAAAAAACGGGCCTTATTATGAGTGAAGCTCTTACATCAAGTTTTTGGTGTTTGCACGTTCTGCTCTTTCCTCTACAAAGTTTTCCTCTTTAAAAAAATATGCAAAAAACAGTTGTTGTATAGTGCATGAAGATTGCTTCAATGTCTATAAATAGATAAAATGGACCACCTAAAGTAGCGAGGGAGGGTAGTAGGGAGGGTGCAAATTGAAATATTGTGTGCAATTCCATGTGGTTTTGCCCTTTATCTCTCAGCATGCATCATAAATCCGTTTCCTCTGTTAATCTATATAATTTCATTGAAAAAAAATGACCTAAAAGCTATTTGAAGCACCTAACAAATTACTGCCTTCTCAATATTTAAATTTCCCAAGAAGTAAAACTGTAAAAATCGATTCACTTATAACTATGACTGCAACTAATTGAAGAGCAAATCCACCTCTTGACTGCTAATTACACTAGCTGTGTGTGCGAGTGTGCGTGTGTGTAGCTAATTACACTAGCTGTGTGTGCGAGTGTGCGTGTGTGTAGCTAATTACACTAGCTGTGTGTGCGTGTGTGTAGTGTGCGTGTGTGTAGCTAATTACACTAGCTGTGTGTGCGAGTGTGTAGTGTGCGTGTGTGTAGCTAATTAAACTAGCTGTGTGTGCGAGTGTGCGTATGTGTAGCTAATTACACTAGCTGTGTGTGCAAGTGTGTGTATGTGTCTGCATGAAACAATGGATTTCCAATGGAAGCTTGTATTTAAGCCGTTACCATTTCTGAGTTTAATATCAGTAACAGAAACATGAAACAGAAAATGGCTCAAAAATAGCCCAAAAGATAAAAACAAAAATCCACAACACTACTGTAAAAATTGTCTCCAAAATATCAATTGTTTGATTTGTTGAAGAAGCGATTGATATAATAATGAAGTAAAGATGCCTTAATGGTGCCTTTAAGTATGTGTTGGATTGTTTTGAGAATCACATAGTCAGTGGGCATCAAAATTCTCTTTATACACTTCACACAATGCTGCGGCCCAATTAAAGTTGTGTCTCCTGTCAACAAAGAAGCTGAGACGAGGTGCTGAGCGCAGACATCTCTGTACTCCCTACATACCCCTGTGTTACGCTGTTCGTTTCTATGGTGAATGTTGAAATAGCCTCCAGTAGAGAAAAAAGGACAAGAAATCTGCTTCATGCTTTAAGAACGAGGCAATGTTTTGTATCGCTGAGCGGAATTGGTGCAGTGCGTTTTAAGCTATGGGTTAAGAAAGGGAAAAAATATTGTACACAGGGGCTTAATACATGGAAGCCTACTGGGGGTCAAAGAGTGGTGTTTTCAGGAGACACGGGACTACGGATGAAAATTATCCGCTTGGCTAATTCTGGCATATTTACAGAAATGTTCATTAATATACACTGTCTCTGCCATTAAAAAAAAAAAATAAAAAAAATACCTTTTCATGTCTTGCTTAAAAATGTAGTCAACACCATGGGAATCCAACTCTTTTTGATGAGGTGGAGACATTTTTTCTAAGGCTGTACCAAGTATCAATCATGGAAAATAGTGGCAAGTTTTTGTATATTTCTAATGTTTATGTTTTTGTATAATGAATATTCAGATTCAGATTCAGATTCATTTATTTGCCATTTGCAGTAAAACCACATTGGAAAAACTGTGCAAGACTACCCCGGTGTGCACCAGACGACACACACCAGAGCTCTTGCCACGGCGCCATCTTTACGGCGCCGTAAAGAAGGCTATTTTTGCTTTTATTTTTGCATTTAACTTGCATTGAATGTTTAGAATGAAATAATGGACATGGTTGTTTACTTGAGAACATTTGCTTGAAAAAAAGCTAACAAATGTTGGGCTTGCTTTTACCCTCCATTTTGTATTTTCAGGGAAAAAAAATAGTATCCAATTTTTTTGAAAATAATTCCTTGCTTATTATAAAAAGACTCAAACAAAAGCCACAGATGCAAATTATGCAATATAAATACGCAGTAAGTGAGTAATACATTTTTATTTATGTAGTGCCTTTCACAGACCAGAGTAACAAAGCACTTTACAATAATTGTGGGCTCACGATAAGTGCGGCTCACTCCCCACTGAGATGGGAGTGACGTCACCGTACAGGACACGCATGCCAGTCCTATTGTACATTGTACATGCTTTTAGTGGGACACATAAGCCACGTTTCCACCGCTGGAGTTCCTGGTAAAAGGAGCGGGGTGGAACTTTTACAGGAACCGTCCTCTCCCTCGGTCCTCTCAGTGGCCGTGTCTCCACTGCAGTAGGACCACTCGGCGACGTCATGAGTTTCAATTGCCGCAAAAGCGAAACTGATTACGCCAAACCCGTTATTATTATAGATCCATGCGCCAAACCCATTTGTTTATTTTACGGTTGTAACCGCTCTGGTTGTTGTGGTCTTTGAGTCATTTTATAGTCCTGCTTCAGTTTTTTAAACCATTTCACGGCTTGTTTTGGAGTGTGATGAATCCTCAGTGCTTCGAGGTGAAGCTGATATGTCTTCATATATCTTTTCATTTCGCCGTGATGCCTCAAACCCCGTCTGAATCACCGTGCTGTTGTTCACTGTTTCCAGTGGCGTCTGCTAGGCTGCTGGGCTAATACTGCTGAATGCCAGTTGTTTTGGTGCTTTCTGCTGGTGTCAGAATCTGCTCTAGCTTTAGCCAATCAGCACCGGGTTAACCTTAAGTCCCACCAGGGCCCAACGGAGTACATATGGAGGAGTGACTCCGTTGGGCTGGCCCTGGAAAATTACCCCGAAGTTCCTACGGTGGAAACACTGCTTTTCACAAAACCCTGGATAACTTGGCTGCACGAGTACCTCTCCTTCTCTTGAACTATTTTTGTAAATAGAATAAAAAAAAAATCTTTTATTTTTTTCTTTTCAAATTTGATTACTGAAATAGCTTTCACTGTGTTATTAAAGTTGAGAAAATGTGTTTTGCCAACTTCTAAGAAAAGGTCCATAATATGAAGACATCTCAATACCCCCTGGAGAAAACAATTGCCCACCCTTAGATTTAATTAGCCCTTTTTAAATTGCTGACGACCCTCTTAACTTTGCCAATTATTTCAAGACACAGCCCATGAATCAGTGACAGGGAAGGTGTTGTGTTGGAACAGCTCTCTCTCCTGCTGGGAACCTATACTGTGTTCTCCTCATCACAGGAGGCTGCAACTGCACGACAAGCACAGAGGCAGTTCCATCTAATCAGTCACTTAAACCTCTGCTTAACGTTATTGAAGTCATTATTTAAGTGGAATTATAGTTAGTGTTCAATCTGGCCTTCACAAATACAAAACGTAATATTCAAGTGATAAGGCCTTTAAGGTCACGGAGACTGGGCCTTGAAGTGGCTTTTTTTGATGTGACAAATATTGTCATATAAAATGCTTGCTCTCAATATCAGGTAATAGTATTTTAACCATTTTTATTGTTGCCTTTAACCTGTGAATGTAACCCTTTACATTTATGATATCTCAAGGCATTAAACCATTTTACAACATTCTTCCCTCATCACAGTTTTTTCAAGAACTACTGGCACAAACATGTAACTCCGCTGGACACACGCCGCTGCATCTCCATTCATTTCCTGCGGGAAGTGTGTGACATGGTGAGTGGAAAGTCCTGTTTTAGTGTGATGTCATTATGACACTATGACATCACACAGTTACCAGAAAAACAATAATCCTCCATCTGGTGGTAGCATAGGGACAGAGTAGGATGAGCACTTGTTTTACCCTTCTGTTTCACCATATTTTCTACTGTAGATATTATTTCAAATTCTAAAACAAAAATAAAAGTCTCATTATCTTCTCTCTTGTGCTGTGACCTGTCCTGCTCCACCCAGTGGCTACTCCACCTCTGCTGCTGTGACCCAAAGTGCTCCATCCATCCATTTTCTTCCCCTTAATCCATGTCTGGGTCAGGGGGGTGGTAGTCAGAGCTGCACAGTTCACAGAGCACCAGTCCAAAGTGCTGTGGCATTATACTACTATTGTTACTATTGCTACTTTAAAATTATGTACTGGACACCTGAATTTCTCCTACAGGGGACCAATAAAGTATCTATCTATCTATCTATCTTTCTCAACTAAACTTGGAAAAAACATAAAATGAGAGTGTGTATAAACTTGTGCTGCAGTTTGTCTTTGCACTTGTCTCTTTGCAATTTTCTCTACACATCAAACTGAACGTGAAAGATTAACGCATTTAAGTCCACATGTGTTTCCAAAAAATACATGCATTATCTTCAGCACATAGTTTGTCACAGCACATAGCACATAGAACGCACATCACATGTTCATGTACGCTCACAATGTGGGGGAAGACATGGCAAGCCCAGTCCGTCTGCAAACCGAGCTTGCCCTGGCTCTGCATTCAAGCTGGGACCCACGTAGGCCACTCTGGCGACTCGACACTTCTCAATTTGAGAGTGTGAAAATGCGCTAACTGCAGAGCTGTTCAGACTTGGGCCGATGTGAAAAAGCCTTTACTGAGTTGTAGAGTATAAAGCACTTTAATGATCTTGCATTGAAACTTTTTTTGTTGATCCATTTCACGGTGACTATTGTCTTTTTTTAGCTTGTATTATTCCTGTACTTTTAGCTTATTCTATTTCAGTACGTTGAGCTCATTTTATTTTTTTACTTTGAGCTTGTTTTATTCCTTTT
Source organism: Knipowitschia caucasica (assembly GCA_964034765.1). NCBI lineage: Eukaryota > Metazoa > Chordata > Actinopteri > Gobiiformes > Gobiidae > Knipowitschia > Knipowitschia caucasica. The sequence goes on from OZ035840.1 coordinate 28,039,598, forward strand.
TTTTTTAGCTTGTTTTATTCCTGTATGTTTTAGCTTGTTTTATTTAGGATCTTGTCTGATGCACACTGAGGATTTTTGCAAATGTATTCCAAAGTGGTTTACTGCAAATGGCAAATAAAATGACTCTGAATCTGAAGTATAGAGTAGAGTAGTCTTACCTGGTTCTGTATATAGGCGTGCACTCTCTCCAGCATGCCCTCACAGGTGTACTCGTGTGGCACGTACGGCTCCACCTGCACGTTCACAGACAAATCACTGCTGTAATTACATTTCAGGTCAATAGGAGTAAATCAGAACTGACATGTTCATTAGTGTAATTGTGTAAGGCCTACTTCATGTGAGCCTATATAAAAAGCTAATAGACCTAATAATTCACACATGACAGCTTTGGAAATAGATGTCCTTATTCTTATTGCAATCAGGGTCAATGTCAGACAATGGATTAACTCAGTAAATGGGAAATTCTGGTTTGACAAAATGACATCTGAAATCAAATTTAAAACTAATTATTCGGTGGGGACGTGTTAAAAGAATGAAAACTTTAATATGACAACAGGCTGTGAGTTCACTACAGTCCCCACCGTTGTCAGACTGTACAATAAGTCACTTTAAGTCACTTGCACTAGGACTGAAAAACCTGCACTGCTAATCACACTGTTTCTTGATTGCCATTTCTTTCTTTTGCACAACCTTGAGTGATTCTATCCTTGCCAGATGTGACATGTAAATTTATCCTGTGTGAGATCAATAAAGTCTATCTTATCTTAGCTTATCTTAAAGTGATAATCTGGAACTCTAAATGAATTACACATTTTAAGAATTGTATTAAATTTTACCTCCTGGCCTTAAATATTGATATGAAATAAGTCATTTTATTAATTCTAATATTACGGGTAAGTCCCGCCTTCCCTTCTCTTAGCTATAGCTAGAAATCCACAATGCCGTCCACGTTAACCAATTAAGTGATGCCAAGGGCTGTCAATCATCAGTGCTGATGCTCGTAGCTGCGCGCATGCTCAGTTGTTTGTTTTTGCGGAGCCTCCGAATTCAAGCCTCCACAGGCTCTGGAACTACATGAAAACTGAACAAAGAATTCTGAACATCCGCGCTGAGTTACTCATATATACTGAACCTATATCCATAATCATTTATATACTGAACCTATATCCATAATCATTTATATACTGAACCTATATCCATAATCAGATCCTCTGCAGATGTGTCCTACGATGTTCAATCAACGTTAATAGCTACTTCCGGGTTTACCGCAATCGATTTTTTCATGCATTGAAACATTATTTTTTTCATGAAAACTTTAACAAATAATTCTGAAAACCTCCGTGCATGTGTATTAATAATGTATAAGTAAAATGTGTTCTCAGATTAACATTCGAATGTATGTAAGGTATAGACCAATCAGAAAGGAAGGGGGAGGGAGCTTGGGTTGTTTTTTTCAAATCCTGTACCTCTCTCTCTTTTTTCTGACAAACTCCAGACAATCCCTTTAAGAGTAATGAGTATTATCACATTCCAAAAGAAAATGTACAACTGTCCAAGATAAAAACAACATAATTCAAATACTTACATATATTAAAATGTTTGCAGTCATTTTCTGTATTGCTACTGAAAGTATTTAGTTTCAAAAGTAACTATTTTGAATTTTGCTTTTAATTCTATATTGAAAATTGTATCGCAATGTTTGTCAGACATTTGTACATTAATTATATGTATAAATTTAAATTAAAATTTAAATAGTTACATATCAGGCCAAAATTGTGCAGACCGAAAATCTTCCTATCATCACAAGGCCTACAGACAAATACACATAGATGTTATCACATTAGGTACATGTGTGTAGTATCTGAGCTGCAAAAATGGATGAAAAAAGGACCTTTCACAGTTCCCAGTGGATTAAGCCTGGTGAAGTCAATGGTTACTTGAGAAGAACGTGACTGGAGGATTCATACATACTGTATCCAAAATCACAAGCATCTTTCTCATCACTTCACATCATGCTCTGGTATACACCGCTTTAATCTTTACAAAAATACTTTTTAAGATAAGTAATAATTGCACTTGGTTCAAGGAGAGTAGCGGATATATACTGTACACTGTAGTCAGCTGGAGGTATTTACAGATGTTGTACTTTAGCAGCAGAGAATGGGCTATATGCACGGGGAGGCGTGACTGCTGTTAACAAAGCACAGCCCGTTCACTTCCTGCTATGCTATCCTATGGCATTTAGGTGAGTTTTAGTGACGTTTTTTAGTAATTAGATTGATACATTCAGCTGAGACTGACCCCAAAGCGATGCTGTGCTTTCTCTCAGAGGTAGAGCTTTGACTGTGGCCACTCAGAGCGTTTTTTAAACTTTATAAAAACACAATGACAGCACAATCAAAGAGCACTGCTGTGTCCCAAAAATGCCCAGTATCCTCACAGTTTAATTCCCGTTTGAGCATTATTTGGGAAACTCGTGTAAACCACTGCTGAACTCCAGTGAAACTCAAGCTGTTTCCCGTGAACAGGAAGTGAAGTGGGGCTTTAGCTGAAAGGCGGAAGTGGCGCGTGCATAGAGCCTATAGGACCGGAGTAAATTATAGTAATAATAGCTGCCGGTAAAGTGACTAGTAGATGACAGAAATATCAATGAATGAATGAATGGAATGTGTAATAATGTAGTACTAATAAAAACAGCAGGTAAAGTAACTAGCCTTTAGTAAAGTGACTAGGGAAGGAAAGACCTGTGGAACCTCTCCTTCACACATCGATGGTGAATCTTTTTGTCGCTGAAGCTGTACTCTGCATCGTCGTACTGTACTCTGCATCGTCATCTTCAGTGATGAATCCGATGATGGCGTCAGAGAACTTCTGTAGGCCAGTCTTTGTTCCACTGTTTATTTGTCTTTGTTCAAAGCTACAACCACCTGAACCCAATGCTCACTAATCATAACAGCAAGTGACCACAGTAAGTAGGACCACGCCGGAAAATGTGCTGCGCAAAACAACAAGGCTTCCTATGATTATCTCTGTAATGATTTTCTTAAATAATGTTCTTTTATTTATTTGATCCACCACTGATGAAGAGTCCGGGCTGAAACGTTTTCAGTTGTGTATACATTTATAAATACATAAATACATTAAAACATGCACAAAACAGGAAAAGTCTTTCTTTATATGCCACAACACTATTTAATCCAGTTGACCAAAATAAGTGTCAATTATGTGTTTTTCTCCTTTAGGCCAGTCCATGTATACAGTATATGTCACAACTACAGTACCAACACCAATACAAACATTTCCATTTCCAGCAGCGACTATAGTCTTCAGTTTAGCATGACATCAGCTACAATACTGTTTACTTCTATTGACAAATGGCTTGTGTTGGCGCTGTGTGTTATTACTTTATTTCATCTGTGTTTAATGAAATGTATCTGACACTTCATCAGTTACTGCACCACGCTTTTTGCCTTTTGGCCATCACTGCATAATCGAGACGGGGCGCGCGAGAGAGAAGCGAATATTCACTGGAAAGAAACCGTTTCAGGGATTGTTTAATGCATTTGCCAAGAGCATTTCACAGGTGACCACAACACGTACGATGCTTGCTGGACTAAAAGACGTTACTCATTTTTAGTTATTTTAATTCTGCAGCATATATTGCCAATGTATATATTTTTATTTTATTTTGGAACAGCTCAATTTTGACTTTTATCAAACAAATAAGTCACCTAAAGACCTCTGGTTAAAACAGTTGTCTATCAGCTTTTACTCCATTAACTGTTGGTTTATATACATGTGCAAAAGTACTAAATGTTGATATATTTGTGCTTACATAAATTGTTAGTTGTCAGTTTTTTATCTTTTATAATTGGCTGGGACAGTGCATGTTAATGACCACACCTTTCTAGATTGTAGCCTTGGGATATTTTTTATATGTTTAACCTACATTCGCACTCACAAATACACACAAACTATTGTATATGTTTTTTAGTGGTAGGGGAAACTGGTCCAACCGGAGGAAACCTACACAGACACGGGGAGAACGTACAAACTCCACTCAGACTCAAAGTTTGTTATTCAACATTCAACACTGATAATCATAGGGCCTGATCTTCCAAGCCTAATCCATCAGGCGTTTTCATTTGACTTTGTGGAAACTGTCTGAAATCGAAACGTTATGATTCGTTTGCTCCACAGAAGAGCCAATACTGTAGATGCAGTATGTAGGAAACATGACAATAACATCTTTCCCCATAGATTAAATTCTCCAAACTTCCAAACTCTGTTCTGGCTCTAAATCCTCAGTTTCGGGATCTTTTCCAACACAGACTGTATGGATTGGTTTACATCCATTTCCATTACTTTGTTTACTGCTTTGTTAAATTACAAAATGGGAGCAGTACTTCCTGGTTCTCAGAGACGTCTGCATTTATGTGATGCCTGACCTAAAAGCTGAAGTGAAATGAAACTGGAGGCACTTAGCTCTCTCAAAGTTGGATTTTTATTGATTCTCAAAATTGTTTTCACCTTTCCCTCCTCAGTCATTCTTCAAAACTTCCTCTGTAGAGGTTGAGCTTTATACTCAGCAGCCATTGCTGCCATTTTTATTAAGTCATTTTAAACCAATATTTTTAAACAATAAACAAAATCTAATCTCTGTAGGATGTTATTCAGTGGTCCCTAGTTTATCGTAGGGGGTAACATTCTAAAAATAACCCCCAGTGAGAAAGTTGCAGATGTATGTCTTAAGGCTGTAAAACCCCTCACCACACACGTTATACACTTTTTTTCTAACCAACTGAACTCACAACTGCTGAAGTCCGATCACTGAGATATCAAACCTGTTTGTTGTAGGTCTTAGCGATGCTGCAGCTGTCATAAGCCATGCATAAACTGTAAAATGCAGCTGCAGAGAGCAATGCGGTAGTCATCTGAACTAAAACACACAACAATGTTATTGCTGTGTGTTATGTAGCATAATGTTATTCTGACTTTAAATAAAGATGGTGGGGGTGGGTGGTGGGGGAATTCGAAGCACCTGGAGAAACCCCTGTCACAACACAAAGAAAGGCAGCATGGGAATCAAACCAACGACAAACCTTTCTAGGTTGATTTTTTGTCTCTACAGACATGGTTTTTCTATTGGAAAGTTGCATAGTAGGGCATTTCACTTCTATCCGTCTCTGTTCATGTAGACAAGCAGGTAATGCTTCCAAATTGAGTAACAAGCCAGATCAAGGGAGATTGGAGCCAACAGTAAGAATGTTTTCCAATTGCCTTTCTCCAAATAGTTGGAGAATCAAGTTAAATGTTTTTGCCTTATGCCACACTGTGACATTGCATCGCTAAAGACAGAAGCAGGATCCCTATCCCCATCGGAAAAGTGGCATAGTACAGCTTTAATCACTAATAATAATGAAAGGACTTTGCGAGAACATTTGCCAACCATATTCACACAGCGCTCAACCCGCCTAAATCATGTTTTGCATAATGTTAGTGACAGATTGAGAACAGGTTGATTAATTATGATGTGTTGACAATGCTTCGCTGCTGAAGGGGCCAGCCTGTGGAAAAACAGCGTGTCAAAAAGCAGATGTGTAGAAGGCGTTTTCACACTTCTTTAGCAATTAGCGACACGCTGCAGAGAGCTATCTAAGCAGTCTGCTATCGGCCGCCGCCACCGTGATTTAGAGCCCCATTAGCTACACAGGGTTTCAAAAATGGGTCAGAGTTTCAAGTGTGCAAATAAGCTGCAGACTTCGACTGTGAAAAGAGCTACATTTAAACACATTATTGCTAGGGCTTTAACTTTAGAACCGTTGAACAGGATTTCAGCTATAGTCACCCGGACTTTAAGCATAATTAGGTGTATATCCATATGATGTGGACAGCTTTCCAGTTCCATTTCCAGACTACAGTCACTCGCTGTGCAGCCACAGGAGAAATAGCAGCAGTAGCACTAGTAGCGCTTGCAGTAATGACAGGAACAGCAGCTGTGGCAGTAGTAGTAGTACACCAGGTAACTTTTCAGGCAGATTCTCCAATTGCAAATTAAGATAGTAAATCTATTGGAAGATTCCATAGGGCTGCTGCAGTAGTAATAGTTTAATTAGTGGTGGTAGTACTGTCTCATATCCATCTTTTAAAGTACTGGTAGCAGCAGTAGTTGCAGCAACAGCAGCAATAATAGTAGTAGTAATGGCAGTAGCAGCAGTAATTTTCATAGCAGTGGTAGTAGTATTAGTAGCAGTGGGTAGTAGCAGTATTATTGGTACCGTTAGTGGTAGTAATATTGTCTCATACCCATCTCAAGTATTAGTAGCAGCAAGGGCAGTAGTAGCAGCAGCAGCAGTACACTAGTAATAGTAGTAGTAATAGCAGTAGTAGCAGTAGTAGCATGTTTTTGTTGCAGTAGCAGTGGTAGTATTTGTTGAAGCAGCAGCAGTAGCACCAGCAGAATCATCAGTTGCAGAGGTACTTTTCTGCACTGCCAATGGTAGACATTCTGTATAGATAGTGTTTACTGTCTGTTTGGTGTTTTTGGTAATGCAAAACAGTTTCAAAAATGTTGCGTGAATAACTTAGTGACCAATCAGGTTTTTGGTTAAGGGATTTGTTTGTTTATTTATATATAATTGTATTCAATGTTCGGTGATTTTGATTTTCCCTTCTCTTGCATATTCCTCATGTTTAAATTAGATTATCCCAAGTAAAAAGCAAAACCAGGAAAGTTGTGTTTGTTGCTCCAGTAAGCAACCTTGAACAAACATCTAGGTAAAGCTGAGGTCATATATGGATGCTTTGGCGTCTTTATTGCTTTTATTGATATTAAAATGGACTTACATTGAGCTCCATGATTTCGCGTATGGTCTCATTGAAGGTGGTCGAGTTCCCAAAGTCGATGGTGATGACGTGTGGCCTTCCAATGTACTGCTCTGCGTATGGGTGCTGTGAAGTCACCTGACCCCCCACAAAAAAACACCCAAAAAACCAATTCAAACACTGAAGACACATCCACACATCTATATGCTTTCAGTGGTCCCTCATTTACCACAAGTGTATAACCCGCAATAAGCAAAATCTACATGGAGATATTCAACCTGTTTGTTGTAGGTTTGTGCTCTGCTGCAGCTGTCAAAAGCTGTGCATGCACCGTAAAATACAGCTGCAGAGGACACCCTGCTGAGGGGCCGGAGCAGGACTGGGGGTTTAGGACAAACTGCGGTAGACTTTAAATGAAATGAACTGTTTTGTTACACTAGCTGTTTTATGAGGTTATATATGGTGATGTTGGAGTATACACAGAGCACATGAAAGGCATAAAAAAATCTGCTATAAACAGTGAGGCTGCAAAAGGTGAGCCGTGTTATAGTGAGGGACGACTGTACATCAGATTATGACATCTGTATAGATAGTATACACTGTCTTGAAATATGGACATCGGAGAGAGGTATGTTGACATGACGTCAACAATTTGGTCGTACCTAAGAAGATTTGGGGTCGGGAGAAGTGTGTCGCTCTGACATTGCTTGAGACTCTCCTTTTACTCGAGTAAAAGGGGCTTATAAGACTACTACCACAACACATTTAATACTGGATTTTTCTTTGTGTAAACATGAGTTTATTGAAATTGTGAGAATCATTTTCTCATTCTTTACATCATAGTTGTCAGTTACTTTGTTGAGGTCTAAAAATACAAAACATTTACTCTGACCGTGTGTGCTTGGGCAAGACACTTAAAGGACAACTCACCCTCAAATCCACTTTTTTTTGCTGATAAACGGTATAAATGAGTGTCCAATAGTGTTGTCTACATATCCTGGTCATAATCTTGTCACTTTGGTGCAAATTAGTTGAAAGTTAGACTTTCTGCCTAAAACCGTCTGTGAGGCGCCATCTGCTGGCGACCTGTATTACTACATTTGAATTTTGAATCTGGCGCCAACACTGGCACAGAAGTTGGACCTGACGTCTGCAAGTTGGACCTGACGTCAGCAGCCCCCCGCCCAGAGCAATGTAAACGGCTCAGTCTCGTTCACGCCCCCTTTAGTCCTCCAGGCTACGCCCATTTAGAGGAAGATTTGAACAGGAAATGTGAGTGACGTAAGCTCCGAGGAGCGGGGGTGAGAACCACTTTAACCCCAGTGTCTGTGCACACTACTGTATAAATGCGTGTATGAATGGCTGAGTGGTTCTTTGATGTGAAGCACTTTGAATTCCTTGAAAGTATAAAAATGCTATAAAGAATTGACCATTACAAACACATCTGGACATAGCATGTGTTGGGACGGTACCTCCCTGGACGTGGGCTTCCCCTTGAAGAAGTCGTGGTTGAGGGAGCTGTGTGGCGGGTGGAACATAGGCTGCAGGAAGATGCATCCATTGGCTATCGCCTCCAGTGGAGCAGGGCCTTCGTACGGAAAACCAAATCCTATAAAAAGCTGAAGAGGAAAGGCAGAATGGCTTTTGTGTTGTGGAGGCAGGCGTACATTTAGCTGTGTCTGCCTAATACCTTGGCTTTTCTCAGCAGCTGCTGGAGCTCGTTCTGAGGCAGCAGCCCGTGGTTTTTGACAAAGGCAGGCACCTGCGGAGGGCGCTGCGAGTCGTAGTACACTGTGCCGTGGATCTCCATGTGGTGATGCAGCAGCTCCAGGAACCTGTCTTTGCCCTTTGGGAGAAACACAGCTTTGATTACTATCACTAGTCATCCGTCTTGTTGGCATGTGGCTTTTACAGCTGTAATTAGTGCAAGGAAAATATCAAACAAAAAAATTAGTCGTTTGTAAGCCTGATGTGTAAGAAGCTGTGACCAGTCTGAACTTTTGCATATGGATCTCTTGTCAGACATTTTCAGATATAATAGACTCATTATTCATTCACTTGTCTGTTGATGTTCTGTTTGATTGGTCATGTCAGTTTTTAACCCAAATATCTTTACTCTTGAGATTTCGAAATAAGTTACTATATAAGGCTTGAAGTGGTTAACCTGGTTTCCATGTGACGTTATTCATAGCTTTATTCATAGTTATCTGTGCTTCTAAGTTCAGCACTGCAAAGGACATACGTGTTTTTATTATTGCATTTCTTGTGATGAACTGTTGATTCGCTGATTTGTGTTGGCAAATTCAACAGTTTTTTTAAGTCCTCCGAGATAACTACTGTTGTGATTTAGGGCTAAAGAATAAATTGAAATTACGTTTTAGAGTAAGGTCGGTCATGAGGAAACAAGAACAATACACTCACATACTTATTGTCTTAATGGTGTAACAAGCAGGGCACTCACTTGTTAAAAAGCATCTATCATTAAACCTTGGCTAACAACAGACTACAAATGTACAAGTGATAGAGGTGTGTGGGAGAGGTGTGGTTTGTGATTGTTCGGAGCCATTTAGCATATGTGTCTGCATGTTTGCGCCAATCGTAACAATTCTATATCTGTAAAACAACAAGCTTCCCTCTGTCTTATAGAGAGTCATAATTGTCTTGCCGCCCCTCCCCGTTCTGTAATTAGTCCCCAAATCCATGTAACAGTTTTGGCCAGAAATTCCAGGTTGTAGTGCAGTTTGAAATAATTTGAACACACACAGCAGTATGGGGATTCCAAGGATTAATCATAATGCAAACTTAAAGGAGACAAGAAAAAATTAAAGGAGCAACATATACAAATCTGGGCAAAAGTGGTGCTGCAGTCATGGTCAATATTTTGTAGTCCTCTCCCACTCTTCCTGACTCAGGTTGCCAGATACACACCAAATCCAGCAGCAAACACAAGGAATTATTCTATCAGTTGTTTGTCTGTCTCCATTCACCATGCTATGATAGCCGTGCTAATGTTGAATGATTGTTTTGAATTAATGTTTTTTTAATTTTTTTTATTTGGACATTTGAGATAAAGCAAAAAACAAAATAAAAGCAATGTAATTATACATTGATTATGCAAAATAAATAAGCAATTGTTGTCCAAAATAGGAGTGGGAAGAATGAATGTTGGAACATATTTCATATGTCCCACATCAAAAAGAGACAAACATTTTAATTGGGGTACATGTGGTCTCAAATTATTCTTTTTACAATCAAGCAATAATCTGCAAAAAACACCTTGATCTTTGTCTTTTACCGTTTTTTGAGCAATTTGTCATGGAATGTGATATTGTGCAAAAAAATACAAATTGACCCAGCCCGGACTCGAACCTGGGTCGCTGAAATGTAAGCTCAAAGGCTTAACCACCAGAGTCTAGTGGTTCCCAAAGTGGGGGTCCCAACCCCCGGGGGGGTCACAAGATGATTTCCGAAACAAAAATGGACGACATTTTTAGCCCTTAAATATTCATTTTGCATTTAATTCAATTCAAAAGGACTACTTGTTAAATTGTGTTTGGAGAAGTGTCTGAAAAGAATATAATATATTTTAATTACGTTTGTAATTTTGTCCCAGTCAGCGCAGCGTCAATGAAAATCAAGTTACGCAGCGACAAAGTGTGTCCTGCTGTTGTTTGCTAAAGCTAAAGGTGTTTAGAGGCAAGAAACAAATAACACCGGCTTTAAAATGAAATGTGGTTAATATCCACAACATAAAAACCCAGAGGGGGAGAAAGGTCAAATGTGCCAGAGGTCAGGCTGATGGTGTGAAGACGGCGGAGGGAGAGAGGGCAGCGGAGAACATCGTGGTTAAGAGGCCCGGCTTTTCAGAGTCAGTGAAAAAGAGGGCCGCACATTAAAAGCGGGTGGCCACTTTATGTTGCTCTTTACGGTCACGTTGGAACGAGAAGCCGCGGGGATGGGATGAACCGCCACGATGCACTTTTTACCATCATAAAGCGGCCGCCCGCTTTTAATGTGCGGACGTTTTAACCGCTCACTCCGAAAAGCCGGGTCTCTTTACCGCGGTCGGAGAACAGTAAGGGCGAGCCGCAAGAAATGCCCTCCACCTCTGCTAAGGGGGGAGCCCACCAAGCCCATCATTTGCGTCACTACGCGAGTAAAAATATGGTCTTATTTTGGGCTGGCAAGTGCAGCTGGTAGTGGCGCGAGTCTCTATAAAGCGTTCCTCCGAATCAAGGAAATACGTCCTCATTTCATGTGACGGGAAGGGGTGTTGAGGTGGGGGGTCGCGGGAGAGCAGCGTATTTATCATGGGGGTCGCATGCTAAAAACGTTGGGAACCCCTGACTAGACCACCATTACACGGGATAGAAGGTGCTCTGGATGCAGCCAATTTAAATGTCAATAAAGAACGCACTCAAACCAGCAAGTTTTGCATCACACGAAAAGTTTCACAGCTGAGTAAATTTTTCCCAGGCGTCCCAATATAAATCCTCCTTTTAGTCTTTATTTTGTCATTAATGATTTGAGAATCATAACAAGACCTTTTTTAGTTCTGCGGCCACATGTTATTTTACCAGTGAATATTAGCCGCGCGGAGTTCTGGCAACACGGATCACTGACTTCCATGGGACTTCCTGATTGGCAAAACGGCGGAGGGTAGGACATCGGAATGAAAACAATAACAACTTTTACGGGTCGTAAAACTAATTTTGATATCCAAATATCTCGGCTGAACTACTGTTATCAGTTAAAGATGTATTCGAAAAGAGCATGATTTAATAATGCCTTTTGAAATATTGGGGCCATTTGACTGACATGCAAATATTACATACTGCTACTTTAAGTAAAATAGAGGTATTTTGTGTATACTTACTTCAAGCTGTGTGAATCCATTCGGAGCATGACAACAATACAAAATATGTTAGGAGAAAACAGGACAACATTGTGCTCAATGCTGTCCTTGTGACAGAAAAGCACAACATGATGTGAATCTCTCTCTCTCTCTCACTCTCTCTCTCTCTCTCTCTCTCTCTCTCTGAAATGTTTTGAGACAGAGTTGTTTATGTTACAAGGTTTGTCTGCTCCCAGAGATGGCCTGTGCTATAGGTAAAGAAAAGCTCAGCTGGATTCGAGTGTTTTCAAACCTTATGGGAGAGAGAATGTGCTTCAAAGTAGCTGTGGTTTCTGGAGCACCAATGACAAATGTAGTTACACAAAAACATCCATTCTGGGTTTTTCCCGTAAGAAAAGCATTTGTTGGGCTTAAAAGATGGATACAGGACAGGTAATTTATACAGTGACTTGAAATAATGATATTAATAATGAAATTGATCACTAGCTAAGTCCATATACTTCATTTTGATTTAATACATTTCATCAATAGTACTTGTTTTACTGATCTAAAGATGAGAAATAGACCAATCAAAATAATGTATATGAAAACTAGTGATAGTAGATCTGTATTGAATTACATGTAATTCAAATGTTTGTGGTTCAAAAGTCAGGTAGCCCAGCTTTAAGTCCACTTGTAAAGGAAACAGTGCCCTGACCTGCCACATGCTGGCATCTTTTCCGTACACCACGGCCATGTTGTGGATCTTGTTCTTCTGAATGCTCAGCCGCTCCGTCTCGTTCACCTCCTCCACAACAAAGCCCATGAACGAGTTGTCTGCAGTGTGAGCTGCCAAGGACAAACCAATCACCCACCAACATGGCACTGTTACTGCAAGACTAAACTGGATTGAATGTTTATTTGCACCATTTGCATATGTGTGTGGGTTTCTTAGTTCTCCCACTGTGTTTGAGTTTTTCCTTGCTGATGTAGGATGGTCTAAGGCAGAGATGTGCAAATCCTATAGTAAGAGGTCACTCAAGTTTGATCAGACATGTTCAGAGGCTGATAACCCTAGTGTACAGCTGTTATTTTTGTTTCAGCTGTTCTGAGCTTTGAAATATGCGCATCTCACCAGCAATATTAGCATTCTATACAGGATTTTGTGACACAACCAAAAGCAAAAGTCAATAACAAATCACATACAATTCAAGTCAACGCCTGCATTCAAGTGGTTCTGCGCTTTACTGTACATGAGTATATTGGCAGAGCTGAAGTTGGATGGATGACACTGTGATTTTGCATTTAAATTATCTAAAGGGATACGACGGGTCATGACGGGCAGACATGACACGAGCGGCCACAATTGGCCCGTGGGCCTTAGTTTGGACATGCCTGGTGTAAGGCCAGGGAATGAGCTGGACCAGTGTCATTTATGGACATTGGTGGACTGTTTTACTATTGAATTTTGGTTTTGTTTCAATTGTTGAATTTCAAAACTGCTGATGGCAAATCAACAATAATTTGACGCTCCCTCGAGATGACAACTGTTGGTTTGGGTTGTACAAAAAAAACGGGATTGCATAATTTGTATACATTTGTTTTGCACCACAGCAAATACTTAAAATATTGGAATTAAAGGGACAGTGTGTGGCTTTCTGGGGGTGGTAAATCTCCATCTAACTCTGTAAAAAGTCAAAACATTCCTCATGGTGACACATATGTTTAATGCCCCCAGCGAGTCCATGGAGATGCAAGCCTGCTCAAGGTCAGACATATTCATATTCACATCAACATAAAAAGACTTGTTTTAAAATACTTTAATATCTCTTATGAAATACTCTACTACTCTACCAAAATAGGCAGCCATATTTTTAATCTGTTTTGATAAAACCGTTCCAACACTGTTATTTTGCAGAGCCCACAACAAAACATTACATTCAAGAAAATGACTGCTACTGTGCGAAGCCAAACGATAACACTATTTTTCAATTTCCCAAAAACTGAAATGGAATCTGGCAAGTTTCATATGCAGTGGATTTTTTAGAAATCCTTTATTCTTCTACTATACAACTACTGTCTGTTGGGCAGTTAGTGTCCAACTAAAAGGATGTGGTGATGATCCAGGACACTTGAATATTCTACAACATATATGGACATTTTTTCTTTTTTTTTTTTTAAACATGTGTTCTATATTCTTTATGTGTTTTAACTGTTGATTCTCTGATCTGTGTTGGTGATTTCAATGGTTTTGTTAAGTCCTCAGAGTTGACTTCTACCAGACTGAATTTGTGCACGCTGCATGACTGTGGCACACGTGGGACTCGACAGAGAAGCGGCACACACTGATTCAGGCACGTTTGTGGGCATGTCTGTTTTGATTACTCCCCTGTCAATCACTGGTGAGCGCCTCCTGGAGGCGGTTTTCTGCAGCTCGGTGCCATGGCATCAAATTGAACAGAGGCGTTTCGCTGACTCTTGAGAATGAAAGAGATAGATTGCTTTTTAAATAAATTTGAGGGAATAAATGGAAAAACACAGCACTTCAATGATGTTTAAAGCATAGATAGGTGAAAAGGCGTAATATGGGACCTATTGTTATTATATCCTTAAAAACAATCATATTTAACTTCCCTGCCACCTTTGCAAATAAAGCAGGCAGTTTAACAGCAGAAACTTCAACAACTAATGCCTCACTAATCACCTCTAAGGTGAAGAAATTGCTATAATTTTTGAGTCTTGTATGGTGTATTATTTTCACACATGTGATTTGGATGGACTGTGAAACATGAAGAAGAGTAAATTATGGGACCAGAAAAAAATATCTGAAAAATATTTGAGACTAAAATTTGATATTACAAAATAAAACATATGTATACAGTATAAAGAATCTGTTTAAAAATTAAGATATGAAATGAAAGAAAAAAAAGAAATGAAATAATACATATTAATCTATTTTTCAAGAATACTCCTATTGTAGATTTCTCAGTCAATCTATGAATATGAAATTGTTTTCTTGTTCGTTGTTGACTATGCCTATGACTAGAAGAAATAATAGACAGTAATGGATATGTGTAATAAACAGTCTGGACATGTGAGCAGTGATCATAGTAAGTGGATACATACGGAACATAGTCATATACTGCCTGGCGTTGAGGTTCCAGTAGCCCCAGTTGGTCCTGTACCCGTGTTGAGTCGCGTACTCCTCGTGGTTGTAGGCGGGTTCTGTCCCAAAGGTGTCAATCACCCGAATGTGGCACCTATAACATAAAACTAAACATAACAAATGCATATATATACTGCAACATATACTATATATTTTATTCATAAGGTCATTTTTCAGAGCGGGTTTTTGGAGTTTAAAGGGTCTAACAACAGCAGATGCTCCGGGGCAGTTGAGTCAATCTTTTGGTTTTGTTTTGATACTTCCCATAATGAGATAAACTTTACTGAAATAAGCATGCATTTTGTTTTGCAACTTGTTTTAATTGCAATAAGCTATTTCACAAACCAAGGTTGCTCTTGGTTGGTGGATGATTGTGTTATGGCGTGGATTTTCTTTTTGTACTTTGGTTTCATTTTGACATCAGTTTTCTGTGGTTTGGTTTTAGTTGTCCTGTCTTGTTCCCCTGTGTTGCTTGTCTGCCCCGCCCAGATTTGTGTCTGTGTCTCTATGTATGCACTGTGCTCCTTTCCTCTTGTTGCTGGTTCATTGTATTGTCATTGTTTGTTCATGTCTGTGTTCCTGGTACCCTTTTAGATTTTGAATTTGTTTCATTACCTTGGACTTTTTGTTTTTTCATTAAATGCATAAATGAAAAAAATACATATTTTTCCATTCCTGCATTTGAGTCCTGCATCATCTCACTTTGTGACAGATTGTTGGTGTACGATTCTCTCCACATGGTGATGACAGAAGAAGCCTCACTCATTACGCTCAGACCTATTGTACATGTTTTACAGATAAGGAAACTGTGGCACCTGGATGAAAACCTACAAAGACACAGGCAGAACATGTGAAAGGCTCCGCCTGAAGCTGAAGTACTATGTATGTACATGTACTAACCGCTGTGCTGCCCAAGTGTACTCTTAGGCAATGTTCCCTCTGATTTTCCATGGGTCTGAGCAATAACAGAGTCCCTGAGCAGCCCCTTGGAGCACTGTGAAAGAGCGATCTCTGTCCAAAGCCATTCACATTTTCACGATACAACTACTATTTATTTAAGTTAGCTTCAAATCATGATTTCAGTTCAATATTCTCCCTGATCAGGATGCATCCCGATTCAAATGACTAGTATTTTATAGTGGCTAAATTAAAGCAGATTTAGGAATATATCGGATGAGTTGCACAATAAATAGAACATATTCAATTGGGATTTAGCCTATACATACTTATAATATAGACTCATTAGAGTCTATATTAAAACAGGTTATAGAAAAAAACACACACATGGCTTTATAAAATAAAGCACATAAGCCTATTATTATCTAAAGGTAGTATTTATTATCTAAAGATAATAATAGTTTTATTGTCACATAACCAACTTTACTCAGCAATGGGCCTCTTAATGCTGAACTGGTTAGACCAACAAAGTGACTCCTTAACATCAGAGAAATAAAAAAGTGCTAATATAGTAGTAGCCCATATCAATCACTTACTATCAATGTTTGCACATTTAAAAAAAAACATTTCAAGTTCCCCCTCAGTGACCCTGAGTGGAGGTCTCTGTGTGACCTTCAGAGACCATGTCATCTGTAAACCACAGTTGCTTCACTCCCTCTGCACTGATGCCACACTGACAACCTCTCTACTAAATCTCTTCTCTTAAAATACAATGCAGGTCACATGGTATGAGTGTTAGGATGTATTTTTTTTCCTTGTCGGAGTGTTTTTGCTGATGTCCCACACTGTGTAACATTGCTTGGCCTGTTGGTACATACAAACTCAAGCAGTGTGAAAAGAGTGAATGTCAAACCACCAACCTCTGGCTGATAAACAAACCCCCACTGCTACCAAAATTAGACCAATTTTATTTTTCTAATGCGTAAAAAAATAAAACAAACTGACTGTGATTTTTGCTTTGACATTTCACACTTAATACTCGTATAACCGCGCACTCCACAGGCTTTATTTGCTGAAAGGTTTTGTGGAGGGGCTTTTATTTTTAGTCATATTGTGAAAAAGGTTGTTTTAACCAAGCCCTAACCATCTGTAAAACTATAGAAAATGTACTTTATGGTTTGTATCATAGACCAGTGTTTTTCAACCACTGTGCCGCGGGACATAGTGTGCCGTATGATATTGTCTTATGTGCCGTGGGAAATTTCCCTACTTTGTCTAAAACTAACTAACCGTTGGCGAGTGCTGACTTGTTTTGAACTGTGGAGTAACCACATAATACTTTTTCATGCCAGTAGGTGGCAGCAGATAGCTAAGTAGTTTGAAACGTAGGAATTGGACGCAACCACAGGATGTAACAGGTAGGGATGTGGCGAGAAGCGTAAGAATTGGACGCGACCAACAAATGTAACAGGTAGCAGGAGCATTGTGGCTCGTGAGCATGGTGAGAAGTGAAAGTGATGGAGATGTTTTTGAAAATAAATTATGCTATTTCTGAACAGGATTCACATCCTCCGCTCTGACCCCGGGGCAGCTGTGGCAGCGTCGTACTGACAGGCGTTTTGACAACAGCTCAGCGAACGCACATCCGTAGTACCGAGCGCGGACTTTAGATGCGCAGACAGAACCATGGACGCGCAGAATAGAACTTTAGAAGTGCAGATAGAACCATGGACTCGTGGACAGAACCATGGACTCGCGGACAGAACCATGGCCTCGTGGACAGAACCATGGACTCGCGGACAGAACCATGGCCTCAGGGGACAGAACCATGGCCTCAGGGGACAGAACCATGGACTCAGGGGACAGAACCATGGACGGGCAGACTGAACCAGGGACACACAGTTAGTTCCACTTTATTCCCAAACTCTTGTTAACTCATTGTATTGAGAAATATAAAACAAAGCTAATTGTCAAGGCCTAGATGTCTATTTAAGCACTTTGATGAGAATGACTTTATATTGTGATTATAGGCTACAGAGTATATATTTTTACATTTTCCCAGGTGGTGTGCCGCGAGATTAGCTCAGCTGGTAGAGCACTGGTCTTTGGACCCAATGGTTGTGGCTTCGAGCCCACCACAGCCCATGTCACCTGCTCCCACTGATGTCTGCTGTCCTTGTGTCCCTGGGCAAGACACTTAACCCCACATTGCCTGAAGCCCCCACTGAAAGACCAAGGCCATCTCGTCGATGACTGAGAAGCCATCTTCCTGTGCACCCACCACCTCCAGGAGGATCAGCGAGGGGCTGGTGCTATGAGACTTGGGTGGCAGCTCTGATTGCCACCCCCCCTCCCTACCCAGAAATCATATTTTGATATTGCCTTTTTAAATCCAGTTATGAACCATAAGGGGATGGACCAAATAGATGTTTTCATTCACGGGAAAAGTTCAAGCTTTAACAACCATCTTAGCACCTTGTCTTCCTCTGTTATGAGCAAAGCAAACGGCATCAGTAGAAATGCCAATAATGGCTTCTTCCGCATTCAGCAAACTATGTGAGATTAGAACTCGGTCAGTCCATTCCTAAGGTAGAAGCAATGTACTTATTTTTCCACTTCACCTCAAGAACATTTTGCAGATTTGATTTGATTTGTTTTTGTTTGTGAGTTTTTCATCTATAATGAGTGCTTCCTACTCCCACAGTTTTCCCATAAGTGCAGAGCAATGTATATGGAGGCAGTTACGCAACGAGGAATAATAAAGCAACTTTAGCAAGCGTGAATGAGACCATTACAGCTCCAGGTAAGAGTGGAGGGTAATGATACTTTATTGAATTGTGATACGACCTTGTTACAGTCACACAAAGTCTTTTTTATCTCGCCTCTGTGCGTCTCTGTTTGATGCAGCTCTTTGTTTTTCCCTCACAGCTCTTCTTCTGAGTGACAGACAGATCTAACCAAGAGCCAACTTCAAGATTCATCATAGCTTTAGTTTCTATTAAATATACAACAACTGTTTTATTAGAGCAGTGGGAAAAATATCTGGAGTTTTGCAGTTTCATTTCTGTCTATATACAACAAGGGTTACAGGGAAATGTATAATTGACATATTTGTCAATGATACAATATGATCAAAATATAAAGAGATATACACAGTAGTTGTGTCTCCTCTATCTTACCTCTAGCTCTCATCTCTCTATTGCTATCACTCTATCTCTCATCTATCTCTTTATCTCTAAACCTCTAATAATCCTATCTCAATCCATCTAACTCGAATACAATATTTTTATCACACCCTAATATATAATGTCACTGAATAATAATAATTCTAAATCTTATCTGCATAATTTCTTCTTTAATTGTACTTGAAAGTGAGCACCGCATGCAACTTTTAATTGCTTTAGAAAGATGAATATTTCAATAGTTTCTCACAAGCTATATTTTCTTTAGCTAAAATGAGAGAAATGTAGGTAACTGCATGCTTATAAAATATAACCTAAAGTAGCTTGAAGTTAATAAGTCATTTTCCAAATGTATGTATTTCCAAACATAAAAAAAATTATCCACAATTGAGGTGATTTGGCTCCATATAGAACCATAGTCTTCACTCATTAATTCTTTGTACTAATAAATATGAGTAAATTGATAAATAGTAACATAGTGAGTCAGTAAGTAACCAAGCAACCAAGTTTTTGTGTAAAAAAAAAAGTATAATAGTATAATAAATATTAATAATGCATACATTTTATATTGTGCTTTTCTGGACACTCTTCACATGACTGTAAGTAACAATTCTTTTTTTCAAGATATCTATGAGTTGTTTGGATCCCAAAAGTGAAAAAGGCCAAAACAAAGTGATGCCACTGGGGAAAAGCTACATAGAGACGACTTGATACACGTTCGGTTTGATTCAAAATGATAGTATCCGAGTCATAAAACCCCCCATGTTCAAGTCTATGTTATATTCAATAACAATATATCAATTCAAATAATTTAGTTGACAAATATAGCAATAATTGATTAGTTTGACCAAAATAATCGATGCAGCACCACAGCCATCTTCCATCACAGTACTATTCAGGCCCTGCCCTGCTTAGCTTCTAGTTCAAACAGGATCAGGATTTCACAGGCAGATAGGGCCTGCCAATTTAGTTAACATGAGAAAGATAGAAAACAAAAAAATCAGGCTAGAGTGGTGAAACCCTGAAGCAGAGATAGAACCACCCACAGCAACATTAATCCATCTCCGAACAAATCAAATCCCTCAATCCCTCAATCGCAGCAGGCAGTTTGTACTGGTCGATCATCTAACCTCGCACCACTGTCAATTCATTTGACTTGAGGCTGTATATTATCAGAGGGAAACACACTGGCGGCATGCTAAGCTCTCCAAATGAGTGTTTGCGCTGCTATGCGAGCCGTCTAATAAATCAGTAGGTGTGCAATGTTGTTTCCTTATTGATAATACAAACCAATTTGCTTCACAAGCCTCGCACGACGCACTCTAGATAATTACCACCGCGCTGTTGTGATAAATATCGTCTGAAGTCTGTTGTTTTCATCTTATAATATTTACCTCCCGAGTGGTGCGTTTGCTGTGTGTGGGATTTTCCAGGTTTGGTTTGAATAAAAAGCCTTCATTTGCATGTGCGCTCAGATTTGCCCACCTGGAACCAAAGAAAATGATGGCAGATGCATTTATTTTCAAAGAGCGCAGCTTGTTGCCAATTAGCGTGTGGGAAATGTGTTTGTGGGAACAGTTGGCGATATGTGGTTGTGTAGTGTTGCCGGTACAGTTTTGTGTGTAACTGCAGTTGGTTGATGAAGGGAGGGAGAAGCTTATGAATAAAAGAGCATTGGATAACTCAATGCGGCAATCATTGAGGTGAGATAGCGATGACTGCGTGAGAAAGTGAGTACGCTCAAATTTTAGGTCGGTACAGGTAGTTAGGGTTAGGTTATGGAGAGAAGTTGAATGTGTCCAAAATAGTCCATAAAGCCAAGACATTCACAAAAAAAGTAACGTAATGCAGAGCCTATTAATGACCTCGAAATGATAATTGTGTTTATTTACCTCATTAAAATAATGCATATAAAATAAATAAGCGCTTTACAATTGTTCTGGCCATTTTTTTCCTTGGGTTTACTATACCTGGTGGAAACTTATGCAGCCTCGGGGAAAATATGCAAACTCTGCTCACAAAAACCTTGTCAAAAAAAACCAAAACCCAGAACCTTGATTTGCCGTGCAGCCATATTTTTATCAGTTACTATGAGTTGAGAGATGAGCACTATAAGCAGGGGTGCACATAACTTTTTCAGTGAGGTTCTCAGATGAGTACCAGGACACGGTGTTTCTTTTTAATGCTAAAGTTTAGACAAGATCAGATAATCCACTCAATCCAAGTCGATTAACCCATTAAGGCCTGACACAGCAGGTAAAACAGACCTGTAAAACCTACGGCCGATTATAGAACCACCTCAAAAACCTTTCCTGAAATTCAGCGTCTACAGAATGATTGACACATAAAACATAATTTCAAAAGAATTTGAGAGCTGACACTTGTCAATAAAAATGCAGTGTATTATTATAATCCTTCGTTAGAATAATATAAAGAATATACAACTTCCACACAGGAAAGGTAATAAAACAACCAATAATAAAGTGGGACTAACACATCTTTCTCAATACAATAAGTCAAAAAGAGTTTGGCAATACAGTGGCACTAACTAAGAGGAAAAAAATATTTTAAAAATCCACCCTTGGCCCAAAAAGTCAAATAATGACTCACAGGGCTCTTTCTTGAGTAAGTAAAATAAAAAACAACACTGTTTTGGTTTGTTTTGTTTGATTTGGTCACAACATTTTACTTTTATGCACAAATAACTATGGAGGACCAAAAATGACTAAAGTATAAATAAATAAATAAATAAATAAATACAGGAGTATATTAATAAATACATTCATTTTGGACAATAAAAACTAAATATTTACATTGATATGCTAAATATTACTCTGAAATCAAATAAATATACTTTTATTTAGGTTATTTATCAAAATCTACATTTTTTCCTTTATTTATTTATCCATTTATTGCATATATTTATTTATGTATTTCTACATTTCTTCATTTATTTATTTATGTATTTCTGTGTCGCTGCATTTCTTCATTTATTTATTTATGTATTTCTACATTTCTTCATTTATTTATTTATGTATTTCTGTGTCGCTACATTTCTTCATTTATGTATTTTTGTGTTCCTGTATGCTAATTAGGTGGGCGGTGCTGAACTCAATCTAGAACAGGATTGGTTAGGATTGCGTGAACTCTGGTCTCGATCATTACTGCCTCACATTACGGTACTCTGTTAGCTAGCTAGAGATCCTCTGTGCACTTTTGTGTGGTATGATGGCAGTTTCGAATGTAAGTTTTTTAGGAGCCATTGCTCATCAATTAAGAGCATTAGCAAATGATGTTAATGATGTTGAGCATAATGCACCTGAGGACTATCTACTCTTTCGGCTGGGAAGACTATAGATGTTTTAGTTCATCACAGTGCTGACCCAGAGGTAGACTTTGATGCAACTGTGCTGGACGCTCTTCAACAAGCAGCAGCTTCACATCCTCTCAAAAACCGAGAAGGCTAAAGCCTAGCGTACATCGGACTGGCAACTGATTATATCCGTCGCATATGAGTTGCTGCCCCGCACACATCGACAATCTGACGAAAACGGGCAACTCCCAGTAGCAGACCAGTCTCTGGAATAACAGCGCGTACATCGACAGCAACTGGCCTCAACTACAGTGTGTTTTCTGACATAAACTGTTGCGGGCTCGCAATACACGCAATACACACACGTTGTCGGAGCGGCGCATGGAGCGCGCACATCGGGTCATATCTCCGAAACTGAGGACAACTAGTTGCCGAAAAGTAGAACACGGACAACTGACTGAAACTGGAGACCGACTGTTCATCTCCAGTTGTAAGAGCGCGCACATCGACCGATTTCAACTGATCATCTCCATCATCTCCTCTCAGTTGCCAAAAGCCGCCTTGCAACTTGTCTCCAGTTTCTCTGTCGATGTACGCTAGGCTTAACTTTGCTTCTCTCTGGTTGCCCTGGCTGACCTACTGCCCACCAATCCTGTTCTAGATTGAGTTCAGCACCGCCCGCCTAATTAGCATACGGCAACACAGAAATACATAAATAAATAAATGAAGAAATGTAGAAATACATAAATAAATAAATGAAGAAATGTAGAAATACATAAATAAATAAATGAAGAAATGTAGAAATACATAAATAAATAAATGAAGAAATGTAGAAATACATAAATAAATAAATGAAGAAATGTAGCGACACAGAAATACATAAATAAATAAATGAAGAAATGTAGAAATACATAAATAAATAAATGAAGAAATGTAGAAATACATAAATAAATATATGCAATAAATGGATAAATAAATAAAGGAAAAAATGTAGATTTTGATAAATAACCTAAATAAAAGTATATTTATTTGATTTCATAGTAATATTTAACACATCAATGTAAATATTTAGTTTTTATTGTCCAAAAAGAATGTATTTATTAATATATTCCTGTATTTATTTATTTATTTATTTATTTATACTTTAGTCATTTTTGGTCCTCCATAAATAACAAGCATTTTCAATGCAAGCAAAAATGCTGCATTCAGCATTGAGCTTTAATTCAGTGAGTTTTGGCTGCGCTTCGTGTGGAGATTTGGGGGAGATCTGGGAGAGGCATGGGGGAGAGACGGGGGAGACAGGCAAGACCCGCACGTGCAACAACTTGGGGATGGGGATGATCGCGTGTATGATTCTGTACGCACGTCTATGGTCCACGCTCGGTACATGACCACGCGCGCTTGCTGAGCTGTCAAAGCGGCCACAGTTTCCCCTGGAGTCAGAACGGAGGATGTTATTGCACCACACCCCCCTAGGGAGAAGCGCCCCACTATTTGAGAAGGACTGGTCCATGTGAAGTACGCAAAAGCGCCAACTCAAGTGATAGTACGCATTTCTGATATTTGTCGCGCATGCGTACCCTGCGTACCACTTACGTGCACCCCTGACTATAAGAAGATACTGGTTTGACTCTGAGGAAAGTACTTAATAATGACTACCAACAATTACAGTTTAAGTCGACAGACAAAGAACAAGAGGAAAACTCACATTTTAAGCTGAAATGCAATTACTGTATATAGCATGTTTTCTGTCATATGAATGAGAGGCATTTTAGTCACACCATAGGTTGTAAGATAAAAAGCGGTTTTACTTTTGCATTCAGCGAGACAACTACAAGCACACAGCTACAAGCACACACACAGCTACAAGCACACACACAAATACAAGCATACAAGCAAACACACACGCACACACAATTATAAACGCAGAGAGGCTGTATTTAAAAGATGCTCTTGTTTAACGTCTTCATTCTGTCAGTGTGGATACGGGTCAGAGCCCAGGCTGCATGTGCACAAAGCTCTGCTCATACTGGAGGACCATGTAAAAGCAGAGGTGTGTGTGTAACAGGAGTCGCCTCCAGAGGGGGAGTGGAGCCTCGTGTCCTTCTAAAGACAAGCTACAAAAACCACTTCCAGGTCGTGCTGTCACAAAACTGAATTTCAAGCTCTATTTTAATGCATTTACGTTAGAGCAGCTAAACGATTAAAATATGAAACTTGATTAATCACATTTGATTCCATATCATTCCTTGTTCTAAATGTCCCTTAATTTTCTTTGAAAAGGGACTGGATGAAGCAAAACACTTATATTAATAGATCATAGGCTACTTCATTTCTGCATGCTTTTTTAAGGCTTTTTACAGTGTGTAGAACATACTAGAAATGTCTTAGAGCCACCTTGTGTAATTTTTACAGTTGCTCCATATGAAAAAACATGTTAACTAACAACAAATGTGACCTTTTTAATAATGTTTACCTCCACCTTGGTTTTTAATTGTTTTCATAGGCTTAGAATTTCACTTATAAGTGTTCATGAGAGAGGAGGACTCTCTGTGTCAATGCGCCATCTTGAAAAACAGTGGTGGATAAGCGACAAAAAGGACGCGAGAAACACGTTTTCGTTTCACATGAGCTACTGATATTGTTGTTTTCACCGTGGACCAGTTATATAAAAGAACCATGGAGGACCACAGTTATGTAAAAGAACCATGGAGGACCACAGTTATATAAAAGAACCATGGAGGACCACAGTTATATACAAGAACCATGGAGGACCACAGTTATGTAAAAGAACCATGGAGGACCACAGTTATATAAAAGAACCATGGAGGACCACAGTTATGTAAAAGAACCATGGAGGACCACAGTTATATACAAGAACCATGGAGGACCACAGTTATGTAAAAGAACCATGGAGGACCACAGTTATGTAAAAGAACCATGGAGGACCACAGTTATGTAAAAGAACCATGGAGGACCATAGTTATATAAAAGAACCATGGAGGACCACAGTTATGTAAAAGAACCATGGAGGACCACAGTTATGTAAAAGAACCATGGAGGACCACAGTTATATAAAAGAACCATGGAGGACCACAGTTATATAAAAGAACGACCTGAACAACAATTTTTTCGAAAAATAATTATGGTTAGGAAAGAGAGAGAGCCCAAAGCAGAGTAGGCTTTGGGCTTTAGCATTAGGCCTGCCTGCTGCATGTTTTTCAGCAGAGAGTTGATGCAAGGGGGTGCAGCGGGTATCAGCCAGGAGCCAGGCATGGACGACCTTCTGATATACAGTAGTTTAATAGATTAGGTTTAAATTATTTTATTTTTTTACAGTCTTCTTCTCATGCGCTGCGACTGCAATACGCCCAACAACGACATCATATTTCTCAGCCTTAAAACATATAGCCGCTATTTATTTTTAGAAATAGAACTCCCACGATAAACAATGGACTACTGTATTGGATTACGATGAATATCTGATTTCTGATACTTTTGACAATCATTTGAGACGCTATTCCACATCTCTGCAGCCAGTGTTATGTCTTTAGCACTTTTTCCTACACTTTTTTCAGCATTCATCAGCATTGAATGCTGATGAATGCTGATTTATCCATTTCAGTGGATTCAGATGACTGACAGCTCTACTACTGGTTGTGGGTCGAGGCTTCAGTCAATACTTCAATGAGGAGACGGCTCTCACAAAAATCTAATTTGCAAAGGAAAAGCAATTGCGTCTTAATTTCTCCTCTAAAATGTACAACCAGGCCAGTGGATATAAAAGAAGTGATGTTCAAAGCTGAAGGTTTAGAAGAAAGAGAGTGATGCCCTCAGCTCAGCATAAAAGTAGAGAGGTGTTGGGTCAAAGTATTTAGGAATGTGCCTTGCCTAAGTGTTTGTGTGTGTTGTCTTGTCTTAAAACATACTGTGTATTTTAATGTTCAGTTATCTTGGTTAATGTCTGTGGAAATGAAAACATTTGTGGTATTCATTGTACATGGTCCCTTTTTGAATAAATGAAATACATGGAAAAGTTCTGTGTTACAGTTTGTTCATTTGTATTGTGAAATTGAAGTGAAGTTTTGAAATAAACATTTTTATTATTTGAATTGTATATTGTGTGTGTTATACTGACTTGTGCCTCTTGAGAGTCTGGCTCATGTGCTTCTTTATCTGCTTGAGCCCGTGGTAGTCCGTGTAGATCAGCTCAAATGGCAGCGGTCCGGTCATAGGGCAGCTTCCTCGACCCGGGGGTGCTCCCAAAAACCTGAAACACACAAAACCGTGATCCACCATTCAACCCTCAGTACAAGTCACGGTCTTGGACTCATGTCAGTCCATAGACCCAGGAGCTGGAGTAAGGACACAAATTTGTAGAAAAAACATACACACAGCTTTGCACATGGGTGAAACCTGATTTGGTTTGAATTTCACAATTTGAGATATACCACAGATGTCTTTAAATCTCAGGGAAAAGGCTACGGATGTGTGAAATGTTCTTTCAACGAGCATTTTTCAACCAAATGAGAGAGGTGATTTGAATGTGGCAAAAGCGTCACATTATAAATAATAACAAAGCCATCTCATAAAAGAAATTAAATAAAAAGTAGTGAAGTATTTGTTTGACAAATTTAAGAAAATGGTTAGAGATGTGGAAATATAGCTCCTTGAAGTAATCGAAGGACAAAAATAATAAACCATGGGAACTCAAGTTTTTTTGCTTCTCAGAATGGCATTGATCTGTTCAATAGATGCACGAGTTTTTAAGGGAGGAAAAAAATCTGGATATCTCGCCTAGCCCACTTTACATTGATTGGGCAAGTTGTTGACATGCCTGGTTAAGGTGAAAAAAAAAAAAACCAGTCCATTTGCAGTAACTGGATCAAACATCAGTCACGATAACTACATAAATCGCACACTGCGGAGACATGGCCATCAGATGCAATTAAGAACACGTGGAAATGTTAGTCACATATTAGAACTGTACATATTTGGGCGCATAAAGGCGTCTCAATCGCTTTGATTGTTGCAATAAATGCATAATTCCTCACAATATAAGTTCACTGTTTGTTTTTTTTGCAACATGAGGAAAAAGCCAAATTTAATCGAAACACTGTGAGTCTAATTGCAAAGCAAAAATGTAGTGATGATTGCGCAAACATGCAGTTGAGGACATATTGCTTACACCAGTGTCTCCCAAAGTGGGGTCCGCGGCCCCCTGGTGGGCCGCGAGGGTACTGCAGGGGGGCCGCGGGAGGTCATATGTTTTGTTTGTAATATTAAACTATTTGTGTTCATTATTTGACTTGAATAATCCACTGTAATCATTTTTGTATTACAATGTTTGTAGCAGAGGCTATTTCCCCAAAATAAAATAACCAGAAGAGCCTATTCTTAATGTTGTCTTCTTGGTTATTATTTTGGGGGGCCACGCAGACCCGTCAGATTTTTAAGGGGGCCTCGGTGTTACTGAGTTTGGGAATGGCTGGCTTACACAGTTATATTTCCAAACAGTTTCAACGTTGGTGTAAGAAGGTGAAGTTGTAAGATGCCTTTGAAAGCGAAGACCCTCCGGTAATTTGGAAGGAGGAAGTAAACTAGAACCAGAGAAGTCTGACCGGTTTGTGTGACCAAATGAGTCTGGTTTCAAGTTTCAAGTTTAATTCTTATGTACCTTTTGCAGAGCACTCCCTACTCTTGTGTTATATAAATGCATGATGTCATCACAAGGTCAGGGTTAGAGGTAATGACTATCTAAACGCTGTTACTGTGCAACACACCAGGCAAAGGAATAAGATCTCAACTAAATCATATAAGTACAGTGAAGTACCATGCAGTGTTTTAGACAGGTAAAAACAACATACTGATTAAGCAATCTTTTTTTTCTTTCTCATTGTATGTTTCATTTATACACTTTTGTCAATTTTGAATGATTGTTTAGTCCTGCCATAATTGATTTTAGCTTCTGGTTTGAGGTAACAATTGAAAGCAGCATTATAGTCCTGCATATTTCTCATAACAAGCTGTGTTGTTGCTACTATGGCTAAAAGTGAGCACTAAAACGCAGTGTGAAACCGCTTGACAAGATTGCAGTGGAAAGCCAGACTGCAGCTTTTTATATCAGCTTTTTTATTTGCTTATTTTTTCAAATGGATGACTCCCATGACCCGAGCCTCTCTCAAGGCTCTGAGGAACCATCTCCACAAACAAACAAAATAACAGCCAATCCATGTTTTTATTCTCTGGATGTACTTGAAAGCATCCAGAAAAGCTGCAGCATGTGTGTATAGAGGTTGTACAGATTCAAGGTAAACAGAGCGTGCAGCCGTCCCTCACTGTCTTTCACTATATTCACCTTTCGCGGACTATATTCATTAATTTGCGGATTTTTCCATGTAGAATTCCGTGACATCAGTGGGAATCGATGTCTGCTGTCTTTGTATCCACTTAACCTCACTTTGCCAGAAGCCCCCACTGAAAGATCAAGTCTATTCCATCACCCAGCCATCTGAGCAGCCATCCTCCTGTGAACTCACCACCTGTGAAACTTTTTCTGTTGTTAAATTAAATACTAAGCCTTCACAGTGAAAGATGTGGAACTGAAAGTTTATATCCAAACGCTCTTTACTGTACAGTGATATTTTTTTTTTCTGCATGTGACTTCAATGTTTCTTTTCTTGTTTTGTGTAGCACTTTATGCTTCTTTTGTGTGAGCTGTGCAATTCAAATAAACTTGCCAAGTAAAAGCTGTTTTAACCATGAACAATACGCAGAGACAAAATATGAGAACATTACTGAGCTGTTATTTCATTATTTCGCTGTAGAGCTCTAGCCCTACACATGCATTGTTTGCAGGAATATGGTGCTTAGTCACAATGCATGTCCTTTCATGATTCTCTGATACATCTTCCAGATCACCCCGTCATCTTTTGGATGATGGCGGTGAACTTACCACAGGCTTCAGTGCTCAATAGAAAACTTTACAGAAAATTAGCAATCGATTTTCTCAAATTGTAAATATTGTAAACAAAACATTCACCAGCTATGTATGTGGGAGCGCATACATAGCCTGGATCAGTGGCAGTGGACAGCTTAAAACAAACTTTATACAAAACTCTTACTCTTAAAACCCACATATTACAACAAAGAACCATCAATATCTCGCCTCAAATTGCATTAAAAGTGACATTTGTGTCTTAATTCATTCGTATTTTAACTTTTAAAGCAATTTGCGGACTTCATGTCCGCCATCTTGATTTGCTTCGGCAGGTTTGCATTACATCATTAACAGCTGAGGGAGATCATCTCGACGGGCAGACCAACTCAACAGAACACTGGTATGACTTTTTTCGTTTCTAAAGTATTTTCTTGATTTAAAAAAACAATTGATTTTGAAACCTTTAGTAGTTCTCTTTTGATATAAAATGGTATTAAAACTTTATTTCTAAATTGATACCAACCCTGGATGCGGTCTTTAACAAAACCATTGAAATCACCTGGATCACCACAGTCCTTTTTGTTAGACACTAACTGTCCAACAGACCCTCCTGCATCAGCAAGGAAAAACTCAGAAAAACCCAGAAGGAAAAAAGTGAGAAACCTCGGGGAGACCCACATTGAGAGGGAGAGAGAAGGGTCCGCTCCACACGGACGGTCTTATAGATCCAGGACCTAAGCTACAGAACGTGGACCAGGGCCACGCAGCGGCTGCAGAATGTGGACAGGTCCGGTGCAGGAATCTGTAAATGGATGTTTGACTGGAAATATAAATTACAACATAGTTTACATACAGTATGTACTGTATTAGTTTATAATAACAGCAATACATCCACATGAAATTGCATTAACATTATTAACATTCTGTCTTTCTTTCTGTAGTAGACAGTATCTATTCAGCGTGACATATTCCGCTTCAGATTCAGATTCCTTTTATTAGCCATTTGCAGTAAAAACACCACATTGGAATAAATTACCAAAAGACTCCAGTGTGCACAGACAAATGCAGACATAAAACATTAAAAGTACAGAAAAAAACCCCAAATAAAACAGACAAACGTCACTGTGAAATCGATCGACTAAAACAGTATCAATACAAAGAGCAAGAACATTAAAGTGCTCTGTTCAAACAAATAATAGCTTGTGGGAAGAAGCTGTTAGCATGTCGAGATGTCCTGCATCTCAGAGAGCGATATCTTCTGCCAGAGGGAAGAAGCTGGAACATGGCTTTCCCAGGGTGGACAGAAGAGTCATTGATAATTCTCAGAGCTCTGTATAAAAGTCTGGATTGGTAAAGAACCTCCAGAACAGGAAGCTCACAGCCCACAGTCCTCTTTGCAGAGCGGAGCACCTTGTTTAAAGCTCTCTTTAAACAAGGTGCTTCAGCCAAAGCCTCCCCTTTCTTCTTTTTCTCTGTCTCATAAAGGCTGTGGATCCTATTCATTATTGTGCCTCTACAAACTATTATTCGTTACAGGGATGAGAATGGGACATTTCGAAAAAGTCTGAAATGCATAATGCCAATGGCTGTCATTAAATCAGTTTAATTTGCTCACAACATTTTACTTTTGGGCACAACCAACATGAACTGGTAGTGCAAAGGAAAAATGTTGAAAAATGTTGTAGCCCAGCTTTAACCCTTGTGTGGTGTTGGGGTCTGTGGGGCCCGTTTTAAATTTGTATTAAACGAAAAATGATACAATAAATAAATTTGAGTGAGACTCACTGGCTTTGGCTCATTTTCTGTGAAAAACATCTATCAGAATTCATATTTAATGACCACACACCATACACCCCCCCTACACATTTCAATTACATACAGTATAAGATGTTCGGGTCCACTGGACCCGGGCCAAATAGAAGTGTGGTAATTAACCTTTCCCCACCCACAGCAAACAACAGTAAGTGACTCGCGGTCAAGCGCGCCCCCACGAACGTTTTCCAACGCATTTACACAGTTCACACAAATGTTTTTTTTGTATTAAGCAGACAGACCAGCCCAAATATGGGCATCAGCCCTTTGGGCATGTGCCGGTCATTTGGCGCATGCGTCAAATGCGTTAATTTTTTAAACGCAATTAGTGAAAACATTTTTTTAACGTGTGTAAACGCGATAATTTTGACAGCCCTGCGAAATAAAAATAATAGACATTAGTTAAAATGACAATTGTATAAAGTGATGGTCGTAAAGCGCAGGGGTGAGTGATGAGTCAAACAGTGTTTAAGAAGTGTGTGAATATATCACACACCACACACTGTACGACCAACATTATAATACCTGTGATGTTTTTGTTGTGTATGTGCCCCATATGCGTGGCCTCTCAGGTCCAGAAAATCCATCTACAATTTAAATATCTTCCGTGTGAAATTTCTTACGCACTCAAGTCTCTGATACACGACGAGGAAAGATTACTGAAGCATGCAAGAATCAATCAAAATACTATGAGTGAATACTCACACTAGGCCCATGCACTCGCGTGCACCATGTGCGTATTGATTCTAAAGGTATTTGATTTGTAAAGAGCAACGGCAGACATGGTAACTATTACCTTGTCTTTCCTCCACACAAAAAAATCACTAAAGCTGTGTTCATTTAATTGGATATATGCAAATCCAGGAAACTTTAAAGCAAGTGTAAAAGGATTAGGCAGCATTAAAAGAAGTAGCAGCAGTGACAATTTTGGCTCGTCTTATGAAGCATGAAGCGCAGAGCTCCCTGTGGGAATTTCAATGTGAAGATAACAAAGAAAGAACAGAACCGGTTGAGTTAAAGTGATCTGACATTCTCCTGAGCATTTTAAAGCTACATTTTGTATGTTTTGTAACAAGTATATTGGAGACAGTTACTACTTGAATAGATTGTGATTGTTCTTTCATTCGCTATTTGAGACAGAACGATAATTCCAGTTTTAGGTGTACCCAAAGAGGGGAATTATGTCTGCTTCCATTTCAAAAAGCTATACAGTATTGTATATATATATAGACCAAAAGTTTGGACACAGAGTTTTTTTATTTTCATGATTATGAAAATTGTAGATTCACACTGAAGGCATCAAAACTATGAATTAACTCACGTGGAATTATGTACAAATTATGTTTTAACCTGATTTTAAAAATTGTCAGAGAAGAAGCCTGTCTCACATTTTCAGGAAGATTGTTGCATTTAACATCTTGATCATGATCTTCTAGACCAGTGGTTCTCAAACTTTTCACACCAAGTACCCCCTCAGAAAATACTTGCCTCTCCAAGTACCACCACAAATGACCAACACCACATAGTAGCGTAGTAAGCCGAAGTAGGCAAGGCAAGGCAAGGCAAGTTTATTTATATAGCACAATTCATACACAAGGCAATTCAAAGTGCTGAACAAAACAAGAAAGCATTAAAATCATAAATAATCACAGAACATTAAAAAGAAAGATAAAAATATAAAATCCCTCAGTTGTATGCACAGTTAAACAGAACTGTCTTTAACCTGGTTTTAAACATTGTCAGAGAGGAGGCCTGTCTCACATCTTCAGGAAGACTGACTTTTAGCAGCATGAATCTGAAAAGCAGCCTCCCAAAATTCATCAAAAACAAGGCAGAGGTTTCATTCCTAAAGAAGTATATTTAATGTAACATTTTACACAGTTTCAACAGTAAGACTGCTTTTAATTGATAATGATTCAATTAAAATGTTTAATTCATTACGAACTGCAAAGCCTCACTGTGAATGATATTCTGGAGTGGGATCTTTGTCCACAGAAGGTTTGGACTCCCTCGCATTTTAGTTTCTAAGGCTTGGTCTGCTGCCCTCTTATATCTGTCGTTTACTCACAGAGACATGTTCATGTGGTTGGATCAAATGATCGTTTGTTGCTCTCTGCTCCTTTTGCACAGAACTGGGAAAAAAACTTTTGTTATTGCTGCTCCTTCTACATGGAACGTGTTGCAAAAAGACTGGAAATCATCTTATCTTATTTCCTTGAATGCGTTTAGATCCAGATTGAGACATCTTCAGTGAAAAGTAACTGTTTTTATAATCCGTAATTTTATGAAATTGTGTGTTACTGTTGTATAATTTGTATGTGACTTCTTTATAATCTGTAATTTTATGTAATTTTTGTGCACGAAAAAGAGGTTCTCATTGACTGCCAGCCATTTTTTGATGACTTCACTGATTTTTAAGACTCACAGAATATTGTGTGCTATGAAAAATATGAAACCAGAGTCTGAAAGACTGGACTGTCTACTTTCAGCAGCAAAAAGAAGTTTGTTCTTAGCTTGTTTCGTTCTCCTGTGATCTCCAGTCGAAAAGAGGGGAGTTTGACAAAAAGCACCAGTCTTAGACAAAAAAATGAGAAAATGAGGTTTTTGTGAAAACAGACGAACCTGCAGAAAAGTGATTGTAAAACTATTTAGTTTGACTTTAGCATCTCCTCAAACATGTCCAGGATCATACATGTTAGAAAACAGCAACAAGTTTTGAGAAAGTGTTTTTAATGTTTCAAAATGTACTCATCCAAAAAATGTCAAAATGTACATATTGAAAGTAGAGCCCATGACAAACTATGGCAGATAGAATGGCCAGTATTCATCCATTAGGTGGCGCTATATTTATGTTCATAAGAGTAAATCAAAGAATAACAAAATTACAATGATAAACACTATACATGACAATAAATCAAAGTGAATACTGTTGTGTGTCTTTGTGCGTGTATGCCCGCGTTTGTTTGTTTTTGCGTGGTTACATCTACAGAGCGTCTGTTTAGTCCAGCGAGCGCTGTAACCATAATTGGACTTTACCGCTGGCTCCTGGTGTGGACTCAGTGATAATTTTAGCTATAGTCCACTTTTCTGTGGCTCTTTTGGGGTCCACCGCTGGTCTGCTGTCCTGACCCTCCACATGGTCTGCTGCTCTGACCCTCCACATGGTCTGCTGCTCTGACCCTCCACATGGTCTGCTGTCCTGACCCTCCACATGGTCTGCTGCTCTGACCCTCCACATGGTCTGCTGCTCTGACCCTCCACATGGTCTGCTGCTATGACCCTCCACATGGTCTCTGTCAGCTCTGGAGACACATTTACTGCTCAAACGGCCTCCAAATGTAGCCTGACCCTGACTATATTACTCCATGTCTGCTTCACCTCTGTCTCTCCTGCTCAGAGTGCTCAGAGTGATCTTTGACCAAACCAGGGAGCTCTGCTGCCACCTGCTGGCTTAATAAAATACATACTGTCTAGAGCCAAACCCCAGACTGTATGATACAGGGGACACAGACTGACAGGAAAAGATTGAAAAACAATGTTGTCCTCAAATGACATCCATGGCTGTCAATGAGTTAATCTCAAAGGGACTTTCCTGGTAAAATTAAAAAATAATAATACATAAAAATAAAGTTTTTTTTTTTTTTTCACAGATTTTTTTTTTTTTCACTGATTCTTTGGCGTACCCCTAGAGGGCGCCCACGTACCCCTAGTGGTACGCGGTTTGAGAAACACTGTTCTAGTTTGAGAAACACTGTTCTAGACTGAGTAATTCATATAGACATTGCTTGATGTTGAAAATTAATTAATGTCTGGGTGTAGAATATTCTGATTGCCTAAAAACTGGTTATAGGCGAGGACGGAGCTTTTTCTGCTAACTGGTTGTGCATGCATCTGACTTTTAAGCAAAGGTAAAGGGGTCAATAGATAAGACATGTTCAACACAGAGCATTCTGAGAGGGGAGGAGTTGTGCCCAGAACATAAACCTGTGTTACAAATCCTATTCGACTTGCATCTGAACAAAAACCTATTTATATCATTTTGGGGGAAACAAGACAGAGAAATAGACCCTCTTTGAAATAGAGGCATATTATTCCCCACTAAATCATACTTTTTAATGAGCGAGTGTCAACCCAAAGCGCTTTATAGCTGTTAATGGCTTTTTATGGGTTTTAGAAGACGTGCTGGCAAAGGCACAATGGTCATAAAACTCTTTCGGATAGACAGTAATTATGAGCCGGAGTAGTTTATTCTGAGCCTTCGAGGGATTTGGAGATAATTTAAGGAGATATCATGTTAACAGTGAAATGTGCATTGAATTTTAAGACATTTTAAGAAAGAACTGGGTTTGCTTAGAGTAATGATTGCTTAACTGGTTTGAAATGTAATTGATTAACTGTTTTGAGGTGTAATGTATTTATTTAAGAATAACCCAATTGGAATGAATCTTCTCTTTCTCAGCTGGATGTCGCAATGCAATATAGTACAATGCAAAGTATGAATCCTAAAAAAAAGGCTTTGCTTGTTGTCTAAACTAGGGGCACTCCTTTGGTTTTGCATTACATGCTCCGGCTTCAATAAATTGTTATTTGGGAGCCGAACCAGAACGGATTACTTAACTATTGCATTCGCCGCCATTGCCAAACTACAATCAACAAATTTGGAGCAAATTCTTGACGTCACTGGCACCTACCTACAACACCCGCCTCCCCCGCACGCTGATTGGTCGATGAGGTACAACCGAGGTAACTGCAGCCACTGAGATGTAGGGAAATAATAATTGAATTTACGGATGGCTAAGGCCAGGCTATCTTCAAACCAGTGAAATATTTATATATACGTCCTGGTCCCAGTAAGAGGGGAGCTATTATTGTGAATACTTTTTTTGGGAGGGGCAACTGGAGCACTTGGAGGAAACTTATCCAGACACAGGGAGAACATACCAATAATATTAAAACAAAACGGTTATGTACTTGTCATAGCTAAGATTCACAAATGTAACTGTTATATATTCTGAATTTATCTCGTTTATATTGCTACTCAGACGATTTGATTTGATTTTTCAAAAATATATTAAAAACAAGTTGGGAAAAATTTGATAACATCCTTAAAAAACTCTAACAAACACTGACATTTGCTAACATGAGTTCAGAAACTACAAATACAGCCCAGAGTTCTAGGAGGTTATGTTGAGATGTTTCCCACTGGAGCTGATGTAATGTCAGTGCATCTCGATCTAGGTTAAAGGTCACAAAATGTCTCACTCCTTCCTGATGGTGGAAAAACTAAACAATGGACTGAATGAATATGCACTACTGAAAACGCAAAAAGGACATTACAAGACAACTAACACCAGGAGCAATTTCTCCTTTTCACAGCTGGCCACCGGCGCCATGGCAACCCCACTGTCAGGCAAATAAAGCGCAAGACAATCGATGTGCGGCTGATTATTTCTGAGGAGGAGGGTGAAAGTGTCCAGCGGAGAGAGGAATTGGCCGGGGCATGTTTGAAGGGTCCGCAGCCCCGGGAGTAGCCGAGGAAAGGGGGTAGTGCAAGGCGAGGTAGAAAATGCAGGAGAGATGAAAAATAGTGTGAGAAAATGGAGGTCTAAAATAACATTCTTTAGCTTATGTGCTTGTGACTGATTGACTTTATTTGGTCTATTCTCTATTCTGTCTCTTTACCAGTATGACACCCAAAGCAGAAAATACAGAGCAATGGTCCATCTAACCGAGCTGTATATAAAAGGACAATGCTGACCAGCTAGCTAGATGATCCCCAATAGGAAAGTGCCCATGGACAAAGTTTTCTCCAACTTGCTCTGGTTCCTATTGACTTAACGGTACTCAATGTAATATTTACAGTTTCTCCAAATGAAAAAAAATAGCCAATAACAAATGTGACCTTTTTAAGAATATTTACCCCCACCATGTTTTCAAAATGTTGTCATAGACTTAGAACCACAGTTATGTAAAAGAACAAGAATATTTCAGAAAAATAATTTTATATAGAATCTAGAAACAATCAAAACAGCAAACGTGTCAACATCGCAAACCACACGCACCAAAAGGCAGAGTTAAATCAACAGGAGGCACATTGCTGTAGTTTGTACACAACAGACTCACACGTGAAGAATACGTAACTTTCTTCACGCCGACAGTAACTTTCTTCACACCAACAGTAATGAGAAACTGACGCCTGGAGGAATGGGAAATCTGTGGGAGCCTAAGACCACAATGATCCAAGGAGCAGGATATTAGACATGGACACAGCCGCGGTAGAACTGCGGCTAAAAGCTCAGATTATTAGCTTTCACCAGGTGCTGCATCTGCATCACGGTAAGAAAACATAATATTCAAACTCACGCTGTTGATGTTCTGGTGATTGTTTTTTGCAGGGATTCAGTGTGTTTTGCATATTTGAGGCTTGTCCCCTGAATTTCTTTTGTTGAAACTTGTGAGTTGGACTCGGAGCAGGTCGGGTCATCCTGAGACTGTGTTGTAGATTCTGTCTCGTTCTCATTAAAGTCTTTGTGAAGAAAGTTACGTATTGTTCACGTGTGAGTCTGTTGTGTACAAACTACAGCAATGTGCCTCCTGTTGTTTTAACTCTGCCTTTCGGTGTGTGTGGTTTGCAATGTTGACACTTTGCTGCTATGATGCTGGTGTCTAGATTTTGCATAGTTATTTTTTTTTTAGATTAACGTTCGGGTTGTTCTTTTACATATCTGTGGTTCTCTGTGGTTTCTACTTCAAACTTGTAAGGGCACAGTGGAAGCAAGGTTAGTAGTAGCACCTGTGAAACGGAAAGGTGATTCTTGCATCCTTTTTGTCCCTTATAAACCAATGTCTTTCAAGATGGTGTATTGTAATGGATAGTTCCCCAGCTCTCATGGACATTTATAATTCAAATTGTAAGTCTATGACAACAATTCAAAAACATGGTGGAGGTAAATATTCTTAGAAAGGTCACATTTGTTACTGGGTAATATGTTTTTCTTCTGTAATAATTACACTGAGTGGGGCTATCAGGTAAAAAAAAAAAAAAAAAAAGCATTAAGCATCCAACAACAACAAGTCCAGGCAAATGGCTTGCAGCGAGCGCCAATGGCTCAGTTGTGCCCTTGGGCAAGACACCTAACCCACTTTGCCTATAAGGAGTGCGGAAGTGATATTCGCTGCTTGCCTCGATATGTATATGTGTATGCATCAAACTGAAATTTCCCGATTGTGGGAACGAAAAAAGGACTTTCTTCTTCTTCACAGAGGAGACAGTGGTTTAAAGGCATGGAGGAGTCGGAATTGTAATTAGAGACCGCATCATCAATGCAAGTCGGCCAATGTATTCATATCGTTGACGTTCAATCACTAATTAATTTCTTCTAAAACAGGCAGGTTGAAATCGAACTGTGCAGTGCAAACTTTTTCTACCAGCAAATCACCCTTTATCGCCCCTGCAGCAACCGCTGAGCAAGCATTAGGTAAACTTAGCTTTTTACCGAGCGTGCAAGTGCATTTGTGTGTGTGTGTGTGTGTGGTTGTGCATGCAAAGTACTGTAGGCTCCCACTAGTATCTCAAAAGAGCTAAGTCCATAATGGCTGACAGGCAAAACTTTCTTGAAAAATTGATCCTACCACGACCCATATAGCCTGCTCCTGCCAATGTCTGCTGTTGATGTGTCCCTCGGCAAGACACACAAATTTGCCTGAAGCCTCCACTCAGACTCCAAGGCCATATCTTTGTTGAATGAGCAGCCATCTTCCTATGGACCCACCACCTGCAGGAGGATCAGTGAGGGACTGGTGCATTGTAAATTGGGTGGCAGCTCTGATTGCAAATGGAAGAATTGCAAATCGGATTGAAAATTGATAAACAAAGGGTTGAAAATGAAATGAGTTTAGCCATAGGAAGTGTCCCCTCTCTGTGGCAGTCTGTACAACTGTGGCAACTCGACTCCTCCCCTGTTGGAGGTAGTACTGTTAGGCAAAGACATTTTCATCATTGACATTTTCAGTGTTTGATAGACTTTTAGAAGCATTGTATTTTCTAAAATTGAAAATAATAAACAATACTGTTTATTTCTGTGTTTTACATACATTTCTGCATTTTACTGTATTCATGAATTTGCTACTGATCTTCTCAGTAACTATTTATTATCATATGTTTATGTAAACAAAAGCAATTAAACACTAGAATAAATCATCAATACATTCACTAAAATCAAATATCCTATAGAAGAAGTTCTAAGCTCATAACACAACATCAGTGTATGTAGTGTATCAATCTAGTTGTGCTATAATCATCAGCTCAAATGAAAATTGTATAAATTTCTCCTGTGTGAGATCAATGAAGTCTATTTTATCTTATCTTATCAAATTGAGGCTGTTCAGAGCCATTAGGTTATACTCACCGAGGATAAGACATATTTTCTAGCTTACCATCATCATTAGTTGATCAAAAATGGCCTGCCCTATACTGTGACATGTCTTTGAACATGGGCTTCAAGGGCTATTTTTAACAACGTTTGTACATGTGGAAAAAGCAGCAGAAAACAAAGGCACATCACTCAAAGGCTGCAGGGCGAGCGGCGGATAGAGAGGGGCCATAACCTGATATCAGCGTGAAAAATGCCTGCGTCAGGACCACTTTGATTTTTAGCTTTTCACAGTTGTGTTTGTCATCACTTTTGAGGTAATTAAGTTTAGTTTGTGAGTACATGTCTTCATTGTTATCACTCTTACCTCACAACAAGACTCAAATCACGACAGAACATGCAACGTCAGTACAATCCAGCTTGGAATAGGTCCCTGAGAGAAATACATTTTCTATGGGCATCCTGTATACTACTGCATACGGTATAACAATAAAGTAGGAGTACATAACTGTTTTTCTTGCTTTATGAATGCATTTTGTTTGTTTCAACGGAAAAAAAAGTCTTGTTTAAGTCTTGTTCAAGACTTTTTATTTTCATGATTATGAAAATTGAAGGCACCAAAACTATGAATTAACTCAAGTGGAATTATGTACGTACTAAAAGAAAAGTATGAAACAACTGAAAATGTGTCTCATATTCTATGTTCCTCAAAGTAGCACCTTTTGCTCTGATTACTTCTTTGCACTCTCTTGGCATTCTCTTAATGAGCTTCAAGAGGTAGTGACCTGAAATAGTCTTCCAACAGTCTTGAAGGAGTTCCCTTCACTCTCTGCTCCAGCTCATCCCAAACTTCTCTGAATTGGGTTCAGGTCCAGTGACTGTGGAGGTCAGGTCATCTGTACCAGTACCCACCACTATCCTTCTTGGTCAAATAGCCCTTTCACAGCCTGGGTGTGAATCTATAGTCAATAGTCATGGAAAGAAGGGAAACTCATTGAATGAGAAAGTGTGTCCAAACTTTTGGTCTGTACTGTACATATTGATGAAAATAGGTTTAAAAGAAGTCATGTCGGACAAACCCACAAAAATCCGGTGCGTCTAACGCAACCCCTAATTTACTCCTATAATCAGGACTTAAGCAGAAATACGCTGGCTAAAATGTATGGGTATACATTTTAATTTTCTTTTCATTGTAATTTATACATGAAGTAAAATACATGTGTCGAATGGTCATATGTATGCAACGCACCGCAATGAATAGGATTTTTTTTGTCCTATCTAAAACGTGACATATCCAGCTCATCACCGTGGGAAAAACAAAAAAAGGTGTGTCAAAATAAACTTCCGAAAGCTTAACAATAACCAACAACTTGTCCCGTTCACTCACGGAAAACACCATTAGGGATCCCACATCATCACTTTTTCAGCTCATGCAAGAGAAGGCATGGAGTGCTTTCTGCAGGGCATCTCAGTTTGGCCAGAAGGGGGCAGAGCTGGCTGATAGAGAGGATCCATGCATCTGCCTTCCCTTTTGAACCAGAAGAAGAATGGGCATGGATCTATAATGATATATCTTACTAGATTATAGCGGTCCCAATAATTGGCTCAGCGAGCGCCCGCGGAACTGCAGCTTAAATCCACGTGGGCTACCCAGAAAAATGTCCTATAGAACACAATGTAAAATTAAACAGTTCGACCTATAGCTTTCATAAAGGTCGGATTTTGTGTGGATTTCATTGTCTCTTTTTTTTTGTTAAAGCCTTTAGTTTTCTATGAATCCACACTCCTCTCTAGCACTGATCAACAGCCACTGATTGGTCAGAACTTGGCCGTGCCCCTCTGTGGATGCGTACTTGGCGCAAAGCAACATGGGAGATCGTCCACTGAGCAGAACTCGAAGCTTATCTTTTGGTGCCCATGGTTGTCTCATGTGCTACTGAGCAAGGGCGTAGGTTTGCGTGGGGACCATGGGGACATGTCCCCACCAATATTTGGTGAGGACTAAAAAGTCCCCACCAAAATGACATGATGTCCCGTGACCCGGACGGTCCGGGACACATGTCTTCCGTTTGTGCATACGTCGCGCCTCCTCCTCGCCTCCAGAGCAACAGCAGCAGCAGCAGCACGTGACCCGTTCCTCTCTCTGCTGTGATTGGCTGTCTTCTTCAGCGCCAAACTGAAGCACTGAGCGACTGTTTAATTTTTAAAAGTTAGCCAGCGTGAAGCAAG
Source organism: Knipowitschia caucasica (assembly GCA_964034765.1). Lineage (NCBI taxonomy): Eukaryota > Metazoa > Chordata > Actinopteri > Gobiiformes > Gobiidae > Knipowitschia > Knipowitschia caucasica. Next base: position 28,081,168 of record OZ035840.1, read on the forward strand.
TGTTTTTTTTTCGTTCCCTGAGCGTTGTAGCACGTGAGTAATCAGAGGAAAGTACTGTAGATCTATTTCCATTCAAAGTACTTACGTTATTTCTAATCTGTCAGCGCACTGTTTAATGTTCCGAGGAGCTCACACGGCACAGAGACAGAACAGAACTGGCTCCAATAAAGAAACAGGTTGGTTGAAAGGCTGAAAAAATACTTATTGTGCTCTTACTATCCAAAATGTATGAGTGGGTGTGTTGTGGGAATCAGGATAAACTAGGGATAAAAATATTCCACGGATCCACGATTTACAACCTTTATCAGCTGATAATGTGATTTCTGTGAAATGTGTGACAGCGGGCACTTGCTGTTATTTGCTCTAAGCACATTCAAGAGATGCACTCGAATGTGCACGTCCTGGTGCAGCTGCTGCCGCTTTGTAATGACAGCCGCGGCGCTCAGTGAAAGCACAGCTCTAACATGGTACCGAGCTCAGACCATATGCAGACAGAACCATGTTGCAAGTGCGGGTCTCCCTCGTATCTCCCCCGTTTCTCCCCTGTGTCTCTGACATGTCTCTCCCCTGACTCTTCCCAAAGCGCAACCAGCGCTCCCGAAATTAAAGCTCGGATGCGTAAATTTTCCATTGCGTTAACGATGCATGCTGGTTGTGCGCAAAACACACCACAACAGGTCATTTAAGTTTTTATTTTGCATACTTGAGAACCCTGTGAGTCATTACTTGCCTTTTTGGGTTGAGAGTGGAATAAAAAAAAGAAAATATAGAAAAATCCACACTGTTACTTATTGCCAAACTCTTGTTAACTCATTGTATTGAGAAATACTATGTAACTTTTGACATTGGCCAAGTTATATAAATGATTCTGCAGTTCATGTATATGAATGTCTGTTTTTGATTTTCTATACCTTCTTATATAATTTAGAAAAAATGCCACCTCCACAAAAAAAGATAAAAGATATCAGGAGCCTTTTTAACAGTTGGAAAGTAAGTAAGAGAAAGCACAAGTAATAGCAAATTATGAATTGTGATGATTAATCTTCTGTTAACATACATAGGAAACTCAACCAACAAGAGAGAACAATATAGGGAATGTTGAGGTAGAAGCAACAGGCCCTTCAGTGCATCAGGTGAGGTTGGAATTTTGTAGGTATGCATGGGACTATGAATTGTTTTTAGAGATTGATCGTATATGTCAAACAATGTAGTGAGATACTCACTGTAGATTCTAATTCAATATTTTCTCCTCTGTTTTTATTTATTATAGGAAATTGAAAGATCAGAGCATGATTTATTTCAAGTATCGAGAGCAGTTCCTGAACTGTTAGAGCCTCAGGTGAGGGCTATTATGTAGATTTGGATTAGGTTTAAGTCAGTATAGAATGAACGCAACACAAAACTCAGAAGCTCTGATCCAATTGATTTTGTTTTAACTATTAGAAAAAATCCTTAACTGCTTCTCATTCAGTCTACAGCTGAGTTTAGTATAGAAGGCAACACACTATTGCAAATATAGTGTGTGATTACACAACAAATTCTGGGGGAGAAACTCTGGACCCCGTGTCAATGGGTGTAGACTCAGGTCGTAGTGAATGTCCCCACCAAGATTGGAACCAAACCTACACCATTGCTACTGAGCACAAGCCATTGATTTTAATAGGACGCCATCTTGGATGACAGGGGCTTGACTAAGTGCTGGTTGAAGACAAATACAATCTATTGGTATATAAAGCAGGTAAAAACATCGGACTTCGATCCAACTCGATTTACATTGTTTATATTTTTTTAACATGTTTTTAAGGATTCTTTTGCATGTTGAATACAAATGAGTAAAAATAATAGCTGTCCGAAAATGACAAGAACATGAAGCAGTGCACAGGCGAGAACAGAGAGAGTATCTGGTGTAACTTGAAATCTTTCAAATGTACACGTGAATCCTGTGTATGTCTATGTTAGGTGGACATTACATTAGGTGTGTTGCTAGTTGCAAATTGAGGATCACTGCGATGACCATCTCTAGTAAATCAATACAAAATGAAAGTATTTGAGGAATAATGTATGTTTTAATCTGTATTATGCTTCCGGGGGAAAAATAACCCAGATCTGGTTCATCATGGCTCTATGGCTCATAGAAGAGAGGATTGACCAATCAAATGCCTTCAATAACAGTGGAAGCTTCAGCTTGTCTTAGCAACCATCTTAGCAATAGGTTGCGTGTTGAAACACAAGCTAACGCCACAAAAGAATTGCCCATATAAGGAAATTGGCTCTGGTTAGCTTGAGTTCAAATTAGTTCAAATTACTATTATTCTTGCCTATTTTAGAGGAACATGTTTACGTACACTGCCTGAAATTTTCCCACTGCCCACTAAGCAAGCCGACGTTGAATCAACGTAATTTGAACGTCGTTGTCCGACGTAGAATATAGGTCACTGGTGGGTGCAGAATGAAAGTTTTCTCGACGTCGTTTCCCGACGTCACCTCAACCTCCAAATGTTACGTTGATGGCACGTCAATTCAAGGTTTGAATGTGGTACGGAACCGGTCGGGTCTGACGTCCTATCAACGTCTTATATGACCAAAATATTGACGTTTATATGACGTTCGTTTTCAGTCGTTCCCACTAAGCAAGCAGATGTCAAAACAACGTAATTCCAACGTCATCTGGACGTTCATTCAAGGTTGCAATGTGGTACAGAACCGGTCGGGTCCGACGTCCTCTCGACGTCTTATATGACCAAAATATTGACGTTTATATGACGTTCGTTTTCAGTCGTTCCCACTAAGCAAGCAGATGTCAAAACAACGTAATTCCAACGTCATCTGGACGTTCATTCAAGGTTGTAATGTGGTACAGAACCAGTCGGGTCCGACGTCCTCTCGACGTCTTATATGACCAAAATATTGACGTTTATATGACGTCCATTTACAGTCCTATTGACCTCTGTAGAATGACTTAATAGTCGAGACATACTTTTTGCAATAGGCAAGGCAAGTTTATTTGTATAGCACAGTCAAAACAAAAGGAAACTCAAAGCACTGAACAAAAGATAGAAACAATCAAACAAGGCATTACAATTATAAATATTGACAGTAAATTAAAAAGATACAAATAAAATCTCTCAAAAAATCTCTCAGTTGAAGCAGAAACAGAAGTGTTTTAAACCTGGATTTTAACATTGTCAAAGAAGAAGCCTGTCTCACATTTCCAGGAAGACCGTTCCAGATTTTAGCCTTGTGAATCTGAAATGCAGCTATATCATGTTTAGTTCTGACTCTGGGCAATAAACGATAAACACAGCATTCAAAAATCATTAGAACAACTGTAGTAGAAGGATATCAGTCATTATTGCAAATGGAGCTGCATTAAAAATCATGTTTCTCTACATCAAAGTACAAGTTAATCCACACAGGGCACAGTGTTATGAACACTACTGTACTGAACAGTTCATGCCAAAGTAAAAAAACATGATTGTAGCGCCTATGTTTGGATCAGTATTAAAACAGGCACAAGCTACACTCTAGGTTCCCCAGATGTAAAAACACAATCTGAAAGGCAGAAGAATGCATTTATTGAATGTTGATGTTCCAACATGTGTCCTCTCTTGGTCTTCAGTCTCTCATCACAAGGTCCAAGCACAGCACCTGAAAATGTGGAACATGTTTAGTTTCAACATAATGTGGCAAAGTGATATAACAACACATAACTTTCTATTAATGCTTCAAACCACTCAATCCATCACCATGTGATACAAACCTTGGCACTGCACTAGCTCGAGACACTGGAAGACACTCCGTCTGAGAAACTTGGGATAAGGCTTTGGTCATTGGAGTAATTCCATGTAAAAAAACAATTGCAAATGTGCATTTGTTTTGCACTTGGACAAATGAGCCCTGAAAGCTACTTACCCTGTATTACTCTACACATGTTGCATTTCCGAGGGGGCATTTTCCCCTTGTTGCTCTTTTCCCTCATCATGAGTGAGTTGCTGAACAATCTGAGAAAAAGATAGATGTTTTCAAAGAGAATACACCAAATAATGGTTTATTCTAAAAACAACATATTAATACAGAACAACAATCAATGTGTGAGAGTGTGATTCTTACCTTTGAACACCTTCAACACAGTCTGACACCTGTAAGACTCAAACACACATGACACATTAGGAATACACACAGAACATTAGTTATTGCAACAATCATGAAATTATACTCTATGGATTTCACAAAAAATTGACTGCATTAGCAAAGGTAAATGTATTTTAATTATCATATGGCTGGTTTTAATGTTTATAAGAAAAAGTAAGAAATTGAATAGAGTTGCAAGCGCTAGTTAGCTTGCTACCAGCAGATGAATGGATATTTAATATTTGCAGCTAACAATAACAAAAATAACGACTGTAGTGGCTCATTTGAACAGCCACAGTGAGAAGAAGTGAAAGTCTCTGACATTGAAGACCTGGGAAGACATTAAATCCATTTATTAAACAAAGCAATACATGAACATTAAACTCTCTTTCTGCAGCAGGTAACATCTGTGTGCTCCTATGGTCCCACATGGTCCCACACCTGAACTCAACTCCAACTGATGACATCACAGGTGTCTAAATGATGGGAGTGTCCCAAATATTAAAGCTGATCTCCCTGTTTTTAAACTTAGTTTACTAAGTACTGTTGTCTTTTTGCAGTTTATAAACCATTGTGAAATATACAGTAACTTTACATTTTAGAATTGAATTATTATTTTAAAACTCAAGAATCTTAACCTTTTTTAACACATAGTTTGTTGGACAGTCTAACCTAAGAATTCTAATGTGTTAAAAATAGTTTGAAATATGAAAAACAATATCATATTTTAAACTTTAACTTAAAAACACAAAATCATAGGAAAAAGATAACAGATAAGTAATTCCAGATTAAAAGAAGCCGTGCAGATTTGTACATTAGAATAAAAAATATTCAAAAGCAGCTGAGAACAGGTGGGTCTTTAACCTGGATGTAAACAAACTGAGTGTTTCAGCTGATCTGAGGCTTTCTGGGAGTTTGTTCCAGACATGTGGAGCATAGAAGCTGAATGCAGCTTCTCCGTGTCTGGTTCTGACTCTGGACTCGGATCCAGATGACATGAGGGGTTCTGGTTGGTTCATAAGTTATGAACAAGGCACTCAAACAACACTTTTGCACATGTTCGTTAAGGCACAGCAAACAGTGACAATCTTATCTAAAGGCATTAGGTTTTCACCCTCACATTTGAGAAGCATATGCACAGGTACAGTTGAATGTAAGAATTTGAATTTGTTGCGCACAACACCAATCACCCTCTCAACGTGAATTCTGAGATGGAAGGTCTAATCTGAGGCGCATTACAGTCAATAGGACAAGCTGGAAGGGTGAGAGCTTCCTCATCCTTCCTTGAGGCAGCTGCTGGGCCGGCGATGGGGGCTGCTGGGCTTGGGCTGGCGATGGAGGCTGCTGGGCTTGGGCTGGGAGTGATGACTGCTCCAGATGCTGGGTACTGCGCTTTACTTGCCGCTGATATCGCGCTCCATCTGTTTCTTTAACATTATTGTGGCCTAACCGCAAGGATGGTGTCCAGTCAGGGTGATTCTCCAACATCTCATATGATGGTTTACCTAGAACAGAATAATGTATGTAGTCAATGCTTTAAACTGGCAACAAGGTAGCATAATGTCATGAACAGAATCTCAACTATTTTTAGCAATCTCATATAATGGTTTACTTACATCAGATTAATAAGATTATTAAACAATCTGGAATCTAAAGAAATATTAAACAAGAAGGTAACGCTATTCATGGTTTCATAAAAGGGCTCAGGGGGTAGTGGAAACACAAGACAAAAAAAAAGTTTGGGCACCACTGGTTTAGAGAACATAAGAGACAGAGACAAACGCACTTTGAGTGCCCATATTCCACCAACAAGGTAGGATAATGAGCAGAAACTTAAATATTCTTAGTTAACATTAATGGTTGGCCATTAAGCATTTTCATAGAGGCAACAGTTTGTTAGATAGTTAGCTAGGCAGCTAACTTAAGATGCACTTCAGTGTTTGCAACATTAACAGCTAGGTAACCTACACTTCTTAACTTTAAAAAAACAACATAAAGACATTTTAGGACGTACCCGAGTGAAAATGCAGAGAACACACTCTCATCGACTGGGGGTGAGATCGAAAGTAAGGTCCTTTCTTCTTATTGCAGCCAACCAAGCCATCCGGCGTCTCTTCGTCAGGTCAGACACCTGCGCTCCCTGATGTTGTATCCATTTTGGTGGCCTAAAAAATTGTAAACCGTTGTTCCTACGTTTTCCTTTCTTATTGTGTGAGGTACTGGAGCAGTTTTTCACACAGCAATGAGCTCCAGGCATGGTAAAACAGAAATAGCGACGACCTCCTTTGCTACCGAGTTAACAACAACAAGTGTTTGCCGCTGGGATCCTACCAACATGGCGGAGACGGGGAGGGGCTCTGTGCTATGACGTCAGCTCCTCACTCTCAATAGAGATATCTCACGTGACGTCACGATGCCTCGAACTCGCAGGGCATCCGCCATACTGGAGGACAAGCAAACGCTGTATGATAGTGGCGTGCACCCGGGACCGCATACACATGTTCTAAATGTTTGCCGTTTTTGGCTGCAGCAAAAGGAGAGACAGGGAAAATAAGTTGTGTTACCGACTGCCAGCCGTCCTTACTTCACACGGCTCAAAAACAGAAGAAATCTCAAAGAAACGAGAGAGAAATGGCACAACCATAAGCAACAACAAAAAACTAATAGCCCCCAGAGCGCCCGAATATGCTCGGATCATTTCATTTCTGCTAAGTGAAATCAATTTGATGGCGGATTTAGTGTTATTCCGAAACAAACAGAAGTTTAAGGATAAAACATATCTGTCTGACTGCAACGTGGGGTTGCTCCATAGACTGTAGCTTAGCTTGTAGCATAGCTGTTATATATTTGGTCTCACACAGGACCTCACCCGGTTCACAGGGTATCTGACTTACCGAAGGCCAGCAGACATGTGAACGACTGAGCCGTGCTCCAGGGTGCCCCGTACTAGTATTTATTAATAAAATATACGGCTCCTCACAGTAGACGCAGAAAGCTCCATTGATTTGAATGTAATCTCATTATTTCCACTGCAGTGTAGCCACACATAGATCCATGGTGTAACAATAAACACATTAAATGTTAATCGGAGAATACATTATACATATACATTCTTAATACACGTGCACAGAGGTTTTTAGAATTTTCTGTTCACGTTTTTATGAAAAAACACTGTTTTAATGCGACAATATGCGACCGCGGTAAACCTGGATGTAACGATAAACATTAATAATACATTTTAGGACGCATTTTCAGAGGATCTGATTCATGACTTTAGGTTGAGTATATATTTGGGTCACTAACTGCTGAAGTTTCGAATTCTCTGTTCAGTTTTCATGTAGTTCGAGAGAGTTCTAGTTTTGAACGTCCAGTTATAGATAGCTAGCAGGGCTGTTACTCGCCGAGGTTGTCCTCCAGTATGGCTGCCGTGGCTGCTAGTCACGTGACCGTAGGATCCCTCTATAGATTCATGCACTGGCAATTCAAAATACAGATAATATACAAAATATACTTAACAAAATCCACGTATACGTGAGAAAACAACTTACTTTCTGTCTCCAACTCTTTTCAATGTGGAAATGATACATCTATATCTAAAAACTGTGCAGACTGTGTACTTACTAGAGAGGGTGATTCCAAGTAGCTAAATAAAGCAGGGCAGCGACAGAGGTACAGATTCAACGTCATATCAACGTCTGGGAAGGCATTACTTTACGTCCAGATTCACACCTTACGTCGTTTAGACGTGGAAAACAGGTCCTCGACCGAGCGACTCACGTGTCAGGCTGTAAAGCCTAAGTTATACTCGCGCGGCGCATAAGTGTGCGTCGGTTGTTTAGGGTGTTATGTATTATTTTGTCACAGTAGTCTGGATAAATGCCTGGCCGTGGTGTAGCGGTTGCGTAAGGAGACTTCAGTCCCAACGACGCAGGTTCAAATCCCCGTCGGAAAACTTTTGACTTTTTACTTTTTAGCGAACAATTTTTCTGTTTGGTTAAAAACGAATAAACACTCAACATAAGATTATGTAGTGGCTAATAATAAAACTTGTGAACCCATGCATTTGCATACAATCTCAAGTGCTCACCCCTTATTTGCAAACTTGAGATTGTTAGCACAACAAATGCATACATTCACAAGTTTTATTATTAGCCACTACGTAATCCTATGTTGAGTGTTTATTAGTCTTTAACCAAACAGAAAGAAATTGTTCGTTAAAAATCAAAACAAATATGTAAAGATAATAATACACACACGTGGGCTCGAACTCACGTAACCAAGGCTGCACACATTTGCTTAACCACTACACTACCGTCAGGTACACTGAGATCGCTTCACAGCCTATATATTCTATTGCTAGATCAAGACGTACTGCGTCGGTCAGCCGATGACCTGTTTTCGACGTCTAAGGGAGGTCGGGATTGAACGTCATATCCACGTATATGGGAGGTCATTGTTTTACGTCCAGATGCGCACCTTGCACAGACGTCGTTTGGACGTAAATAAAAGGTCACGACCGACCGACGCGATATTGACGTGATCTGGAGGTTGAGTGGACGTCGGATGTTTAGTGGGTGCGGGACAAATATAGGATCTCTTAATCTTACACGTTTAAAATTATTAATGTCAACTTTGTAACAGCTGAAGAAGAAAAGTTATTTGTACATAAAACCTCTTTTCATCCAGTGTAGATAAACCACAGGGCAAAACATTTTAGCAAGTCAAGCTTCAGAGCTGGAGTTGTCACAGATTTCACAGAAGCTTTGAGCAGTGAATTATCTTGGGCCTGGCAGAGCTGCAGTGAAGCATGAAAACACATTGAGAATGATATTGCTTCGTATTATCCTCAGATGACAATGCTAATGGGTGCGAGCTTTCTTCCGGCGAGCTGCCAGGAGGGATGCGGTAAACCTGACAGGCGGGTCGTATCAGGGTGACAACAAACATTGCCCCCTTCAGGTGTTCGGTTGCCACGCTCCATCTGTGTCGGCTAATTACCCGAGTCGCCATGGAGACCAGAGGAGCAGGGCATCCCCAAGTCCGGTGACAGCTATCTGGGAATTCCCATTTGGAGCTGTCCGAGGTGCTGATGTCTGCACCTCTGTCTTCTTTCAAAGACTTAAATAACTTAAAATGGGGGACCTACATCTTTTCATTGATAATGTAAATAATAGTTTAATAATGTGAAGTAAAGTGTTACAAAGTAAATGAACATATTATTGAGTCATTGCAGTCTTCATCAATTAGAAAACATGTTTTGCATACTTGTAAGAAATACCCTTGTGAGTCACTATTTGACACTTTGAACATAAGCTTAATGGAGCCAGTTTACATTTGTTCCATAAGCATATGGCATTAGCTTTACACAGCAGCAGACATGAATATGATAATACACTTGATTTTCCCACAGTAAAGGAGGTTAAGGAAGTAGACATTTTAAAATCCACATGACTTGTTGCTACCTATCTCAAAACCTTTGCAACACCATTAATGTTCACATGTGTAGTCACTAGCACATCCACAGAGGAGCTTTTCACACACAACAACGACTCAGGGTGGATGACCTCTGCAGCTGTCAATCAGCCTCATATAGCCAGGGCTCTTATGCAATAGTTGAAATGTTTTTTTTTTTGTTCTATTTAGATAAAGACAATGTGTGGCTGATTTACTTGAAGGAAAAAGGACTGTACTGTACTGTACTGAATATAGGCATATACAGTATATGTCGTTATGCCTATATCAGTACAGTACAGTACAATACTTTTGAAACCATATCATGTATGGACAAAACCAGGTCGGTAAATGTTTCTGTCTGCATGCACCCGAAAAACAAATCCATTTCACCTGAGAGAATTGTAATGTACGCGCCAGGCCTGATGGTAGCGCTTTGAGGCTATGACAGGCAATACTAAATCTGACAAATTAACGTGCAGCAACACTCTCCTCCCTCGGTAATGAAAAAAAAAAACAGCAACAGTGCTAACTCGTGTCATATCTTTGGGGGGAGCAGGGACTTGATTTAGCAGACTACCTAAGTGCCAGTCGTAAACTTTTATGGAATTTTTCAAACAGTTTTTTGTGTTGACATCTAGCGTCGGTACAGATCAGTAAAATGCTGGAACTCAATTCATTTCTGACATGGAAGCTAACAATTAAGGTGAGCAGCATGATCCAAGTCTCACTTGAATCTCGATACTTAGTCTCAGACAGAACGAATATTCAAAATATGTTTGGTGCTATTTGTGACCATCTGACAATCTGCGGCATGTATTCAACTGCTTTCTATTACTGTATAAAGTTTCTTTTCTTTTCAAACACCCAAGACAATCTTTATTTTACCATTACAAATATGATTGCCAATCAAATAGTTGCATTGTTTTTTCACTGAAATGATCAATTAGTCATTCCAAAACTCCAACATGTATTCAACTAGTGATAGTGTATTAAAACCCTTAACATGTACAACTACAGACTTTGTACTTTTGCGGATTGCAATTCAAAAAACAAGTCATAAAGGTTGGAACTGAATCAACAACATTTAAATATATACTGTAGGCACCGGTGCAAAGAGAATCTGGTATTATCACTGAACAATATGTGCAATTGTATTTAAACCAAACAAGCGTATGGTCACATTGAGTCATATTGTTAAAGGTTCATTATTTCTTACTTCAAAACAGTTCAATTAATGTTTGTTATACTATATTGCAATCTAGAGTAGCTTGTCCACATTGAGAGGCCAGGAGAGGGCAACTGCTCCATAATGTGGCTAATAAAACTAGGAAAATGAGGCATAATATGAAGACTACTTTGTGCCATCTGTTGGTCAGTGTCATCCAATTACGTAAATCTTTTTCCCTCAGTACTTGTGGTTCATCCATAAGCTATCATAGGCACTAGTGCACGTGCTGAAGCAGGATGTAGCGTGTATACGTACATGAGTCTTTCAGAGCATATGGATGAAAGCAAGACCACATCGCAACTTATCATGTATTAACCATGTGTGTATATAATTTATATTTCAGAATCAGATTCCTTTTTATTTCCATGTGAGTAACAGGAAGTTACAAACTAGGAAATTGCTTTGGCTCTCGGTAGCCTTGGCTCTTCAGCTCCTTGCCAGACTGAAGCCTCTGTGCTAGCTCAAACTAGCTTGTATACTGATATCTAGTGGACAAATGAAATCATTGTTGCTTCTTAATAGCAGGAGTTCATATTGTTTCCCCTAACTTAAGTGTTCAAGAAATATCATTATCCTCATTATTAATTAAGTTTGTCCTTTGATATTGTATATTGATAATTAAGCCTTAAACCAAAATGTGAGGTCTTAGATAGAATACTTGATTACTAAGAAATTTGATAGCTGCCGCTCTAGACACATCATTCATCATATTCACATTAACTGACTGTAGATACAATTAATTAAACATGACTCATCGATACAATAAATTCAGACAAAAGGGATTTAGAATCATGATGTTTCATTATGAGTTCATGGCTAATTATGTGTAGACGTGTTTCATGATTAAAGAAAAGTTATGATCATGAGGAGGTTTTGTTAGCCTGGTCCATAGTACAAATGACATTTCGTACTAAGGTCTGGAGGTGCTCCATTGAGCTCCGTTTACAGGTGGGAGGGGTTAACTCCTTTTGCAGATTGAAACAATCGGATCTGAGTTTACCGTGACGTATGTAGTGAGTCCAAGTGAGTCGTTAGCATTTAGCATATAGCCTAGCCATCTCCTTTGCCGCTAACGGAACCTGTGGGGAGTAGCGCCACACTTTTTACCAGCAATTGCATTTGCTAAACATTACCCTTGCTCCGGCTTCAATTTCTTGATAGAACCAGACCGGATTACTTTACTATCGCATTTTTTGCCATTGCCAAACTACAACCTGCCTGTTTGACGCAAACTCTTGACATCACCCACAACTAACTACAACACCTGCCTTCCGCGCTCTCTGAATGGTCGGTCGAAATTCAACCGATTGTAATCGTTAACATGGGGACCAGACCCAGAGGTTACATGCAGGGAAATGATGATTGAACGGAGTGTACGGATGGCTAAGGCCAGGCTAAGGTTTTATGAGTCATGAGGAGGTTTTTAAATGACTCCTCACAAGGGCGACAGTAGCTCAGTTGATAGAGCACTGGTCTTTGAACCTAATGGTCGTGGGTTCAAACCCACCATGACCCATGTCGACACTGAACCCCACATCGCCTAAAGCCGGCGCTGAAAGACCAAGGCCAGACCACCTGCAGGAGGATCAGCAAGGGACTGGTGCATTGAGATTTGGGTAGCAGCTCTGGTTGATACCCCCCCGTCCCAGAAATGGATTAGTAAAGGGTAGAACATGATAGAACATGACTCCTCACCCTAATCATTAGCATTAAGTGATGAATCACTGTGAGTCATGATGAATTAATGCATTACTTGATGTTATAAAGTGTCACTATCCAGGTCACCAACGTTACTTTAAGGACCTAGTTCAATGTATACAATACAATACAATGTATCAACTGTTTGTTCTTTTTGAGACCCAGCAGAGGCCTGGAGAAGAGAATTAGACACATATCAGTGCACCTACAGCACCGCAGACAAGCACCATCAGGATCCTGGATAGAGGTTTGTCTGCTCTGCTCTACTCTTCAACACTACATTGGGAAACAATCTAACTGCTACAGACCATGACCCTTTCATTCAAGAGAATATCTCCAGTTCAATTCCTCTTTAGCTATCTCTAATCTCTTTCAGAAGTTGTTTACATAAACTGGCACCACTTATGTAGAAAAGCACAAGATCACTCATGAATCAGCGGTCCACATATACCACACAGCGGGCCATCCAGTACGGTAATATCATAAGCCCTGTCCTCAAAGGCTGGGCGGGCAGTGGAGGAATGCAAATAGACACACGCCTGGGGGAATATTGAGGATTGCCAAGGAATGATCCGTCAGTTTAATTGCATACGAGAGCAGGAGTAAGGGATGCGCTCATACATATTTGTGTATTATTAGTCACACATTGAGGATTAACAGTGTATGTTATAGAGCATATGTCATTAGGCAGTCCACTGTACGACCGTTAGAAAACTGGAATATGAGCTTCTGGGGATATGTGAATATGGCTCATTTAAGGTGGAATCTGAAATGAATGTGATTTAAAGACCAGAATGTCTTTTTCACAACATCAGTGTGACGACAATGATACAATACTTACAATGATGAGTTTTTAATCTCTTTCAGATCCCATAGTTATTAGGACAATAACTATAACAAAGATGTTTTACATGGCAGATAACCTTTAATTGTTAATTTTACATAGATGCACATAGTTAAAAGATAGTATGAAGTGAGGTATATATCATATAATCTTAAAGATTTTTGAGTTGATCTCAACAATAGTAAATTGATTGTAATTGATTTTTTGTCAAAATGTGTCAGTAAAGCCTTCGGTTCCAACATGTATTTATGTTTTTTGAATTTAGCAAATACTATTGTTAACAATTTAATGAATGTTTTAAATATGTATAATTTTGATTTGTTGGTACAATACTAACTTCTAACACTATTGTCTATTAATTTTTTTTTTTAAATATAATATTTGTTTAACAATGCTTTGCCCCCTAACAAAGATCTATTAGGAGGCAACCCAAAACAATAAGGTTAATAAAAAAGGGTTTAATCGATCCTTCACCTATAGACTTATAATTTGGATCAACACACAGCTACAAATAAACAATAAAAAATCCCAATAGATATATTATCATTAATCATATAAAAACGTCTAAGTTCGTCACAGACAAATTCATAGAATAAGTCGAGAATAATTCATCAACCGTACAAACTCACCAGCTCTGATGGCAAATAAACCACTCTATCAAACTGACAGCACCCTAACGTGTCTAATAATTAATACATTTTTAATAACCAGAAAACAATACTTCATGCATGTAAGCAGATGGCAGTGGTGCGTTTAGGAGGCTGTCGGAACTTTTCCACTCAACTAAACATATAACGCTCCATGACACTGTTGTGGAATTACATACCCCAATAAAGGAAAAAGCTGGAAAGGTATTTGTCTTAAATCAAAGATGTAAACACATTTATTTTACACATATATATGCGGAGAGCAACATACAGTCTTGCATCGTGAGCTCTGCCGGGGCCAGTCCCAGGTCCCCGTTTACATAGGCAACACATGAAAGACAGTCACGCCCACAAAAGGTGGGAGGGGTCACAGTTTGAGACGGGCATCCAGATGGCGGGGCGCCTTGCCTGGTGAGAGACAATCTTTGTGCCATGGAGATGCAAACAGAAGGGACAATAGACATGCAGAATGTAAAAGGGGCAAAGGTGAGATAGTAATTTGCGTCATGTCTGTCAATGCAGGGGGGAGACCGGTTCCTTCCTGTAGGTTAATTGAATAGAACAGCGGGGGGTGAGTTGGCGTCCTTGAGGCTAACCAGCTTGCCATAACAACACCAATTAGTAAAGTAAATAACAGCCAGGGCAGCGCAGGCAACTCCGCAGTGGTTTTCTTCAGCCAAGTCCCCGATGTCTTATCAAAGAAGATTATTTTTACTGTTTCAAGTTGAGAATCAGAGCAGCAGATTTAACACATCAATGCTCCGGCTATCCTCCTTTCTACAGTAACAAGAGAAACACTACCAACCAGACCCCCCACCCCCCCGCCGCAAAGGAGCCCGGAGAAAGCATCATCTTATTCTCTGACACTGTAGTGTATAGGATGTTTTACAGAAGCCTAGGGGAATACAGGGCTCAACATTAACGGTTCTCCGCTTGCCCCGGAGCAACTAAAGATTTGGGACGGACAAGTGCGCTTTCTTAGCAAGTCGTCCGATCGGGCAAGTAATGTTTAACTCATTCAGGCCGGGAACGCATTTCCGCATTTCTATCTCTAGAGCAGGGAGCAGAGCATAATACATCCATGGAGCGAACACGTCTGTTTATCTTTTTTTGACCAATTCTCTTCACTGGTCAATTCTCTTGACCAATGAAATGCATCAGGAGCTACCAGGGATGAGATTTTTCCGCAAATCCTCAATTTATAACTTTTTCGCGCTGAAAATTTTATTTCTGTGAAATGTGTGGCCGCTGGCACTTTCTGTTGTTTGCCGTAGATCAGTCGAACGGGATTCCACATCCTATGTTCTGACCCGAGGCAGCTGCGGCCGCTTTGTAATGACAGCGGCTCTTTTTTGCCACTTTGACAACAGCTCAGCGAATGCACAGCCCGTAATGTAGTCTTCAAAATGTAAAGAGCGCGGCCCATAAACATGCAGACAGGACCATCCCCAGCTTGTTGCAAGTCTCCCCCACGTCTCCTAAACAGGGCACAACCATAACTCACAACATTTATGCTCGGGTATCTACATTTTTCCTTGCATTAAGCGTGCATTTTGATTGTGCTCAAAAGCAATATGTTCTGAACAACTCAAACAAAACACACCACATACAATATTGGGGCAAGTAACTTTTTACATTGGGCAAGTAAAAAGAAACGGCAAGTGGCTGACAAAGCTTAATGTCAAGGCCTGGGGAATGGCTTTAACAGACCAAACAGGAGCATCGAATAGAATATAAAAAAGAAACAATCGTGTGCCTCAGTCACCGTGTGGCTGTCCACACAGTGGGAGGTGGGTGTTGGGTCAGGGACTGTTTGGGTAGGTGTATGGTCTGAGCGTATGTGTTTGTCTTATATCAGCATGTGGTTTGGGCATGTCTCTTGCACACGCTTAAGTAGGCGTTCCCACTGGAGAGGATGGTTCTTTCCTAAAATTTGTGAAAATGCCCCTATATATCATATTTTTCGCACCATTAGATGCAACTGATTATGAGGCGCACTTGATTTTGAGGCGCACTATCAAATTAGGCATTTATCTTCATTCGTAAGGCACACAGGATTATAGGGTGCACCATATACCAATACCATAGCAAACACAACATAATTTACTCAATTATGATATTATGAAGGAAATATGAAGTTAATATGGAGGCATGTTTGAAGGCACCAGTATAACATCTTGGCAAGCCCAAACCTGCCTTTCTGCCATTTAGTTTTCAGTCAATAACCTAAACATATTATTAGATCCCAACAGTGCAGCCTGGGTGCACACTGTGTGGCTGGATCCGTAATGTTAGCAATGACAAGTCTTGAGTCGGTCAGCCAGAGCAGGGGACAGAGGAGCTGTGCTTGAGCCCTGGGCAGCAGCAGCCGATAGCTTATCTGTGTTCAGCACGGCATTCAAGCATCCACAGAACCACTGCTGTCTATAGGGCTAACAACGTTTTTCACTTTTATAACAAGAAGACACATGCTGAGTCAAAGCGGTGTGAAATGTTGTCCATGTACAATAATAGAGGTGTGCTTAAATGTTGAAGTATGGATTTGTGGGCGGCTGAAATGATAGTATGACATCACCAGTGCCATTTGGAATATTTTGTGTATCACTATTTGACAGAATGTTAATAGCGGGGTGCACATAACTTTTACTGTGAGGTTCTCAGATGAGTACCAGGAGATGGTGTTTGGTACTCACTCCATTTGTCGCGTGGTTCTTGATCGAGATTTTATACTTGCTTCTTTTTAATGCTAAAGTTTAGATCAGCTCAGGTAATCCACTCAATCCAAGTCAAATAATAATTCACAGGTCTCTTTCTTAAAAATGCAAAACAAAACAAAAAATCAAACAATGTTCTGTTTGATAAAACAGACGAGCTCGGAGTCCAGTGCTTAGGTGGGTTTATTTTCTATTCTCCCAGAGTGCAAAAAAATGGTGAAGGCAATGCAGAGCGTATTTACAATGAAATTATCACACAAAAAAACAAGTTCACACTGACACATAGGTCACCTTTAAGTTTCAAGTTACCTCCTTTGTAACCAGAGGCAGAATGTGCCTAACACGGCTCCTGGCCCCTCCCACTGAGAAATTTTTTTTGGTTGAAATTACATTACATCACATCATTATACTCTCAAAACATGTACATTTAATTGCACACATCACATGGGCATAATTCCCATTTAACCCACCAGGAAATAGTGTCCTGGTTCGATCCTTGTCACAGACCCAGAGGAGCGCGACAGACCGGTAAATGTGTGTGTAAATGTATGCTTGAATGTGAGCACTTGTGGCGAACTAGAAACTAGGGTAGGGACGGACGAGAGAATGAATGAGGCGTGTGTGGATGTTACTTATGAATGGAACGGAAAAAAGGTGCGTTAGTGTGGAATGGCGTGTGTGTGTGCGTGCAGGTGTGTGTGCGTGACAGTGTGTGTGTGCCGTTGTGTGCGTGCGCCGGTGTGTGCCGGTGTGTGTGTGTGGCGCGTGCGGCATGAAAGTCAGCCATCAGTATAAAACTATATTCGCGCACCTAGCTAGAGACGGACCGCTCCATCACACTGACATTGCAACACGCCTGGACTGGTCTATGTGATGTACGCAAAGGCGCTTACAAACTCAAGTGATAGTACGCATTTCAGGGCGACAGTAGCTCAGTTGGTAGAGCATTGACCTTTGAGCCAAAGGGTCGTGTGTTCGAGCCTGACCTTCACCATTGACTCCCACTGTCTGCTGTCGTTGTGTCCTTGGCAAGACACTTAACCTCTAGGAACACCAGCCACAGTGGGGCGGCTGCAGCTGTGTCCTTAGGCAAGACACTTCACCCCCATTGCCTAGAATGAGTCTGGTGTGTGTGTGAATGGTTGGTGGTGGTCGGAGGGGCCGATGGCGCATACTGGTTGCCTCGCTTCTGTCAGTGTGCCCCAGGGCAGCTGTGGCTACAGTAGTAGTTTATTACCACTGTGTTTGGAGTGAAAGAATAATGACATGTAAAGCATCTTGTGTGAGTGTGTGAGGAAGAACACAGCTAATGCTATTGGGGCTAAGCTAACTTATGTTCCGACAAATTTTGGGCGTTGAAGACTCGGCACGTCACTAATCTTTTCACTTTGTGAGCAATACTGAACTTCTAAAGAAGAAATGTCTAAGGCTAGGAGCGCCATGGAAGTTGAGCTGGCGGACATCAAGAAATCTCTCAACTTTATGTCGAGCGAACTCACAAACATCTCAGAGCAACAGAAAACTATTGTTGATCTCATGAAAGAAGTAAAAGAACTAAAAATCCAAAACGAGGAAAAGGACAAAAGAATCTACGCTTTAGAGAACCGTCTGGCGGACCTGGAGCAATACACCAGGATCAATGACATTATTGTTACGGGTCTGGAAATCAAACCGCGGACATACGCGCGAGCCGTAGCATCAGAGGGGGAGCCAACAGAGCCAGACCTGGACTCAGTGGAGCTGCAGGTGCTGAGATTCCTAAACAAGAAGGGAATATCCGTTTCAAATGAGGATATCGAGGCTTGCCACATCTTACCGCGCAGAGACAAACAGAAACCAGCAACAGTCATAATGAGGTTCGTCAATAGAAAAAAGAAAAGTGCCTTACTGAGACAAGGGCGGAAGCTCAAAGGCTCTAATGTTTATATTAACGAACATCTGACAAAAAAAAATGCAGACATCGCCAGGGCAGCCCGTTTTCTCAGGAAACAAAAGAAAATCCAGTCGACATGGACCTCAAACTGCAGAGTTTACATAAAACTACAGGGGACACCAGAGGAGGCCAAAACCATATGGATCAGAGAGCTACAGGATCTGGACAAGTTCAGCTAAGTCATTCTTCAAAGGTAAAACACAAATTCATGTATGTAACATCTCCTAATCAGAAGAATGGCTGATACGAACACACATAGGATCAGCAGTACACGGATTATCAACAATAATGATCCAAAGCAATTGGAACTGGACCTGAATGTAGAATTATATTATGAAGATGAAACGAGCTTAAATGACTTGACTCTAGATATTGACCCAGATGTCAACTTCTACAAAAGCATAAACCATGTAAACTGTCAATATTACCACGAACAACAAGTACAGACACTTATTAAAACTGGAGATGAAGTTTTATCAATAATACATCTAAATGCAAGAAGTTTAAATGCAAATTTTGACAATATTGTACATTTTCTGCATGAACTTGAGTGGAGTTTTGATGTTATTGCTATCTCAGAGACTTGGCTTAAAGGAAATAATAAAAACAACTATGTGATTGTGGGATACGAAATGTTTAGACAAGACAGGGTGTGTAAGGGTGGTGGTGGGGTGGCACTTTATATAAGTAATAAGTTGCACGGGCGAATTGTGGAAAATATGACTACTGTTGTAGACAATGTAATGGAATGTGTGACATTTGAAATAGAAAGGATAAATAGGAAAAACATACTCATCAGTTGCATATATAGGCCGCCTGGATCAAATACAGAACCTTTTATTGATCATATCGATAAATTGTTTGCCAATATGGAATCAAAGGAGGTCTTCATCTGTGGTGATTACAATCTGGACTTACTCAAAACAGACTCTCACTCACCCACAGAAAGCTTTATTCATACATTATATAGTAATTCATTTTATCCCAAAATTACCAGACCCACCAGAATAACTCAAAATAGACAGTCTCTAATTGACAACATATTCACAAATGTTCTCCAAGATATGACTAGTGGAATAATCATAAATGACTTATCTGATCATTTGCCAATTTTTGTAATGTTTAAAACTGATCTTAAAAGAAAGGATCAAGAAGAATTGAACATACAATATGTACGAGTCAAAAATGAGGAAAATAAACAGAAATTCAGAACAAGCTTGCTAAATTATAACTGCTACAGTATTTTAAATCAGTCAGAAGTAGATTTAGCATATAAACAATTTATTGAAATCTTTAAGACTCTGTATAATCAGCACTGCCCCCTAGTGGTCTGTACAAAGAAACAAAGAAAGAGAGCTCCTTGGATGACCACAGGGTTACTGCGAGCTTGCAAAAAGAAAAACATCTTATACAAAAACTTTATATCAAAAAATACAATTGAATCAGAAAGCAAATATAAAAAATATAAGAATAAATTGATAAACATAATAAGACATTGCAAGAAACATTATTACCAATGTCTATTGGACGAGAACAAGAACAACATGAAAACAATGTGGAATGCACTTAATACTATTATAAATAAAAAGTCCAAAAACATATGTTTACCAAAGTACTTCATCAACAAAGGTAAAGAGGTAAACAATTCTGAGGAAATTGTTGAGGAACTAAATTCTTTTTTTGTAAACATCGGGCCAGAATTGGCAGCAGAAATCAAACCAAATAATGCTAAACCTGAGGAAGAAACCCCGACCAACACAAACTCTTTTTTTCTCACTGCAACAAATGAAAACGAAATAATAGATATTGTAAAAAATATGAAAGCCAAAACATCTTTAGACTCTGATGATCTAGACACTACAATAATCAAAGAAGTAATTGGTGAAATCTCAAAACCTTTAACACATATCTTTAATTTATCATTCACCACTGGGACATTTCCATCCGGCATGAAAACTGCCAAAGTTATTCCCATCTACAAAACTGGAGATAAGCATGACTTTTCTAATTACCGGCCTATCTCAATCTTACCGCAGCTCTCTAAAATTTTGGAAAAACTGTTTGCAAGTAGAATGGACACATTTATTGAAAAATACAAACTACTACATAACAACCAATTTGGCTTTAGAAAAAATAGATCCACTGAACTCGCTCTTGTTGATCTAATAGAAAACATAACCAATGACATAGACAAGAAGAAATACGTGATAGGGATATTCATCGATCTAAAAAAAGCATTTGATACCATTGATCACAACATACTAATAGAAAAAATGGAAAAAAATGGTTTTAGAAGGATTGCATTAAATTGGATCAAATCCTATCTAACTAATAGGGAACAATATCTACAAATAGGAGACCATAAATCAACTTACAAGACAATCCTCTGCGGAGTTCCTCAAGGCTCTGTACTAGGACCTAAATTGTTCTTACTTTACATCAATGATTTATGTTTAATTTCAACAAAATTAAAATTTGTGCTATTTGCAGACGACACAACAATAACATGCTCAGGAGACGATCTACAACAAATAAAAACACTGGTTACCACAGAAATGAAACGACTGAAAACATGGTTTGAAATTAATAAAATGTCACTTAATATCAAGAAAACAAAATGTATTATTTTTGGAAATAAAGATGTCAAATCTGACACTAAAATATTTATTGATACTATTGAAATTGAAAGAGTAAACACATTTAAATTCCTGGGAGTGACCCTTGATAATAAGTTATGTTGGAAACCCCATATCACAAATATAAAATCAAAAATAGCTAAAAGTATTGCAATTCTCTGTAAAGCAAGACATTTCCTGGACCAACATTCTCTGAACATATTGTATGCATCTTTAATTCTGCCTTATTTGAGTTATGGGGCCCAAGTATGGGGACACTCATACAAAACTAACACAGATCCACTATTCAAATTACAGAAAAAAGCTGTGAGAATAATTCATAGAGCAGGCTATTGTGAACACACTAATGTGCTTTTTCTCAAATCCAAAATACTAAAGTTCACTGACTTGGTTAACTTCAAAACACTTCAACTATTGTACAAAGCAAGGCGTCAACAACTGCCAGAAAACATACAATGTATGTTCACTAATAGAGAAGGGAACTATAATCTAAGGAATACTCAAAATTTTAAAAAACACTTTTCCAGGACAACACCTAAAAAAATGTGTATTACACGATGTGGAGTTGATCTATGGAATAGTCTAAACGATGATTTAAAAAGCTGTGTAAATATCTATGTTTTCAAGAGGTTATACAAGCAATTAATTTACAAACAATATGCTGATCAAGGGTAAAACTGAAAGCTCAATTTGAATAAATTTCAAGGATCAAACTACATCGAGATCTCTTGTACCAAATGCGATTTAGCCACTGATGATCATTTCAATCATATAGATAAATAATTGCAATTTTATAGTAAACTACAAAAGTAACAGCTCAGAGACCATCACTAATAATTAGTAATCTAATCTTGTTGTATCTTTAAACACTCAAATGTATAGAACTCGTCATATATTGTAATGTTACACACAACATATAGAAAAATCAACAACTGTCACACAAAACACTGAATGGAGAAAGGGGTAGGAGTTTATAAGTCCCCACTTCTTCCTACTCCTTTTTGAGCACTTTCAAGCACTCAGCACTGATGTATGTGCTTATTTGTTACAACATTATTCTGTATAAATGTATGTAACATGTTCATACTAAGATTGCTCAAATAAATAAATAAATAAATAAAAAAAAATAAAAAAATCTTTGAGTGTCCAGAAAAGCGCTATATAAAACCGATGCATTAGTATTATTTCTGATATTTGTCGCGCATGCGTATCTGCGTACCACTTATGTGCAACCCTGGTTATTAGTATGAGTGTATTTCATATAAAAGCTGGATACCATTTGACAATTGCAGCTGTGAAAGTTTTAGAATGTTGTTAAGAACTTTTTCACTTTTCACTCAAACACCAATAGCAGAGCTCAAGTGCATGACTTTCTGTATCTATGTTTCTGCTTCTTGTATCTATTATGATCAATGGACATGATATTACTAGCTTTAGCAATCACTGAGAAAGCATGTATAAATGGCTATCGTTCAGATGATCAGTCCGGGACCTAGTTTTCACAATGGACGGGAGTATGTGTCTATTTTGTAATCATGAACTTTTTCCGTCCCATTTTATCTCCGCATTTCAAGTCGCACAAAGTATCATGGACTATGGTGCACAGACTTGAATAGACACACAGAACTTGCTGGACTATAGCGCCCTGTTTATTATCGAGAGAGTAGCTCAGTTGGTAGAGCACTGGCCTTTAGGCCTGAAGGTTGTGGGTTCGAGCCCACCATAAGACCTACTTCACGACTCCCACTGATGACTGCTGTCGTTGTGTCCTTGGGCAAGACACTTAACTCCACTTTGTGGTGCTCTGTGCAGCTCTGACTGCCACCCCCCTGACCCAGAAATGGATTAAGGCCTCAGCTGTCAAGGGTTTGGATTGGTTTCAAAAGAACTTGTGGGGGCGGGTCTAACTGGTGCTTGCATTTTGAAAGAACAGCATCCTTTTAGTTTACTTCTAATGGATTGAATACAAGTATTTAGAGATGCTATAGTAGATGCTATGGAAGAAACATGTACAATACTGCAGAGGCTCAGAACTCCAGCCAATCTAGTTTTGTAATGTATTGAATACGGCACCCACCTTGCCTATATTTAATTGTGGCGCTGGAGTGGTTGGAGGACCCAGCAATGACTCAGACGGGCACAAGGACAAAGCTGCCAATCTCTCAAACAAAAAGGGAAAAACAAATATTTTCCAAGCGTCTGGAACTACTCAAATGAGAACCAATGCATTATAATTATAATATAATTCACCAATCAACTATGCTATACAATGGTCCCTCGTATATTGTGGGGGTTACTAAAAATAATTTAAAACTGCAAAGAAGCAGCTATATGTTTTAAGGTTCAATACCTCTCACCACACACTTTATACACTAACCACCTGAACCCAAAACTGCTGAGGTGTAATTGTCAAAACATCAAACCTGTTCGTCGTAGGCCTGAGTGCTGCTCTCACTGTAAAAATCTGTGCATACACTGTTAACTGAATTAAAGGTGACTGTCATGTTAAACTAGCGATTATAAGATGTTGTATGTAGGAAGGCAACAAAATTGCACACTGAAACATCCTCGACAAAGTGAGACTACAAAAGGTGGTCCACTATGGAGCTATTATTGTTTCAATAATATTTGTGCGTTTGTACACGCACACACAAATCTGGTTACAAACGCACAAATCTTTTTACGCACGCACAAATCTGGTTACAAACGCACAAATCTTTTTATGCACACACAAATCCGGTTTACGCATGCACAAATAGTATTGAAACAATAATAGCCCCATAGTCCACGTATAGTGAAAGACCACTGTATTTAGAAGACTAGATGATGGGTGCATAGGAAAAAAACTTTTTTTTTTTTCAAAGAAGAGAGCCGACTCAAGATGAAAAGAATACAAACAGAATTGCATGGATACATTACTGGCAAACACTGTACAAATGGAACAAACAAAAGGAAATTATTCACAGCTCAGGGATAACACACAGACTGTGGAATCAGCGCTGTATCACAACAGAAGAACAAAGTCAGCCACAAATTAAAGCAGTCTATTGTTATTTGTTATTTATGGATCAAAATAGTGGTCAGGAAATGTAGCTAAAGCATAAAGGGCAAGGCAATTAAAATAGCACTGTGATTTCTATTTAATTGCATACACACAGTATAAATAATCAAAAATACTACCACCTACAACTATTCCTTTAAGATAAACTTTAAGATAAACAGTCACAACAACATACTAAAATATTAAAGATGTATATTTGACACAGGTTGCATTCCCATGACATTCCAAAGAGCCTGATAGTTAAACATAGTGATGGACGGCAGCTGAAAAGTATATCTTGGTAACTATCTAAAGCAGTGTTTTTCAACCTTTTTTGAGCCAAGGCACACTTTTTTCACTGAAAAAATCTTGCGGCACACCTCCAGGTGAAAACGTAAAAATGTATACAGTACTAATGTAAAAATATATACTGTACATACTCTGTGTGATATATAAAGTATATCTTATCTTATCTTATAATGTATACAGTATACTCTGTAGCCTATATTCACAATATACAGTTATTCTCATCAAAATGCTTAAGTCCAGGCCTTGATATTAAGCTTTATTTAATATTTCTCGATACAATTAACAAGAGTTTGGGAATAAAGTGGCACTAACTGTGTGGAAAAAAACTAAGAAAATCCACTCTCTGCCCAAATAGTCAAATAATACTCACACAAAGAACATGCATTGTTAGTGCATGGGAAAAATCTAGGTATCCGAGCTTTAAATTCAGGAGTTTTGGATGAGGGACACGGGAGGTCCTGAACGCGAGTCCATGGTTCTGTCCGGTCCGCATGTCTGTGGTTCTGTCCACTCGACTATGGTCTGCACTCGGTACCCAGTTCAGAAGTGCGTTCGCGAGAGCTGTTGTACAAAAATTGTACATTTCATAGTTAAACCACTACAACGCGGCCACAGCTACCCCGGGGCAGAGCGGAGGATGTTAATCCTGTTCAGAAACGGCATAATTCATTTTCAAAAACGTCTCTATCACTTTCACTTCTCACTCGCCACAAAGCTCTTGTCTCGCTCCCTCCCACATTTGTTGGTCGCATCCAATTTTACCTTTTTCGCCACAATGCTGACCTGTTACAGCCAGTGGTCGCATCCAATTTTTCAGTTTCAAAGTACTTAGCTATCTGCTGCCATCTACTGATTTGAAAAAGTATTACATGGTTACTCCACAGTTCAAAACAAGTCACTGCTCGTCAACAGCGAATGCAGTTATTTTTAGACAAAGTAGACGAATTTCTCACGGCACACCAGACAATATCATACGGCACACTAGTGTGCCGCGGCACAGTGGTTGAAAAACACTGATCTAAAGAAGGGGTGCCCAAAGTGGGGCCCGCGGGCCAAAGTTGGCCTGCCGTACCTTTTCATTTAGCCCGCCTGACGTTGTCCACCTTTATATTGTTTTTGTCAGCCTACTATTAATTATTTTTTTGAGCAATCTTACGTTTAATCAATTTGAGAGAATCCCCCATGAGTCTTTTGGGCTTGTAGGAAAGTATGGGAAAACCAAGTGGAGAAGTGCGCCCCTAGTGTTAGGTTTATATTTTGCATGTTGAAGTACCTTAGCACGAAGCTGTTGTCAGAGCAACACGCAGCCTGAGCCTCCACATTCACGTTGGTCCCTTGTGTGTCAGTGTGCGTTAATGGCCAGAAAGTAAGTACCATGTATGATTTGTTGATATTTATGTGCCTTGCCTTGCCTTCTAATGTCAAATGTTTGGTTTGCTGCTAATTTATAGTTCAAAGTTCATTCTATTAATAGTTTATTATTAATTGTGTCTGTTGTGCATTTGACAATCTGCCGCTGCGTCTTGTGCCAACATTAAAGGGTATGTCTGTAACTTTTTAGGAGCAAGCATATAAGTGCTGTGTTTTTCTAATATGGCGTTATAGACCCAATTTATGGTTGTTATAAGATTAAGGTATATGTCTTGTTGCTACATACAGTTACTCA
This sequence comes from Knipowitschia caucasica, assembly GCA_964034765.1. NCBI lineage: Eukaryota > Metazoa > Chordata > Actinopteri > Gobiiformes > Gobiidae > Knipowitschia > Knipowitschia caucasica. Next base: position 28,107,468 of record OZ035840.1, read on the forward strand.
TTGTATATTTGTCTGTTCTTTATTGCAGAACACATACACACACACACACAATTATAACCTGTAAATAAGCCACGACAGAAAAACTCCCTCCTCTGTACCCTGATTCTCTGACCGGAATCTTCCTGCACTGTAGGCTCCTCCTATTTCCCTTGAGCCTCCCCTTCACTGAGAATGAGTTGTTTTCATTTATTCAGCTGTGATTTACACTGATAGACATGAATTAATGCATTTAATTATTAAACAGTAATTAAAGGAACTTTCACTTTGGGCCTTGGACGCAAAAGGTTTGGGCACCCCTGATCTAAAGGCAAACTTTTAGTCTCTGTAATGAGTTAATTTCTCCAATCCCTGGGCCAATTAAGCAAAAAATGCCACAAAGTTAAACATATTTGTTGTCAGTTTATGTCAACTATGGTCTAATTGCTTTCTCAGGAATGTGTCTAGAAGTGGTGACAATATACAAAAAGCCTATAGATTATGTACATGGGTGGGAGTCTATACAATTTTGTTCTTGCCACTAATTTAGAGCTATTTATGTGTAAATAAAGTTGTAAATATGTTTGGAATTTTCTTATGGATATCCATCCATCCATCCATTTTCTACCCATTAATCCAGTGATTCTCAAGCATACCACTGGTGATACGCCAGAGAAATGTATCTGAAATAAATTATTAAATGTTTCATTTATTTCAGATAATCATATTTTTTCAGATTTTCAGAACCTTTATTTAACCAGGAAAGTGCCATTGAGATTTAGAACCTCTTTTTCAAGGGAGCCCTGGACAAAAGTTACATACAATTACAGATTATAAAAACAGTTACATTTCAATAAGGATGTCTCAAGTGCTCTCAATCTGGATCTAAAAGCATTCAATGAAATAAATTGTTGCATGTTGCAAAAACTTTTTGCAACATGTTCCATGTAGAAGGAGCAGCATAATACAAAATATTTTTTTCCCCCAGTTCTGTGCGGGCAAACAGAAAAGAGAGCAACAAAAGATATTTTGATCCAAATCAAATTAACATGTCTTTGTGTGAGTAAATGGCAGATGTAAGAGGGCAGCAATTTGTAATGAATTAAACATTTAGTACAGTTTTTAGTTTTTGTACCTATATTTAAGTATTACTGTTGAAACTGTGTAAAATGTTACAATGGCTGACAACATTAAATATACTTCTTTAGGAATGAAACTTCTGCCTTGTTTTTTCCACAGTAACGGTACGGTACGGCACTTTTTGTCATTTGAAATAATATGTTTTTATTTCGAGTTCAATGACAGAGAGCCTTGAGTACTTGAGGACATGCGGGTAAAATATAGCGCGTTTGTGAATCTAATCACGTTAATGATCTGGGAGAACATTTGGACATTTTCTTTTTAAAAATGTCTTTCTAAAATATCATTTTTCTCATTGAGTTGTATTGGCACTGCCCCCCTGACTGAAATTGAATTATAGCATATAAACAAGACCCATTCAGACTGCATAAATGTAATTTGTCATACTATTTTCTATACGACTACTCAAACTAACTTTTCTTAAATAGAAAAATTGCCTTAGTGCAAAATTGCCTCTAGTCTGTTGTTCCCAGTGATCCAGTCCAGATTAAGACGGGACTGGATCAGTCTTTTTGACAGAAGCATAGTGCAAGCGTTAATATATATACTCACTAACTGCTCTGTAGTTAGTGGACCAAATGCAGCCAGAGAAAGCTTGAGTTTGCAAAGACAACACTAGACTACATGATTTTTCTCTGAACAAATTTGTGGAAGCGTGGCATTTATAAACCTCTGGGCGACCGTTGCCATAGATACAGGTGTACACATTACAACTACATTTAGCGCAAAGTTCAGAAATGAGCAATTAAACGTATTTCCACACTTTAGACATTTTAATTCTCTAGGTACTAGAGAATGTGTGTTCTGTCTGTGAATGTAAAACAAATATATAAGGCAAATTTTGTAATAACAAATATATAAGGCAAATTTTGAGAAAACAAATACATCGTTTATTTTATTTTTTAAAAAGCATTTTGGATGGATATTTTGATTGGAAAAAATGATAAAAATGTTAGTGGAGATCTGAATCACCATCTCCATGCATGAGATGGTGAACTGCTCCTCTAGGCTGAGGTCTGCAATCTGCGAGTGCTTTTCTCGTTCATTCACAACCATCCACATATTATTACTGTATTTTGATCTTAGTTAAAATCATCATGGTTGCAACCAATGGAGCAGGTTTTAGATTCATAAAAATGGACTTACTGCTGCAGCTCTTTGAGAGACACTGAGATGTGGAGGTCGTGTCCCAAGACGTGCAGAGTGGCTAAGATGTCAGCCCATTGCACCATCTCGCCCAGAGGACCCCCTTTCAGCACCTTGGGGCTGAAAACGTCCCCCGACTCCTCCGTCAGAAAGCCCACATGCACCAGGATCTGAGGCAAACACAGAACACAAAGAATAATTCAAATAGTAATTCAATAAATGAGTTTGTTTGAAAATGTAAGGTATGGATTAGTATCAAACAGGCAGAACCATTGGAACACACCAATGTAACGTCATTGTAGGAAAACTTTGGCTCGGTATGCACAATAATAATAACAACCACCATTTTGGTGATTTGGTGACACGTAACACTAGAACTTCCAGAGCAGTCAAATTGATGGCTTTTCATTTTGGAAGCATAACATGCGCATTTGTGGTCTTCATAGTTTTGTGGTTAAAATCCATTTTCTTCAATGTGCTGGTTCTGGCATCGGCTTGGTTTTCTACCAGAGTAGAGCGAGTGCGAGTTACCATAGCAACATTGCATTGGGTCACCTATTCACCAGATTGTTTTTGCTGTACTGTATTTCAGTTATATTTACCCGTTTTAGAACTTAGAAAAGTAAGTAGAAATACTCTAACTCACTGATTTTTTTCAGAATTCTATTGCTCTAAATGGGAGCCGTCAAAATAACTAACTAATACGTACCTTGATTGAAACTCATTTAAATTCACGTAGAATAGTATTGTATTCAGTATTTAACATTCAGTAGCACGGCAACACTTTTTTATCTTACTGTTTTATTTTTATTTTTGTTTGAATTAATGTTTTTAATGCATTTTATGTGATTTTATTGTAAAGCACTTTGGTCACCTTGAGTGTTGTAAAGGGCTCTATAAATAAAATTTGATTTGATTGATTGATTGATTGTATGGTAGAGTTTGGCTGCTCAGGTGACTGCCAAAACTTCATCCAGGTCAGCCAGTATAGAGAAATAACAAGATATACAGTATTCTCAAGCAGCTCTGGACTGTCAAACAGGTCTATTACGGTTGCTTTATTCTTATGATTTTGCACTCAAACGTGTAATTAAAATCATCCTGAACCTAGTCCCAGCCAACAAACAATCACAGCAAATATACACGTGGATAAAGTGAAGGCCAAGGAATAATTGATATGCGTAAGGTCACACCGGAACATTGTCCGCTCAGGGCGAGAGGAATTTGTATGCCAGTAAACCTCTAATGAAATGAACTTTATTTTAACAGACGGTAGCATTTATTTTTGCATTCAATATCTTCCGGCGGGGAATCTTCAAACATAGGTCTGCTCTCCAACTTTGCACCCCCGCCAGGCACTGCTTTGATTTAGCGTCAGCTCTTAACAAACTCGCTGGAGGTAAAAATCATACGTTGCGCTTGTCAAAATACCCCCTTCCAAACGGAGAATAAGCAAGCAGCAGATTGGAGAGTAATTCAAAAGCCTGTGTGTTCCTCATGCCGGGGTGAGCGTCAATCTTCAGATGTCATATGTAATTTGTTTGCACTTGTATATTTCCGATTAAGTGAAGCATTAAGGACGATGGACAGCTCCTCTCCGGGAAGCTTGGAAGGTGAATCAGCAATGAACGCGTTTGCCATTTATGGAATCTCAATACAACTCACTCAGACAATGACACAAAGTGGTTGGTTTACAATAATTGTATTGTCTCATTTGCATATTTTAAAGCTGGGGTGCCTAACTTTCAAACCACAGCAACATTTAAATCCACGTAACTTGTTCCCTGCTCTCAAAACAGTTTGCTTCTCACACCGGTATTTACATTTACATACATCTTTGGATCAGATTTTTCAGACGGATAAGTGAAAGAGAGCCATTCTTACTCAGCCCTGCGTTATTTATGAAAAAAAAAAAAAAAAGTTTGGTATCCCAGCTTTATTTTTGTATGTTTGATTGTGAGAAGTGAAATCTCATGGATCCCCCATGAGATTACCTGAAGATTACCTGAAGCCCTGTATCCACCAACCGGACTTTGCCCTGCTATCCTCTATCCTGCTTTAGTCTACCCCAACATGGGAGCATTTCTAGTGCTCCAGTTTAACTGGTACAATGTCATTCTTTAGTCCATCATTGCCCTGGTTCTATCCAGTCTGAGCTGATACTAAAGCAAACCTGTGCACGATAAGGTTTGTCCGGCCCATAAAACAATTTAATCCGACCCGCGGCTCATTTTCCATTTTCACATTATTCAAGTACGGCAAAAAAAGCATGTACACTCTAAGAAGTGAAAGAGTGATGTTGTGCACTTTATGTGAAATGGTTAAAGTGAAATTAATGTGTTTCTTATGTTTCTACAGAAAACATAACAATATTGCATTGGTATAACACAAAAGCAACAGATTTCAGAGCTAAACAGTACATATGTTTAAAACCAACCTAACTCTTTCACGTAAACAAAACATGTACGCAATGACGCTGTGACGCAATGACGCAGACATGCGTAGTTGTCAAGGTTGCCAGATGGGCGGTTCCTCGCATACTTTTGTTCCATGTATCTTGTAGTTAATTAATGGATAAAACGGCCATAAACAGTATCCTGATATTCTAAGTTGATTCCATAACTTTTTATCGCAAAAATATCATTTTGGGTGGTTTTTTGTTGGGATTCTCGCGGGTTTTGGGCAGGAAAATCTTGCCGCATCTGGCAACCCTTGCAACCGAGAGCTTGCCACTGACCGCGAACAGAGTGAGAGCCATTTGAAAAGACACAACTTCGAGTGGTCGAAAATTCTCGTCATTTTGGTAAGTAAGACGCTTCTTTGACTATACAGCATGAAACGGTATGGTGTAATTTTCAATAGTGGTTGTGTCTTTTGTCGTTAATTTTGGAACATAGTCATTGCTAGACTATCGGAGGTTTTCCATGGTAATGTATGATTTACTTATAACTAAACACATTATAATTTGAGCTCGGGCATTCAAGGTAAACAGTGTTAGTTTCTCTTTTTTCCAGTTGCGTCGAACAGTGACTTGCCGACCATGCTTTCGCAATAATGGCGCTGCAAACACAGCAGCTGATAGCTGCTAACAGCTAACGCTAGCTTTCTGCCACATGCGGAGCTCCCCGCTAGTCCAACCTATCATTATGCCGCTAAATAAATCACCAAAATGACCTTAAGGGTCGTATTTCTCGCCTCAACTGTTGTTAGAAGTAACGTTCATGTCATAGTTATGATTATTGATCAGAACTTTCATATTCGACATGGATTCTGTTAAGCTGTTATTTAAATATTGTTGAATATATTGAATTGGCTAGCATTCAATCAGTACAAGGCGTATGCGCAGTATTGTTACGTTTTCACTCGAAATGATGGCTATGCCAAGGTTATAAACTAAGGTGTGAAGAGCTGTGTGTTACGGATAAGCGGGCCGTTCCGTGTTACATGATTATCAGTGTCAGTGCGTGCACGGTAACCCGGAACGGTCCATTTTTCACCCGGACTATTTAAGTGGACAGACTTTCGCTTCCGATTTCTCTACAAATATAACAAAACATGTATTGGTTGTATATTTTTGTTATCGTAATTGGTTTTGCCTGTGTTTAAAGAATTATTTAAATTGGGTGTGTTTGATGTGGTAACTTCAGTATTCATTTAATTCTACTTGACGACGCGAGCAACATAAAGGTTCCATACTTTTTAGAATTTACAATACAAATTATTAAAAACATTTTAAGTTTAAATATCTTATCAGGATCTGAGGCAAACCATGGTGATTGGGACATGCTCATTTTCCATTAAAGGGTCTTGTTATTTTGGTTTGTCTTCAATTTGCATACCTTTTTGTATTCAAATGAAAGACTTTAATGCAGTTACTACAAAAACATGATTAGTATGGTGTAGGTGAATTGTAGAGGGACTACTACTTTAAATAAAAATGTAGTTAATGAATCTGAAACTATTTCTAATGTCAGTCTCTGTTTTGCAGGTTTTCAATGTGGAGGTGCAAGGAGTGCCCTGAGACTGTTATCTACGAGGTATCTGTTGCTTAAACACTACAAATTGAAGCATTATCATTATGGATAAAGACACTCGTCTCCATGCACATACTGTGGATCAATACTCCAACAAACTAATGAAGGTGTTCAAGAAGAAAGGAGGAGCAGCAGGACGCAAAATAACAGATTATGGTGGCCCTAGAACAGTGTTTCCCAACCTTTTTGTAGCTGTGGCACACCTTTTTGGTTGAAGACACTCACATGGCACACCACCGGCTGAAACTGATACAAACATGGAACTTTGTAGCTTTTAGTATGAAAGCAAAGTCATTCAAATCAAGGTAGATATTAATAGAAAATGAAACGAGCCCAAAAAGTCTCTCTAATCTTCTCACATGATTTTCTTTTCACATTATTTTGACCAATTATGTGATATTGGAATATTTCCCAAGGCACACCAAACAACATCTCAAGGCACACTAATGTACCACGGCACACTGGTTGAAAAACACTGCCCTAGAAGAGGTGTGTTTTACATTGAAACCTTACTGGATAGTCAAATAAGTTTTACTTTCTATACAAACATAACAGAACATATTCTCATGAAAAATCTGAGCATTATTAAAGCTGCACTAACTTACTTTATTTTTGTATTCATTACGAAAATGCTATCCATGTCCATGTAGTGCATTGGGATATACGTCCTTTTGAAGAAAAAGTAGCGCAGATTTGTGCTGGCGTGACATATTTTAGATCGAGTTTTGATGAAGCAAGGAAGAGAATGTGTTTCGGGTCCCCACTTTCGTGAGAAATCTACAGGTCCGTTAGCACAGGCAGCTGAGTTGGCACAACAAGCGGCGGAGCTAATCTGAGACTTCGTCCTCGTCACCGGTTACTGCTTACACAGCCATCCAGAAGAAAGTCTCGTTCCTCTGCGCTTCCCGGTTCTATCGTTCTATGGTCACGCCGTCCAAGTGCAAATCCATGTCCATGTATTATCCATATTGGGAGATGCTAGCTCCGTCGACAACAGTAAATGTGTTTGGGGGGCGATAGCTTCGTGAGTGAGGGGAGGGGAGCAGAAAGAGCGAGGCCAGTGAGTCCGCGGCTTCAAAATCCCAAAGTCAGTTAGTGCAGCTTTAACCCAACATTCTGACTTTTCTCAATATATTTTTTGAAAATGTAACACAAATATTACTGTATAACGAGAACACTTAATTGGTCTTTCACAGAAACCCAACATTGAAACAAGACTACTCTGCATCCTAAAGGCTTTGTGCGTGTACTTGAATGAAGACCCCGAGGACCTGGTTAAGACCTACATGGTGAGTTATCACTTATTTCAGCACACCTTTGACATTGCTGATATCTATAAATACATTCAAATCATGTTGTCACGCAAATATCTCCAAGTCTAAATAGATGAAGAAAGTTGCATGGCTATTTCAAACCAATTTGTTAAACTAAAACCTGGGCTGTGTAAAATTAACTTTTAGGTAGAGAGGTTGAATTTTTTTTATTTGCTGTATGCAGAACTAGATGTAATGATAAGAGTACAGTAAAAACAATAATAAACCTCTGCCACAAAGAAAAAAAATTCAGTATGCGCAGTAATGCAGAAATTAGATGGTAAAGACCTGGGGACAGCCCAGAACAACGCACTCAGTTGGACTTGTCTCCTGCTCATTTTCCAGAGGGAGCAATGGGCTATAGCAATAGTTATATAAACAGGCCAGATTTGTCACCACCAACAAAACAAACTGATTTGTAATGTAGACACTGAAGAAAAATGCAACAGCGCAACTCATAGGCCTACCTTGCCCAGCCTCCAATGCCTATACATTGTATAATCGATATAAACAATGGTGACAAATGTTCTAATAAAGACCCCTTATGAGTGAGAATTCACTAAACAGGCTTGTAGGGATGAAGTACTATTGATATTTTAACATTCATACTTATTACTCATACTTAGTGAACATTTTAAAGTATGAATACTATGTGCATAGAGCCAATAATGCTAAGACCAAAATTCACATAAAGATAAATATCTACTTTATTATGGATAATTTACCTTAAATGATAATGAAACACAATTGCTAGTCTAACTTTTAAAGGAAAACTAAACACCAAAACAACTTTTTTTAAACTCATAAACTGCATGAATGTTTCTTTTATAGTGCTCTTTATGTCCTGGTCCTGGTCTAGCTAAACGATAATCTTTAGTGTGTAAACAAGGATGGAATGAGAATTTCTGGTATGGAACTTTTGCTTTAATCCAGAATTGACAGCTGACAAGCAAGCAGTCAATCACAGCCCAGACCACGCCCAAATCTAAGCCCCCTTCCTGTCCCCTGGTCCTGCGGGCAATGCCCTTTTTACAGAGAATTTTCAAATGTTCATGTGGTCGGAGTCAGGCTGGGCACAGGTGTTTAGTCGCACTTTAACCCACTCACCGTTGCACAAGATTTAGCAGTTGACTGCTGTGCAAAAGAGCGATGCTTTTTGGCATGGTAGTCAGAGCGTATGTACAATGGTTGTAGCATGCAACTACTGTAGCAGTGTGCGTTATTTTTGATTAAAATGTCACCATCTCACACCTTGTGCTTGATTTATAGGGTTTGATTTCAATATGGGAAAATATTAAATTGTAAATTGAAGCTTTCTATCTGCCATTCTTTTCTTTTAAGGATGCCGATGTTGGAGCAGAGAAGGAGTTTGAGAAAGTAGTGCTGGGTGTCTACATCGTGGAACATCAACATGCCGATGCATCAGACTCATTGGAGGACTTTGGAATAATCATCGATGGCATTGCAGTTCTTCAAGACCTAAAACACATTCCAACTGGATGGCCGCTCCTTCTTGGATTAATCTACTGTCTGGACATGAACTCTCGAAAGGGACTCGGATGTACTTTTGAATTTATTCCAAAGGTATTAATGGAAGTGGACAGAAGAAAGCTCTCCAACAAAGTTCAAATTCTGAAAAACAAACTGCACGAACATATCTAATCAAGACTTAACTGTTTCAAAATGTGTTTGGACTATGTTTCATCAGTGGATATCACACCGTACATGCAACAGAGAAGAAATGGACTTTGTAGGCTGAAAAGACTCTTCGATATACATCCTGTACTATGTGTGTTGTGCTGTGCTCTTGAGACTAGCTTAAATGTACTCTTTTGAAAAAAGTATACACAGATGGATGGACCTAGACACACAGACGGACAGGTACACAGAGTGGAGACAGAGGGCCAGGGACACAGACTGATGGAGACGGACGGACAGGAACACAGACTGATGGAGACGGACAGACAGGGACACAGACTGATGGAGACAGACTGAAAGAGGGACAGGGACACAGACGGACAGACAGGGACGCAGATAGACGGATGGAGACACAGACGAACAGACTCAAACGGACCGACACTCACTTGCTCACTCACTCACTGCATGTTTTTGCATTGCTTCTTACTCCAGACGAGAATTTGGAAGTAGCTGTTAATTTCAAAGTTTAGTCCCAAATGTAAAAGTTAAAAGCAAATGTTTAGTTGGTCTACATACATTTGGTGGGTAGCTGTTGGGGTTTAGCAATTCTGTTGGCAGTCTTTAGCCAATTTTCAGAGTGAAAACATTAACTACACACAACCACTGTTATTATTTAAGACATTTAATAGGCAGTTCCTAGTGCTCTGCAATGTGTATTTACATTAAAGTGTTTCATGAAAAGTTACTTTGATTTAAATATGGGATCATTTATGCACTTTACATTTTTAATTAATTGTATATTTTTTATTTAAAATGTTTGAGTTGGTACATGTGTTAAATGGGTGGAGAGAAATTACCTGTTTAAATAAAAGCTTGAATATAAATAAGCACTTTATGTTGTATTTATTTAACTTAACAATGTAGCCATTACTACTTTAGTTTTGTTGAATCAACACAAGCCCACTACATAAATATAATTAATTTCTGTTAAGTTGATCAAACTTAACAGTGTTTGGTTGAACCAATGTGAGATTAGTAAATCCAACATAATGTTGTTGGGCTTATACAATCTAACACTGTCATGTTACTGTAAAGTGAGAATGTTGAGTATACTTTATCTAACATCTGGTGTTCAAATTAATTGTGATTTGCATTTCCAATTTAAACAACACAGTTTCGTGGAACCGGTTGCCATAAAAAAGTTAAGTAAAGTCAACATTTCATTTCTTACAGTGTAGCCCAGGGTCACATGCACCCCTCCTGGCATCGCACCACCTAGGGGCTTCTTGTGTGTCCCAAGTTTCCAAACAGGTTGAGCGTCCTAGCAGGTTGTTTTTGATCAACTGGTATTGGAGAGTTAGCCTGGCTCTGCCAGACCCTTGTAGTTCCGCCATGCTCCACCAGAGGCGTTTGGCTGAACCACATGGGTCTGGTATCGACGCCATAGCGAACGCCTTCCCCAGATTATTTTTTAATCGACCAATCAGGATTGCCGGTGTTACGTGGGGTTTGCACTCCCTTCTCAAGTTTCTCTCATGCAGCAGCGAGAGGAATCCAAGATGGCGGACATAAAGTCCGCAAATCTTTTTAAAAGAGTAAATACATCTACATACATAGATTGAATTAAGACACGGATGTCACTTTTAATGCAATTTGAGGCGAGATGTAGATGGTTCTATGTTGATATATGTGTGTTTTAAGAGTCAAATGTTCCTGTAAAGTTTGGTTGAAGCACTGGTTCAGTGTTCCTGTTTACACACTATGCAGCAGGGTTGCCAGGTTTGGTGGTTCCCGCATATTTTTTTCCAAGAGAATTGTAGGTATTAAATAAACAGAAAGACAATAAACAGAATCATGATAGCCCAAGTTGATTACATTACGTTTTTAGCCAAAACATTTTTTTTTTTTGGGTATTCTCGCGGATTTTGAAAGCTTTGTGTTGAAAGCAGACTTCATTCAAGATAACGGACAAGTGGTCTATCCAATCACATACAAGGATTTTTTTTTTACAAGGCCCTGCCTTCTGAAATTTAACCACTATGGCTCAGTACCAGACTCATGTGTGAAGTGCAGCGAACTACATGGGTCTGGCGAGAGTCAGGCTATTGGAGAGTGAGCGCCCTTTTGAACTTCTTTGATTGACACTTATGCCTGGAGAAAAAAAAACTGTTTTACCTTGTATTTGCATTTGACAAAAAGTGTAGTCTGGAACATGAATTGCAAATTTTAGGAATTGTATTAAATTGACCTCCTGTATGGAGGACCGTGGCGGCCAAAACAATAAATATATACAGAAATAAATAAATACATTTTGAAAAGATAAAATTTGCAAAGAAATGCATGCAATTATGAGAATAAGTGCATTTATTTCTGTATTTATTTTTTTATTTTGTATTTATCATACATTTATTTCTGCATTTATACATTTATTTCTCTATTTCTGTATTTATTTTTGTATTTATTTATGTATCTATTTATTTATTTATCTATTTATTTATTCATTTATCTATTTATTTATTTATTTTTGCATTTATTTATTTATTTCTCTATTTAATTATTTATTTTTGCATTTATTTATTTATTTCTCTATTTATTTTTTTCTCTATTTATTTATATATTTCTGTATGTATTTATTTATTTTTCTATTTATTTCCGTATTTCTCTTAATGATATGCAAATCATGGGGTGGGCCGGGATGCCTCTGCTGTAAGCTCATTGGTTAATCTTTTTCCTTGCTCCATAGCTTGTCCAGCATAGGCGGTCATGTTGAGATCACTGTGTTCTCGCTACAGCCATGTCAGAACGAAAAAATAAAAATAAAAATCTCAAGCATTCTTCCATATGCAACAATTGCATTGTGTGTGTGTGTGTGTGTGTGTGTTTTTGGCCGGCTCGGAAATAAAGAGAGAAATAAATAAATAAATAGAGAGAACAAATAATAAAGAGAGAAATAAATAAATAAATGCAAAAATAAATAAATAGATAGAAAAATAAATAAATAAATGCAAAAATAAATAAATAAATAGAGGAATACATAAATAAATGCAAAAATAAATAAATAATAAATAGAGAAATAAATAAATAAATACAAAAATAAATACAACAATAGAGAAATACATTTATAAATGCAGAAATAAATGTATGAATAAATACAAAAATAAATACATAAATATATATTTAAATAAATACAGAAATAAATAAATATATAAATAAATATATAAATACAGAAATACAGAAATAAATGCACTTATTCTCATAATTGCATGCATTTCTTTGTAAATGTTATCTTTTTAAAATGTATTTATTTATTTCTGTATATATTTATTGTTTTGGCAGCCACGGTCCTCAATACTCCTGGTCTTAAATGTCATTTTATGAATTATAATAATACGGGCAAGTCCCGCCTTCCCTTCTCTTAGATATAGCTAAAAAATCCACGATGCCGTCCACTTTCACCAATCAAGTGATGCCAAGGGCTGTTAATGCTCGTAGTTGCGTGCATATAGTTGTTTTTTTTCAAGGAGCCTCCGAATCAAGCTTCCACCAGGCTGTGGAACCACATGAACACTGAACAAAGAACAAACAATTCTGATCATCAGCGGTGAGTGACTGTTAAAACTGGTTCAAAACTAGTTTCTCCTGGACAAAACCACACAAATCAGACAAGGACCTGCATGGTCACGCCATTGATTTTGGGTGCTGACCGTGCGTGCACTGAACTCCATTGTGTTACAGGCCTGTTTATTTTGACAAAAAAAAAAAACACACCTAAATCATGGTCACAATAATATCACTCCAAAGATTCCATAAGGCCTAAACCGTTAGTTTGTTGACACAGTTCAACCATTTTAACCTAAAATGGTTTCCAGTCTTATCTCCCGCTGACAACCCAAAAATTGCACTTTAGTAAAGTCACTTTCACAACCCAAACTTAGTGACAAATAGACATCCATTAACAACATTAAAGGCAACGGTTAGCAAAAATAACCTAGTGACCTCTCAAAATGCAGTCACCTTTATCACAGTGAACCTTGACAACACAGTTAGTTTAAAGACAAGGCAATAAATATTCATTAAAATGATAATATAACTTATATAATTCTACTGTAAGTGACCAAAATATAAACTCAACCTAAATACATAATAAGGTGCTCTTCCAATGTGTCCTAAAATGTTCAATTCATGTTAATAGTTACTTTCGGGTTTACCGCGATCGCTTTGTGGCTTTGAGTATTTTTGTAATGAAGACGTTAACAGATCATTCTAAAAACCTCTGTGCACGTGTGTTTAGAATGTATATGTCTAATGTATTCTCCGATTAACATTTAAATGTGGTGATTGATTGTTATTTGTGTTATTGTGTGTGGCTAGCTCCCACAGCTTCCCTCTCAGAGACAGCAGTGGTTTGTGACAGGCGCTGAAAGCCCGTTGTGACGTTGTGAAGTAATATTCATCAATTAATCTTCTTCATCTACCCCACATGTAAGCGACAGCCTATAAACTTGTTTAGTTTGATTGCTGTCTAAATTACTTTTTCGGGGCCCATGGTGGCACATATGCCACTGAGCACAAGCCATTGATTTGAAAAGGAAGCCATCTTGGATCGCCGGGAGTTGGTGTGAACTGAGGATTTTTGGTGATTTTTTTTTGTTTTTTCTCAGTGACAATGAGCATAGTGCTATACAATAGTAGAAAAAAAGATATGTCCTTCAAGTCATATCTACGGAACATGCAGAGCCCAGATGGCGAACCATCCCCCAGAACATTTCCTATTCCACTTTCACTATAGAGCAACCAGCAGCCACTAAAAGCCTTTACTCACAAAGCGACAGCAGGCTAATTCAACTTTCCTACAAAACATGCGGAGGACAAATGCATTTGGGTTTCAAGTGCCTTTTAGGTTTTAAGCCTAAGCCTCTGAGTTTCAATGAACTTTTCTCAGAACCACTCGAACTGACATTCTCAATAGGTGAATCACATTCATTCCAATGACAAAAGTGTACTTAAGGCAAAAGAAGTAGCACCGTGCTTGAGTGAGAGTACAGTTTCTCCGATCCCAGAAAGTGTGAGGCATTGTGAGAACGGCAGGCACCCCGCGGACTCCGAGGTAAGAATAACTATGGAGACATTCAGAGCACAAAGAGCCACTACTGCTTTGAAACATTCGAGTCATAAGAAGGATTTTAAAATTCTTTACTTTGTTCTGGAAAATGTTTTTTTTAAAGATAACTATGTCCTTGGCCTTGGTGTGTATGTATGTATGTATATGTATATGTTCTGTTAGAAAACAAAAATTAATATTGCAGCGCAAAGAAGAGACAAAATGTTTTTTTATAGAATGCAAACGAAATTAGTAATACACATATAGCCCCGTGGATTATAGTCATAGACTTTATAGTATGTGAATAGGGTATTGCAGCATTAACCCTTCTCCAGCATGGACAAGAGGCCACCTGCAGCACTGCAGCTTAAATTCACAAGAGCTTTTCCTCATAGACCTCAATGTTAACTAAAACGGCTCATCCTCAGCTGAACGGGAACCGACAGGTAGCTTATTTAGTGTTCCTTGTTATTCTGAACTTTTTTTAAATTTTGAAATCCAGCAGTTTTCTATGAATTGCATTTTTTCATTTGTGCATGAGCATGGGAGAACATGAGCAAGCGCCGTTGTCTACAGTCAGTGCTGATTGCTCAGAGCGCTCATGTGTGCCAATGAGTATAGCCCAATCATTTTAATGATTTGGTTGCTAGGCAGCCCTCAAAACAAAGTAAGACATTATTTACAATAATTAAGATCATTGCTGCTCAGTATTTCATATGACCCATATGAAAAATGTATTATGTCCGCTAAAATAAGTTATATGTTAGCGCACATAATCAGGGTAGGTCTCTTTTGATAAAAATGCATATACATAAAGATAACTAAGCATTTTCATTTGTACTTACTAATCTTCCCAAATAACATTCATGTAATGGATATATATTACTTGCAACAACAAAAAAATCACAATTTCTAGCATTTGAAGTTGTCTCTGGGAGAAATATCCCACCCAAAAGGTTAGCTGTGGAGAGGCAGGCCAGCGAAACAAAGGCCACTTTGCGAAAATGTCTTTGTAAATGTCATTGAGGAAGGTACAATGCATGTCTTCTAAGAGTTCGGCCTATCATTATCTACTTATGCTTGAATAAACTGTGTGTCATGCTGAGAAACAGACACAGGGCAAGTCCAACGAAATGTCATGACCGATAGGAGCAACAACAGCAGCGGCGTTCGCAAACACCCAGGGCTTTCGCAGCCGACGCATGACTATCAAACCCGAGCAGATCAAACAAGCTCTCAGAGCAGCGGCCCACTTGCACGTGAGTGGAGTTTTCTTATTTTTATGTTGGGGATGAGAAAGCTATGTACTCCAGTCATTCTGTAATGTACTCGTCAAAAATATTTTTTACAAATCTATCTACAAATAATACTTTTCAGGTATAGGTGTAGATTCATATTCAATTACTTATTTGGGAACATGCAATAAACAAATAGCAACATAAACAACAAATAAGAAGCACATGATTCAAAAAGAGGTGGATGAAGCAAATACCAACCCCCATCCCATACGCCACACACACAATACACTACTATAACAATATCATCCTGTAGAATTCAGAAATACATAATTGTATAGTGCATACAGTGACACATACAGTAACACAACACAACATAGGACAGAACCACAGATGGTAAGAGAGACAAAGCAAAACACACACATACGTACTGTACATACAGTATTCGGGAAACACAGCCCAAAGAGATACTGACCCTGTAGACCACCAGGATCTACAGCCATGACATCAGGATGTCATTCGGACTCGAGAAATGTAGCAGGATGGTGACTCGGAGAGGCAAGGTAGTCCACACAGTGGGAATCTCACTCCCAGAGGGAACAATAGCAGACGTTGAGGACAGTTACAGTACAAGTATCTCAGTATACCACAGGCAAATGCCAACCTCGAACAGGCAACAAGGAAAGCGGCAACTGCCAAATACCTCCAGCGAGTAAGGCAGGTCCTAAGAAGCCGGCTCAATAGCAAGAACAAGGCCCGGGCAATTAACGGCTACTCCCTGCCAGTGATCAGATACCCTGCAGGAATAATCAGGTGGCCAAAGGAAGAGATTCAGACTACGGATGTTAAAACTCGAAAACTCCTCACCATGCATGGCGGGTTCCATTCCAAATCCAGCACCCTGAGACTGCACGTAAGCCGTAAAGAAGGAGGCCGAGGACTAGTGAGTGTGAGAGCCACTGTCCAGGACGAAACATCCAAACTCCATAACTACATCATGGAGAAGGCCAAAACGGATGACGTACTCAGGCAGTGGCGAGATGAGGAGGTGCTGGAGGAGAGCCCATCATGGGAGGACAAGCCCCTACACGGCATGTACCACCGGAGCATAGCAGAAGTGGCTGATCTCAGTCCTACCAATGGCTAGAAAGGGCTGGTCTACAGGACAGCACAGAGGCACTCATCATGGATTCACAGGAGGGTGCAAGATGCTGGCAGGGAAGGCTTACATGGAACGCCATAACCAAGTGGCTGGCATAGTGTACAGAAACATCTGTGCAGAGTATGGGCTGGAAACCCCAAGGTCTAATTAGTAGTAGTAGTAGTAAGTAAGTAATCTTTTATATACCGTCAATTGTTATTTTTGGGAGTGGGGGTGCCAGTACAGGAGGCACATGCCAGACCTATTGTACATATTTTTAGTGGTAGGGGAAACCGGAGCACCCGGAGGAAACCTACGCAGACACGGGGAGAACATGCAAACTCCACTCAGAAAGGCCCTGGTCCAACCGGGATTCGAACCCAGGACCTTCTTGCTGAGAGGCGAGAGTGCTATCCACTCAGCCACCGTGCCGCCTAATTGGGAAACTCCTCCAAAGCAGGTGGAGAAAGAGCGTGCAAAGACCTTATGGGACTTCCAGATACAGACCAACCAAATGGTATTGGCAAACCAACCTGATATCGTGGTGGTAGACAAAGGGGAGAGTAAAACTGTTGTGGTGGACGTGGCAATTTTCAGCGATGGTAACATCAGGAAAAAAGAACACAAAAAACTAGAGAGATAAGGGCTGAGTCAAGGGCAAAGAGAGGAGCTGGAGAGGGCCTGGAGGGTAAATGTGACAGAACCCTCAAGCTCCCAGGCCTCCGGAAGAGGACCCAAGCTTAGAGATGGATAACATAACTGCCCGCGGAGGGAGAAAGGTGAGCGGTTTTTGTTGGGAGGACAAACCCTTACATGGCATGTACCACCAGAACATTGCAATTGTGGCTGATCTCAAGAGGTTCTACCAATGGCTAGAAAGGGCTGGCCTACAGGACATCACAGAGGCACTCACCATGGCTGCACAGGAGCAGGCCCTGAGCACCAGTGCAATAGAGGCCCAGATATGATACCGTTATATTTGAGGTGTTTTCTCCTTCTTTTCTTTGTTATTATTGAACACAAATAAAACCGAGAGTGAGGTTAACCAAACATATACAGTGTAATGTTCAATAGACCTGAGCAAAATTTAAAAATAAAAATTGAGCGACAAGGTCAAAAAGAGGAAGAGCCCCTGGTCTCGTCGAGTTTCAAATATTTGTTTTATTGCCACACTCCATGCATTAAAGACTTCCAGCCTGATATTCCTTGCTTCATTGTTTCATTGCCAATGCCACTCTGTCCTTCTTACAGGCCAAGAAGATTGTGTCGTGTCCAGTTAAAACAGTCGGCTTTGTTTTGCTTCATCAACCGTTGGTTAAGTGTTACATTAAAATAAGCTAGAAAGTACTGTACTTGAATGATGATGAGTTGTAGGGAATGTTGGGTAAGGGAAGTATGGGGCCAAACTTCTCCTGCAATAGATTACATGTCAAATGTTTGTGACTCACCCTCTTTCTTGCTCTCCAGTGTTTGCGCAGCTTGTCATGCAGACGCCTGGAAGCTGAGGCCCACTGAGCTGCTAACATCCGGATCCTTCTCTTCATGAAGTTCAGAGACTCTTTCCTGGTGCCTACCTGCTCCAGGAGAGGCCCCACGTCAAATTGGAACTCCGCCTGACAAAAGCAGAATGACAAAATAACAACAGCTCACCTGGCAAGAGACCAGAGAAGAGAAAAGTTTGTTACATTACATATTTTTTTATTATCTCTTTTTTTTAATGTTATGAGTAACACTAGCAAATGGGTAGCCTGGTCGTACCACACCATAGTACAAATAACATTACGTACTGTACAACTAAGGTCTCGAGGCGCTCCATTGAGCTCCGTTTACAGATTGCAGATTGAAACAACTGGATCTGAGTTTACTTTGACGTATGTAATGCGCCCGAGTCTGTCGTTAGCATTTTGCCTAGCCATCTCCTTTCCCGCTAACGGGGCCCGTGGGGAGTAGTGCCACAATTTTTCCAGCGATTACATTGCTAAATATTCCTCTTGCTCCGGCTTAAATTTCTTGACAGAACCAGACCGGATTACATTACTATCGCATTTTTTATCATTGCTAAACCACAACCTTCCCGTTCGACACAAACTCTTGACATCACCCACAACTAACTACAACACCTTCCTTCCGCGCTCTATGAATGGTTGGTCAAAATTCAACCGAATGTAATCGCTAACATGGGGACCAGACCCAGACGTTACATGCAGGGAAATGATGATTGAACGGAGTGTACGGATGGCTAAGGCCAGGCTAGCAAATGGGTAACTAAAGACCAATACTTTGGAGGTGATCACAACACAGGGGGTGAGTGATTAGTACTATCGCTTCTTTCTGATGGGAGTTGCAAATTTTTCTTGTCTGCCAATATATACAAATGTCAATATAAAAATTTCTCCAAACTTTTAAGCCATATTTAAAGCACCTTTTATCTGACCATTGATGATTGATCAACAGTTACAATGCTGCAGGGTATGTAAAGCTGAGGATTTCTTTTGTTTTGGGTTAATATTGGGTAGGATTTGATTTTGAATTGCATATTATAAATCTTTGCCGCTCTTGAACTTTGCATTGCAACACACAAGGGAAATAAAGCTTCTCTTATCTCTACTTAAATTATCCTTGACACCCCCCCTATCAGGAAACGCATCACGCATTAAAAAATCTGCCGTATCACCACAAGATCAGTTTGCGGTGGAGAAGAAGACGTGAGATGATCAAAAAATAAACACGTATATGTCTTCCATAACATAATTATTAAAGCGCCTATAGGGGAAAGACTTCACATGCTGCCTGAGGGGTCCTGCTCCACACATAAAGCCCCTCATAATCACTGCATCACTTCAAAGCATCCAGAGACACAACTATTTTTAGTGCACACTTGGCTAAAACCATCCCAGATGCACAGACTGATCGATTTGTAGCCATTTTACAACGCAGGTAACTTATTGCTCCTGGGCTACACTTGCATAAAGCACAGCAGACTGCCAAACACCCCGGGGACGTGCTGGGATTAGTTTGCTCGCAAATTGGACCCAGGCTACAGGCTGAATGTGCACTCCAACAAATAGGCCATGTAAATGAACTGGTTTGGTCGGTGAACCATGTTACAGCTCAGACTTGTGTTTTTCAATAGCCTGCTAACACCTGACTACATAAAGTATATGTGATAAACAAACTACAACCTTCCCTCTATCCAATAAGTTAAGTAAAAGTAATAGTTCTGACCCAAGTTTCCATTTGAAATAACGTGAGCACACACTGCAGCATGGGTATTTCCAGAACTGATATGGCAAATTGTCCATATCAGTCCAATACAAATAAAAATAAAAAAATCCTGAAAATGACTAATTAAAACATGTTTCTTGTCTTTGGGTGTTTTTTTTTTTTATTGGTTATTACTAATTACATTTTGGATTAGCTGTAAAATGAGGTATAACATATCATGGCAGCAAATCAACCATCAGAAGTCAGGGCTGATAGGCGATATCAAATTTTTCTTTAAGCATCTGTCCTATCGGCAGATCAATATATTGGTCAATATTGAATCAGCCACACTAAAAGAAATGCAAGTAAAGCCAAGGTAATGCATTCATGCTGGCTACAGACTACACAACTTTTTGCCCATTTTTGACTCGTTTCTATTTCCACGAGTTTGGAGTGGTGTGATTATTTGTCATAGCAGATTACAACATTTCCACCCATAGGGGACATTTTGCTCTTTTGTAAGCAAACACAAATAAGCAGGGTATGACCCCCACCATAACCCCTTCATGACGTAACAAGTTCGAGCTAGCCTTATTATATCAGAAATGGCATGGGTATGTGTCTGTGTTATAAGTTATAAACGAGTTAGATAAATAGATAGATAAATAGATACTTTATTGATCCCCCGTAGGAGAAATTCAGGTGTCCAGCAGCAGAAGATTCTTTTTTGTTGTTGTACAGTCAGTCAGGTTTGTTGTACAGTCTGACAGCCGAGGAAAACAAAGGATCTCTTGAAACGTTCCGTTCGGCAGCGTAGTGATAGAAGACTGTTGCTTCGATTACTCCTCTGAGCAGCCACAGTGTCATGCAGAGGCTGTCTGGAGTTACCCAGGATGCCCTGCATTAGCCCTCATCCTTCTCTCCAGCACAGCTCCCACAGAGTCCACGAGTTATAAACAACATGAGTATTATGATTTCTTTATAGCTTCATTTGATATAATTTGATGGATATGTTTTGAATTCTTAATGATTATAACAGATTGTTCGACTGGGAAAATCTGGGCTTACACAACTTAATCAACTGAACTAAAAAGTACAATAAACAAACATGCAGAGAACAAATGTAAAGAAGCAGATGTGTCAAAACAAAAGACAGACAAAGATCTTGAGAAGCGGAGGTGCGACAGATTCCACATGACAGACAGCACTGGGACTTTTAGATTCTCCCCAAGGCCATTCATCAACCGCTCTGAGCTCCACATTTATTTTAGTGGAAGTGATGGATGCTCTGTTTGATTGTAAATATGCCACACAAACATGCCCCGCAGCTGAAGCTATGTCTGCACTGCTAAAGTGAAGTTGTGATACTTTCAGTGCAGAAAGAAGCAGTGGGGGGTGTGGAAACACATCACTGTTTTTCTTTTCGTATAAGGTGTTGCTACTACTCCTATTGCACTTATAGTAAGATAAGATAAGATAAGATGTGCTTTATTTATCTCACAAAGGAGAAATTTACATGTCACATTTGGCATGGATAGAGACACTCAGATTGTGCAAAAGAAAGAAATGTGCAATGTACAACAACAAAAAAAGTGTCAAGTGTCAATTGGAAACAGTGTCAATAGTAGTGCAGGTTTTCACACAGTGAGCATTTAAAGTGACTTATTGTACACATTCTTCACTATATCTCACACGCTGGTACACAAAAAAAATTGAATTTGCTTAAAAAGGTTGCTCAATTCAAAGCTGTAGCAATATCCATAACAAATGAAAAGCAAAAAAACTTCACATAAAAGGCAGTGTTATACCACACAGGGCCTGTCTGAGCTCGGGCAGACAAGCCCTCCGTGAGGAAAAAACGAGAGACAGAGGCTTTGTGGAGTGAGGTGTACGAACTGCAGATCAACAACCTCAACTACATAAACTCCTGTCTGGAACAGAGGTATGGGAAGTCCTCAAGGAGAAACGGACAATTGGTTTCTTATTACACTACAACAAATGCATCTGGATCTAACATGGCTTGAATTCAGGGGTTTTGACTGTTACACCTGCTTTAAGATGTTTTCTGATCAATTTCAATTAGGGCTGTCAAAAATTATCGTGTAACGCGCGTTAATAAAAAAAAATCATTCATTGCAATACAAAAATTAACGCATTGACGCATGTGCCGAATAAGCCGCCCATGCATCCCATAAGTACACTCAGAAGCGCTCAAATGTTTCTATTTTAAAGGACAACTCACCCTCAAATCCACTTTTTTTTTTGCTGATAAACGGTATAAATGAGTGTCCAATAGTGTTGTGTACATATCTTGGTCATAATTTTGTCACTTTAGAGCAAATTAGTTGAAAGATCAACTTTCTGCCTAAAACCGTCTGTGAGGCGCCATCTGCAGGCGACCTGCATTACTACATTTGAAATTTGAATCTGGCGCAAACATTGGCACAGCAGCAAAGGCTGACGTCTGCAGCAAAGGCTGACGTCTGCAGCAAAGGCTGACGTCTGCAGCAAAGGCCTGTTGCCCTGCCGTCCATTGAGCGTGAACGGCCCAGTCTTGTTCACGCCCCCGTGTTGGAGAAGGAATTGCAGAGTATTTTCATCGATGTCAGGTTTGCGATTAGTTATAGCATTTAGGTAGATTTTTATTAGCATAGCTGTTTGTATTATAGATAATTGTGTAGTGTTAATAGCGTATTGTTGAATATTGTAGTTTTTGTCATTAGTTGCTTTTATTGTTAGATTCTTAGGACTTTTATTGGTTTTACTAGTTTTCTATATCGTGTGCAATTTCATTGTATATTGTTTATTGTACTTTTGTACAATAAAAATTACTTTATGTTTGAGAGTGTGTTAAATTTCTGTCTCTTTTGTGCACATTGGGGTATCATTTCTATCCAAAATGCCTTCGGGGTTTTCCATGCAGCACAAGTTTTCTCTTGGGGACAAGGAGGTTATTGTGGCAGAGTTTAGAATGACCCCACAACATATAGTTTCTTGGTCTGGGTTCATAAAGAAAATGTACAGACAAAACTGTCAAGCAAAGCACCGCAACATAAGGGGTTACTGTATGGGAATATGGAGAGGCTACATAAATGGCCTGCTGCCTCCGCTGCCTCTGCAGCTCCCTCGCTGGTGCCCGCTAGCTCGCAAGCTGAGCCGCTCTGCTGCAGAGCTAGCATAGGTAGCGGTGCTAGCGGCGTCAAGTGTCAATCACAGCTTAGACCCGCCCAACATTCATCCCCCCGCCTGTCCCCTTCAGTCCTCCAGGCCACGCCCATTTGGAGGAAGTTTTGAAAAGGAAATGTGAGTGACGTAGGCCTCGAGGAGAGGGGGTGAGAACCACTTTAAGAAACCCTCCTACTCTCCTCTACGCTCTCTCTCCACAAGCCATGTCAGATTCAGATTCAGATTCATTTATTTGCCATTTGCAGTAAAACCACATTGGAAAACTGTGCAAGACTACCCCGGTGTGCACCAGACAGAGAAGACGACACACACCAGAGCTCTTGCCACGGCGCCATCTTTACGGCGCCATGCGACAAACAGTAGAATAAACAGCAGAGAGCAATAACATACAGTTTCACAGACAGTTGGATAGACACATTTGTGCTTTGTATAAAGCACGGATTTTTTCTCGGGATGAAGCACCTCCTACAGCCGGCCCAATGTGGCTGTAAGAGGGGGGCGGGGTCAGGGAGGGGGTGAGTCGGAAACACAGTGAGGAGTGGAGGGGAGGGAGGGAGCAAGATGGATAGAGGGAGGCGGGGGTAGGGGATCCAAGCTGGAGACTGAAATAGTGTGAGTTGTTGTAGATGGGACCTTTGTTATTATGGCCTTGGCCGAGGAATGTGAGATAAGAGTGGAGAGAAGGCACAGGAGGAGAAAAACACATCGCCTCAGGGGGACAATATTAAATGCAATGTCAGGCAGATATTCTATTAAATCCAATTAAACCGAATTGCGGCGCCCTCAGACCCCGTACACAGGGGCAAATCCAAGCCGGGTCAGAGAGTTCAAGCCTGACACACAATGTCATTCAATCTCAACTCCAGAGTTTTATGTCCATCGAGTGAACGAGCTGCGAGATCTTTTATCAACTGTTCCACCAAAACCACAGTAGATACTATAGGCACCGATATTGAGCAAGTGGTGAAAAGGTGGTACTGCACCCTGAACTCCTCAGAATAGGGTCGGCGCTATTGAGCAAGTGGTGAAAGGTGTTACTGCACTGTATTACCAAGAGGTGTGACTTTGAATGTGTAATGAGTTGTCCTCTGTTGACCCAGAGTGTGTGTGTGTGTGATAAAGTAAATGTTTCACATTTGTCTAAAGTGGTTTATTGAGCAGTGCGTAGCGTACCACCTGCGTAGGTTTACACCGAGCTTATTCTAAAACAAACAGTGATGCCCTAGTTAAGGGAAGACGCGTTAATAGCTAATCATGCTGAACGGGTGGTAAGATGGACCTGCCCAGCCTATCAAGGTAGAACAAACAGTGTAAACGAATCATGATGAAGGGTTGGAGGGAGGATGGACCTACTACGTCCAATCAGGGTGATACATGTAGTACCATGTGGTGAAAAGGTGGTATGGCGCCCTATTTTCCAATAGGTAACACTTGAGTGAAGCAGATCCCTTTCTCAAACTATGGGTCTCCCTGAGGTTTCGCACTTTTTTTTCATATGAGTTTTTCCTTGCTGATGCAGGATGGGTTTGTTGCACAGTTAGTGAGAAACTAGAAGGACTGTGATGATCCAGGACACTTTAATATTCTACAACATGTACGGGCATGTGGTCTATATTCTTTATGTGTTTTAACTGTTGATTCTCCGATCTGTGTTGGTGATTTTCAGTAGTTTTTGGTAAGTCCTCTGAGATGACTCCAGTTGTGATTTAGGGCTATACAAGACTAAATTGTATTGTATAGTATAGGTATTTTTTATTTTTCTACAACAAGTGGTACTGCACCCGAACTCTGAAAGAGCGACACTTAGGTGTGTGTGTGTGTGTGATAGCCTTATCATGTGGTCCTGAGTGCTGCACTAAAACAATAGGGGATAGTTGTTATTTTTTCACGGAGATGGGTGCAGGGTTCCAACTGGTACACCAGTATGAACGATCCGTCTGAAACTCACCTGATGACAAAGGTTCCGTGAGCAAAAACACATATATTTTTAGTGGCGTTTATCAATCGTAATTAATGCGTTATAATCCTAACCCTAATCATAAGGTAGCAGTCTCTATATCAATTTAATTGTCCAATACAATAAAAATAAGAACCCTAGAGACATATATGTACACAGTTTGAAACAGAGTAGGTAGATGTGAAACTAGGGTCCTTGGTATAGGTTTTCTTTTTACTCAAGATCAAATGATTAAACACCCATATTACATACCTTAAACATTATGTACAACATTTTACCAAAACACAAACCATTAATTAAACATTATGTACAACATTTTACCAAAACACAAACCATTAATTAAAGATTATTAATGTACAACATTATTATGTACAACATTTTACCAAAACACAAACCATTAATTAAACATTATGTACAACATTTTACCAAAACACAAACCATTAATTAAAATCCAGATTTTCTTATTATGTAACACTCTCATATTTATTGAGTATAGTAGTTTTGTTGTTTCTTAAAAACCATGATTTTTTATTTTGACTCTTTAATGTCTTTATTAAGTTCGACAAGTTGATTCCTTTCCACTGAGACCATTCTTCCCATGAATGTAGTTCTGAATCTAGGTTTTATTAAATATGTCAGTTACTTACAGAGTGTATCGACATTGTCTTTTTTCCAAAGTTCTCTTAGAGGTTTGCTGCTAATGTTTTGCAATTTACCTTATACAATGTATGATAAATAGTATAATCCACTATAACATACAATTTTAACACCAAGCACTCAAAAACAGGATTTAACGAATCTCGATATATTTTCCTTCTGGTCTTTTTTATGTAAAATAACTATAGGCAGTGTATGTGTTTTAAACGTTGTCTCCAAATGTTGACAACATAGGTGAGGTCGGTATAATCATTGTATTATCTAAGGTCAGTAATGCGGAGTGGTTTGGAAAGTGTAAAACACCAAGTGATTTGGCTAATTTTCCTTTCCTCAACGATGATGACTCCCAAAAATGTTGTTTCTTTTACCCTTTTGAATTCCCCCGTCTAGTCTTATCGATACACTATTTAAGATTTTTTTCTTTTTTAGCATTGAATATCATGTATTCGTTTTTTCTTTGTTTAGAGCAAAGTCATTTGAACCAACCAGATTTTTATTATGACAAGTTCTTTGTTTATTACTTTTTGATAACTCTCCAAAACAAAATAATGCTGTGACACCAGCAAATAAGATTATTTGTAATATAGGTGTCATGTTTACAAGTTTAAAGACATAATTCAAACATTTATAAGTTTAAAAATGCAACACGTTCTTAAATGCTATGTAATAAGTTACATTTAAAAACAAAGATTCCCTTTTCCATGGGAAATGAAGACCGGGTGAAATCCGAGGCACTCTGATAAAAGTCCTTTAACAGAGAAGGGACCAGCGTGTTTGGGCCACGCAGCGCCTTCTTCAGCCCAGTGTGATAATAAGCTATAGTTGTTTGTTGTGCTAAAATATAAGGGTAAGTAAGACATCAGTTTCCTGGTCGAGCAGAGTAAGCGCTCTTGTTTGGTTTGTCTTTGTAACAATCTTTGTTTCATGTGTAGACCCTCGGCAAACGCTCGTCTTTGTAAGTATTATTTAATCTCACAAGCACATTGTTAGGGGCCATAAAAGTGTTTTATTCTACTGCAAAGTGTAGCAAAAGAAAAAACAAACAAAAATATCTCCCAACCAATCACGATAATGAGAGGATGTAATAACACATAAGAGAAAACACCGTAATACAGGGAATATTTTTGTTTGTTTTTTCTTTTGCTTTAGAGTTTAGATAAAGCAACCAAGTCCATTTAAAAATTGTTCCTATATCCAAATCTTTCCAGTAGTGGAGAGAAATGGAGTCTGAAGGTTTGAATCTACCATTACCACATTTTTATACTCAAAGTTTCTAATCTGGTAAAAAAGTAACAACCCAATCATTAAGAACATTATTAAAATCTGTTTTTAAAGTACACAAACATGTAAAAGAGCGTTGTAACCTGCCTCTATATACTTCGATTTGGGCAAATCAGTGTTTTGTTCCAGGGAGGACAGAAGCTGTGTTTCAGCAGCGGGCTTAAAAGGTTTAAAAAGATACACCTTTATAAACCAAAACCTAGATACTCTAATGGCCTGTAAGGAAGTAAGGTGCCTATTATTATAGATTTGATTAGTGCTTTTAGTAAAACATAGGGTTATACAATTAATAAATCAACATCTCTTCTATTGTTTAATGAGAGAGAATCTAAAAATTCACAAGCTATAACTTTTAAAGTAATGGATCACTTTATATACATAGGTATCTAAATTAAGCGTACGTTAAATTTCTTTACTAAAAAGACATAAAACATAGTATTTTAAAATTTCTTCAGCTTAGAGGCTTCAGCAGATCTAATCAAGATAGTTTAACTAAACCTCTGAAAAGTAAAATAGTTTGAGCAGAATATCTGAATTCAACTGACAATTCTGATTTAAGATTGAAGGCTTGGAATGAGGATTTAGAAACAAATATTGTAAAAGAGGATTGGGAATCAGCATGTTCAAAAAACACATATTAGTGCAACAGTCTCCTACAATCCAAGTGGCTCATGAGAACGAATGAGACATCAGAAAAAATGGAATAGTTATAATGGAAATGTACCTGATGTATGTACTAGGTGGTAAATGTACCTGATGTATGAACTAGGTGTTAAAAAGAGTAAATGTACCTGATGTATGAACTAGGTGTTAAAAGAGTAAATGTACTGATTTATGTACTAGGTGTTAAAAAGAGTAAATGTACCTGATGTATGTACTAGGTGTTAAAAAAGAGTAAATGTACCTGATGTATGTACTAGGTGTTAAAAAGAGTAAATGTACTGATGTATGTACTAGGTGTTAAAAAGAGTAAATGTACTGATTTATGTACTAGGTGTTAAAAAGAGTAAATGTACCTGATGTATGAACTAGGTGTTAAAAAAGAGTAAATGTACTGATGTATGAACTAGGTGTTAAAAAGAGTAAATGTACCTGATGTATGAACTAGGTGTTAAAAAGAGTAAATGTACCTGATGTATGAACTAGGTGTTAAAAAAGAGTAAATGTACTGATGTATGAACTATGTGTTAAAAGAGTAAATGTACCTGATGTATGTACTAGGTGTTAAAAGAGTAAATGTACCTGATGTATGTACTAGGTGTTAAAAGAGTAAATGTACCTGATGTATGTACTAGGTGTTAAAAGAGTAAATGTACCTGATGTATGTACTAGGTGGTAAAGGGACATTGCTCCACTGCGTGTTGGGGATGTCCTGAGGTTAAAGGAGCAGTAGAGACCACTATATCTAAGGATATACACTTTTTATTTAGGAATCCATCCTGGAAAACATGCGTTTACAAAGAATGAAAAAAGTACTGATAGATATGTGTCTTTTACAAGCAAAGAGAACAATTGTAATTTAGTGGAAAAAAAAAAAGTTCAAGCTGGTGCTTTGGGTAAAATAAAAATGCTGATAGCATTTCCCCTTGAAAGAGTTACATGTTTTAGAAAAGGAAAGTTAGCAATATTTGAAACAAATGTGGGATCATACATAGACATTGTAGAATATCTAAATGTAACAAATGACGCTGAGGACTATTTATAAATGACTGTGATCCTATATCTCCATGATATGTTATTCAATATAGTGTTCATATCTGTGGCACTGTGGTAAAGTGTCACTTCATATCTGTGGAGGTCTTATTTTATTGCATCAGTTATTTTTTCGTATGTGAGTGCTTGTTGTACCTTTTGTTCTTTTGTCTTCTATTTTCATTAGTGATGCACTAAATGAGAACGAGCTACTTGGAGAATTTTAAATAATGTCATGAGGAACAACAAAATCACACATGAGTACACAAATTATTTTGTCAAAGGCAGAAATATCCAATAAAATAAATATATCAAATGAATTTTGTAGATACTTTACTCGTGTAGGAGACTCGAAAAAAAAGAAAATTTCCAAAACCAGCATCTAGCAGTGAAATACAAAGGTAGATCCTGTGAACAATATTTTTCTGTCCAATATGGAAAAAGACAAAGTATGAAAAATTGTGAATACATTTGAAAACAACCGACTCTGGCTCAGACATGATGCATCTGTAATTGAACCTTTTACATACCTTTGCAACTTGTCACTAAAAACAGGAACCTTTTCCTGAAAAAAAAAATGAAAACAACCAAATTATACCTCTTTACAGAAACAAACACAACTTCTCAAATTCTAGACCCGTGTCTTTGTTACCACAGTTTTCAAAAATCTTGAAAAAAAGTATTTGCAATGTGAGTGGATAGCTTCTTAAAAAAGTAAATGTGTTAATTCAAAATGAGTATGGCTTTAGGAAAAAACACTCAACTGTTGTGGGAATAATGGAACTGACAGAGAAAATATGCAGATACATATGTTGTAAGTATCTTACTAGACCTGGAAAAGGCTTGCTCATACATGGATCTCTAGTTATCTAGAAAATCGTAAACAGTTTGTGCAGATACATTGTAAAAATAATAAATTACTCAATACCTATGTTGTTTGTATGAATGACTTACTTTCCAAAAGTATCAACTATTGTGCTGTCCTCACGATACGTGACCATGTGAAGCTGGAGCGCACGGGAAAGAAACTCTGTAGACAAGGTTTACTTTTCTTGTTTCATAGAGAATCTCGTGCGTGTGGTTCATTGCATCCATAAATACAAAATATAAAAAAATCACCGTAACTGCAACACTAGAAAAAACTATCAACGGTTGTGCACACTGAATTGTGTACAGCGCTAGCTAATCAGATATAGCCCAAACTTAACACTTTGCAGTAGAATAAAACACTTTTATGGCCCCTAACAATGTGCTTGTGAGATTAAATAATACTTACAAAGACGAGCGTTTGCCGAGGGTCAACACATGAAACAAAGATTGTTACAAAGACAAACCAAACAAGAGCGCTTACTCTGCTCGACCAGGAAACTGATGTCTTACTTACCCTTATATTTTAGCACAACAAACAACTATAGCTTATTATCACACTGGGCTGAAGAAGGCGCTGCGTGGCCCAAACACGCTGGTCCCTTCTCTGTTAAAGGACTTTTATCAGAGTGCCTCGGATTTCACCCGGTCTTCATTTCCCATGGAAAAGGGAATCTTTGTTTTTAAATGTAACTTATTACATAGCATTTAAGAACGTGTTGCATTTTTAAACTTATAAATGTTTGAATTATGTCTTTAAACTTGTAAACATGACACCTATATTACAAATAATCTTATTTGCTGGTGTCACAGCATTATTTTGTTTTGGAGAGTTATCAAAAAGTAATAAACAAAGAACTTGTCATAATAAAAATCTGGTTGGTTCAAATGACTTTGCTCTAAACAAAGAAAAAACGAATACATGATATTCAATGATAAAAAAGAAAAAAATCTTAAATAGTGTATCGATAAGACTAGACGGGGGAATTCAAAAGGGTAAAAGAAACAACATTTTTGGGAGTCATCATCGTTGAGGAAAGGAAAATTAGCCAAATCACTTGGTGTTTTACACTTTCCAAACCACTCCGCATTACTGACCTTAGATAATACAATGATTATACCGACCTCACCTATGTTGTCAACATTTGGAGACAACGTTTAAAACACATACACTGCCTATAGTTATTTTACATAAAAAAGACCAGAAGGAAAATATATCGAGATTCATTAAATCCTGTTTTTGAGTGCTTGGTGTTAAAATTGTATGTTATAGTGGATTATACTATTTATCATACATTGTATAAGGTAAATTGCAAAACATTAGCAGCAAACCTCTAAGAGAACTTTGGAAAAAAGACAATGTCGATACACTCTGTAAGTAACTGACATCTTTAATAAAACCTAGATTCAGAACTACATTCATGGGAAGAATGGTCTCAGTGGAAAGGAATCAACTTGTGGAACTTAATAAAGACATTAAAGAGTCAAAATAAAAAATCATGGTTTTTAAGAAACAACAAAACTACTATACTCAATAAATATGAGAGTGTTACATAATAAGAAAATCTGGATTTTAATTAATGGTTTGTGTTTTGGTAAAATGTTGTACATAATGTTTAATTAATGGTTTGTGTTTTGGTAAAATGTTGTACATAATAATGTTGTACATTAATAATGTTTAATTAATGGTTTGTGTTTTGGTAAAATGTTGTACATAATGTTTAATTAATGGTTTGTGTTTTGGTAAAATGTTGTACATAATGTTTAAGGTATGTAATATGGGTGTTTAATCATTTGATCTTGAGTAAAAAGAAACCATATACCGGAAAAGAAACCCTAGTTCACATCTACCTACTCTGTTTCAAACTGTGTACATATATGTCTCTAGGGTTCTTATTTTTATTGTATTGGACAATTAAATTGATATAGAGACTGCTACCTTATGATTAGGGTTAGGATTATAACGCATTAATTACGATTGATAAACGCCACTAAAAATATATGTGTTTTTGCTCACGGAACCTTTGTCATCAGGTGAGTTTCAGACGGATCGTTCATACTGGTGTACCAGTTGGAACCCTGCACCCATCTCCGTGAAAAAAATAACAACTATCCCCTATTGTTTTAGTGCAGCACTCAGGACCACATGATAAGGCTATCACACACACACACACACCTAAGTGTCGCTCTTTCAGAGTTCGGGTGCAGTACCACTTGTTGTAGAAAAATAAAAAATACCTATACTATACAATACAATTTAGTCTTGTATAGCCCTAAATCACAACTGGAGTCATCTCAGAGGACTTACCAAAAACTACTGAAAATCACCAACACAGATCGGAGAATCAACAGTTAAAACACATAAAGAATATAGACCACATGCCCGTACATGTTGTAGAATATTAAAGTGTCCTGGATCATCACAGTCCTTCTAGTTTCTCACTAACTGTGCAACAAACCCATCCTGCATCAGCAAGGAAAAACTCATATGAAAAAAAAGTGCGAAACCTCAGGGAGACCCATAGTTTGAGAAAGGGATCTGCTTCACTCAAGTGTTACCTATTGGAAAATAGGGCGCCATACCACCTTTTCACCACATGGTACTACATGTATCACCCTGATTGGACGTAGTAGGTCCATCCTCCCTCCAACCCTTCATCATGATTCGTTTACACTGTTTGTTCTACCTTGATAGGCTGAGGCAGGTCCATCTTACCACCCGTTCAGCATGATTAGCTATTAACGCGTCTTCCCTTAACTAGGGCATCACTGTTTGTTTTAGAATAAGCTCGGTGTAAACCTACGCAGGTGGTACGCTACGCACTGCTCAATAAACCACTTTAGACAAATGTGAAACATTTACTTTATCACACACACACACACTCTGGGTCAACAGAGGACAACTCATTACACATTCAAAGTCACACCTCTTGGTAATACAGTGCAGTAACACCTTTCACCACTTGCTCAATAGCGCCGACCCTATTCTGAGGAGTTCAGGGTGCAGTACCACCTTTTCACCACTTGCTCAATATCGGTGCCTATAGTATCTACTAACCACTCTCCTTTGTCCAGACACGGCACTCTCAACCACGACGCGGCTAAGCTCCTTGTACATCCCATCAATTTTGTCGGCCAGCAGGTCGTGAATCTTGCGAACTGCCATGCCTCCGAATTTGTGGTAGAATAGGATCGCTCCAAACCCAAACAGGAGGATTCCCACCACCAAAATGCCAAAGATATATACGTCTTCCGAATCTTCAATGGACAGGGTCGACAGACAGAGGGGCTGAAAACTTGTTCCAGCTGTCAAGAGTATACCCCGCTGGTGAAGTCCCGTTTTTTTTTTATTCACACACAAGCTGAATCAATTAGCGCAATTTTGTAATTAATTTACTGCTTTTAATGCAACTTGTATGTAGTAATACACATTTTTATGAAGTCATTAGAAAATAAATCAGGTATAGTTCCTTGCCGATTAGGTTTCAATGGACTGTAGACAGTTTTCTGCTACTGAACAAGAGGCTCTTTTTTCTTTTTTTAGAGGAAACTTAGAATGTTAATAATGTTAATGCCATTTTATGTGGATTTATTGTTGTTTTAGTAAACAAACACAGTACATATGTACACTATGTTGACATTTATTCCATTCAAAAACTATTTACAGAAAAATATGGCATTATTTTGCCGATAGTTCGAAACGCGATTAATTACGATTCATTATTTGTTAAGCTGTAATTAAGTTAGAAAGTTATGATTATTTATATAGCGCATTTTACAGACCAAGGTCACCCAAAGCGCTTTACAATGTTCAGAGATAAAATTAACTCAATTAAAAATTTTAATCGTTTGATAGCCCTAATTTCAATAGAACATTTTGTTTTAATTTGAATAAGAACTTTTGTCCAATGGGAAAGGAAATAAGTTCTTATTTCATTGACAAATTGTCAACAATTAAAAGTGTGTGTAACGAGTCAGAAATATCTAAGTGAATCACATACATCAGTCAAAAACTAGAACTTAAGATATTCAGTGTTTGCAGTGTGAAATCAAAGCGATGGTAACCCTTACCCCTTATTTTAGGATTAGGGTTAAAGAGGTAACGGTTTTCCCTTCCCTTTTGAGCAACCAAGTACAGATATGTGTTTATGTTCAAATGAGTATAATAATAGGAGAAAATTGCAGGACTTTAACATTTGTCTTTAAAGAAGACTTTTCCTACAAATGGGATGGTTGTTTTTAAGATCAATGTTGATCAAAGCTAATTCTCCAATTCTCTCAATTTTATATGAGGAGCAGAGAGAGGGTGAAGGTCTGCGGATCTGAGGCAGCGCACATGTTCATAAGGCACATATACACATATCAGACAATCATTGAAGATCATTTATTATTATTGGTATGATATATAGGGCGACAGTAGCTCAGTTGGTAGAGCATTGGCCTTAAGGCCAGAAGGTCGTGGGTTCAATTCCCACCTCTGCACCTTCTCCACCGACTCCCACTGACTGCTGTTGTTGTGTCCTTGGGCAAGACACTTAACCCCACTTTGCCCAAAGCCCCCACTGGAAGATCTCAGCTCCTGTGGACTCACCACCTGCAGAGGATCAGTGAGGGGCTGGTGCTATGAGACTTGGGTGGCATCTCTGACTGCCACCCCCCTGACCCAGAAATGGATTAAAGGGTAGAAAATGGATGGACGGATGGGTATGATATATAGCACTTGCTTCTGCCAGCTTCTTCCCTCTGGCAGAAGATACTGTTCTCTGAGATGCAGGACATCTCGCTATGCTAATAGTTTTTTTCCACGAGCTGTTATCAGTTTGAATAGAGCACTTTAATGTTTTTGCACTTGTATAGATCTGTTTTAGTTGGTCAACTTCACAGTGACATTTGTTTACTGTTTTTAAAATTTGTTTTATTTTTGTCTTTGTCTTAATTTTGGTATGTCTGTACTTGTCCTGTGCACACTGGGAACTTTTACTAATGTATTCCAATGTAGTGTTACTGCAAATGGCGAATACAATGAATCTGAATCTGAATCTGAAATGTTTTCTAAACATTTTTGTTGTAGGTCTGAGCACTGCTGCTGTCAAAAGCATACAGAGCTTCAGGAAGACTGCAGCTCACAGAAGACACAAAAGAAAATTCTGACTTAAAATAAAAGTAACTGTCATGTTACACTTGCAGTTTTCTGACGTTAGATATGCTGTTGTTGGAATAATATAAAAAAACATTTGAGGGACCACTGTATACAGTATTAATAGTTATAAAAACCTATCCACAACCTGCAGATATATCCGTAAATTCCCTGTTCTTGTGTTTACTCCGTATCAGCTTGTTGCTCTTGTCCACACACACCATTACTCAGTTGCACCTTTTGTTTAGGAGGAGGCTCTGAGGGAGGCAGGATACTCTGATTCCTCCCTGGCTGCGGGGGGCAGAACCACTCCACTTCACTCAGGTAAATGAGGAAAGAACAGTCTGATCCATCCACACCATAGTACGCGTAACACGGGTCTGAAGTCCAGCGAGCGCGCATCCACTGAAGGAAAAAAACAACAAAATCATTACAAGGTTCTGTATAGAATTGTAAATGTAACCTTTCTTATGGCAAGGTAGCAATTATAGATACCATCAATAGTTCAAGGAGATGATTTACTTTTTGACATTGTGCCTTCAACAAAAACAGACCTCAAGTTGTTTATAGATCCATCCGTGCTAATACCAGGACCTTTATTTAACCAGTAACTATGAGTCATAGTAGTGTAATTCTTAGTTACCTAGTGTAACTGTAGTTCTACGAATGGTGCGTAGCCCCTTAGCTACGCTATGGGTATGACTCCCAGAGGCTCCCAGCCTCCCGCCAGAGAGAAATCAATGCTCCAATCCCTGAGCCTGGTACGCCATGCGAACCGCCCGGGAAACCCAGTACGCCAGCCACTGACAAGTCAACGGGGCGCCCCTGTTTTCAGGGCCCAAACACACAAACAGCTGATCAGAACACCTGAAAGAAGCTTTAACGTCCAGGTAGCATCTCAGCATCCTGATTGGGCACAAGAGATGCCGCCGCTCTTCCTCCTCTGAGGCATGAGGAGGTGGATAAAAGGGTCTGATCCTGATGACCCTAGATCTAAAGGCCGAAGTAATGACCTAGGGGAGAAAGGCTGGGTTGGGCCAAAGCTCTACCAGACCATCCCCAGCTCCAAACGACAGACAGGCTGGATGATTGGAGAGTGCACACAAATCACCCGCCCTCTTGGTAGAAGCCAAAGCCATCAAAAGGGCGGTCTTGAAGGCTACACATTCCGCTAGCCTGAGACACTGGCTCGAAAGGAGAGCCCGACATGCCCCTCAGGACCACCTTCAGGTCCCAGACCGGAGGCGTCCTCCTGAGGACGGGCCTCTTTCTGTGGGCCCCCCGAAGGGAGCGTTAGACCAACGGGTGGGACCGGGCCGAAAAGCTCCCGAACCCCCCGTGACCAGAGGCAATGGCTGACGCAAACACCGCCAAGGTCCCGGCAGCCCTCCCTTTCTCCAAAAGTTCCTGAAGAAACCCCAGAACTCCCTCCAGAGGGCAGGACGTGGGGTCCCAAGATCGTACCGCGCACCAGGCATTGAAAACCTTCCACCTACAGCCATAGGCCCTGATAGTGGAAGGGGCCTTCGCACCCTGAATGGTCTCCACCACCGATGGAGGAAGGAGTATGAGGCGAGTCGGGGGAAACGCATATAAGAGGCCCCTCGGCCAGGGGTAATGAGCCAGGGCATCTACCCCCAGGGGCGGATCGTCTGTGGCCCGACAAACCAGAGCGGGCACTGAGCGTTGTCTGCACTGGCGAATAGGTCGACCACTGGATGACCGAATCTCAGCCAGATTTCTGCAGCCATCCGCGGGGCCAGGCCCAACTCCTCCCTGAGTGGGCCCCCTCTGGACATCAGGTCCGCCCCTGTGTTCCGGTCTACCGGAACGTGGCGTGCTCTCAGAGACTGCAGATGCACCGCAGCCCAGAGCAGAATACTCGCTGCCAGGCAATGGAGGGAGGGGGACCTCGTGCTTCCCTGTCTGTTCAGATAAGTAAGTAAGTAAGTGAGTAATGTTTATTTATATACCGCCTTTCACAGACCAGAGTCACAAAGCGGTTTACAATTGTTATTTTCAGGCACTTGTCTCTCACTCCACACAGAGAGAGGAGCGGGGTCGCCAAACAGGAGGTGCATGCCAGACCTATTGATAGGTCCACCACGGTGGTGTTGTCCAAACGCACCATCACATGCCTCCCCTCCAGCTGTGGAGCAAAGTGCAGCAGCACTCTGCGCACTGCCTCCATCTAAAGCAGATTGATGTGGTGAGAGGGATCTGACCAGGAGCCGGCTACGGAGCTCTGGCCCAGAACCCCTCCCCACCCTTTGAGAGAGGCGTCCATGAACACCTCCACGTGCGACACGGTACCGACCAGAGGCACCCTGTCCTGCATCAGACCCGGGGTGAGCCAGAACCTGATGTGAGCATCCTCCCCCCGTCCCGTGAGGGGTGAAGCCTGAGTCACCTCTGAAACCCTCTCATGTGGAGAAGACCCAGACGAACCACCGTATGAGCCGCAGCCATCATGCCGAGGAGCGACCTGAGGCTCCGAGCGGGCACTCTGGGAGCGGTCGCCGCCTCCCTGGCTGAGCGGGTGATGCTCTCTCTCCTGTCCTCGGATAGTGCAGCTAGGAACCCCACCAAGTCCAGCTGCAGACTGAGATAGACCACGTGCTGGGCAGGCTGCAGCCTGCTCTTCTCTCTGTTCACCACAAAGCCCAGCTGCTGAATGTGAGACAGAACCAAGCGCGTGTGATCCACAGCCACCTCCCTGGACGGGGCCAGAATTAACCAGTCGTCTATGTAGGTTAATATCCTGACCCCTGTGCGTCTGAGCGGCTCCAAGGCCACCTCCACGCACTTGGAGAAGGTGCGCGGAGCCAGCGCGTACCCAAACGGGAGGCGGCAATATTTGTAACACTTCCCTCCCACAGCGAAGCGCAGAAAGCGTTTGTGCTCTGGCACTATCGCTATGTGGAAGTAGGCGTCTGTCAGGTCTATGGTAGACATCCAATCTCCGGGCCTGACGCACTCCAGCAGCTGCTTCGTGGAGAGCATGCAGAATGGTCGTTTGGAGATGCACTGGTTTAATGTGCGTAGATCCAAGATGGGACGCACCCCCCGACTTCTTGGGCAATAAGAAGTAATAAGAAGTCCACTCAGACCGCGGCGCCCCATTTCAGCAGAGATGCGACCTCCAGATGTGGAGCCAGCCTCGCGGAGTCCTTCGCCGCGTTGTCAAGCCTTTGGACTAGCCCCGGGCCAAAGAGGGACTAGGTGGAGATAGGCAGGTCCAGCAGTTGTCTCTTCTCCACCTCCCTGATGTCCGCCAGACCGAGCCAGAAATGGCGAGCACCAACCTGTGCAGCCGCCGCCATGGTACGCCCCCCGTCGATGGCCAGCGCTTGAACCATCCGGAGGAGCGCCGCCGAAGTGGTCTTGGCCCGAGTGAGGTCCTCCCCGCAGAGTTCCTGACCCGCGGCGAGAGACCTGTCTAGAGCCCCGGTGAGGAGCGCCATGTTGCTGGCCAATGCGACCACCTTAGCCGCGTTGGCATAGCAACGATCCAAAATTGACATGCTCATCCTATCCCGCTCAGAGGGAAGGAGAGGTCTGTTGCCTGGCCAAACAGAGGACTTGGGGAGCAACGCAACCGCGTCCTCCACGTCCGGAACCCCTCTGGACCAGGACCAGTCTTAGACCGTGCAGTAAGCGCCATAACCCAGGGCAGGGCTCCTGGCTGGCAGGGGTTTGGACCAATCGCATGTCGCGTAGTGGAACACCGGGTCCATACGCGGGCACAGCGTTGGCGCAAGCCTCTTCCTCCCTCGTACCGCAGCGCCCACCGACGTGAAGTCAGCCTCGGCCTGGGTGGGCTAAGGGGGGATAAAAAACCTCCTCGTCGCCGCGGCGAAGAGGCGGGGCATGTGGTCGAGCGGGAACCTGTCCTGCCCTCCACACACGGAAAAGTCCTCGTCAAGAGTGATGAAAGAACCCTGGTCCACGTCAAACTCGTCTTCCACGACGCAGTCTCCCCACTCCCTGGGCGCGAGAGGCAGAGCAAGCGGCACATACTCCACCTCGAGTTCGTCCTCCTGGGAAGGACCCGGGCGAGTCTCCACGGTGGTGGCATACGCAAGGTGGCGCTCTCTCTCCTGCCTGGGTAGAGAGAAGCACGCTGCGCAGCCAGGCTCCTGAGAATGGCGTGCTCCCAGGCAAAGGAAACACTGGTCATGCCGGTCCTTGCGGTGGAGCTTGACTCTGCAGACGCAACACCTTCTTCGTCCGACGCCGGAGGGCAAAGGGGAACTCGGACGAGCAGGAGAAGGCAGCGACATCTTCAGTCTTCGTCTTGCAGCAGTGAGTAGCAGATCTCTCAATGCCGCCAGAGTTCAAAGTGGCAGGTACAGCAGAGGGCTATTTATAGGAGGGACTCGCCCGTGACTGGAGCATTGGTTTCTCTCTGGTGGGAGGCTGGGAGCCTCTGGGAGTCATACCGATAGCGTAGCTAAGGAGCGTAGCACCATGATGTAGAATAGCAGGATGTGCAGGGGGGTCTCTCCACAGATCTAACTTGTGCCTAGGCTTTGGGGAGTCAACTGCTTTCTTCCCAAATATATTATATTTATAGAACAGATCAAGTATATTATGTACAGTGTCAAGTCCATGCATGAACAAGAACTACCCATTCTCAAAACTATTAATGTGGAGTATTTCGCTGTGACAAAACCCCCTCCATCTCTTTTGAGATGTTTATTTGGAGTTTTGTCTCATCGCTAAAGGGTACAAAAAACTGGTTTCACATGAAAAGTCTTTTTAGAAGACAGGTCTGGAGTGGACCTGTTGGCCTCAGACCAGCATCAGTCTCTCTCTTCCAGAGGCCACATATCAAACTCACTGAAGTGACTCTCCTGGCGTTAGACACACCTCTGGTTTCACAAAAAGCCCCTGCACATGCAGCAGTGTCTATGTGTATGCACCAGGGGCTGAGAACTGTATCCACACTGAAACCACTGCAGTATCAGCTGTATGTCGCCGAGAATATTCAGGTTACATTATGTTTACAGATCACCGCTGTGGGCTGTGTGCAGGTTTGCGTCACCGTGTAAGACAAATATGAATGACTTAGAGCCACTGAAAAGGATTTGAGGATGTTTTTTTCTTCAATAAAGTTTTGTAGAGCCAAGAAGAAACAACAATCACCAGAGATATCAACAAAAAAAGGAAAATATGTTAAATTATACAGTCAATTCTCAAAAGTAAAAAAAAAAAAACAGTGGAACGCTGATAAATTAATCAATAATAAAAACTATTCTATCTTTAGTATTGAAATAATACTTTAATGTTACACTATGATGATCGGTAGCACCTTCAAATTTGCATTGTATGTTTTTCTCATTATTATCATTATTCTTAAACATTGTAACATTTGCTCTGGTTTATCCTAAATTCAACTCATATGACACAATTTATTGGCTTCTCCACATTTAGGAAGTTACTCAAACTTGTTATACAAAACCTTTGTTAGGTTGTATACTTTATAATACCTCCTTTGTTTTATTGTACATACAATGTTGTGATAAAACCTTTATTATTTACTCTGAATATCTAACCCTAACCCTAACCCAACCATTTATTCATGGGATAATAAAGAAGCATTTGGGTGCCAAAGGTATGTTGCACCAAGGTTAGTGATAAACAGGACAGAGATATGAGCAGGACTAGTGCTTACATCGATTTTGGAGGAGCATTCAGGGAAGTGAGGGTCCTTGGGAATCTCACAATGCCTCGACGGTGCGTCCACGTCTGGAAAGAGGAAAAAGGTTACAATAAATCAAAGGATAAAAACAATGTGCAGTGGTCCCTTGCACACTGACTGGTTTACTAATTTTTGTGTGTTATTCTTATGTGCTTTTACACATCCTACAACATAGGCAACGTTACATATAACTGCTAGTAAAACAGTTACCGTTTCAGAGAAAGGTCAGAGAATGACCACGGTCTACATGTAACTCTCAGTTATGCTCCTGAGACTCAGCATGGTGGACAATGCCGTTTCACACAGTGTATGCACAGCTTTTGACAGTAGCAGTAGCAGCAACGAACGTTTGGTTTTGATATCTCTGCAATTGCACTTCAGCAATCGTGAGTTCAGGTGGTTAGAAGAGTGTATAAAGTGTATGGCCTTATAGCAAGGGTGTCCAAACTTTTAAGTAAGAGGGACAATTTAGTTCACCAAACTAGCCCGGGGGCAGATAAAGTCAACGACTGAATTTCAGGTGTACTATGGAGGGATGACACAGTGAGATCTCAAAGACTCTTTGGGTTTGCATGGCAAAGGACCACATAAAATGACACTGGGGGCCGCAACTGGCCCCCAGGCCTAAGTTTGGACTTGCCATAGCTGTAAAACATATAGCTGCTACTTTGCGGATTTCACTTATTGCAGGTTATTTTTTTAGAATTGTTTCCTCTGCCCTAAACAAGGGCTCACTATGCATTTTAAAGGAGTAACCCTTGGGTAATATTACACAGCAAATAGAGAGTAAACAACTTGATGCATACTGTATATATAAACTAGTGCACTGGTCGTATTCCTATACACAAACTTATTTCTAAAGGGGGAGCTTCAATCTTAGCGATCTCAGCCATTTCAACTAACATCTTATTATTATTGTTTAAATGCAATCCATGAGTAATTGAAGAAATCAATATCACGGTTAAAATGTCAACATCACTGAAGTGTTCCTTTGAAGGGATGCTGGGGTACACTGACAGACAGATGTTTATTGCTTTTATAGATGGATTAGAACAAACAAACAAAAAAGATGTGTGCAGGTACAAATTATTGCAGAAAAGGCCCTTGCATAGTAATCAAGAGATTGTGTGGCATTGTCATTGCAAAAAAAAAGTTTTTAAAACATAAAATACAAACAGATAACCAAGTTCCAATTCAAGTTTAAGAAAAGGAAAGGCTGATTGCAATTTAGGAGCATGTCCATGTATGTGTGCCGTGTATGTTATAAATAGTAAAAAAATAATTACAAATGGGCATCTAGTGTAGTCGTTCTGTGAGAAGGTAGATAGCACTACAGATTAGATTTTTCACAGCCGAACATCTTCTAATTAGCCATCAGCCCAAATAAGAGTATTGATTTGCCTGGATGCATTGCCTTCCCTGGGGCACAGGCTTGTCTTCAGCAGAGGACCGTGGCCTGGCCTGCGGCCCCTGGATAAACAGAGATCAATTAGACTGGTGGCTAACAAGCTGCTACTGAAATCCAAGGCTGTGCATATACTGTACACTACAATAGTGCCATTCATAAAACTCATTATTATCTCCTCTTCCTTTTTTATGCTCCTTCACTCACTCTTATTCTTGCAGACCAACTACGGAGGGTAATTAATAGTGCGTTTATGCCGGATGATCCTCACAGTGCACAATCACAGGAAAATAAGTAAAGAGCCGTTTCTTTGATTAGCATAGATAATGACAAGCCAATCCTTGGGAGAAGATATACTATTCCTGCTGTCTCACTCATCTCTTTCAAATCCGATGCAATAGAAACCAGGCTAACAAAGGGCAATTGAAAGAATAATATTATGATTTGTGTGTTAAATATTTCACAATTTTCATGGCTATACAAAAACTTAATTTGTTCATAAAGAACACATATTGTTTGTCTCAAAATAGAAAGAAACAGCTGGGTCGCGGGGGCCAAGATTTCCTACTCCACACTAGGGGTGTCACGATTCTCCAAATCCTTGTCTTGGTTTTTTATTTTATTTTATTATGCTATAGCACTGTAGCATACTGTAGCATGGATAAAGTACGATAATTACATTTTTAAACCCAGCGTTTTCCACCACCGAATAAAGCCGCAGATCTTCTGCTGCGAATAACCCTATAGCGTTAGTTTGAGTCAGAGTTAGCGGAGTCAGAGGCGGAGTGTCAAAAAGCAGGGAACATTTTAGTTGTTTTAATGCCATTTAACATCAGTATAAAACATAAAACGGAACTAGCGTGTGACTCAGGGCTTTCCCCCCACTGTGCGGGTAACTTACGTTCCATGGGTGAATTATGTAAACCCACTTAGTGGCTTTAGCGCGAGCTGAGGTCTGTGTAAGTTTGATTACAAATGAGGCTGGAATAGAGGATGGCTTTTTCACAGTTGTCAAATCTGCATCTTTGTGACGGCGGTGAATGTGTCCTGCCATTTTCATAGTGTTTCCTGTAGCTGGGTGTGGTACATGACGCACATAGCCCATCTTAGCATATCATAGCATATCTTACACACAGTGATCTGCATTGTAGGTGCCGCCACAATGATTTAAGAGAAGCAGGAGCGGCTTCAAGCTCAAGTCTTCTTTATCTGCACCTGCCATGTTGTCATAAACTGCAAGTGAACTAGCGTTAACTAGTGGCGGCGGCTACAATATCTTGCGTTGTCATCTCTCAGCTAGGGTTGCCAACTTGAGAACAAAAAAATAAGGGACACCATTTGGGTGGATCGGGTTGAGCACTTTTTAGACCTAATTTCAATCTACACAGTAATCATGGAATTTCCTAATCACAGTTTTTTGAATGTAATTTATTGACTACATTGACAACAAATCCTTAGTCAAAAATGGAATTGAATAGGTGGAACTCTTTGGCTGGTTGAGGACTTAATGCATTCTAATTAGTAATAAAAATATAAAAAAGACAAATGCTGTAACATACATTATTTATGTATGTTACAGTAAGTCTGTAGCAGATAGACATTATTCATATTGTCTGAGAGTTAAAGTGCGTGTACATGGCTTCAGTAAAAGCTATTGTTCGTTTACAAACCTGGTCTGGACATTTGTTGACGCTCCCTAAGTGCTTTTCTCGGCGCTTGCAGTGCATTGGATTCAATGGATTTCTCTGCATTAAAACAGCGCATTGAATTTGAAAAATCAACGTAGAGATGATCATTTTAGCACAATTACTTTTTTTTTTAAAAAGTAGCTTTCGTCAACTATTGACCACGGAAGTCAGAATCTGGGAATATGATGCTACTTTACCCATGAAACTTCTGCTGTGATGATGCTGCGGGCACGGCCCACTCTGGCGATTGTCAACATTAAACCAACGTATGTGATCAAGCCTACGCCCCTTTGACACTGATTGGCCGAAAGGTAGACGCTTTGTGTGTGTTGTGTGTGCGCGTGTGACATGCAGTGAGTGATGCATTTAAAACATCCAAAAATACGGGACAAAAGCCGTCCCGTATTGGGACGCACATAGTTTTTCTATAATACGGTACAATTCCGTATTTCAAGGGACGGTTGGCAACCCTCCCTGATGTAAGTAAACCTGGTGGGGGTGGGTTAGGAGTGGGTTTGATAAAAAAAATGTAAATTGTGACACTAGGGGTGTCACAATCTAAATTTTCCTGAAGCTGAAGGAATTCTGAAGCTTTTCACAGGGCAGCTGAAAGGCATAGTCCCTACAGTGTTCTCCTGGGTCTTTCCCAGGTCTCCTTCAGGTGGGACATGCCCTGAACACCTCCCAAGGGAGGCGTCAGAGAGCCTTTGGCAGAAATATTCTGGATTTTTATTTTCCGTGTGATGGGACCCCAAAAGCACTGCGCATACTGTACATACATATGGGTGAAAAAGATACAAAAGATACAATAAATACATCAACAACTCTCAGGATAGAATTATGCTAATTTCCCTTTGCCGTCCCACAGTTGCACTCACTGTTCTATCGTAAATGTTTTAAGTGGTAGGGGGATCTGGAGTGCCTACGCTAACCACTGTATTTCACAACAAGAAGGTCCTTGGTTTGATTCCACCTCCAGACGGGCCTTTCTGCGTGGAGTTTGTGTGTTGTGTTGCATGTTTTAGTTGTGTCATTTTGTCATTTTCAGCCACTTACATATGTTGTCATTTTAAGTAGTGTGTGGCCAAGTGGATGAACTCTGGATGAACGTATTGTGCAAGGGTTAAGCAAAAAAAGTTCAATGGAGGTTTGTTTTTAGTTCAGTTTTCTTTTTAGACTATTGAGATGATATTGTGACCTGAATAATGACATCATTAATAACTATGCAGACAGCCTCCCAAAGCCCATTGTGGCGCTCACCTCTGCTGCTGACCACTGCACTGCGCTGCTGGAGGATCTGCTCCACCTTCACTGCGGTTTGCGACATGTTCAGAGCGAGGGCCTGGATGCGCTCCACCATGGGGCCCATGGGCTGCATCCTG
The DNA here is from genome assembly GCA_964034765.1 of Knipowitschia caucasica. Lineage (NCBI taxonomy): Eukaryota > Metazoa > Chordata > Actinopteri > Gobiiformes > Gobiidae > Knipowitschia > Knipowitschia caucasica. Next base: position 28,152,352 of record OZ035840.1, read on the forward strand.
CCAACACGGAAACAACACAACCTTTAAACAAAGGAATAATCACATCGCTCATATTGTGAAGAATACAGTAAATACAGTAGTACAGCACTGTATAATTTAGTTTAGTAAATATACAAAAGGAGGGATAAGTTTGCATCAAGATTTATACGTATAAGTTCAGTCTTTATAGTTTATCTCCAATACTAGTTTGATGGAAGTAACATTTTTTTTTGATAATTGATTAGTTGGTTGATTATTCTTTCAATTATCTTTTTTTTTTTTAAATCATTCTTGTAGTTTCAACACCCCAACTTAGGCCATTCCTAGCCTGGTCTTATACCACATCATCGTATCAATTTAATATCGTACTACCACTGATGTGGATTTATTTTTTGTGGCATTTATTAAATCGTTTATTAGAGTTATTGTTTATATGTGACATTAAGTCTATGTAAACTAGATGAAAACTATTTAAATAATTGATTAGTAGCGATTGATCGATTTCCTTCCTTGTTTCAGCCCTAAACAGTAGCAAACATGTAGTCTTGTAGATTCTTAATCGATATAGTTTGGATATGCTTTTGGAAGTTGCTTTTTGACTTTCTGAAATCAAATTCTAATGCTCTCCTCCAAGCGTACACACTGATATAAACACTGATCCCTTAAAAGGTTACTAATGATATTTATTGATGAAAATCAAGACTAACTTCTAAATGTTTCCCCTTAATGTCAGCTACAATGCATATAAACGTTTACATCTTTAATCACAGTGGCATTTGACCAGTGCCTGCAGCTCTGATTAGCGAACCATGTGCAGTATTTGTACTTGTTTGTCCCGCAGCTGGAGCGTGAACGAGAGGATGAAATGCTAATCGCCTAAAACATGAAGCGTGAAATGAAAACCACAAAACAGACCAATAGTCCAAAGTCCAACGCCTTTGTCTGTAATAAGTAAATGCTGAAGGAGAATATTTTTTTGCTTCGGAGCCAAAGAGTTCAAATGTTTTAAAGCCTAGAGTAAAACTTTATTTCTAAATATCTAATATGAGTATAATACAAGTATATATTCTAGAGGTGGGGAGGGACCCACATTTCATGAGACGGGAAAACACAAGAGATTGGAGGAAAACTGGAATTTTGACTTAACTGATTAGGATTTTTGGATTATTATTCTTTTAATGTGTTTAACACACTCATCTAATAAAAATATGGGTCTGATCATTCTCATATTTGAATAAAATACGGATAGTTTTCACACAGTACGCACCGTCAGCTGAATGTGAAAAACATGTGTGCCTGTGTGTGCTCAGTTACTAGCCTCAGAACCTAGTCAGATTGAAACTGTGTATGTTCCTCGCTTGAAGTCTAAAGCACTATGTGCGAGGAAATCTGACCTGGGTGTCAGACACAGTAACTTAATAAAAGTTCAGACAGACAGAAATAGTTCTAAAAGTAGGGTTGATAAATGTGGATTAATGAACGTCAGATCAATCTATTTAGCATTTAATTAGGTAATATATAATATATTGTGTTTATATTATATATATATATATATGCTGTATTATGTTATATATTATGTTATATATTATACAATATATGTATTATGTTGTGTATTGTGTTATGTTGTATATTATGTTATGTTATGTATTATATGTGATATATATAATATGTATGGTACATGTGATATATATGATATATAATATAATATGATAATTAGGTTTGCCTGGATCGGTTTGCACACCTGGTGTGCAATCCATGAATCTTGGTGCTGTAACCTAGACTAGCCCAGCCGTGGCTGCTGCTGTCTCACATCCTTTCAGATACGCTCTATTTATTCAAGGCTAGGTTTAAAACAGTCCTCTTTAGTTTAGCATACGGCTAGGAAGGTAAGACTCAAGAAGGCTAAACTCCTCAGACTGTCAGTCAAGCTGCATAGGGAGTCAGTTTGCTGGGAGAAGTATGGTAACTTGAGCACTATCCTCTCCTCCTTCCTACTTTATCTGTTTACTATTATTAGGATTTTGACTGTAGTTTGTTCATTGCTATTCACCCGTTGTCCCATTGTATGTTTTGTTGTGTCTTTTATACAACATAGTATGAAATGAACATGGAAGAAGACTCGGAGATGGGTTTCAGCTTGAACGTTAGTTTACTGAAGAATTGCCGGTAACTGACGCTACAAGGTTACCATGACAACCTGAGGTAACAGTGCGCATACACATGACATGGGACCAATACAATGTATCAGTCCGCCAGAAGATATAGTACCACCCATACACTACACTCCTCCCCTTTTAGATTCATGTTTAACCTCGCTTAACAAATTAAGCTCATTAACATCATCAATACCATGTAACATAGTATTACTCTGTAACTGTGACATGTTTTTTTTTTTTTTTTTAATATATATATATCAATAATAGCACAAGACAATAACTCATAAGTCCAGCCTTCTTGGTGGTGCTCTGATTCTATCAGGGTAGCGCCTCGGGCCTTGTGGAGTAGTCTCTTTAGGGAGTACTTCTGCAGTATTAGATGTTGTACTGATGGCAGCCTCTTGATTTGAGTTGGATGACAGACCTGTTGGGCGTGCTGGCTCATCAGAAGATGATTTCTCAGTGGTCTTGGGTTGAGCATTTACCAGTTGATCCACATGACGCCTCCAAGTGTGCTCACCAACGTCCACTTTGTATGTCAGCGGTCCACTCCTAGTCAAGATTTTTCCAGGAGTCCACTTGTCCTTTCGATAATCCCGTGCCAAGACTGGTTGTCCCACATCAAAACTTCTTGCTGTGTCAGTTGACAGAGTGCTGAACTGTTTATTCTGTACTTCCCTTCGCAGATTTGGCTTCAGGAGGTCAATGCAAGACCTCAGACGTCTATTCATGAACAGCATAGCTGGTGTTTGATTTGTTGTTGCATGAACAGAATTTCTGTAGACAAGGAGGAAGTTGTCCACTTTATGTTGTAGGGAGATGTCCTCATTTGCCATAGCTTTAAGTGACTTTTTGAATGTCTGTACAAATCGCTCCGCCAGCCCATTTGTGGCGGGGTGGTGTGGTGCGGATCTGAAGTGCTTTATGCCATTTTTCTTCATGAAAAGGTTGAACTCTTCTGAAGTATACTGTGGGCCATTGTCACTTACGATTTGTTCAGGCAGACCATTTCGGGAGAAAATGTTTCTCAAAACAGAAATAGTCTTTTCAGATGTTGTAGACTTCATTGGTACGACCTCTGGCCATTTTGAGTGAGCATCCACAGCGATAAGAAACATCGAGTTCAAGAATGGTCCTGCAAAATCAATATGCACTCTTAGCCAAGGTGAAGATGGCCATTCCCAGGGATGTACTGGGGCCTGCGGAGGTGCATTTTGAGTGCTCTGACATCCTGTGCAGGTTTTGGTGATGTCTTCGATTTGTTTGTCAAGTCCTGGCCACCATACATAACTGCGAGCCAAGTTTTTCATTTTAACTGTGCCCAGGTGGCCCTCGTGAAGACTGTCCAAAACTTTTGTACGAAGTTTTTGCGGCACTACCACTCGTGATCCACACATCAGGGTTCCCTGGCAGACAGAGAGCTGGTCACGTCTCGCCGAAAACTCAGGAAAACTGGGAATCCCATGAGCAGGCCACCCTTGCATTGTGATGTCGTATATTTTTGATAGTGTCGGATCATTTCGTGTTTCTTTTTGTATCATAGTGTTTGTTACTGGTAACTGGTCCACAAGTGTTGTGTGGAACATTTCTGCTGGATCGCGCCCTGAAGACTTTTCTTCGGTTGTCGACAGAGGGAGGCGTGACAAACCATCTGCATTACAGTGCTGTTTAGTCCCTTTGAACTCAATGTCATACGAGTGAGCTCCTAAAAACAGCGCCCATCTTTGTAGTCTTGTTGCTGACATTACAGGAACTCCTTTTCTTGGATTAAAGATTGAGACAAGGGGCTGGTGGTCCGTTACTAACGTAAATCTTCGGCCATAAAGATAGTGGTGAAATTTCTTTATGCCCCATACCAGGCTGAGGGCCTCCCTGTCGATTTGGGCGTAATTGCGCTCTGCACTTGACAGAGATCTTGAAGCGAAAGCAATCGGCCGCTCTGATCCGTTGTCCATTGTGTGCGACAATACAGCTCCAATTCCATATGGAGAGGCATCACACGCTAGTCGGATGGGCCGTGATGGGTCATAGTGTGTTAGTAGATCATCAGATGTCATCAGTCTTTTTGTTTCAGCAAACGCCTTCTCACATTTTTCTGACCAATGCCACTTAACGCCTGTCTGTAACAGTGCATTCAATGGGTATAGAACTGAAGAAAGGTTTGGAAGAAACTTGTGATAATAATTTACCAGACCCAGATATGATCTTAGCTGTGAAACATTCTCTGGTTTAGGTGCTTTAAGCACAGCCTCGATTTTGTCCTGTGATTTTTGTAATCCATGCTTATCAATGACATGTCCACAATATGAGATTTGGTCTTTGAAAAACTCACATTTTTCTCTCTTTGCCCGTAGGCCATACTCCTTAAGCCTATTGAGTACCTTGCTCAGATTTAGAAAGTGTTCATCATCATCCTTTCCTGTCACAATGATGTCATCAAGGTAGCACTGTGTTTTTGGTATATCCTGCAGTACCTGATCCATCGCTCTTTGCCAAATAGCTGGTGCGGAAGCAACACCAAACACAAGACGATTGTACTGGTACAATCCCTTATGTGTGTTAATGGTCAGAAACGTCCTACTTGACTCCTCCACTTCCATTTGGAGATAGGCCTGTGACAAGTCAATCTTTGAAAACTTCTCCCCTCCAGCTAAAGATGAGAAGATGTCCTCAATCCGTGGCAGGGGATACTGCACAGTGTGGAGCACAGGGTTAATGCTGACTTTGAAATCTCCACATATGCGTACGTTTCCACTTTTCCCTTTCTTTATCACAGGCACAATGGGTGTAGCCCATTTACTCCAGTCCACTTTTGAGAGGATGCCAGATTCCTCTAAGTTCTGCAGTTCGGCATCTATCTTTGGTCGTAGGGCATATGGTACTGGACGTGCTTTGTGAAATCTTGGTGTGGCCTCTTTGTCCAGTTCAATGTTTGCCTTTATGTCTTTAAGTTTACCAATGCCTTTCTCAAACACTTGTGCATTCTCCCTTAGAAGCTGGGAGAGTCTATGGTTGGAGCTGCATGTGGCGCTCTTTGAACCTGTTGATATGTTGAGAGCTTTAATTGAATGCCAATCAAGCTGAATTTTCCTCAACCACTCGCGTCCAAGAAGAGCTGGCCCTGCTGTTTTAAGCACATAGAGCTCCAACTGATGCGTTTTGTCACCATAGGTCACGTCCACTTTAAGTTTGCCTTTTGGTGACACTTTTTCACCAGTGTATGTTTTTAACATTACTGAAGTCTTTTCTAAAGGTAGCTCAGAAAACAGTCTTTTGTAGTCGGTCTCGGAGATTACAGACAAAGCTGAGCCTGTATCTAGCTCCATTTTAAGTTTCACACCAGATACTGTTGTGGTTATCCATATGATTCTCCTGTCCATTTCAGTTATACTATGTAATTCTAGGCATGACAGGTCATCTTCTTCACTATTTGTGCTGCTTTCACACTCTGTTACCTTGTGCATTTGTTTTGCCTTGGATTTGAAACGTTTGTTCTTTTCAGGTTTCTCTCTTTGAAAGTCCTTTTGTCCTGCTTTGCATACTCTTTCTATGTGGCCCTGTTTGTGACATTTTCTGCAGGTCTTCTCTTTAAACCAGCAGTCATTTGCACTATGAGAGGTTTTGCCACATCTGTAGCATTTCTGATTTTTCTTATTGTTTAGGGACATTTTATGCATGTCATTCTCAGTGTTTTTCTGTAGCTCTGTAGCTCCTTTAGCTGCAGTTTCCATTGAGATGGCTATAGATAAAGCCTTGTCTAGCTCCAAGTCTTTTTCTGACAGTAGTCTTTTCTGTGTGCTTGAACATTGCATGCCACATACTAATCTGTCCCTTAGAGCATCAGAAAGACCATCTTTGAAATCGCAATACTGTGAAAGTTTGCGCAGTTCAGCCATGTACTCAGATATGCTTTCATCCTTTAATTGATTCCTTTTATGAAATCTAAATCGTTCCGCTATTACGAGAGGTTTTGGGTTCAAGTGACTTTTCAAAATTGCGACTATCTCGTCAAACGTCTTGCGGGATGGTTTATCGGGGCTCACTAGGTTACGTAGCAGATTATAAGTTTTCGCACCCATCAAACTGAGAAGGACGGGAGCCTTTTTCTCCGTCTCCACGTTATTTGCAGTGCAGTATAACTCCACTCTTTCAATGTAAGCCTCCCAGTCTTCACTTGTACTGTCAAACTCATCCACTTTACCAACGAATGCCATTTTTAGTCTTTAAATCTTGTCGCAGACAGATCCACTTGTTTAGCTTTTGGGAAGATTCACTTGCTGTGTGCTTTTACACGTCCCGTACTCACGCGTGTTATGCCAGCTGTCAGTCACTTTCCTCCCTAACGTCTCGTTCTTCCCTCTCCGGTTAACTTGTCACCTCCGGTTGTTGTTTCGGGTCCGTATTTCTCGTCGCCAATTTGTTGTGTCTTTTATACAACATAGTATGAAATGAACATGGAAGAAGACTCGGAGATGGGTTTCAGCTTGAACGTTAGTTTACTGAAGAATTGCCGGTAACTGACGCTACAAGGTTACCATGACAACCTGAGGTAACAGTGCGCATACACATGACATGGGACCAATACAATGTATCAGTCCGCCAGAAGATATAGTACCACCCATACACTACATGTTTCATGGTACGATGACGGGATCTCTGTGCCTGGCCTCCTCCATCTACACCTGCGGACTGCCCCACTCGCCTGGGAGTGCTTCAGTCCTGCACCGGATCTGTCCACGTTCAGCGGCCACTGGTCCACGCTCTGTAGCTAGCTTAGGTCCTAGATCATTAGCCTGTCCGTCCGGAGGAGTGGATCCCTTTCTCAAATGGGTCTCCCTCCCTGTGGGTTTCCCTAGTTCTCCCCAAGGTTTCTCACTTTTTCCCACTGGGTTTTTTAAGAGTTTTTCCTTGTTGATGCAGGAGGGTCTTGTTGGACAGTTAGTGTCCAACAGAAAGGATTGGTGATGATCAGGACACTTTAGCATTCTACAACATGTATGGACATTTTCTTCTGTGTGTGCTTTATATTTTTCATGAGTTTTAATTGTTGATTCTCTGACCTGTGTTGGTGATTTCAATGGTTTTGTTAAGTCCTCTGAGATGACTTCTGTTGTGACCTAAGGCTATACACGAATAAATTGTATTGTATTGTATTGTATTGAAACTGTAGAATCAGCGCCCCCTACAGAATGAGCCAAAGTCTTACATGGGGAGGAAAGAAATGTCCTTTTTTTTAACGACCCAGAGGGTCACACAACACAGGGACTGGCCTCGTGCTGGTGCCCAGAATCAGGTCTAAACTAGGGCTGTCAAAATTATTGCGTTAACGCACGTGAATTAATTTGTATTTATTTTTTAATTAACGCAATTGACGCATGTACCGAATGACCAGCCCATACATCTCATACCAACACTCAGAAGTGCCGCGGACACATGCTGTTGTTTTCTGTATGAACTCTGCGAGCTAAGCTTCGGGCGCTCTGGACAGCGGTTCCCACCTCCAGCGGCTGTGATCACGACGAACAGCTGTAACGTGATCATATCCAACACCATACACAAACAGAACTATTCTCTGCTTGTACTGGGCGTGTCTTTGCCTAACCTGTGCACACATTATATGCACCCCTGAAGCTGGAAAATGGAGCCTCAGTCTACTCCGTGTCTTCTCCTGAAGCGCACTCACCTAATTAAAGCTGGGGTACCTAATTTTTCCCTTCCACTACCATTTCATGTTGGTTGTGCCCAAAAGTAAAATGTTGAGAGCAAATCAAACAGATTGAATGACATTCTGCATTTCAGACTGTTTTGAAAAGTCCCTCATCTGTAACAAACAATAGTTTTGGTCTGAGTCACTACAGAAATGTTAATAATGTTAATGCCATTTTATGTGGATTTATTATCATTATAATAAACAAATACATACACTATATGTACACTATGTTGTCATTTATCGTTCCATTCAAACTACCATTTACAGAAAAATGTGGCATCATTTTGCCGATGCAGCTATAATCTGGATCAGCGACAGGCTTTTCTATTGTTATTATTAATTGAATTTGAACAGAAACCTCCAACATATTTAAGAATTTTAGTTTGTCGTTATTTAGAAATGCCTTTGAAACATGATGGTTGTGTGTTAGTATGTGAAGCCTCTGGGGATCTCTTTTTTTCTAACCTAGATTTGAACATTGTCACAGTATAAGCCTGTCTCACATTTTCAGGAAGACTGTTCCAACCCCCTGACCCAGAAATTGATAAATAAAGGGAAGAAAATGAAATGAAATGTTCAAAATTTTAACTGCACAAATTTGAAGTGCCTCCCCATGTTTAGACTCTGTGCTACCCAGAGTCCGAGTTGGTTCATTTGGCACTACGATTTTTCACAGATGTACTTTAGTGTGAGACCATGGAGAGTCTTGTACACAAGCAGAGGTGCTTTAAAGTCTGTCGTCAAAGGTAGCCACCCATGGGCACAGGGGGCGCCCGTGGTACTGCAGACTAAATTCACGCGGGCTACCCAGAAAAACTCAATGCAAACTAAAACAGCACGACCTCAGCTGACAGAAAACCTACAGCTTTCATAAAGATTGGATTTTGTGGGGATTTTAGTGTCCCTTGTCATCCTGAACTTTTTTCTTCTTAAATCCTTTGGTTTTCTTTAAATCCACATTCTATTACGACAAACTCTGCTCCTTTCCTTCCAGCTCTGGCTACGCTCTACCACTGCTCTGATCAGCAGCTCTGATTGGTCAAAGTACGGCCGAGCCCCTCTGTGCACGTGCATGAGAGCCACACACGCGTATGTGGCGCAATGCATAATGGGAGCTCGTCCACTGCGCAGAACCGGGAAGACCAGACGATGGCCAAATATTTACGAGTTCCGCTTATCTTTCAGTCCTCCTGTATGTCCCATGCGCTACTGAGCACAAGCCATTCATTTGAATAGGGCGCCATCTTGGATCACCGGGGCTTGGACGTGCTTACTGGTTCTAGTCAGGACTGGAGCTGCATTATTTTGAATATGCTGTCATTTTAAACTTGTTTTGAAAGCCCAGTGAGCAGTTGTTCTACTGGAGATTAATGTTCTAGACACAATTTTGTTGATTCTGATGTGTTTCAAATGTAAAAAGTTGCTTGGGGTAATGGAGTATTGAACCGGACCAGACCCAGACCCAGATCAAACCAGACCCAGAGCAAGACCCAGACCACAACATGCAGCTACCATAACAGTAGAGCAGCCATGCAGAGGACAGTCGGGCCAGACCCCAAAAGATTCTCATATCATTATTGAAAGTGTTGTTCCACTCTTGGGTCTAGGTCAGCTGAATGTGAAAAACATGAAAATACAGCAATAGAGCCTCCTACAGGGTGAGCATGGGGAGTAACAACAACAGGGCTCAAAATTGCTCAACCTCATCTAAACTGTAGCATCAAAATATCATAACTTCATATTATTTAGAGGAGACACACACTCATTCATTAAAATTAAAATGTTACAACAATTTTAGTGTTTCTTCCATCAGAGCAGGGACAAGGGCGTGTCAGCGCCTCCTCCTTTGTGAGATGTGCCGAGGGTTGTGCACTCTGACCTGCAGTTATTTTTAGCACCAGGCGTCCAAGCTACTATCAGGAACTTCTGGCACAAACGCCAAACGTCCCTGTCTAAATTCTTCTTTGCTATATACGGTCAGGTTCAGAGCAGTTTTGTTTAAGAATAATATATATATATATATATATATATATATATCCTCTGCTGGTAGAAGTGAGGAAGTACGTGCTGAGAGCGTTTTTATTTATTAGACATGCTAATTCATTATTGTCTTCATAACTAATTGCTTACACATCCAACACATACAAAAGTAGATAGAACCATGATCATGTTTAATGGCCAAAAATAATGCATATCATAAGTTGTCCCTCAGTGGCCAAAAACAAGGTTAGATACATGACATGACTGGGGTCAAGTCGTTTTTTGGATCACCACAGGCACTGTAGCAATGAAAATCTTTATTAGAAAATAATATAGTCCATAATATTTTAATATAGTTCAATGTTGCTCAAACACTAAACTCACAGGAGAAACAACAAGAATTTTCCCTGTTCATTCTTAACACCCTTTTCATACCCATTGTCCTTATGCCCTTTGGATGTATGTCAATTAGAACAGGATTATTCTATGTTGGATTAAACACTGTGTGACTTTGTATGGATTTTCACGGACCCTGCAGCCACTCCATTAGCCCGCCTGTCAGAGCCAAGATCTGATTGACAATTTCTGCATTGTTCCAGCATTTTGAGTATCCTCTAAGGAGCCATCAGTGTCCGTCACGCCGGTTTTATGCACTCCATGACCTTTATATAATATCACACAATGATGAAGGAACTCTGCAAGCACTCGTATTCAAAGTCAAAGGAAGAATATGACACCCACTCTGCCATCAGGAGTCAGTGTGACCAAGCACTCTTCTGTTGATTCATGATGAGCAAAAGGTAGACAGTGATGAATGCACATTGTGGACGTATGAACTCAACTAGTGCGCATATCAGTGTTTAAGGCAGCTATATTCATTATTGAGAATATACATTTTGATTTCACGTTAGTCCTGCCTAAAGGAAGAAGCCAAATCAGACCCGTTCTCCCCCTCCTTTATAACAACTTTGTCCTGTCAGCTTTTTCATGCATTGTACTCACAATATATTGAAGATATGTGTCAGAGATGAGTTAAGAGAAGATTTTAAATGCAATCAGGCTATAGCACTTCTATATTATATGTTCATGAAGGTACAATCCTTGTGATCATAGACTGTAGAAGATACTGTCCAGTGCAGTGTTTTCCTTATCGCATAATAACCCGATTTTGTGATATTTTGTCTCACAATCAATTATTGACGCGAATTCAACTGATTCCATAATAAGTCTGAGTTACCATGGTATGATATGTCTTATTCTAAAGTGTATTGCTTCTCATAGATATAGTTTACATCCTTTATTTTACTCCAAAAATAAATTATAATTACATTCTGAAAGTGTATCTGTAAAACAATACTGTTTCAATCCAAACACAACTGTACTCATTTGGTTTAGAAAAAAGAATGTGCAGCCCCATATTCTGTGAGATTTCATAACACTTTGAAGCAACTTTTGTTAAAGGAGCAATATGTAATATTTGCATGTCAAGTCATCATTGAATGACCCGAATATTTCAAAAGGCGTTATTAAATCAAACTCTTTTCGAATTCATCTTTAACTGATAACAGTAGTTCAGCCGAGATATTTGATTATCAAAATTAGTTTTACGACCCGTAAAAGTTGTTATTGTTTTGATTTTGATGTCCTACCCTCAGCCGTTTCGCCAATCAGGAAGTGTTATGTAAGTCCGTGATCGGGTTGCCAGAACTCCGTGCGGCTCACTAATCTCAGAGGTAAAATAACATGTGGCGCAGAACTAAAAAAGGTCTTGTTATGACTCTCAAATCATTAATGACAAAAGAAAGACTAAAACGAGGATTTATATCGGGATGCCTTTGAACAATTGAGACAGCTGATAAAAGTTCACGTGTGATGCAGAATTTTCAAGCTTGAGTCCGTTCTTCACAGTGTCTCTGTTCGTGTGAATCGATGGCCTAGTGGTCAAAGCTGTGCGCTTACGATGCAGGAACCCGGGTTCGATCCCGGGCTATGTCTTTTTGTATTTATTGCATGTTATCACATTCTATGACAGATTGCTCTAAAAACGGTAAAAGATGAAGGTCAAGACGTTTTTTTTGCAGATTATAGCTTAATTGTAAAAATAATCATTTAAGACCACATGTACCCCAATTCAAATAATGTTAGTCTCTTTTTGATGTGGGACTTTTACATGTTTGTCTAAAAAATAGGGAATAAATAGAATTGAAAGGTGATATCCTCTTGAGCAAACCCTGATGTTGATACACTGAAGAAATACGTTCCAACATCCATTCTTCCCACTCCTATTTTGGACATCAATTGCTTATTTATTTTGCATAAACTATGTATAATTACATTGCTTTTATTTTGTTTTTGTTTTTTATCTCAAATGTCCAAATAATAATAATAATAAAAACATTAATCAAAACATTCATTCAGCATTAGCACGGCTGTCATGGCAATGTGAATGGAGACGGACAAACAACTGATAACATAATTCCCTGTGTTTGCTGCTGGATTTGGTGTGAATCTGGCAACCTGAGTCAGGGAGAGTGGGAGAGGACTACAAAATATTGACTGTGACTGCAGTACCACTTTTGGCCAGATTTTTACATATTGCTCCTTTAAAGTTAAACTCATCATTCTATCAATGTGCAGAAGCCAGTACTTTTCCCTTGTTTTGTCTATCTGAAGGCCAAGCTACAAGCACACCGTGGAAGCTGCTGATTGGAGGTCTCCATGCCTCCGCTCTGTATAATACACTTGCATTCTGTTGTATCTGTTGTTCGTGCTGTCTCTACCATTGACAATAAAACATGTCTTCTGTCTGAATTAAAGACGCGATCCCAGACTATGTCATCTTCTTCAGGTGGTGGAAGGATGCGGGCCTAGACATCTAGAGAACAGAAGACTCTTTTTTTTTTTACACAAAAAGTGTTTTTTTTTTTTTTTAAGCCAAAACTGAGAAACCTCAAGAGAATGCATCTGGACCAGCACACTTGGACAATCTGCACAGCCCCTGATTCCAGTCAGGCCTGCTGTGAGCTGCTGAGACATGGACAACACCAGCGTCCTCTTTTGCATGGACACCATTTGGAAAAATTGGATTACACAATTTGGACATCATTTGGAACAATCTGGATTTCTGAATTTGGACATAATTTGGACTGAATTGGATTGCTGAATCTGGACACTAAAGCTGAAACGTGTGATTGAAAGACACGTCACAGAAGAATTCATGGCTCGACACAAATGCAGCCTGAAGAAATCAACACGGAGAAGTGGGAGAGACTGTTTTCAAAGCAATATCTGGAACCACCATCGACTGATGAAGTTTGGTATTTTACTGAAGATTGTTGACAAGTTTTATGAAAGATCTGAAGGTGTTTTATGAGTTTTCTGAGTTTTTGAAGTATTCCGAGTTCTGAGTTTTTTGAGGTACCGAGTGAAGTACCGAGTTTATGAGTTTTTGAAGTATTGAGTTATGATGTTATGTTGCTGTTTATCGATCCTGATGGTCACACGTGAATGTATGACCAGAGGGGGGAATGTGAGATTTCATAACACTTTGAAGCAACTTTTGTTAAAGTTAAACTCATCATTCTATCAATGTGCAGAAGCCAGTACTTTTCCCTTGTTTTGTCTATCTGAAGGCCAAGCTACAAGCACACCGTGGAAGCTGCTGATTGGAGGTCTCCATGCCTCCACTCTGTATAATACACTTGCATTCTGTTGTATCTGTGATCGTGTGTTTTGTTCGTGCTGTCTCTACCATCGACAATAAAATGTCTTCTGTCTGAATTAAAGACGCGATCCCAGACTATGTCATCTTCTTCAATTCATTAAAAGACAAAGTATATATTTGTCCAACATACCTCAATAACTCTCCATGTAAAAAATAAATAAACAGAAATCAATAAATCTTCTCAAGAGCAGTGCATTTTCAATGGGGTTGAGGTCTGGAGACTGGCTAGGCCACTCCAGGACTTTCAAATGCTTCTTACGGAGCCACTCCTTCGTTGCCCGGGCGGTGTGTTTGGGATCATTGTCATGCTGGAAGACCCAGCCACGTTTCATCTTCAAAGCTCTCACTGATGGAAGGAGGTTTTGGCTCGAAATCACACGAGACATGGCCCCATTCATTCTTTCCTTAACACGGATCAGTCTTCCTGTCCCCTTAGCAGAAAAACAGCCCCAAAGCATGACGTTTCCACCCCCATGCACCACAGTAGGTATGGTGTTCTTGGGATGCAACTCAGTATTCTTCTTCCTCCAAACACGACGAGTTGAGTTTATACCAAACAGTTCTACTTTGGTTTCATCTGACCACATAACATTTCCCAATCCTCTGCTGTATCATCCATGTGCTCTCTGGCAAACTTCAGACGGGCCTGGACATGCACTGGCTTCAGCAGGGGGACACATCTGGCACTGCAGGATTCTATTCCCTGTCGTTGTAGTGTGTTACTGATGGTAACCTTTGTTACTTTGGTCCCAGCTCTCTGCAGGTCATTCACCAGGTCCCCCCGTGTGGTTCTGGGATTTTTGATCACCGTTCTCATGATCATTTTGACCCCATGGGATGAGCTCTTGCGATCGAGGGAGATTATCAGTGGTCTTGTATGTCTTCCATTTCCTGATAATTGCTCCCACGGTTGATTTGTTCACACCAAGCTGCTTGCCTATTGTAGTTTCACTCTTCCCAGTCTGGTGGAGGTCTACAATTATTTTCCTGGTGTCCTTCGACAGCTCTTTGGTCTTGGCCATAGTGGAGTTTGGAGTCTGACTGTTTGAGGCTGTGGACAGGTGTCTTTTATACAGATGACAAGTTCAGATAACGGGGCTGGGAGGGGGGCAGATGGAGAGGGGGGAGAATCAAACCAGTTGAAATATTGGTTAAATGCATCCGCCCGGCGCTGGTCTCCATCCGCTGTCCCTCTGGTACTCTGTCCAAAGCCGGAGATGTTCTTTAGTCCTCTCCACACGTCACGGCCGTTTCCCTGGGCTAGCTCCTGCTCCAGCTTTTTCCCATAGTCCTTCTTGGCCCTCCTAATCCTCCACTAGAGCTTGTGCTGGATCCTCTTCAGCTCTTCTTTGACCCCTGAGATGAAAGCCCTTTTCTTGAGGTTCAGGAGGGCTTTAAGCTCAGGGGTCACCCATGGGTGGTTGTTGGAAAAGCACCGTACATTCCTAGTCGGTACAGTGTTATCCATACAGAAGAGAATATAGTCTGTTATACAGTGTGTCAGGCTCTTGATGTCATCACCATGAGAGCTACAGATCATGTCCCAGTCTGTGCTTTGGAAACAATCTCTCGGCCTCTCCTCGGCCACTTCACTCCACACTGTAACAGACATCTTCTGCACTGGATTCCTCCTCACCATGGGAGTGTATTCCGGAGAAAGACACACCAGAGAGTGATCAGAGCGGCCGAGCGGGAGGAGGGGGGAGGAGGCGTATGCATCTCGGACATAAGCATACAGTAAGTCCAGAGTCCTTTTTCCCCCGCATGGGGCACGTGACATACTGTTTGAATGTTGGGAGAGTAGCGGAGAGGGAGGCGTGGTTAAAGTCTCCGCTGATCTGTATCAGAGCATGGGAGCTGCAGGTCTGGATCTGGGATACAGTGCTACGTTGTTCAAAAACTCCAACGGCAGATATCTGAGCCTCATACTCACAGCAAGCAGCTCTAGGTCCTGCGTGCAGATCCGTTTAATCACATCAACATGAGCCGGGATACACCAGTCCTCATTCACGTATACCGCGACTCCTCCGTCCTTCTTTCCGCTCCCCTCCACGCTCCGGTCAACGCGCACCAGTTTAAATCCCTTCAGAGCGACCCCAGAGTCCGGTACATTTCCACACAGCCACGTTTCGGAGAAACGCATTAGTCCGCATTGTCTGTATTCCCTCTGATGGCGGGCCAGCGCGGCCAGCTCCTCGGTCTTGTTGGAGATGGACCGTACGTTTCCCATGATAATGGATGGGAGGTACAGTCTCCGATCTTCTTCTTGCGGCCTCCTCTATAGCCTCTGCGTCTCCTGGGGATCTCTACGGGGATCACCAGCTTCTCAGAGTGCAGGAAAGCGGAGTATCTTACTCCGAGAAGTTGCACCCGGGTGTAAACAATGGGACATGTGAGGGGGCATGTGGCGCTGTGAGCGGGGGCCAAAAACATGACTAATCCAGCAAAAATAGACAAGAATAGGCTTCCCGTGTGCCCTAATGCACAATGTAACACCTACTTAAAATAATATATATAAAAAAGCACATCTACAAGAAATAAATAGAGAAAGCTTGACTAGCTGCACAGCGGTGGCTGGCACTGGAAGATGAGCACTTCCCTGTTAGGTTTCATTTAGCCTGGTAGTTAGCACTGTCTATGGTGGTGACAAGTGACTGTGTTTGCAAAATTTTATTCACACCTGAATTGTGCAGAAAAAATAAATACCAAAAAGGATTCCTTCACTACAACCTCCACCTCTACGTCCAGCTCTTTTGTTTCCCTCTCCCCCTCAAATCCATTCCGGCACCGTGGCTGAGAGGACAGCAGTTTCGCTTCTCAGCAAGAAGGTCCTGGGTTTAAATCCTGGTCGAAACAGGACCGTTCTGAGTGAAATTTGCATGTTCTCCCTGTGTCTGCGTAGGTTTCCTCCGGGTGCTCCGGTTTCCTCCGGGTGCTCCGGTTTCCCCTACCACAAAAAACATGTACAATAGGTCTGGCATGTGCCTCCTGTACTGGCCAGACAAATGCCCAGAAATAACAATCGTAAAGTGCTTCATAACTCTGGTCTGAGAAAGGCGCTATATAAATAAAGATTTCTTACCACTTACTCCTACTCATTCTCTGGTCCTCCTTTCATCTCCTCTCCTTTAAAAACCCTTGTTTTCGGCCCCCAGTTTACAACAAAGTCGATCCACAGTCATGTTAATAAAATATAATAAGAGATCCACAGTGGGGAAATTTCAAATAATAAAACAGGGTCTGATTGCGCTGCTTTTGGACACATCCAAAATGAAGAAGAAATACACAAAACTGTAGGAAAAGTTAGGTCCAGGGGCAGTGTTGACGCACCACCATCAAACACAGACTGTCTAGTCTTTTCATCTGTTTTTTGATATGTTTAGCCCATTCAAATCCCTCCCTTTTGTTATACGGCATCCACAAAAAAAAAAATCGGGAAATTTGAGACCTCAGTAGCTTTTGACTGGTTTGGTAGACTTTATGAGAGTCCAGTTCTCAATGTCTCCTCTTTAAGCTACTGATGGGTCAAAATGACCACCACAGATGATTGAAAGTAGAAGAAAGATGCCCTAAATTAGGGTCTAAAGAGTCTAAATTACCCATCGCTGGTCAAGCTAGTGAAAATTCAGCTTGAAAAAAAAATATTTAGGGTATTTTTTAATATCTGTGGCGGATCAATTTCACCCAAGGATAGCAAAAGGGTTTGCAAAAAGACAGTTCTCTTTTCTCACACCAACCAAAAAAACCTTTTACTTTCTTAGAATTTTCCGCACATTGTTTTGTGTGATTATCAAAGAAATTGTCAGAAAAGATACAATACCACTGAGAGGTACTTTTGTATGGGAGGGAAAATGTCTTAGAAAACCATAGGATAGTAAATATTTTGGTGTTTAGTCGGTTGATGGATCCTTAGTCGACCAAATAGTCCACTGATAATTTCATTGGGGAGAAACAGCTGAACATTTTAGTTTTTACTGTTGATAATCAAGCAAGACGAAAGACTTCTTTCAGTCATATGTCTCTGATGGGTGAACTAGTTTTATCATTAGCAAAGTCGGGCTCAGATATGTAAAAACATTTTGAATATTTTACTCGGGCGATAATACCTGATCTTTTTGATTAAAGATTAGTTTGTTTAGATCTTAAAGCTCAGTAACTATGGGATTTTGTTTCAACATGCCCAAAACAAAGGCCCAGTGACGCTCATAGAGAACACCTTCTTAGAGAGGACATTCACACATGAGGTTGTTTGATTAAAAATACTTTGTAAACACATTTTAATTTCTTAATGATCATGTTTGATGATCATACAACCTTCTTTCAGTAGTATATAATACTTTGAGTTTATTAGTAAATGAATTGATTATTGAAATAGCACTAGTTTTGATGAATTGATTAACTTACAGCACTACATTTCCAAAGCCTCCTTTTTAGTCGACTAATTGATTGACAGTGTTTGGTTGACCAAGAATTCCTTTGGTTTACTAGAGCCCAAGCCACCCTGAGCAATAGAATACGGAGAAATAGCGACCTGTGTTTACCACCAACATATACCAAAGGATGGTTTGTTCATTGCAGATACTGTATTTCATGCAGGAAACTAACTTTGGAAAGTGTGAATTCTAATAGGTTTGTAGAGTTGATCTTTCTCGCCTCTTCTCTCCACTACCTGTCATCACTAATGTGTTATTAGTATGCACCGTGGCAGGTAAGATTGCAGCCTGTGGGTTTGGGGACAGCTTTTCTTAAGCCTGTCCTCCCGGGGATCCGGTGGATGTCCAGTCGGGGCACACTGGGCATGTATAAAAAATGATGTGTTGCTATGGTGATGGCCGCACACCTGACAGCTCGCTGCCAGCTCTCTCGCTCTGGCTCCATGTCCCTTTTCGGACAAACTGTTTTAAGCTCCCCGTATTAAGAGGCTGGTTTCCAAATCATAGATTGATTCACTTGGCTTCCGATCGTAGCCTATTTAATTTAATGAATGAAGTGTTCCGTATACAATTTAAACTTTTGTTATGAAAAACATTGCATATTGTTTATTCCTTAGTCAAGAAAGATCAAAGCTGCAGTTCACTTTACTTAATCTATGTTCAACACAGTAATCCAGTGAAACAAAGCAAGGTAAGATTATAAACAAAGTGAATAAAACAGGATACAAAACATCATGAAGCATTAAAATTATGAATAATCAACCTGGATTGCCCTGGATTTTGACATTGCCATTGTCATTGATATTTGAGCTTTTTTATTAAAAGAGAAAATGAGAGGCAAATCTCAGCCCAGAAAGTCAAATAGTGACTCACAGGGTATGTGAAAAATAAGTGTTTCATAATAAATAAGAAAGTAAGTAACCTTTGTTACTATTCACACACAGTCACAGTGCCCCCTCCATGGGGAACTTGTACTGCCGTGACATCATCCCCTACATATACTGTGAACGTCTGTTTATATTCTGTTATCTTGTAATTATTTAGTAACATTTATATATATTTGTTTTATTTTATGGAAGTGTTTTTCCTTCTGATAACCTAAATTATATATAAAACAATGTAAAGAAAGAGCACCATTTGTCGCACCACTATCGGACAGCTACTTGTGGCATTTACTTTTACAGCAATTGTTCAAAAAGGGATTTGCATAGCCTGAAGACATCCCATCACACAGATTTAATTACCAAAGTCAATTATTATTTAAAAACTGATTAAGTGCTCATTTGAGCTCATTATGGACCAAACTAATTGATATTTTAGAGCTCCATTAACTTCATAACCCCCTTGAGCCACGAGCGCTCTTCACTCACAGACAGAGAAATAAAATACAGTGTAATGTTCTGCCCACGCTGTAATTCACATGAGCTGGCAGCAGAGAAGCAATAAAACAAGAGCGAGATGTGGACAATATATTTGGACCGATGCTACGAAACAAAAACGAGCCTTCACCTGTCCAAAGCCGCGCTGAGTTCTTCCAGCCTGTGGGCAGTGTCGGTGCTGTTCCCCAGCTTCGTAAGAATGTCCATCTTCTTTGATATGACCTCCAGCATGTCCGTGATCTTCTTCAGACCTTCTCGAGACTCCAGCGCTGCAACATCTGAGGAAGAAGAAATGCAAAAACAAAACAAAAATCAATACATGGAGTTTTGCAGATGCCCCACACACAGTAGCTTGAGGCATCTGGACTATAGGGCAATAGGGCAAGTATTGAGTTGAATGTGTGATACGATTCCAATCCAATCCAATCCACTTTATTTATATAGCACATTTTAGAAAACACATTTCCAAAATGCTGCACGGATAAAAGTCATGTCATGTCATGTAATTTTCTACCCCTTTATTATTCCATGTCTGGGTCGGCGGGTGGCAATCAGAACTGCCACCCAAGTCTCTTAGCACCAGTCCCTCGCTGATCCTCCTGCAGGTGATGAGTCCACAGGATGATGGCTTCTCCGCGATCGAAGACATGGCCTCTGTCCTTCAGCCGGGGCTTCAGGCAATGTGGGGTTGCCCAGGGACACAACGGCAGTAGACATTAGTGGGAGCAGATGACATGGGTCATGGTGGGCTCAAACCCACGACCATTAGGTCCAAAGATCAGTGCTCTACCAACTGAGCTACTGTTGCCCCACGGATTGATGTAAGAGATTAATATATACATTAATATGCCAGCTTTAAATACAAACAATTAAAATGAAATAAACAACTATTAAAATAAAGCAATTAACTATATACATAAATAAACATCAAAAAGAATTGAGGCACTCGGGGGAGATCTTATATACTGTGTGCAGATAAAGGAACAGGAACTGCAGGCAATTTTTCACTCAACTTTTTTCTTTTTTAGTTTCAGACCAAATTATGAACAAAACGGATCAGACGCAGAGGTTATGGAGGAGGTTTTTGCACAATAACACAAAGAATAACCTGAGATTTTGGTTACTCAGAATGTCAGTTACTAGTGGAAAAAATAATATCACAATCTTCTGTGACACTGCACTTTTCTAACCCTGGGAATGTAGACCATTTGCTCCACATTCTTCGCTTTCCACTTTAATATTAGAAAGCTCCGTGTGGCGAGCAGAAAGAGCGAGGCAAAGCGCTCACATTCGAAAATTGCAGTTAGTGCAGCTTTAAGTCTGGTAACAGCTTTTCTAGCTCCTTTTATGTTCCGAAGGTACAGCACACGCGATGTGGAAGAATGTTGTATCCTAGTCTGAGTCCGAGTCTTTTGTAAGGTGTCATAGGGATGCAATGATACTAATACTGGTATCGGGTTGATTCCATTGGTTTGGACCAGGGGTGCCCAAAGTGGGGCCCGCGGGCCAAAGTTGGCCCGCTTGACCATTTCAGTTGGCCCGCCAAACATTGCCCACCTCCGCTGTAAGATTCTGTCTGCGTCCCTCAACCTCGCTGAACAAACAGTGACATGTCTGAGATTGCGCGTGCGCACAAACACTCTCTGAACAGAGACTGTCCAGTACTTCACTGTTGTATCGAGATACACTCCTCACTCATGGTTCACATCTACTTGCACTAAAATGTTTTTTAAAATCAAACACATCTTTCAAAACAATTGGGTGCAAGGCCCCTTTATGTTCTTTTTTTTCAGCCTACTATTATAATTTTTTTGAGCAATTTAATGTTTTATCAAATTGAGAGGATTGTGTTGGCGAACTGCCACTCCCCCTCCTCACCGGAGGGAAATGGCGAGTGGAACTATTCACCTGCGCAATCCGCACCCACCCGGTGTGTTAAAAAAGACGGACACACACACTTCAGAGTGAGTTCAAGCAGGACAAGCAGGGATCGCAGCGCACGATCCACGCAAGTAGAAGCAACAAATACTGTGCAAAACAAACCCTTCTACTACCCCATGAAAGAAGCCGGTAAGCGCCGTCCTCACTCGCGATCATTGAGTGTCAGAACTTACGCTGAGTTTTATGATGCGTTCAAGAGCCCTTTGGAGGAGCGGAAACACGGACTCTTTAACAGTTACTTTGTTTTGATTGTTTATAAATGTTGTACTGTGTTTAGGCAAAACAAAACAAACTCTAGGAACAAATCAGGGTTAACTAGTCTGATTTCGTTAGTTTAATATTCAGTTCACTACTAATTGAGAATACTTGACCTATGTTAAAAATATTAAGTTAAAACAGAATTAAAACCTGATCATGTTTAGAAAATGCAGTTAGCAATTATGTTCCCAAATTCATTACTTAATGTTTAAATGTATTGTTTAAAAGTATGCTAAAACCAGATCTATTGATCAGTGATGTCTCCCCTTTTTGATAAAAGCTAAGATAAAGTAATATGATTCAAATGTAGTTAAAAACTTTTGTTCAAAATAAATATATGAAAATAGACTTTACTTTTGTAAAGTAAATGTCCTTTGCTAGTACAATAAACCTATACATTATAAATCACTGTACTATAGTAATGCAAAACTGTTTAGAAAAAGGTCTTCAACAAACAGTTTACTGACATGAGCAGGTTAAAATATAGATTATTTAATTTAATCTTTCCGTACTGTAGTCTCCTCAAACCTGCATATTTCCCAGGAGCCTCCATTTCACTAAGACTGTGTTGATTTCATTCATTCAGCTGTGATTTGCACTGATAGACAATAATTAATGCATTTAATTGAACTTGATCAAATCTACATTTATTTGTGTTTCATGCGTAATATCGGTGTATTTGGCCCGCGGCCGACCGGCAAATTTTTACTTTGGCCCTTGGAAGCAAAAGGTTTGGGCACCCCTGGTTTGGACTCTTACTCATTCCATAGGACTCGATGCCGGCAACCAATACCCAGATTTTTTATTTACATTAGCGTCACAACCAGACCCGGCACGTGGCGTAGGCTGTATCGGCAAATGCTTAAGGCGCTGTGAATCAGGGGGTGCCACGCCAGTGTCAGAAATGGGAAAAGGGAAAAAAAAAGTGTAACTTTCACTATTTAAACTAGTTGGTTCAATTATTTCTTAACACAAAAATAATCCCACGTTTATTAAAATGCAAAGCAAAGCCATTTTTAATAGAAATAATATAATACGTTTGTAATGTTTCAACATCATGTCACGCCCCCCTTCCTTAACCGCGGTAAAGCGGCCCGGCTTTTCAAAGTCTGCAGTAATGGGCTCCGCACATTAAAAGCGGGTGGCCACTTTTGGCTGTTGCTTCTTAATTACACTTGTTCACCTTGATGCCCTCTGCTACTATGCTAGGCAAGGCAAGTTTATTTTTATAGCACAGTGGTTCTTAAACTTTTTACACCAAGTACCACCTCAGAAACGACTTGCTTCTCCAAGTACCACCACAAATGACCAACACCACACAGTAGCGTAATAAGCCTAAGTATTCATCAAAAACAAGGCAGAGGTTTCATTCCTAAAGAAGCTTTTGTATATGCTGCTCCTTCTACATGGTACGTGTTGCAAAAAGACTGGAAAGGATCTGACTGTATTTCATTGAATGCTTTCAGATCCAGATTGGCAGCACTTGAGATCTTCAGTAAAATCAGAATCAGAATCAATTTTATTGCCACGTAAGTAACAGGAAGTCACAGACTTTGAAATTGCTTTGGCTCAGTGCAAGAGTCAGAAAGAGTTAATAAAATAAAGAATAAAAAACACTTCTAAGGAATACATTTATATTTAAAATAGAGTTACAGTTACTATTTACAATATTCAAGTGCTCATGGTGCACACAATGTAAGGTGACAGCAGTACAGTGAAGTAGAAGAAGTGTTCAAGAGTCCAACAGCAGAGGGGAAGAAACTGTTCTTGTGGCGGGAGGTTCTAGTCCTGATGGACCGCAGTCTCCTGACTGAGGGGAGTGGTTGGAATAGTCCATGTGCAGGGTGAGAGGGGTCGGCTGTGATACGACCAGCCCGGCCTCAAGCTCGGGCGACGTATAGGTCCTGCAGCGATGGAAGGCTGCGGCCGATCACTTCCTCTGCAGAGCGCACAATGCGCTGTAGTCTCTGTTTGTCCCTGACTGTGGCTCCAGCGAACCACACGGTAACGGAGGAGGTGAGGATGGACTCGATGATGGCCGTGTAGAACTGCACCAACATCTGTGCAGGCAGCTTGGCTTTCCTGAGCTGCCGCAGGAAGTACATCCTCTGCTGGGCCTTCTTGATGAGGGAGCTGATGGTCGGCTCCCACTTGAGGTCCTGGGTGATGGTGGTGCCCAGGAAACGAAAGGACTCCACAGAGGTGATGGGGAAGTCCATCAAGGAGGGTGGGGGCGGGGGGACTGTGTTCTTCCTTAAGTCAACAATCATCTCCACTGTCTTCTGTGCGTTCAGCTCCAGGTTGTTACCACTGCACCAGGACACCAGCCGGTCCACCTTCCTCCTGTAGGCGGACTCATCGTTGTTGGAGATGAGCCCGATGAGGGTGGTGTCGTCCGCGAACTTGAAGAGCTTCATGGAGTCGTGGCTGGAGGTGCAGTTGTTGGTGTACAGAGAGAAGAGTAGGGGAGAGAGAACACAGCCCTGTGGGGCTCCTGTATTTATAATCCGAGAGTCCGAGACACTCTTCCCCAGACACAGTCGCTGCTTCCTGTCCGTCAGGAAGTCAGTGATCCACACTGCAAGTGGAATCGGGCACGTTGAAGGCAGAGCGGAAGTCCACGAACAGGACCCTGGCGTAGGTCCCCGGAATCCAGATGCTGTAGGATGGAGTGGAGGGCCAGGTTAATGCCGTCGTCTACAGTTCTGTTGGCTCTGTAGGCAAACTGCAGGGGATCCAGGAGGGGGGAGGTGAAGGACTTGAGATGGGGGAGGACGAGGCGCTCAAATGTCTCCATAACTACAGACGTCAGTGCCACAGGTCTGTAGTCGTTGAGACCTGTGATCCGGGTCTTCTTGGGAATGGGGACGATGGTGGAGGATTTGAGGCAGGTGGGGACATGACAGGACTCCAGCGACGTGTTGAAGATGTCGGTGAAGACTGGGGACAGCTCCTTCGCGCAGTGTCTCAGGCCCTGTTTATACTGAGACGCTGCGCAGACGTTTCCAGGCTATTAACAGAAACGACCTGACTCCTAATGCAACTTTCTCAGCGTTCACATGAGGTTGAAAAACGATGTAGTTCTAGCGCCCGGCCAGTAGTAGGCAGAGAAACTTTACAACACACTCACACGACCCCCAGCCCCGTGCCCAGCCCACCTCCCGGCAGTATATTCACTTCCTGTGCCAGACCCTCAGAATGCACCATTCTGCATTTTAACAGCAGCTGTGAACATGGGAACTGAACCTAGAGCTTCGCGTGGTCTCGTTTGGACGAACGAGGGAGTAGAATTATCCTCTGTGCTGTGCTCGAAACCCACGAAGCTTGTTAGTGCGCGCAGCGCCATTGTTGTTGATGTTTGTTCTCCGCTACTGCGCATGTCCAAATTTATGTGCAGGGAGCAGCGCGGAGGTGGGGGTCAGAGCAGAGGGGGATTTCACACCTTTTCCCCTCTCGCGGCAGCATATCTGAGTTGTCCCACTCTGCAGGCTGGATCTGAACACTTACGTTTTCACCCCCCTGAAACACAGTCTTCGTATGAATGATTGGTAGCAACCGACATCCAACTATACCGTTTTACTGGCACATTGTCTCCGTGTAAACTCAACCTCAGGGTGGAGGGTGAGATTCCATCCGGGCCAGCAACACTGCAGAGGTGTAGCCTGGAGAACTGTCCTTGTCTGGGGCTATTGTCAGTGAGGGGGTGGGGGGGCAGAGGAGCTGAGGGGTGAGGTGTCGAATGAGCAGTGGGGGGAGGTGTCAGGAGCAACATCAAAGCGGCTGAAGAACAGGTTTAGCTGCTCAGCCAATGTGCGGTCGTCAGCACAATGGGGGGCTCTTGTTTTGTAGTTGGTGAATCAAACGGAGCCCCCTCCAGTCAGAGGCAAACTGCTGTTGTAGACGCTCTGTGTGCTGGGCCTTGGCCGCTTTGAGTTCGTCCCTGTATAGGTATTTGGCCACCTTATACCCTCTGCTATCTCCCTCTTTGAAGGTGGGACTCTTTCAGTTTCCTGAGCTGCCTGAGTTTAACAGTGAACCAGGGTTTGTCGTTGTTATAGATGACCCTGGTCCTTGTTGGGATAATGCTATCCTTGCAGAAGTGAATGTATGACGTCACAGTGTCCGTGTAGTCATCCAAACTGTCTGAGGCAGCTCTGAAAATGTCCCAGTCTGTAGATTCCATGCATGAGCGCAGCTCCTCCACAGCCTCATCAGACCACACTTTGGAGCTCCTCACTACAGGTTTGGAGAGCTTCAATCTCTGTCTGTAAGCAGGAACCAGGTGGATCATGGAGTGGTCTGAGAAGCCAAGAACTGCGCGTGGAACAGCGTGATAAGCTCCGCGCACAGTGGTATAGCAGTGATCCAGGGTGTTCTCCTCTCTGGTCGGGCATGTAATAAACTGTCTGTATTTGGGTAGTTCCTGGCTCAAGTTTCCCTTATTAAAATCCCCCAGGATAATAATCAGAGAGTCTGGGTATAAACGCTGCGAGTGCGCATGGCAGTATGTACACAGAGGCAAGAATGAATGAAACAAACTCACGTGGGGAATAGTATGGCTTGCAATGAATGAAAAGATATTCCAGAGCAGGAAAACAGTTGTGAGATTTCATAACACTTTTAAGCAACTTTTGTTAAAGTTAAACTCATCATTCTATCAATGTGCAGAAGCCAGTACTTTTCCCTTGTTTTGTCTATCTGAAGGCCAAGCTACAAGCACACCGTGGAAGCTGCTGATTGGAGGTCTCCATGCCTCCGCTCTGTATAATACACTTGCATTCTCTTGTATCTGTGATCGTGTGCTTTGATCGTGCTGTCTCTACCATTGACAATAAAACATGTCTTCTGTCTGAATTAAAGACGCGATCCCAGACTATGTCATCTTCTTCAGGTGGTGGAGGATGCGGGCCTTGTCTGTAACATCTACAGAACAGAAGACTTTTTTTTTTACACAAAAAGTGTTTTTTTTTAAGCCAAAACTGAGAAACCTCAAGAGAATGCATCTGGATCAGCACATGGACAATCTGCACAGCCCCTGATTCCAGTCAGGCCTGCTGTGAGCTGCTGAGACATGGACAATACCAGCGTCCTCTTTTGCATGGACATGATTTGGAAAAATTGGATTACACAATTTGGACATCATTTGGAACAATCTGGATTTCTGAATTTGGACATAATTTGGACTGAATTGGATTTCTGAATCTGGACACTAAAGCTGAAACGTGTGATTGAAAGACACGTCACAGAAGAATTCATGGCTCGACACAAATGCAGCCTGAAGAAATCAACACGGAGAAGTGGGAGAGACTGTTTTCAAAGCAATATCTGGAACCACCATCGACTGATGAAGTTTGGTATTTTACTGAAGATTGTTGACAAGTTTTATGAAAGATCTGAACATGTTTTATGAGTTTTCTGAGTTTTTGAAGAATTCCGAGTTCTGAGTTTTTTGAAGTACCGAGTTTATGAGTTTTTGAAGTATTGAGTTATGATGTTATGTTGCTGTTTATCGATCCTGATGGTCACACGTGAATGTATGACCAGAGGGGGGAATGTGAGATTTCATAACACTTTTAAGCAACTTTTGTTAAAGTTAAACTCATCATTCTATCAATGTGCAGAAGCCAGTACTTTTCCCTTGTTTTGTCTATCTGAAGGCCAAGCTACATGGCACCGTGGCAGCTGCTGATTGGAGGTCTCCATGCCTCCGCTCTGTATAATACACTTGCATTCTCTTGTATCTGTGATCGTGTGCTTTGATCGTGCTGTCTCTACCATTGACAATAAAACATGTCTTCTGTCTGAATTAAAGACGCGATCCCAGACTATGTCATCTTCTTCACAGTTCTTGGAGATCACTGTCACATCGTTACACCAGTTAGTATTAATGTAGAAGCAGAGTCCTCCGCCTCTGCTTTTCCCTGAGAGCTTGCGCTGGCGATCCGCGCCGAACAACTGGAAACCCTGAAGCTCGAGAGCGCAGTCCGGGATCTGCTCGTTTAGCCAGGTCTCAGTGAAGCAGAGCACACAGGATGAGGAAAAGTCTCTGTTCTTAGTCATCAGTAGGGAGAGTTTGTCCATCTTGTTGCCAAGTGAGCAAACGTTGGGAAGGAATGTCCCGGGGAGTGCTGTGCGCGCACCCCTTCTCCTGAGACGCACCAACACACCGCCACGCTTTCCTCTCCTACGGGGTTTCACTTTTTTGCCTAAAACATGAGCCAAGTCGGCTGCAGACGCCAAGAAAACAGGCAGTAGGGAAATGGGAATGGTGGGTCTAATTGTCAGGATTCAGCAGACAGAGACAGATCGTGGTGCGTCAAACTCTGGAAGTTTATTTAAGTTTCTCTCAAGTTCCACTGGTTTACTTTGTTTCGTCAAATGTACAAAAATGTACATATTGAAAGTAGAGCCCATGACAAACTAACCCAGAAAGAATGGGCAGTATTTATCCATTAGGTGGTGCTTTATTTATGTAAATAAGAGTAAATCAGAGATAAGCAAAATTACAAAGATAAACACTATAAATGACAATAAATCAAAGTGAACAGACAATATACTTATACTATAAGTGCAATAGAATACTGGTGTGTGTCTTTGTGTGTTTGGGCACGTTAGTATGTGCGTTTATGCGCACGTTTGTGTGTGTTTGTGTGGTTACATCTACAGAGTGTCTTACGGGGGTCCTCTCCTCAGTCTTGGGAAAAGGTTCACGCTTGAAAACAGCCTTGTGCGCGAGAGAGAATTCATCGGCTAAAACGGCCGCCTGCTGGAGCGTGGTGACTTTCTGTTCGTTTTGATACACAACGACGCGCTCAGAGAGACAGTTCTTAAATTCCTCGATAAGAAACAACTCACGTAGCGCCTCAACAGTACCAGCTGATTTTCGAAGTCCTCTAAAACGCTGCCTATAAGCCTCGGGCACCAGCTCATACGCACGCAAAATAGCACTTTTTAGACTGTCATAGTTCAGACTGTCCGATACTGACAACGACGCACATGCTTCGGATGCCTTGCCACTCAATTTACACTGTAACAAAATTGCCCACACATCCCTAGGCCAGTGTAAGGCACTCACAATACGCTCAAAAGCACCGAAATACGACTCAACTTCGGACTCGTGGAAAACAGGGACAAGTTGGATGTTCTTAGTCACATCAAACGAGTCACACGCACTGACTGCAACAGGCGAAAATGGAGCTGGACCGCGACCCACTGCCTGCAGCTCCAATTGCCTCATCCGAAACGCAGTGTCAGCTTCTATCAATTCAATCCACACACACACTCACGCCAGGGACAAAAAGGAGAGCTTATGCAGGGCGCGCTAATCACATTGAAAACCCAAAACAGTTCAAACAAATGGTACCAGAAGAGTCATTAACAATCCTAAGAGCTTTGTTTAAAAGTCTGGATTTATAAAGAACCTCCAGAACAGGAAGCTCACAGCCCACGGTCCTCTTTGCAGAGCGGAGCATCTTGTTTAAAGCTCTCTTTTCTTTATCTGTGATGTTTCCAAACCACACAGACACAGAACCAACAAGTAAACTCTCAATGGTGCAGCAATAAAAGTTAAGCAGAATCTTAGAGTTAGTGGTAAATTCTCTAAGTTTACGCAGAAAGTAGAGACGCTGACAAGCTTTCTTAACGATTCGGTCAGTGTTTTTAACCCATTTCAGGTCGTTAGACAGAGTTAAACCCAGAAACTTGCACTCCTCTACGATCTGCACCTGGGAGTTGTCGATTACGACAGGCAAATGAGAACTATTGCGACTGAAGTCGTAGACCAGTTCACATGTTTTCGATGCGTTCAACTGGAGGTTGTTAGTTTGACTCCACTGAACCACATTTTGTATCTCTGCTCTATAAGAGGATTCATCATTGTCACTGATGAGACCAATGATGGTGGTGTCATCAGCATATTTAATGATCAAGTTTGAGTCAGAGGAGGACACACAATCGTGAGTGTACAAAGTAAAAAACGGGTGCCCGAAGTAATGACGAATAAATCAGCCAAGCTGGACACCCCCCTAGTCTAGCTGGGACACTTACCAGAGTACAGTGACTGCACAAGCGCCCACACACAGCTCAACCCACCCAGAGCGCACGCACCAACGAACACCTACATGCTTCTGGTCCAACTTCAAAATCCCGGACGAGCCCCCATCTGTTACCTGCCAGAAAGTCCAGGGTGACAGCACGTAACGTCTGGTGTGAGTAACCGGGTGTGGAATGATGTAAACGAATGAGGGTGAGGGGTCGTGGATTATACGTAGAAAAATAATGGGTTTATTATACAAAAACTCAGGGTCTCACAATAACAGAAAATATACTAGAAGTGTGCATCAACAAAGGTTCAGCGCTGGACGTAGACGTCAGCTCTTAGTTGGGCCTGGGGCCTTTTTATGCCTAGGCAGATTGGCCTCCAGCCAATGGGTGGTGCGGAGGCGGCACAGAGCTGAAGGGGGTGGAGGCAAGGAAAACTACTAACAGCAAGGCCCATAACAGTGTCGTTCTGTTTAGTCCAGCGAGTGCTGTGACCATAACTGGACTTTACCGCTGGCTCCTGGTGCGGACTCAGTGATAGTCCACAATCGTCCACTTTTCTGTGGCTTTTTTGGGGTGCACCGCTGGTCTGCTGCTCTGACCCTCCACTTGGTCCTGTCAGCTCTGGAGACACATTTACTGCTCAAACTGCCTCCAAATGTAGCCTGACTCTGACTATATTACTCCATGACTGCTTCAACTCTGTCTCTCCTGCTCAGAGTGCTCAGGCAGTGATCTTTGACCAAGACACCCCCAGAGCTCTGCTGCCGCCTGCTGGCTTAAAAAAATACTCTCTACAGCCAAACCCCAGACATACATGATCCACAGACACAGACGGACAGGAAAAGATTGAAAAACAATGTTGACGTCAATGAGTAGGGTTAGGGTTAGGGTTAGTGGTACTTTCCTGGTTAAAGCTAAGGAAGGTTTCTCACCCATCATCTGTACTTCTTAGCAAGTTTTCCCAACGTTTCGTCCTCAACCTGGGGACTTCTTCAGGGAATGAATTCTCGGACCGCGCGTTGGAGATTTATAACCTATGGGTGTGGTAAGCCACACCCTAACCCTGATACTAACTCGTAAACAATCTCAGGTCTGCTTGATGTAGAAGGGAGCAGGTCTAACGACCCTGCTGAGGCTAACGACCCTAACTCCTTAGCATGTCACAGACCTATTGTCTGCTGGGATGCTCAAGTGGAGTGCAGGTTTCACCCCTCCTAACTCATTAGCATGTCACTGACCTTGTCCCAAGTTAGGGCGTTGTTTTTAGGATGTCGTCATAGATGCGAGGCAAAACAAATCTTAACCCTCCTCCTCTGTTAAGAGAAGGTTTCTGTTTCCTCACAAAAATAGCTTCTTTCACCCCTCTCTCAAACCAATTCTTCTCCCGAGCCAGAATTTTAACCTCTGTGTCATCCACCGTGTGGTTGGAGGCCTTGAGGTGGAGATGAACAGCCGACTGTGGCCCACTAGAGTTTTCTCTACGATGTTGGTAAAGTCGTTTCTGTAGAGTTTGTTTGGTTTCTCCAATATAGTGGTCAGTGCACTCCTCTTCACTACATTTAATTGAATACACCACATTGCTCTGTTTGTGTCTGGGTGTTTTGTCTTTGGGATGCACTAATTTCTGTCTTAACGTGTTGAAAGGTTTGAAATACACAGGGATTTTGTGTTGCCTAAAGATTCTTTGTAGTTTCTCTGAAACTCCCGCCACATACGGTAAGGACACCCCTCTCCTCCTACTTTCTTCTGTCTGTTGGACTGTGTCTCTGGCCTTTCTCGTCCTTTGGGCTTTAGTAAAAGACCACTTGGGGTAGCCACATCTGGAAAGTGCTCTCTGAACATGTTTGGTTTCTCTGTTCTTTCCCTCCGAGCTCGTGGGGACCTGGTGGGCTCTGTGTTGAAGCGTTCTAATGACCCCGAGTTTGTGTTGTAGCGGATGATTTGAATCAAAAGCCAAGTACTGGTCAGTGTGAGTGGACTTTCTGAAGACCTCAGTCTCTAATTGTCCGTTCTCCAGTATGATGACCTTACAATCTAGAAAGGCGAGTTCACTCTCCTTAGCATCCTCGCGAGTGAAATTTATAAACGGGTCCACCGAGTTAATGTGTGCTGAAAATGGTTCCACTTCCTGTTTCTTTAACTTAACCCATGTATCGTCTACATATCGAAACCAATGGCTTGGCGCTGTCCCTTGGTAAGATCCCAGGGCTTGTTCCTCCAGTTCCTCCAGTTTCTCCATATACAGATTGGCCACTATTGTGAGGAAACAGAAACCTTCTCTTAACAGAGGAGGAGGGTTAAGATTTGTTTTGCCTCGCATCTATGACGACATCCTAAAAACAACGCCCTAACTTGGGACAAGGTCAGTGACATGCTAATGAGTTAGGAGGGGTGAAACCTGCACTCCACTTGAGCATCCCAGCAGACAATAGGTCTGTGACATGCTAAGGAGTTAGGGTCGTTAGCCTCAGCAGGGTCGTTAGACCTGCTCCCTTCTACATCAAGCAGACCTGAGATTGTTTACGAGTTAGTATCAGGGTTAGGGTGTGGCTTACCACACCCATAGGTTATAAATCTCCAACGCGCGGTCCGAGAATTCATTCCCTGAAGAAGTCCCCAGGTTGAGGACGAAACGTTGGGAAAACTTGCTAAGAAGTACAGATGATGGGTGAGAAACCTTCCTTTGCTTTGACTAATCCCTGTACGACTGAGGGCTTACACAAACTTTCCTGGTTAAATAAAAATAAATAAAAGATTTGTTACTGATTTGATGTGGCTATTCAAATTTAAGCCTGATTCCAGCATTACCCCTGTAAGAGGATCTCATGGTCGACAGTGTCAAAGGCTGCGTGCGCTCAGATCTAACAAGATTTTTATTATGCCTTACTCTATTCTCTACCTCTCTTTTCAGACTGATGCACCGAGCCAAAGCAATTTCCTAGTCTGTGACTTCCTGTTACTTACATGGCAAAAAAATGATTCTGATTCTGATTAAGATTGAGACTTTGCCCGCGTCAGTGAGGTTTCAGCCGGAAATTGTTTGTTACCTTGACGAGAGCAGTCTCAGTGCTGTGGTGGGGTGTAAACAACATATGAAACATATGAGAGGTTGATAATTGAGTAAGCTGTTTTTCAAAGACTTTCCCCATAAATGGCAGATTTGAGGTGGGACAATAGCTGTACCGTGGCATCTAGACTGCTCTTTTTTAGAAGGGGCCTGATGACTGTAGTTTTCAGGGCCTTTGGGAAGGTTCCAAAATGAAGGGACATGTTTACTATCTGTGTAAGTGAAGGTAATAGATAATAGTGAAGGTAATTATCCCTAGATTAATAGAAATCTAGGCAGTGTTGCCAACTCCTCAGTAAGGAAAGTAGCTATTGGCTGTCCCAAAAGTCGCTAGAAGTCGCTAAATGACGTCATCGCCTAATTTGCATAATTTGCCATTTGCAAATAACTGTAACGGACGCTGTAGGAGAGAGGAATAAGGTCGTGGGAGAGACAAAAGTGAGTAAAAACACCCTAAATATGTTTAGAACTACAAATGTACAAAAATAATTTCAACATTAACAACATTTAATGATTTTAATGCTTTGTCTAGATCCACATTACACACATCAGTTTTGTCCTGTATTGTTAAATGTTATAACAGCAAATGTAATCAAAAGATTGTTATGTAGGGTGAAATTGCTAGCTCTACAACCAACCCTCCTCCTTTATCCGGGCTTGGGACCGGCAAAGTGACCCTAAAGACACACTCTGGCAGAGTTACTTAGGTTTATTTTTGTAAGTTTTTTTTTTTTTTTCATAGTTTGGCATAACAAATGATTTAATGACCCACTACTGAGAGAAAACAGAGTCACGGACAGAGCTGCCGCGGATGGAGTGGGGGGTAGTGGGGGGTGGCGGTGGTAGGAGTGGCCGGGGAGCTTTGGATGTGTGGTGGTGGAGCTGAAGTTCAGTCTGCAGCAGCCTGAAAACTTCCTGTGCTTTTGAATCTCCTCTCTCTCTGCTCCGCCCATAGACTGTAGCTGGGACTGCTGCGCAAGGCTACTGTGAGACTGGCCGCCTGTAAGTGCTTTGGGACGGGGGAGGGGCTCACGTTGAGGACAGCAGAACAATACGTGCTTCACGAGTCTCCAAAACACCAGATAAGTCGCCAAAACACCAGATAAGTCGCCAATAACACCAGAAAAAGTCGCTAGATTTGTCGCTAGTCGCTTTTTTGAAAAAAAGTCGCTATAGGGGTCTGAAAAGTCGCTAAATCTAGCGACAAAGTCGCTAAGTTGGCAACACTGAATCTAGGGATAAAAAGTGGACAGTTTTATCATCTACAGGTGCAAAGCGAGTTAGCTCAAAGAACCTTGCGGCTGTTGGAATGTTATGTGTGGATTGGAGACAATCAGCGCTTAATTTGTAGTGATCCGGCGAATATGGTCTGCGATCGTAAGGACATGCTCTGAACGATAAATAGTTTCGAGGTTCAGTCCTTTACTAATATATGGGGATACACGCCTCGCTCATGGTTCACATCAGCTTGATGTTCCACGAGCCTTTGCGCTTGCAGTGTCAACTTTGCAGCAATAATCTGAACAAAATTGGCATCGGCACACAAAGAATTACTGTTTAACCTACCATGCCCAATTTTAAATGTCGTATAAATATTGCACAAGTCTCAGTGCACTAGCTCAGACGACGTACTGTCTTCTGAGCTAGTGCACGTGCTGATTGAGACCAAAAGGTTTCAAGTAAAGAACTCAGCATTTCTGTCATTAACATTATCCACATGTATTTTAAAATCACCTGTAATGACTAAACCATCAAAATTGGTGCACACATCTGAAAGCTGCACCAACAGTGACAAGCGTAAGCGGACTGTACAAGGTGGGTCCAAAATAAACACGTAACGCTATAACACCAGCAACTTGATCAAACATCTGAAAACTCACCACCACGCGGAGTATAACGCCTTTGCTAGCACCGGAGCAAGAAAACAACCAACTCTACAACAAACTTTGGAGAAACTTTCATAATAATTATGTAAATATAAACTTCTTGTGTGACATAAGTGCTCTAAAAATCTCCCAGTATATTGAAATGGCAGCTATTTCTTTGTACCATTTGTCTGATTAGAATATCACTCTCAAATTAAGGTACTCATATGAGTTTTGAAAAAAGGTATCGGTGCATCACTATTCATAACCATACTCAAAAGAGTTTTATTAGGTTCCACATGACCATGAAGAACCTGATTGAGACATTTCCAGTTGAATTCCCCAAACTGGAGGCATTTTTCCAAGAAGGACAGGCAGCTTTACCATCAGAGATTATACAGTGCCTCATCCACAATTACGACAAAATACTCAAAGCTGTCAGAGATGTTAAAGGGAATACATACTACTGAGACCCGTGGAATGTTAATTGGACAAAAAAGAGCTTCAAATAGAAAAAATGTGTACCCACATTCCTAGAACGTGTCTGGTGTGAATGGCTGGTGGTGGTCAGAGGGGCCCATGGCACATACTAGTTGCCTCACTTCTGTCAATGTGCCCTGGGGCAGCTGTGGCTACAGTAGTAATTTATCATCACTGTGTATGGAGTGAAAGAATAACGACATGTGAAGCGTTTTTGAGTGTCCTGAAAAGCGCTATATAAAACCGATGCATTATGATAATTATTATAAAAATACAGGCAAAAAATGAAATTGACATTTCTGCCTGGGTGTGCATACTTTCACACACTACTCTAAATTCTTGTAAGCCAGTCAATAGTTTAGTTTTGTTTTTCCTGTGTTCCTTCAGGCAGTTTCCTTGGAGCTCCGTCACTGCAATTGATGGATTTGGGTTGAATGCCAGATGCACTTTCTACTTAGTGATTCATTGAAAAGTTTGCAGAATCTCCTCATTAGAAATAGCAGAGTAAGCAACACAAGTTTTGAGCAAGTAACAAAACTTATTTCATTCTCGCAACAGCAATGGATTACCTCCAACTAGGCCTGTCACGATAACGTATTTTGCTGGACGATTAATTGTCTCAGAAATTATTGCGTTAAGCGATTATATTGTCGTTCTGAGATCATTTGCATTGATTACAATGATAATGCAGGTACACCTTTTCAAAGAGAAATAAACTTTTATTTTTAACGAATATTTAACGCTAGAACACAATAAACTGATTGTGTTTTAGATGCATATGCAAGTTTGTTGTGTTGCCACTTTTAACTGCAACTGTTGCGATACACCTACTCGCACATGTTCAGTGGTTCACCACGGGCATTCGGTTTAAATCCGAAATGCTCCCACACTGCAGCTGTCGCGTTTGGCTTGGAAACCAATTCCATCGTTTTGTCCCGCACTCGCAACTAGCTTTCTCTCTGCGTAGTGCCTACCGGTAAACTTCTCTCGCGGCTCCTCAGCTGCACTCTGTGGGCTACGCCAGTAGTCCCACCTCCCCACACACCAGGCGAATGACAAGTGACTGACATGAGGGTTCACCAATGGGGCGTACAGAAGTCCTGCTGCGGTAGCGCCCACCGGAAGTAGCGGGGCAGGCGTTGATGCTAACAGCTAAGCTAGCGGGTTTTTTGTGTAAAGTTCTACTCCAAGAATGCAAGTCTGCAGCATCTCTGTGTTCAGAGACCTTCTAGAGACTTTATATAACACCAGTATGTGTTCACGGAGGTGCGCCATAAGTTTATTTTATTGGTACGGTACGGTACTTCTGCATCGGCGAACACGCTAACGCTAGCTGCGCTAGTATAGTCACTAATCAAGCCTGAATGAGGACTCAGCTGCCGGCATATGTTCACAACTACTGTGTCCCCCATTGTCAATCCTGGTTAAGTCCTGGTTTAGGTCCTGTTTTGGTTGTATTTTGTATTTTTGAGTAATTTCCGTCTGCTTGCTAGACCGCTAATGGAGCTCTTCGCGAAAATTCACTGTGGTAGACCCGGCCGCTGCTACAAGCCTGCTCATCCTCTACTCATTATACCAGCAAAACGCCCACATCCAATCCACCAATAACCACCAGGACAGCAAGTTAAAAGCCGGAGACGCCCACTTCCCGGCCTTCTGAAGTCTGCAAACTTCTGAAGCCTGTAAGGTGCATGTCGCTAAACGCACCTGTTCGCAAATGCATGCGTTGTTCTGGAAGGGTCGCTTCTGCTCACGTGTTGCTCGTGCGCGTGGCCCGGCTGTCCTCAGTCTGGCTGCTCGTGGTCTGCTCCTCCTCCGCGTCCCTGCACCTGCTGTGGTTCGCGTGTCTCCACTGCTCTCCTCCTCTGCGGGCTCTTCTGCGGGCTGCTCCGCGGGGCCCCTCCGCGGGTTCTGTGCTGCTCGTTCCTCGTGGTCTGCTGCCGCGCGCAGACGGTCTGGCGGTGCCGCGTTGTCCCGTTGCTTTTCCCAAGTCTCCTGGCATGTGAGTACAGTGAGTGTGCTGACCGCGGACGGATTAATCCCGGAGTCTAGGCTGCAGGCGTCAGTTTTCGCCCCGTGCTTGGTCTGCAGGCTCCGTTTTCACACGTGTTTGAGCTAACTGAGGGGCAATGCATCTTAAATGGCATCAATCTCTATTGTCTGAGGGATATAAGAGGAGCAATGTGCATTAATTCAGATTCATGTTCTGCCACTTGCAGTAAAACCACGTTGGAAAAAATGTGCAAAGACTACCCCATCGTGCTCCAGACGGTACACACCAGAGCTCTTGCCACGGCGCCATCTTTACAGCATTAATCTCATTACTCGCAGGTCACTATTGTTAAATGAATGTATTTAAATTCGTCTATCTGCAGGAGGAAGGAGGGGCCATGCATTTAAATAGCTAGGTCACTAGTAATAAATTGGGTAACTAAACTGCAGTTGTTGCATTTTGAAAGTGCAGCAGAAAGAAAAAGGGCCCAATGTGAATCTGCAATGGGTTTGAAGTGGAGTTGGAGCTAATGAACGCATGGAAAAGTGATCGTTCATGCGTATCTGCCATAACCAAAGCAGCAAGATGGCTCCAGGGGACATCTGTTTTTCGCATGGGAATGTTTCGGATTCGGGTTGATTTATTTCCTCAGGCTCACAACCATGGGCATGGTTCTCTGACCGCCGCTGCTGCGGTCCCTGCTGCCGTTCCTACTGATGCCTGATCCCGCTGCTGCCTGTTCCCGCTGCTGCCTGTTCCTGCTGCCGCTCCTGCTGCCGCCTGTTCCTGCTGCCGCTCCTGCTGCTGCCTGTTCCTGCTGCCGCTCCTGCTGCCGCTCCTGCTGCTGCCTGTTCCTGCTGCCGCTCCTGCTGCTCCTAGGCGGCACCTGTCTCTACGGCTTGGCTCTTTCAGACACGTATGTAACCTGGCTCACGGAGACAAGCGGCGCACGCTGGCGTGACACGTCTGTTTGTTCGTATGAATCGCATTGTGGTGCTACTGCTCCTGCTAATGCTGCTTCTGCTGCTTCATACTGCTACCGCTACTGCTGCTACTGCTGCTATTGCTGCCGCTGCTGCTTCATACTGCTACTGCTGCCGTGTTGCTGCTGCTTCTTTTACTTTGACACCTCTCTTCACTTTGCATCTCTTTTACTGAAACACTAAACAGCTACAACAATATTCTACTGCTGTGGCTTTGATACAGGATTATTGCTGTTATTATCTACGGATGCTGCAACTGCTGCTGCTGCTGCTGCTTCATACTGCTACTGCTGCTACTGCTGCTGCTTCATACTGCTACTGCTGCTACTGCTACTGCTGCTGCTGCTTCATTTACTTTGACATCTCTCTTCACTTGCATCTCTTTTACTGAAACACTGAACAGCTACAACAACATTCTACTGCTGTGGCTTTGATACAGAATTATTACTGTTATTTTCTAAGGATGCTGCTACTGCTGCTGCTGCTGCTGCTGCTGCCGCGGCTTGATACAGGACTATTGCTGTTATTATCTGAGGTTACTGCTGCTGCCACTGCTGCAACCCACTCTCTCAGAAGCTTATCCTGCTTCTAATGGACGCAGCCCGGCTGAGTATGCCGTGCTGCGCTGGACTCGCACCTATGCTCCCAGGGTCGCTTCGGCGGTCATGCTTCATCTCTCTACTTAATCTTCTGATTCTATCAGATGCAGCTGGCCGAGTAGCTGCGCTGAGCCGTCAATCGGACTCCTTATCAAACGCATCCATACCTGTATTCTTCACTCTTCTGATCGCAGGCTCCCCATCATGCTGCCCATCATGCTGCCCATCCTGCAGCGGCGCTGAACTCCGGCTCATCTTCCAAGTACATGTCTGCCCTCCTCGCAGCATCTTCCTGCTCGCCTTCTATGGCTTCTCTGCATAAGCGTTTCACTACTGCTCACTCAACCTTCATGCGGTCCGAGACACGGCTTTCCCGACCATCCTACTATCCTGATTATCTACTCTCCAACCCAAGATTCTAAGCGTAAGGGCGCCTGCAAACATCAATGGCCCTCTCCGACATGTCTCTGCCCCTAAAGGTCTCCGCTTCTACACGGACGCTGCCCCTTCCGTGGGTTTTGGGGGTTCTTCCAGGACCATTGGTTTGCCTGGCCGTGGCCGCTACTTTCCACCGGAGCATCTCTTCTGCCCTACACGAAATATTCCCAGTGGTCGTGGCCTGCGCGCTGTGGAATCACACGTGGCAGAGAAAGAGGATCTCTGTCATGTGTGATAATCTCGATGTAGTGGAAGCATTACACAAAGGTCGCTCTTTTTCACCCAAAATAATGTCCCCTGACCATTTCAACCTTCATTTCAAACATTCAAAAATCAAAGGAGCCTGCAATATAGTAACAGCTCGCTCGGACACATCTCTCTGCCCCTAC
This sequence comes from Knipowitschia caucasica, assembly GCA_964034765.1. Lineage (NCBI taxonomy): Eukaryota > Metazoa > Chordata > Actinopteri > Gobiiformes > Gobiidae > Knipowitschia > Knipowitschia caucasica. Next base: position 28,191,769 of record OZ035840.1, read on the forward strand.
AAATCCATGATGCGTTACACTCGCCTCCGCTGCAAAAAGGAGAGTTTAACGGACCTCTATTTCTCACTCCAGACATTCTTCCCATGACAGCAACCTGGTTCAGAGCTCTTCTAAGATCCCTACTGCTCCTCTGTAAATTGTCTCCCCAGCTCTACACAGCTCACTCCTTCAGGATAGGCGCCGCCACGCGCGCGGCCTCGCTGGGGCTCCCCCACACCTCTCTGCAACAGCTGGGGCGCTGTTCCTCTTCGGCCTTCTCCGCCTACATCAGGCCAGACGCGTCTGCCATCCGGGCTGCACAACGGCTACTGGCTTCTTCGTAAGCTCCCAGCTAAGCAATACAAAGCAAAGTAAGTTATCCAATAAGATTCTGGTGGCGGCACGCACTTTCTCAAAGATAAACTCTGTTGCAGCGTCCGGTTGATTGTGATGCGAGCGCTCACGTCCCGGCGCTCAAAGACAACTCTGCTACAGCGTCTGGTATCGATCGTGATGCGAGCGCTCACGTCCCAGGCAGCGTCCGGTTGATCGTGATGCGAGCGCTCACGTCCCGGCGCTTAAAGATAACTCTGCTACAGCGTCTGGTATCGATCGTGATGCGAGCGCTCACGTCCCAGGCAGCGTCCGGTTGATCGTGAGCGAGCGCTCACGTCCCGGCGCTTAAAGACAACTCTGCTACAGCGTCTGGTATCGATCGTGATGCGAGCGCTCACGTCCCAGGCAGCGTCCGGTTGATCGTGATGCAAGCGCTCACGTCCCGGCGCTTAAAGATAACTCTGCTACAGCGTCTGGTATCGATCGTGATGCGAGCGCTCACGTCCCAGGCAGCGTCCGGTTGATCGTGATGCAAGCGCTCACGTCCCGGCGCTTAAAGATAACTCTGCTACAGCGTCTGGTATCGATCGTGATGCGAGCGCTCACGTCCCAGGCAGCGTCCGGTTGATCGTGATGCAAGCGCTCACGTCCCGGCGCTCAAAGATAACTCTGCTACAGCGTCTGGTATCGATCGTGATGCGAGCGCTCACGTCCCAGGCAGCGTCCGGTTGATTGTGATGCGAGCGCTCACGTCCCGGCGCGCAAAGATAACTCTGCCCGTTTTTGGGGATCATGCGCGCGAGCAAGCGCCGCGCTCAACAGCATCTCTCCCGGGCCTGGGGCGCCAAACATGCTCAATCAATAAACTTCTAACTGCATTTTCCCTCTTGGGTCTCTCCAAAGTGAAATGGAGCTCTTCGCGAAAATTCACTGTGGTAGACCCGGCCGCTGCTACAAGCCTGCTCATCCTCTACTCATTACACCAGCAGAACGCCCACATCCAATCCACCAATAACCACCAGGACAGCAAGTTAAAAGCCGGAGACGCCCACTTCCCGGCCTTCTGAAGTCTGCAAAGCCTCCGCCGCCCCACCTCCTCCTTCTCTCTTCGAAGCGTGCTCGCCTGCTGCCTCTGCCGTCACCAGTGCTTAGGCCCCGGGGGGATCATGCGCGCGAGCAAGCGCCGCGCTCAACAGCATCTCTTCCGGGCCTGGGGCGCCAAACATGCTCAATCAATAAACTTCTAACTGCATTTTCCCTCTTGGGTCTCTCCAAAGTGAAATGTTCCCGTGACCACTTTGCGGCTCTCTGACCCGAGAGAGAGGGGGAGAGAGAGACGGGGAAAACAAACAAGCATGCAAATGGGATTTATCGCGGCCAGAAAAGTTATTGAGCAAATTTTATTTATCGTGCGATTAATTGATTTATTGACTATCGCGACAGGCCTACCTCAGACATGTTCAATGATAGGGAGTTGAACATATATCGTTTGCAGCACTGGGGCCCCTCAGGACACTGTCCTCTCACCGTTTCTCTTCACCATCTACACCTCAGACTTCACACATGACACACACAGCTGTCACCTGCAGAAGTTCTCCGACGACTCTGCCATCGTGGGCTGTGTGTCTGAGGGGAACGATCTGGAATATCGGTCGGTTATCACAGACTTTGTCGACTGGTGCGAGTGCAACCACTTGTGCTTGAACATCAGTAAGACCAAGGAGATGATCATCGATTTCAGGAGAAAACCACTTTCCCACATGCCGCTGAACATCCATGGGGAGGACATTGAGCTGGTGGACAGCTTCAAGTACCTGGGTGTTCACATAAACAATAAACTGGACTGGTCCCATAATACCAACGCCCTGCACAAGAAAGGCCAAAGTCGCCTTTTCCTTCTGAGGAGGCTGAGGTCCTTCGGAGTGAGCAGGCCTCTGCTCAGGACTTTTTATGAATCTGTGGTAGCTTCTGCCATTTACTACGCTGTGCTGGGCCCCGGGCAGCACAGAGCGGGACAGAAGCGGACTGAACAAGCTGGTCAGGAGGGCCAGCTCCACTCTGGGCTGCCCCCTGGACTCTGTGGAGGAGGTGAGGGACAGGAGGGTGCTACAGTAGGTCCCATTTCGTTTTGTCGTCTTCACTCACGCTTTTCGGGAATCACGCAGCTGCGTGAAAAATATTACATCTTATCGCCACAAGGTGGCAGGTTAAGTCCTCTTTAGCTCTGCCAGCGACTTAGACGCTCAGGTATGATACTGCGTGCAAACCTGTCTAGCCCAGAGATTCTATGTTGGCCGAATGGTTAGCATTGAAGACTCGATTCTTGTCTGAGGCAATTTTGGTTGCACATCTTTTGGTTGCTTGTGTGCAATTACGTAACGTTATCAGATTGTTATCTTCTTTCCTTGTCAAAAGGAAATGTGTAAAATTGGCTGTGTGTTCAAGCCGTGCATGTGAATGTATATGTGTTGCTATTGAATGCTTTTTCAAAGTAAGAGCATAACAGACAACATATACATATTTTGTACTAATGTTAATCTTTATAATTAAATTGCATTAACGTATATATGTGATGCGATCTGGGAAAACCCGTTGGATGTCACGCTGGCACGTTCCGAGTAAACAGTAAAAATAGGTCGATTGTCATTTTTTTGGCAAAATTGTTTTTTCATTAAACAATTATTATATAACATCTTGTCTTTAATGTCTGAAAAAATCTAGGTGAAATTCACTAGTGTTATACGTTAAATATTGTGATATGTTTTGATAAACCGAACGTTACGTTACATCCTCCGCTCTGGCCCCGGGAGCAGCTGCTGTGACCCCCGCTCTGACAGCTCAGTGAACGCACTGCCATCTGGGCTCCGAGCGCGGACCATAGACACGCGAACAGAACCACAGACAGGACCATAGACACCCGAACAGAACCACAGACAGACATTTACATTTACATATACGCAGACAGAACCCAGACAGGCGGAGACACGCGAGACACGCGGATCATAGACACTTGGACAGAACCAGAGACACACGAAGCATAGACACTCGAGTCGGACAGGTCCATTTGTTTTATTTGTGTTTAAAGTTACCTAAGTTTCTCCTTGCATTAAAAATGCTTGGTGGTTGTGGATATTTAGACTGCGTGATTTGATAGAATAATACTGGCAATGTCTAATACATATCTAATTTTCAGTAAATTATAAAGAGAAAGAAAAAGAAGAGGAGGTCAAAATTCAATCCATTGAATATTGAAAGAATCAATACATTCTTGATTTTCGACTAATTCATGAGTGTTGTGTGTTTAATTGGTGCCAAAGTAACATCTTTTTAATCTTCTACAACATAGTGACAAAAACAAGTGTGCCATAACAGAGTAATTCAAATTTTTGTTATATGTGACTGTGATGATTATGTTTAGAATGTCGATCTTTAAACCTGTTTTTCTCAGAATTCTGTTTCATAAAACCATGTAAATACGCTGACTTCAGATTGTGAGAACTTTTGTTACAGACATGCTATGGAGAAAAGGAAAACAGATTTGAAAAGATATTGAAAGATACATGATAAAAAAGGCAGACGATTCCATCACTGTCATATCCTTGTAAAATACAAATTACTTAGCTTTGAAAATTTGATAAATCATAACAATCTGTGTCTGATGTATAAGATCCTCCATGACACCGCTGGTCCTCCACTAAAAACGTTCATCTCTTTGGGCTCTGAAACAACAACTCGAGCAACTAGATCTACAGTGCGAGGCGAATGTAGGATACCAAAGCGAAAGACAGCATTTGGAAACTCTGCTTTTTCTTGTGTGGCCGCTCGTCAGTGGAATATGCTGCCTACAGAGCTGATAACAAGCACAAACTTTTACACATTCTCACGCCTGGCAAAGAAATGGCTCCTGTCAAATCAATCTTGCATCCACATGTAACTGGATGTATGTCTGTATGTGTGTTCTGAGGTCTAAAAGAGTAGACCTGAGTAAATGAAAGGTGTGTATAAGAGTTTGTATCTGATTGTTGTGCATGTGAAGATTTGCTTTTACTATTATGAACTTGATCAATGTAAATGCCATTATCCATGTGTGCATGATGTTTTTAAGTTTTTTACTATAACATCAGCCTGCCCAGGGACTACGGGTGGAAATTAGCTCTTGAGCTATAACTTGGTACAATGCATCTCTCCCCTTGGGGTTAATGTTTATTGTACACTGTACCTGTTTCTCTAAATAAAGAAAATTAAAAAAAAGACTTCAAAAAGCTGTAGCTTGGGAGTTATTTGAGATCAAGGAATACTATAAACAGTCAATGTGAAATATCTTTAGTATGAAATGAATTTGGGATAGAAATAAATTCCATGATCCAGAATATAAATAATGTTTTAGCACTGGTTCGCAGCCATATGGAATTGTATTATTTTCAAAGACCTTCAGTGATCAAGACAGCACTCTTTATAGTTTACAGTCATGAAATCTGGAGATTGAAAGGGAAATATTGAAACCAAAGAAGTGGTGGGCATACTATTATTCTCAGTGGAAATGAGGCTCCAGGATTTATCGTTTAGAAACAGAGAGATGAAATGAATGGGCACAGAACATGTCAGTTCTTCTCAACAAGAAACAACAGGCTCTTCAACACTTCTGATCCACTTTTGTGGATTATTTTCTCTCAAGAACTGCCTTGATCCTCATCATCGCTGTTGGTAAAGGCAGTGAACGCGATTAGCGATGTGTTTTTCTCCCGTGTTCCCCATGGATGTCTACCCCGGCTACTTTCTCCCACATGCCCGGTGTTATGATCCCCCTGTCCCCTCCACCACGGATCCTGCTTGGCGTTCACAGAATGCTTCTACCGCGGCCACACGGAGGACAAGCAGCCGCTGTACAGGGGCTGCTTGTGGTCTATATGGCGCGGTCTCCCCGTCACCAATAATGTCTGTGTCTGCTTCACTGGACACCTGCGTGTCTTCCTCCTCTGAATCTGAGTGGACCAGTACCAAACCAAGTACTTCTCTGGTACTGAAGACCTTGTGAGTAAAATAAAAAACCCTCTCTCCCTCTGCTCTGCTCTCGCTCCTCTCAGCTCTACCGCTGCTGCTTCGCCTCCGCGCCACTGCGCCGCAGGTGTTTTACGAACTCAATTTACTCAAAAACTTTCAATATAACCACACCCACAAATGCTGCTCATATCACAGGCACACATGTCCACTAACCCCTGGTGAAAAGTATTAACAAGATTCTGCACCACATTTTTACATACAGCCTGTTTAAGTGAGCAATGTTGCTTGTCGCAATATTGCGACTTTGGCGCCCTTAAGCCCAGAGGCCTTTTTTCCCGAAAAAGCTATAATCTACATTTACTAAGATTTCATATAGTATTTAGCCAGATATGTGGCCAAACTTGGTACCAAATTACCTGGTGGACCTTGGGGATTGCTGTGGAAGTGAAATAAAGATGATAAATTGTATTGGTTGACAATAAAATGAGGTTGAAACAGACAATTCTAACTTCCGCCTAAAAAAACCCCACATATTTTCCCTCAAAAAAGCTTTTTCCCTGTCTGTGGTGTAGCAAATAAGAACAAAAAATTGACAGTTCCCGATATTTTGGACCAGTCCAGCAAAAAATGTGCCAAATAAACAAACCACTGCAGAGTTGTACATGGAATTGGAAAAAAAGTCCAGGCGGAATCCAACTGTGCCAAAATTGTGCCAAATGGCAAACTCGCTGTCTGTAGAGTCATCGAGATAAACTTTGGCACCCGGTTCCCTAGCAAGAAGCTCTACAACCTCCTCGCGTGTATAACGCTGTTTTGCCATCTTTTACTTTCGTCAAAATTCCGAGTACTGCTCTACCTGCCGTGCGTAAAGGGTTTGCGCACAGATCCTCTCCTCCATCTCCTTCTGCCCCAACTATACGCATGTCCACGCCTCCGCGGTACTTTGGCCAATCAGGGCATGTCATACCATTTTGGAAAGAAGACACCTTCGGCTATCAAAAACCATTGAAAACGTATTGATGGACAGCACCTGTGGCCAATCACAGGAAGAGATACACAGAGGTACGTGACATGACGCACGGGTGCAGCCTATCACAAAGGGCCTCTTACAGAAGGTGGAAGTAACAGGTATCTGCCAGATCGGTGTCGAAGCCTCGCTATGAGGTTGAATACAAGAAAAAACGGACTTTTATTCCTATGGAAATGACTTGTGATGAAAAAACAGCAAAAGTAAGTCAACTATTACTTCAACGCTGATGTTTTACTGCTTTGTTTTCTGGCATTCGTCTGCGGCTTGGTCAGCGAGTTTTAGAGGTAGCGATACCACCCTTATAGCGTTGTGTTCAGCTCGGCTTTCTAATGGTGTGCTGACAGCAGGGCTACTTATTGTTTTGAGGGCGCTTGTGACGCCAAAGCAAACATTTGATTCGACATGTGCTTTATGACGATTTGTCAGATTGTGGTTTGTTGTTTGAACCTGGGTCTGTTGAACTGAAATTGAAGTGGATAATGTTGTAGCTGAGAGTTGTCCGAACACGAGGATGTGAAACATGTGATTGTCAGTTGTTGTATCTGTCAGCTACGGTCCGGACAAGCTGCAGCAAGGGGGGGCGGACCCCAAATGGGGGGCAATCGGGCTGAAGGGTTAAGATGTGCGAGGCGAGCCTGGCCTGACTGCGCTCTCCTCCTCTGGGACCTACGGGCCACCTCAAGAAGTTCACGCTGAACTTTCTTAAAAATAAAATGAAAAAGGATACTCTGTTGTGAATGTTTTGAGAGCATTGTCAGTCCTTAAGAGGAGGAATAGCTGTTGACCCAATGTCCAATGAAGAAGAAGGCGTTGTGGACGGTGTCTTTGGGTGGATTGTGCAGTTGCCGTCTTTTCGCAAGCCGGAGTTTTCTGAACTCTGTCAAGCTGCAGTCCTGGTTAAGAGGCGGCGCGGAAGAACAGAGCCGCGCATTAAGCGTCTCTCTAGAACGCTGCCAAATTACAACCCCGAGGAGGCGATTGGACAGTTCAGAGTTGTAATTTTTTAATTACCTATGTGTGAGCATAAAGCTGTGTGTGTGTGTGTTTTAATAAAGCTTTCTTTTGAACATATTCCTGGAAAATGTTCATTTCCTCTATAAATAATAATATGAATAAATATATATTTATATAAATATTATTACATTAATTATGAGGCAGGGTGACCAATAGTGACAGATCTGCCAGCCAATCACGAGAGATTATACTTATTTGAAAGTAGTGATTTCATCCAATGGGGAGTAAGCTTCATACAATGGGCAGTAAGCTACCAATGGGGAGTAATCCCACGTGGGCTGGCCACGTGTGATTTTTCAGCCAATCACGAGTTTGAAAGTAGCGGTATCCGCCAATGCTGCTGCATTCATATGCTAATTAGGGCCATTAGCGCTCGGCCGGCCGCAGTGTTTTGCTGCATTCATATGCTAAGTAGGGACATTAGCATGGTACGGATGCGGCAGTTTGGAGGACAGGGCACCCTAACTGAAAACTTTGAAAACTGCCTGAGATACCCGAAAAAGAGCGTGATTTCCTGCCGTTTAGGGTGACGAAAATCTAACTTTTCATGCAGTGCTGGTTCTGCATGGACCAGAAGTCCAATTAAAATAATGGACAATTGCTCCTGCAGCCCTGAACAGGACATTTCGGGCGGGTTGGATGCCTCAAAAATATGAGTCATGTCAGGTGCGGGTGGGTCGGGTCAGAAAGCTCCTGATCCCTATATAATATTATATATGTGAACCATTTGCAATCGCGCAGGGAGGCTGTTAAACAAAAAAATCATGCTGACAAACAGGATCGCTCGTTCCTGACTCCCCGCTTAAAGCCTCAGAACACTCCAGCCCGAGGACAGACGTGTGATCTACACAAAGGCACCGAGACTGATGACGGTGTGGGCCTCACAGCAGAGGCCTAAAGCAGGGGCCTCATTACTTTAATACTTACAGTCTGTGGTAAATACACAGGCTACAGGTGTTACACGTGCTTAGACTATATTAATATTGTATGTGTAACATTCAAAATAGATTGAGCGAATATTCCCTTTTCCTCATTTAGTGGTTTGCGGAGGAGAGAGCAGCGAGAGAAGTTTGGCAGGGAGTTAAAATAAATGAATTACAGCTTGCTAAATTATTTGAAAGCATCTTCATTATGATTGTTATATTTATGTATTTATTATAAATGTTAGAAATTCCAGAGAAAAGGCGTCTGCTTTTTTTCTGAGTGGGAGGAGACACCAGCGGAGCTGTTTGAGTCAGATAACGTTCAGCGTTATATTACCAATAGTTTCTCTTTCCATAACGATATTCTCTCTTTTTGGAAAGATCACCAACGTGATGCAAAAGTTTACGTTATATGCAGTAGTTTTAATGTCTGCGGGTTATTCCAGAGACTGGCCTGCTACAAGGAGTTGCCCGTTTTAACCAGATTGTCGATGTGCGCGGGGCAGAAACTCATAGGCAACGGATATAATCAGTTGCCAGTCCGATGCACAGTACGCTAGGCTTAAAGCCACAGATAGTTGTCCGGTGAAGAGAGACGAAAGAGCGATGAGACGCCAATGTAACCCTGCTCACAAGTGCCACCTGGTGGTTGTTTTGGTCATTGCAGCGTCACTGGGGGGGAAAAAAAGAAAAGACACGTGATTCGCGCGTGAGCCTCGTGCTATTCACGCGTGAAAGGCGACAAAATGAAATGGGACCTACTGTAGTCAAAGTCACCCCCATCATGGACAACACCTCCCACCCACTGCACAGAACTGTAGAAGAGCTGAGGAGCTCCTTCAGTGGAAGACTGAGACACCCTCAGTGTAGGAAGGAGCGCTACCGCAGGGCCTTTATCCCCACCGCTGTCAGACTGTACAATAAGTCACTTCAAGTCACTGTATAAGACTGAAAAACCTCAATTAATACTGACAATATTTGCCACTTTTTATGTACATAATATGTATATCCTGCATTTAACATGTTTGCACATTTCCTCCCTTTTTTTGCACAATCTGAGTGTTTCTATCCATGCCAAATGTGACATGTAAATTTCTCCTCCTTGTGAGATAAATAAAGAATATCTTATACAATACAATACAATACAATTTATTCTTGTATAGCCCTAGGTCACAACAGAAGTCATCTCAGAGGACTTAACAAAACCATTGAAATCACCAACACAGGTCAGAGAATCAACAGTTAAAACACATGAAGAATATAAAGCACACACAGAAGAAAATGTCCATACATGTTGTAGAATGCTAAAGTGTCCTGATCATCACCAATCCTTTCTTATCTTATCTTATCTTGTTTCTAACAATTCCAACACCATTCCCTACTATTCTGCATTGGATTAAATGAAAGTGCTTGCCTTTATTTGCACACAAAAAAACATACCATATCACAAGAGAGTAAAATAAACTAAAGGTCAGTTGTTCAGTCTGAATAGAAATGTCACCAAGACCCAATGTGGGAAAGTGATTTTGTACTGCAGGTTTTAATGGAAAAATAAAAAAATGGGAAAGTACTTGTGAATCGCAGACCCAAATAAAGAAATTATTCCAAAAACCATTGATATGGTCTTCTATGTTAAGTGTTTTTTCCTTTCGTTTGACGTTCAATATCGAGCCGTGTGAAGCAGACGGTTTGCTACAATCCAACTTTGTCGGAGATGTCTCCTTTTGAATTATTCAAAGCTGAGGCAACAGTGTTCTCCACAAAGAATGACAGATCAGATTTGCAGTCTGACAGCAGCATTTCAGGTAGTACAATACAATACTAAATATAAGAATGGTGCAGTCAAGTCGGTTTGAGGCAAATACAGTGGGGCAAAGAAGTATTTAGTTAGCCACCAATTGTGCGAGTCATCCCACTTTAAAAGATGAGAGATGCCTGTAATTTTTTCTTATAGATATACCAAAAAATCCAGAAAATCACCTTGCCTTATTTTTTAAAAGATTGTATTTGCAAATGATGCTGAAAAATACACATTTAGTCAATAAAAAAATATCCCATTCAGGGCAGAGCCTGGTTAGTACTGTAATGGTAATGTGTGTGTGTGTGTGTGTGTGTGTGTGTGTGTGTGTGTGTGTGTGTGTGTGTGTGTGTGTGTGTGTGTGTGTGTGTGTGTGTGTGTGTGTGTGTGTGTGTGTGTGTGTGTGTGTGTGTGTGTGTGTGTGTGTGTGTGTGTGTGTGTGTGTGTGTGTGTGTGTGTGTGTGTGTGTGTGTGGATGATTGGTGTTGGTTGCCTTGCTTCTGTCAGTCTGCCCGAGGGCACCTGTGGCTGCAGCAGTATCTCATCCCCACTGTGTCCGGAGTGAAAGGATAATTCTCTAGTACCATTGTAAACAAACACTGAACTCCTTCTAATTGGATTCCACTCACACAGAAGAAAAGTGAGAGTGGCATTCAGTTTATGAAAAAAGGTTTATGGACTTATTTTGACAAAAGTTGTAGAAGTGATGTGTTGCCGTTTAGCATCAGTACAGATTGGCAAAATGCTGGATTTCCATTCATTGCCAACATCGGCAACTCGAACACCAGAGAAGAAAGGTAAGGTAAAATAGGACTCTTGTTGCACAACATCATTTTCAGGAGTGGTCCTTTTTTTTTTCTTTTTTTGCCAACAAGGGACATTCCTGAGAAAAATTAAACATAATTTTCAAGACAAGGATATCGAAATTACGCTAAACAGTACAATACAATACAATACAATTTATCCTTGTATAGCCCTAAATCACAACAAAGGTCATCTCAGAGGACTTAACAAAACCTTTGAAATCACCGACACAGATCAGAGAATCAACAGTTAAAACACATAAAGAATATAGAACACATGTTGATAAATGTCCAAACATGTTGTAGAATGTTAAAGTGTCCTGGATCATCACCACAGTCCTTTCAGTTGGACACTAACTGCCCAACAGACCCTCCTGCATCGGCAAGGAAAAACTCATAAGAAAACAACCTGTATTTGTTCCACACGGGAAATTACTTCTACACACAGTAGCTCACACATAATATAATCACACCAAACAGGTAGTATTAAAAGAAGAAGCAATGACAAAAATACAATAACGGTTTCAATTTCAACATGCAAGAGACGAGACATGCAAGCACAGGACAAAAACCGATACATAGTACTTTTACCACCAGTACTTGTTAAATGTGCCGGGTCACTTGTTAAATATTCCGGGTTATCACTGTCGTTAAACCCTCCTGCATCGGTAAGGAAACACATTTGTCACACATTCATCATCTCTGACAATGAAACCAAAAGTGACAGGAGAAATGAAAAGTTATCCCCTGATTTGATATTCCTCCTTCAACATAATAACATAAAAAAGTATGCACAACCTTCTCAAGGAATCGTAATGCATCCATTGTCTAAATTCAGTAATAGTTGGAGGATAGGTGGCAATACAAGTCGATGGGGAAGAAGCAATTTTTGAAAGAAATGCTGCAACAGTCCAAGTGTTTTCCCAGATCATTTTTGATAGTGATTAGATTTATATGATTGATCTAGAGTTGCCATATTTTTCTGAAAGTCTTGTCTACTTGTCAACATCATGTATAGGTTTTAGAATATTGGAGATTGTATGATTACTAGTAATACATAATTGGACGCAATTGACATTTCTGACAAAGAAGAATTTTGTGATGTAGATTAGAAATTAAAGATGCAGTCAGTGATTTTTTTTGCAAAAACGTCCCTAAACCCTAAAATTAGTCAAGGTATCACGTGTTTTCAAATAGTAAAGGAATTGACCAGATGCCTGTTGTCTCCAAAAATTAATTAATTAATAAATAATATTTTAGAGCGGACCGATAAAAATAAACCAATGTCGTTTGATTCGTTCATCCCCAACGAAACAATGGGATGCGTTTACCCCCCTTCACTCTCTTCCTGTTTTTCTGCAGTGCGCGCACTTGAGTTGGATTTTCTAAACATGACTGAATTTTCACTGACATCACACATAACGGCAGCACGTGTCATAAAATCTCGCGTCTGACCACAACCACAGGTACCATGACGACAAACACACATGTGGATTTTACTGCTCTACCGCACTTTTTTTAATGTTTAAACAATACTTTTGTACGGACTACCCGTGAACGCCCCAAATACTAACATATGCGCAAGCCATCAAATAGTAACGGCTGCAGCAAAACGTCTGTACTGTAGTAGGACAGAGTGCAGAGTAAACGTACGAACACAACCCATCGGTCTGATCATTTAGTGTCAATGAACACATTACACTGTCCTCTACACTTCTCCATAGACCTCACAGAGACAGCAGCCATATCACACCAGACCCACAAACAAACCATTCAGAAAATCAACCCGCAATAATCTCTTCATGGTTTCAGCTGCCGTTTTAGGTTTATTTATTAGTTTTCCCTGAGTTGAGCTTGCAGTACACTTGGCTCAGTAAATCTCAACTGAGCCTGGAGGCGGAATGTGGGTAGAATAATTCTCTTTTTCTCAACAATACTCCCGCTAACCCACTCCCATCCATACATCACCATTACTCAGGGCTAACGCGTCCCACACACTATTTTCAGACTTTTATATATGTCCGCAATCAAATCCTCATCAGCCGGCTTTTCTTTTCCCTCCAGAGATTTTTTGGTTAGCGCTAATGTGTTTTTCTGTAACATGCTGACTGCAATGTCTAAGTGTGGTGTCTCTATCCTTCACTTGATGCTTAATAATGGGCTAGCTTTAACCACGGCTAATTTCACGTAATGACTTGTGTTTCTAAACCGCCACAGTCTGATCAATAATGAACGCATACAAATTGGATCTCAGTTTGCACAGGCCAGCTACAAATGTGAGGGACACAGAACACAGCTGACATGGAGCGGATAGGTCAGTGTGGGGAAAGTGGTGCTGTTGATGTTGATTAGTGGGAAGCGATATTGGGTTGGTGGAATGGGAGTCTCTCATCAGTGGAACGGTCAAAAACAAATATTCACCAAAAATGTGGGAACCACTTGCTCGGGCTGAAAGCTCAAAAATACGCCTTTTATTCTTCAGTTCATGGAGGCCTGGGTGCTTTTTCCCCTATTTAGAACTTAAAGATTGATTGTTCCCCTTTTAAGCTTCCATTCTTTAGTTTTGAATATTCTATGAAAAAGTTTTGGAATCACTTGTTCACATTTTCTTGTTAATGAGTTTGTTTTGTCAGTTAAGTCTTAAACAGACAAACGCTTTCATTCTTGAGAAACAAGCTTGATTGGTGTTTAATCAATCAAGGATTAAAGATGTTTTAGACCACTTTCACATTTATCTGAAAGTCAAAATGAAACCCATCTGCCAACAAACTGCCTCTAAATACCCAGTGCTTAGCTAGTATGAAATGTGGGCATTAGATAAGCTATCACTGGGAATATGAAAATATGAATCCAAATTACACTAATTTGCAGTGTATTAAAAGTACTCAACCGTTATTCTTTTAGACCTATATATTTCACTCTCTTGAGAAAAATTCTAAAAACTTGCCTGTTGTGGCGTTGTCCCAGAAAACTGGTTTTGCCGTTAACTCAAATCCAGAAACTGATCGGACCTCAAATGATTGGTCAAAGTGCGGCCGAGCCCCTCTGTGCCCATGCATAAGAGCCACACACGCGTATTTGGCACAACACATCATGGGAGCTCGTCCACTGCGCAGAACCGGGAAGACCAGACGATGCCCAAATACAGGCGAGTTCCGCTAATCTTTTGGTCCTCCTGTATGTCCCATGCGCTACTTCATTTGAATAGGGCGCCATCTTGGATCACCGGGACTTGGTTGCGCCACATATGCGGTTCTCACGAATGTGCACAGAGGGGCTCGGCCGCGCTTTGACCAATCAGCGCTGGTGATCAGAATGGAGTTAGATTGGAGCCAGAGCGGGGGAAAACGAGCAGAGTTTGTTACATTAAAGTGTGGATTTAAAGAGAACTGAAGGATTTAACAAGAAAATAGGTTCAGTATGACAAGGGACACTAAAATCCCCACAAAATCCGACCTTTATGAAAGCTGTAGGTTCTCTGTCAGCCGAGGTCGAGCTGTTTTAGTTTACATTGAGTTCTATGGGACATTTTTCTGGGTAGCCCTCATAAATGTAGTACCACAGACTGTGCCCATTGGTGGGACAGCTATAAGCTAGTAATACCCTATAGATATAATTATAGATCCATGCCTTCTACTCCACGTTTGAGGTCTTTATTGAAAAATAAAGTCACACATGTATACAAAGGATCAACGCACAATACAGAACACCTTTTTGTTGACATACTGTGTAAAGCTTAACCCTTTGTTACAAAGACTCCACGAGCCCCGGCTTGAGGCTGGGGAGGGATCTCATATGGTAGCATGACAGACAACATCTCAACACTGTGGGCCATATACAGTATGATCTTTGATTAAACGTAACTATAATCCCCTTCACTAATAACGTCTGCTGTGACCTGTCTTGCTCCCCCCAGTGCCGGCGGCTGCACCACCTCTGCTGTGTCCTGTTATGCTCCCCCCAGTGCCGGCGGCTACACCACCTCTGCTGTGACCTGTCCTGCTCCCCCCAGTGCCGGCGGCTACACCACCTCTGCTGTGACCTGTCCTGCTCCCCCCAGTGCCGGCGGCTGCACCACCTCTGCTGTCTCCTGTCCTGCTCCCCCCAGTCCCGGCGGCTACACCACCTCTGCTGTGACCTGTCCTGCTCCCCCCAGTGCCGGCGGCTACACCACCTCTGCTGTGACCTGTCCTGCTCCCCCCAGTCCCGGCAGCTACACCACCTCTGCTGTGACCTGTCCTGCTCCCCCCAGTCCCGGCGGCTACACCACCTCTGCTGTGACCTGTCCTGCTCCCCCCAGTGCCGGCGGCTACACCACCTCTGCTGTGACCTGTCCTGCTCCCCCCAGTGCCGGCGGCTACACCACCTCTGCTGTGACCTGTCCTGCTCCCCCCAGTGCCGGCGGCTGCACCACCTCTGCTGTGTCCTGTCCTGCTCCCCCCAGTGCCGGCGGCTGCACCACCTCTGCTGTGTCCTGTAATGCTCCACCCAGTGCCGGCGGCTACACCACCTCTGCTGTGACCTGTCCTGCTCCCCCCAGTGCCGGCGGCTACACCACCTCTGCTGTGACCTGTCCTGCTCCCCCCAGTGCCGGCGGCTGCACCACCTCTGCTGTGTCCTGTAATGCTCCACCCAGTGCCGGCGGCTACACCACCTCTGCTGTGACCTGTCCTGCTCCCCCCAGTGCCGGCGGCTACACCACCTCTGCTGTGACCTGTCCTGCTCCCCCCAGTGCCGGCGGCTACACCACCTCTGCTGTGACCTGTTCTGCTCCCCCCAGTGCCGGCGGCGACACCACCTCTGCTGTGACCTGTCCTGCTCCCCCCAGTGCCGGCGGCTGCACCACCTCTGCTGTCTCCTGTCCTGCTCCCCCCAGTCCCGGCAGCTACACCACCTCTGCTGTGACCTGTCCTGCTCCCCCCAGTGCCGGCGGCTACACCACCTCTGCTGTGACCTGTCCTGCTCCCCCCAGTGCCGGCGGCGACACCACCTCTGCTGTGACCTGTCCTGCTCCCCCCAGTGCCGGCGGCTACACCACCTCTGCTGTGACCTGTCCTGCTCCCCCCAGTCCCGGCAGCTACACCACCTCTGCTGTGACCTGTCCTGCTCCCCCCAGTCCCGGCGGCTACACCACCTCTGCTGTGACCTGTCCTGCTCCCCCCAGTCCCGGCGGCTACACCACCTCTGCTGTGACCTGCTCTGCTCCTCTCGGCAGCTGCACCACCTCTGCTGCTGCGTCCTTCTTCACCGTGGAGGATGTTCGGGTGGAGCTAAAGAAGCTCCAGGGGAGGAAGTCTGCTGGGCCTGATGGGATAACGCCAAGGCTCCTAAAGGAATGTGCAGCGGAGTTAGCTGAGCCTCTCCATACCATCTTTAACAAGAGTCTTCAGACTGGATGTGTCCCTGTCAGTTGGAAAACCTCCTGCCTGGTACCCGTCCACAAGGTAGCAAGGCCGACAGGATGCAAGGACTACAGACCAGTGGCACTAACATCTGTCATAATGAAGACTTTTGAGAGGCTAGTACTCCGACGCCTCATGCCACAGGTTGAGCAGGCTCTTGACCCCCTGCAGTTTGCCTATCGGGGGAACATGGGAGTGGATGATGCGGGCCTCTTCATGCTCCATCGATCCATGTCCTTCCTGGATGGCCCAGGAGGTTATGGGAGGCTGATGTTCTTCGACTTCTCCAGTGCATTTAACACCATCCAACCTCTCTTACTGAGGGAGAAGCTGGAGAAGTTTGGAGTTGATCCCATCTTTACCAACTGGTTTTACCTCACTGTGAGGTCACAGTATGTCAGGTTAGGGAAGAGCGTGTCTGGGACTGTTGTGAGCAATACGGGAGCACCACAGGGTATACCGTTCTGGCTCCCTTCCTCTTGACTATTTACACTACTACATGCCATGTACAAAAATACTCGGACGATACCGCTGTTGTGGCATGTGTGAAGGGGGGGATTAAGCAGAGTACAGGGAGGTGGTGGCTGCCTTCTCAGACTGGAGAGAGAGAAATGGACTGATCCTCAATGCGTCCAAGACCAAGGAGATGATAATCAACTTTCACAGGAGCCCTTCCCATCAACCGGTCACAGTAAATGGACAGGACATTGAAGTGGTTCAATCCTATAAATATCTGGGAGTCCACCTGGACCAGACTGTACTGGTCAGCTCAGGCCAATGCCATCAACAAAAAAGGTCAGAGCAGACTTTTCTTTCTGAGTAGACTGAGGTCCTTTGATGTGAGCAGTCAAATGTTGCACATCTTTTACCAGTCTGTGGTAGCTAGTGCTGTGTTCTTCGGGGTTGCGTGTTGGGGCGGCAGTCTGACCTCGAGAGACAGTAACCGGATTGACAGGCTGATCAAGAAGTTTGTCTCTGTGATGGGGAGAAGTGTGGACTCTGTGGGAGCTGTGCTGGAGAGAAGGATGAGGGCTCTAATGCAGGGCATCCTGGGTAACTCCAGACATCCTCTGCATGACACTATGGCCGCTCACAGGAGTAATCGCAGCAACAGGCTCCTATCGCAACGCTGCCGAAAGGAACGTTTCAAAAGATCCTTTGTTCCTTCGGCTGTCAGACTGTATAACAAACCTGACTAACTATACTACAACAACAAGAAAAGAGTCTTCTGCTGCTGGACACCTGAATTTCTCCTATGGGGGATCAATAAAGTATTTATCTATCTATCTATCTATCTAATATAATGCTTTACACAAACTATTGATCTGCGAGGGAGAAATATTTGTTGGTCAATCAGACACACATTAGACAAAGCCATGTGCATTGTTTTCATTAATCAATTTCATCTCTGAAGTATAATTGTTGCCTCATGCGCCACACACACACGCTTACAAATTTAGAACATGGAAGACATAGACCAGGAGTGCCCAAAGGGGGGCCCGCGGGCCAAACTTGGCCCGCCGTACCGCTTCAATTGGCCCGCCGAACATAATCAACCTGTGTTGCAAGTTTCTGACTGTGGCCCTTAGAGGCTGTATTCATACGTATATATATCTGAACTTGCTTGGGCGCGGCAGACTCTTCATAGATGTATTGTCCAGTGCTTTACTGATGTATCCAGATACACGCCTCAGTCATGGTTCACATGAACTTGCACTAAAATGTTTTTAAATCAAACACACTTATCAAAACAATTTCAGTCTACCATTATTTATTTTTATGAGCAATTTTATGTTTTATCAATTTGAGAGAATCTCCCATGAGCCTTTTGGGCTTGAAGGAAAGTATAGGAAAGCCTAGTGTTGAAGTACCTTCGCTTTTGAGCACGTAGCTGTTGTCAGAGCAACACGCAGCCTGAGCCTCCACATTCCCTGTGTGTCAGTGTGCGTTAATGGCCAGAAAGTAAGTACCATGTATGATTTGTTGATAAATATGTGCAGCTTTAGCCATATGTCTGTGCACTTTTTAGACTTTACTCGTGTTTCCTCATGTCACAATTTATTGTTTGTGACGTGATGTACCTACTTTAAGTACTATTCTAATGTCAAATGTTTGGTTTTGCTGCTAATTTATAGTTCAAAGTTCATTCTATTGCTAGTTTATTATTAGCTACATCTATAGTGCATATGACAATCTGTACTGCGTCTTGTGTCAAAATTAAAGGGCATGTCTGTAACTTTTTAGGAGCAGTATTTTAAGAGTATAATAAGAGCTGTATTTTTCTAATATTGCGTTATAGACCCAATTTATACCTGTTATATGGTTATATATATTTGATTATAACCTGTAAATAAGCCACGACAGAAATCTCCCTCCTCTGGACCCTGATTCTCTGAATGGAATCTTCCCGTACTGGAGTCTCCTCAAACCTGCATATTTCCCTTGAGCCTCCACTTCACTAAGAGTGTGTTGTTTTCATTCATTCATTCATCTGTGATTTGCACTGATAGACAATAATTAATGCGTTTAATTATTTAACAGTAATTAAAGGAACTTGATCAAATTTGCATTTATTTGTGTTTCAAGTGTAACATTGGTGTTTTTGGCCCTCGGCCCACTGGCAAATTTTTACTTTGGCCCTTGGAAGCAAAAGGTTTGGGCACCCCTTTCATAGATGCAATGTAATCAATACATCTCCAATGTGAAGTGGAGTGAAGTAAAGCCCACTCCACCACTACCCAAGGCATCTGCTCCCACTGATGTCTGCTGTCGTTGTGTCCCTGGGCACTTAACCCCACATTGCCTAAAGCCCCAGCTGAAAGACCAAGGCTATCTCGTCGATGATGGAGAAGTCATCATCCTGTGTACTCACCACCTACAGGAGGATCAGCGAGGGACTGGTGCTATGAGACTTGGGTGGCAGCTCTGATTACCACCCCCCGACCCAGAAATGGATCAATAAAGGGGAAGACAATGACATGACATGATATCTCCAATGTGAAGAATTCGTGTTTTGAATAGTCATCTCCTTATAGATGTCTGCTACAAGGATACATTAGGCATTTTATGAAGACTAGTGCATTTGCTCTTAGCTCTGTGCGTGTTTACAGAGATGCTTTGCTGCTTTATGTCCTTATCTGCTCCAGCAGAAGGTGGGGGGCAAGCAGTTGGCAAAAAGCGCTCACAAAATCTGAAGAATATCAAATCAGGTGAGTACTCTTGGTCAGGACAGAATACCTAACAAAGCTTAAAGCAAAGAGTGTAAAGAAGCTATAGTGTGGCGTGTCTCTCAGCTGTTGCAGGATGTGGCCAGTCCGACAGATAAGAGGGCTGTATCAGAGTAACAGAGTATGTACCTTGATACTTTAGATTCGATATACTGATAGGATTCAATATATTTCTAAATGATTTGATACAGTCCAGTTAAAATAAGGGCTTTTGGCCCCTTATCTATTTCCAAATGGTAACTTTTGTTTGTTACTTACGTGGCAATAAAAATGATTCTGATTCTGATTCTGATCTAACACTGTGCAGTTAGTTTAAAAAATTCAAATATGACAAACACTATTGATGCATAAATGTAAAAAAAAAATGTCATCATGTCTTCTTAGTGTAGTACTACTGTAGCTTTAAACTTTTATCTTATTTGAAGAACCTTCAGAGCCTGATTATTGATGAATTTGTATTCAATTTGTTGAAGATTTTAAGTTTATATAGCGCTCTTTAGACACTCAAAGACGCTTTACATGTCATTATTCATTCACACCATATACATTGGTGATAAGCTACTACCGTAGCCACAGCTGCCCTTGGGCACACTGACAGAAGCGAGGCAACCAGTACATGCCATACGCCCCTCCCACCACCAACCATTCATACACACCAGACCGAATCTGGGCTCGTGATCGTGACAGTTTGGCACTTTACAGCCACAGCCTCAGCTTTCATATGCAGTTATGGCCATTATGCGAGGTAATTATAGCCTCTTTACACTTTTATTAGAATATCATTAAGACATAGAACTCCCTAAATGTACCTAATAACGCTGGATGATAAGCCTCCTGTGCTTGTTACATGGCATATTCACCTCAATAGTCACAATCTCATCGTTCTGTCAGAATATTGGCCTCTTTAGCCCTGACACTTGCTGACATGACACTATTGAACATGTAATTCATCCCATTTTGGTATTACATGCTCATGTCAGTCATTTATCCATCAGTGGCAGAGCTTGGATTAATGGAAAGTCATGGTTCATTTCAGTTTAATAAGTCCCTCTGCTCTACATCCAAACCCATAAATAAATTTGGTTATGGTCGATATGAAACGCTGGGGTAGTTTTCTATGGGGTCACAAGCCCTTCATCACAGAAGTCAAACAAATAGCCATGTTCTTGTTCACCATGTTGTCACTCTTAATTAAAATTCATTATAGAAAATCATTGAATTAGACGCACTGTTAGAGGCTGTTTTTCTCAAGGCAAAAGGGGCAAAAGGCACTTTCATTGTTCTTAACTTTTCAACTGTATCTAACAACCTGAAGAGAGAAAAGCCATCCTACAAGATCCAATTAAAAATCCAATGCAGCTTTGAATTGGTGTTGTTGTAGCTTGACATACATTGCAACAAATTTACCATTGCAGACAAAGTCCTCCCATTTTGTTACTTGTCTTGTCTGATATTTTAAATGGAATTGTGAGATGAATTAAAATATAGCTATATCTTCACCAAAAACCTATCTAAAAGAGACTACAACCTACAATACTTGGAAGAAGAGCACTCATACTGACCATTACTGTGAACACAGTAATGGAAGAACACACACAAAGGCGGGGTTCAGTTTGTAGAGCATTGGCCTTTGAGCCTGCAGATCGTGGGTTCGAGCCCACCTGGGGACCTATTTCACGACTCCCACTGATTAGTGACCTGCACGGGCCTATAATCTGGGCCCGAGGGGGTGGAGCGCCAGCCCAGCCGGTCTGAGTGGTTTTCAGAATTCTCAGGCCCAAACCCGTATCAAGCCTACCTTTTTTTAATTTTTACCTTCCATAACAATGTTTAAGCGTGATAGAACGCTATATTCATTGGCCCTCATTTATGGAACTTGCATACTGCCAAATTAGGGTGTAAATGGCACAGGACCATGGAGTGTTCCATTGGATACACTGATGGAGCAGCCTATGGATGAGAGACCATGGCCAGCACCGCCTTCGGCATGTCTGGTTTTGTAATTCTTTTTGCAGGAAATAACTTGATTGGGCGGGTAGATAAAAATTGGGCTGGTTTCGGATCAGTTTGGGGGGTTTTTATTGTGTAAACACCGGCCCTTAACTCACCGCCTGCCACCAACGTCCATCCAACCATCCATTTTCTTCCCCTTAATCCATATCTGGGTGGGGGGGGTGGCAGTCAGAGCTGCACCCAGTTCACACAGCACCAGCTCCTCACTGATCCTCCTGCAGGTGGTGAGTCCACAGGAGCCTTGATCATTCAGCGGGGGCTTCAGGCAAAAGTGGGGTTAAGTGTCTTGCCCAAGGACACAACGACAGCAGTCATCAGTGGGAGTCATGAAGTAGGTCTTGTGGTGGGCTTGATCCTTCAGGCCCAAAGGCCAATGCTCTACCAACTGAGCCACTGTTGCCACTGCCACCCATATATTAATCCCTTTAATTAAAACCAGAACATTTTACCTATTCTGTTTATGTGATGTGTGGCGCACTTGGTAAATACCTGTCTATCATGCGAGAGATTTCAAGTTCGAATTATACTCGTTATAAAAATATATTTTTGCATTGCCAGAGTTATAAATTCTGCTAATTAAGTATTTGATACATATTATATGTATGATATGTATGATAAAATATATCAGAGCATATTCATATAAGGTTACCAACTAATGGGGAACATGAGCTGGGTTTAGACTGTTGTGAAACAGGTTAGTTTTAGGGCCCATCCGAATTCTCATAACTCACAACTCGAGTGCCCTCAACAGTAGGGGTGTGACGATAAATAAAAGGGTGTGACATAAATAGTGTGTGACATAAAGTGAAAAAATACCCTTTATTTCATGAAATAAAGTGTATTTTTTCACTTAACATTTTGGAATTTATCATGAAATAAAATGTAAATTTCACTTAACATTTTTATTTTATTTATGCCATAAATTGGCATATGGTATATTTATGACCAATATATCGATAATCGTCATATCGTGATAAAATCGTTATCGTGATATTATCGTTATCGTGGACTTTGTATTGTGTATCGTATCGTATCGTGAGGTACCCTTAGGTTCCCACCCCTACTCAACAGAAGAGTGCCCTCCCATAGGGAGAATATCCTACGAGTGCGCTCCCCTAAGAAATGGGACACCCTTGGATCTAGGGGACAATATGCACATAATTTTAAGGGCTAGGGTGAGAATTGGGACGGGGCTTTACCCTACTGATGACACATCATCATTAGGGTAAAACTAACCTGTCTCACGACAGCCTAATCCCAAATCTTAAATATATTAACTCTGGCAAAAGAACCTGCGGCCTTTCACACTACAGGTGGATTCTTAACAAGTGTGCTACCAACCTAGAGCAGTAGGATAAAAAGCTTTGCTTTTATCTCTGCATTCAACCGGTCATTATAGACATGATTTGATATGTCATTTTTTGACCATGTGACATTTTTCACAACTTCCACCATTTTTGATTAAGTGTTTTGCTCAAGGACTCAAAAACATATCAATGATAGTATGAAGTATTAATCAATGGAGATTCGAACTTGCAACCTTAGGGACCACAGACCAATGCTCTTCCATCTCAGCCATTGTACCACCTATATCATAAAAGCTAAGGCCTTTGTTGCCCTCATGCCGTTTTAAAACGCCATTTGTTGTCTACATGCTATTATAAACGCCATTTGCTGTGTAGCGAACAAAGACCGGGCCCCTCGGGCCTAGGTCTCAAGTGCAGGGTTCTACCACTGATGACTGCTGTCGTTGTGTCCTTGGGCAAGACACTTAACCCCACTTTGCCTGAAGCTCCCACTGAAAGATCTTAGCTCCTGTGGACTCACCACCTGCAGGAGGATCAGTGAGGGGCTGGTGCTAAGTGTACTGGATGCAGCTCTGACTGCCACCCCCCGACCCAGAAATGGATTAAGGGGAAGAAAATAGATGGATGGACACACAAAGGCATGCAGACACATATTCACACATTTGTGCACACATGTGTGCACCCATAACCCCACACATATATACTTTTTGACAGTTTTATCACAAAGCTGGAAATCAAATGGGGCATATCCTGCATTTTCTTTTTGGTTGAAGCTAATTCTTATGTTTCCTATTTTTGTTTTTATCCAGTGGGGATTAAACCCACCCTGCAATGCCACGTGGGCCTCTGTCAGGCGCAGTGGTCACCATAGTACAACCAAGCATCATCATCTCCAGATCTTGATGCTTGGTTTGGTGGACAACCAAAGCTGGAGGATTTTACCATGTTTTTAGTGGTAGAGGAAACCAGAGCACTCAGAAGAAACCTACGCAGTCACAGGGAGAACATGCAAACTCCACTCAGAAAGACCCTGTTCCGACTTTGATTCTAACCAAGGAAGATCATTTCTGTAGTTTGTACATCACATCATGACGCATACATGCACAATATATAATTGTGATTGTGTCTTATTATAAGAACCTTCTAACTGCTAATTTACACATGAGGCCTTACGCGCAGCAGACGCGCGTAACTTTTTTCCATGTTAACCTATGATGATATTTACACTTCTAGCGTTATACACGTGTATGACGGACGTATGACGCGAAGCTGCGCTCTAATTTAGGATGGATTTCTAATTTTGTGCACGCACCAACGCGTCTCCCATTGAAATCTCATGTAAAACATGATTTTTCTAGCGGTCCTTGGCTTTAGATCACATCTGCACACACACAGCACTTGTGTCTAAACATCAGCAGGAGGAGCAGCAGGTTTTACAGTGATTCTGGACATTGTTTTTTTTTCTTTCATAAAGTCTCGCGTCTGGCCAAACCAGCGCACAGAGACCGTGAAGACAAACACATGCATGTGATTTGTGTTGCTCTACATCAGTCCTCTGTACTGTCCTCTACACTGCTCCATAGACTACACAGGGAGAGCATCAGAAGACGTGGACCTGCGCGCACGGCCTGTGTAGATACTCCAAAAAAAAATTACGCGTGCAGTAAACCCGTACGCGCTGTTTACGCCTACTGTGTAAATTCCCTGTAAGCCTTTGTCAATTATGCCTCAAGTAAATTATGTCATTAATGCCATTAGATCAAACTGAACACACACACACACACACACATAGTAGAATTTGTTAACATTACTTTACCATTCCTCACATTGTAATTATTTACAGGAATGAGTTTTTCTTTAGGAGTCGGATAGTGTTAAAGTCTAGTAAGCCAAGCTTGAAATGCAACTACTGTTTCTCTTAACAAATAAATATTATACATAATTTCTGGCCGTTGGAAGTGATAATGATAGATAGATAGATAGATACTTTATTGATCCCCCGTAGGAGAAATTCAGGTGTCCAGCAGCAGACGACAGGTTTGTTGTACAGTCTGACAGCCGAAGGAACAAAGGATCTCTTGAAAAACGTTCCGTTCGGCAGCGTAGGGGCCTGTTGCAGCTCGATCCCCATCACAGAGACACTCCTCTGTCGAGACTTTTTTATTAATCACTGTCAATGTAAGAAATTTAATGTGAATTAATGAATTAAAAAATCTTTAGTAGAAATGATATGGTGAATCAAGTATGAAGGGAGCGGCCATAGTGTCATAAAGAAAGTTACTTCACCATAACTTTTGGGAAGCAATACTCGTATATTTAAAAATACAGAAAACTGCTCTGATGTGATGTCATAGTGGCAACAACGACCATACTATGACAGGGCCTGACAGGATCTTTTAGACAGAAGAGGCAGAGGTACATGTTTGTGCCAAAGGAGAAACTTTTTAAGACACTGAATTAAGTACAGATTTTCAAAATGTTTATCTCTTCTCATAAAATTGCTGCGAGTTTTTTATTAGAAAGATTCTCAAGCATTTTGGGCCTATAATAAGAAACCCCACATTTGCAGCTATTTTTGTTGCACACAAGCATCTTCGTTTGGTTTAGGACCGAGAAGGAGCAAATATGGAAAACTAAACCACATTGGAAAATAATGTCTGTCATTTCTGCAGCACAAATGTGGGGGGGGTGCATAAAGAATGCATTGATTTTGAGTTGCAGTAAATATCTAGGAGTATAGATATGAGAAAAAAAGTCTAAAGAAGAACAGTGAAAAAGAAGGTATTTTGTTTTACCATGGAGACAGTACATTGCCTAATAAAAACGCAGCCTAATTGCGAACTATTCAAATTGTAATTTCAAAGTTGATTCATGCTTCAGCGTGTGACTCACATTCTGGTGTCTTGCTGGTCTTTGCATATACAAGTATGGTGTAGAACAGACAAGCAGCAATACAAAAAGGCTTGTGATAGATGATAATGCCATGCAAAACAACAAAATAAAACTTTCTGACCCACTTTGAGCTCATTCTGCATGCACTGAAAATGAGCGCTATCCCCACTAACCAGAGCTTTCATCACACTCTTTCATTTCCTATAAGCTACACACTCATTGTGCTTCAGTATGTCAGAGGAATCGCCAACGTTTTGCACTGGGCATAACCCCCGCTCATGAGAGACTCAGAGCCCAGATCAAAAACTGTATTAAACTTACCCTTCACAGTGGCACAAACACCACTACAGCAAAGTGTGTGCTCAAAAATTAAGTTAAATATTGTTATAAAGTAGGGCTGTCAAAATTTATTGTGTTAACCGTACGTTAATTAAATTCCCATTAATCACGTTGAAAAAATTAATGCCTTTGACGCATTAATACGGATGACCCCGCCCATGCATCCCATATAAAACACTCAGAATGCCGCGGAAACATGCGTGTGTAAGATGGCGACAGAGCTGGTAGAATCCTCTGAGAAATTCAAGTTTAAAAAGAATGTACGTGCGTCTGTTTGCTGTATGAACTCGAACGGGAATCCGCGTCCTCCTTGGCAGCAGCGTTCTGACCTGGGGTAAGCTGCGGCCACTCGCCTCTGGACAGAGGTCACCCACCTCCAGCAGCTTTGAGCCGCTTTGACAACAACACGCTGCCGAACGACGCCACCGCCATAACGTTATCCAAGATGATACACGTGACATCCTCCCGAAGCGCAACTAAAAAAACCTCGCTAAATTAAAGCTGGGGTAGCCTAATTTTTCCCTTGCACTACCAGTCATGTTAATGAACTGGTAGTGCAAGGGTGCAAACTGTAGTGCAAAAAACTGTTGGATCGGTTTGCACACCTGGTGTGCAATCCATGAATCTCTTTATTCAAGGCTAGGTTTTAAAACAGTTCCCCTCTTTTAGTTTTTTAGCATATGGTTAGGAAGGTAAGACTCGGGGAAGGCTAAATCCTCAACTGTCAGTCAAGCTGCATAGGGAGTCAGTTGCTGGGAGAAAGTATGTAACTTGAGCACTATCCTCTCCTTTCCTCCCTTCCTACTTTATTCATACTTTTATCTGTTTAGCACTTTAGGATTCTGACTCGTAGTTTGTTCATTACTATTCACCGTTGTCCCCATTGTCTGTTTCATGGTACGATGACGGGATCTCTGAGCCTGGCCTCCTCCATCTACACCTGCGGACTGCCCCGCCCGACCCGCCTGGGAGTGCTTTGGTCCTGCACCGACCAGTCCACGTTTCAGCGGCCACTGGTCCACGTTCTGTAGCTAGCTTAGGTCCTGGATCATTAGCCTGTCCGTCCGGAGGAGTGGATCCCTTTCTCAAATGGGTCTCCCTCCCTGTGGGTTTCCCTAGTTCTCCCCCAAGGTTTCTCACTTTTTTTCCCCACTGGGTTTTTTAAGAGTTTTTCCTTGTTGATGCAGGAGGGTCTGTTGGACAGTTAGTGTCCAACAGAAAGGATTGGTGATGATCAGGACACTTTAGCATTCTACAACATGTACAGTAGGTCCCATTTCGTTTTGTCGTCTTCATTCACGCTTTTCGGGAATCACGCAGCTGCGTGAAAATATTACATCTTATCGCCACAAGGTGGCAGGTTAAGTCCGCTTTAGCTCTGCCAGCGACTTAGACGCTCAGGTATGATACTGCGTGCAAACCTGTCTAGGCCCAGAGATGCTATGTTGGCCGAATGGTTAGCATTGAAGACTGGGACCTGGAGAACCCCAGGTTCGATTCTTGTCTGAGGCATTTTGGTTGCACATCTTTTTGGTTGCTTGTGTGCAATTACGTAACGTTATCAGAATTGTTATCTTCTTTCCGTTGTCAAAAAAGAAATGTGTAAAATTGGCTGTGTGTTCAAGAAGCCGTGCATGTGAATGTATATGTGTTGCTATTGAATGCTTTTTCAAAGTAAGAGCATAACAAACAACAAATATACATATTTTGTACTAATGTTAATCTTTATAATTAAATTGCATTAACGTATATATGTTGATGCGATCTGGAAAACCCGTCGGATGTCACGCTGGCACGTTCCGAGTAAACAGTAAAAAATAGGTCGATTGTCATTTTTGGCAAAATTGTTTTTTTTCATTAAACAATTAATTATATAACATCTTGTCTTTTAATTGTCTGAAAAAATCTAGGTGAAATTCACTAGTGTTATACGTTAAATATTGTGATAATGTTTTGATAAACCGAACGTTTACGTTA
Organism: Knipowitschia caucasica; assembly: GCA_964034765.1. Lineage (NCBI taxonomy): Eukaryota > Metazoa > Chordata > Actinopteri > Gobiiformes > Gobiidae > Knipowitschia > Knipowitschia caucasica. Next base: position 28,219,810 of record OZ035840.1, read on the forward strand.
CAAGATCCTCCGCTCTGGCCCCCGGAGCAGCTGCTGTGACCCCCGCTCTGACAGCTCAGTGAACGCACTGCCGTCTGGGCTCCGAGCGCGGAACCATAGACACGCGAACAAACCACAGACAGGACCATAGACCACCCGAACAGAACCACAGACAGACATTTACATTTACCATATACGCCATACAGAAACCAGACAGGCGGAGACACGCGAGACAACGCGCGATCACAGACACTTGGGACAGAACCAGAGACACAACCACGAAGCATAGACACTCGAGTCGGACAGGTCCCATTTGTTTTTTATAAATTTGTGTTTTAAGTTACCCTAAGGTTTTCTCTCCTTGCATTAAAAATGCTATGGTGGATGTGGATAATTAGAGAGACTGCGTGATTTGAATAGAAGAATTACATGGGCCAATGTCCTAATGCATAATTCTAATTTTCAGTAAATTATATAAAAGAAAGAAAAAAAGAGAAGAGAGTCAAAATTCAACTACCATTGACATTATTGAAAGAATCCAATACATTTCCTTGATTTCTCTCGACTAATTCCATAGAGTGTTGGGTGTTTAATCTTTGGTGCCAGAGAAACATATTTTTAAATCTTCTACAACATAGTGAATAAAAACACGTGTTGCCGTAACAGAAGTAATTCATCAAATATTACACTGTTATATGACCGTGTGATGATTATGTTTGGAATGTGTCGATCTTTTAAACCCCCTGTTTTTTTTTCTCAGAATTTCTGTTTCATAAAAACCATGTATAAATGTATAATACATCACAACTGTTGGTGCATTTTCAGAACAATTAGTTCAAACTGCAAAACCTGGTGGATAACTTGCAAAAGTGCATCACCTTCTCAAAATGAAAAGTTTTTATTCCTCAAAAGCAAGTCTTCATGTCAATGAAATTGTCTGTGTCGTCAAAATTAAAGTCCTGACAACATTGAGTATGAACAACAGTCAAATGACTTAGTCATGTTTTCATTGTGACACTTTACTCTCTCTGCTTTTTTCAAAGCAAAAATCAGATCTTGGTGAGCACTAAAACACTGTACAGCTGAATACTACAGTAAAGTTACACACGACTGTATTTAGTGAGAGTAAAATACACATTTATATGTACTGTGTGTGTGTGTGTGTGTATGCATGTATGTATTGATGTATGTCTTTTCACATATTACTTCTGCATTTGCTCCTGAAGGAAGGATGACAAATGTCTGGGATCGCGCGTCTTAAATTCAGACAGAAGACATGTTTATTGTCAATGTAGAGACCGCACACGAACAAAGCCACAACGATCTCAGATACAACAGATATGCAAGTGTATTATTACAGAGACGTGACAGAACGCTCGCAAAAAACTTTCACAAAAGCAGCAGTCCTGTTTTCATTTTAGGTTTAAAGGACAGTATCAGAGCGTGAACTTTGTGAGGTAGAGGAGCCAGAGGCCCGGCGGCCCGTCCGTTCCCCCAGAGGAAGGAGGGTCCAGGCCAGCTCGCCCCGCACTGGCAATCGAGGAGTAAACTCTTAGGCCTGTGTGAGACACAACTGTGGGCCTCATGTATGAAAAACCTGCGTACGGCCAAATCAGGGTGTAAATGAGGCGTACGCAAAATATTACACTTTTTTCATTTCCTCCCCGCATTTTATCTATCTGGACGTCAGCGTACAATACAGCACAAAAATATACGCCAGGTCTGGAGGTGGTGTAAAATCTATACCTGACTCAACCTTCGGCCCAACACACGCCCAAAACACGCCGGCAAAATCAAGATAATGGACAACAATAAACATATTCCCTCTCGCAAAATTATATGCTGTGTTTCATTGAGGATCATGTGTCCAAATTTAAATTTGCGCATCAGAAAAGTCTAATGGAAACCACGCAAACTTCGAAATAAATCACAGCTCATGATGAGAACCAATTCTATTAAATCTGACTGTGTTGTGGTATTATTTTGAATCTGTATGTTTTTAAAATGTGAAGCGCTTTGTGATCCTGGACAGTCACAGGCTCTATATAAATAACACTTTACGCCAACAGGTGATGTGTGACCCCGTCTATTGCTGTGGCAGGCTCTGCCTGCGTAATTTACGCACGGCTATTTGTATACCCTCATTCACATCTTGTAAAGCAATGTGTTATATTTCATTAGATTTGTGTAACCCTCACACAGACCCAACACATGCCCCAATAACGCATCGATGGTATTGGCTCACTCACAAATGTCTCACTGCACCTGCCCGTCCCAGAGTGCGCCAGCGAGTGGCCGTGAGAGGTCGCGGCCCACATGTGCAGAAGTTTTTGGGCTCCAGATTTTTCTTTTGTGAAATCTGGACCGCAAACTCTCTGAAGTGTACAGCGCCTGCAATGCGCACTTCTTCTATTCCCCCCCCGAGCCAGGCTGCGTCCAAGACGCTGCAGGACGCGTCATTCAGAGAGCCAAACCGCTGCGTAATATATATGAATTATTCATTCATTCAATCAATCTATATTTATTCACTTCTACAATTCAATAGAAAGACTTTTTTCTAATGTATCAAAACATTTTTTGTTTTTGCAAATTTGTTCAAAACGCAGCTGAAATATATAGAGTATATTTTATTATTACATAAACATGACAAACAAACGTGCCTTTTGAGGCTTCCAACAGTCTTTTTAGGCCGGCTCCCCCCCTGCTGACCTGTCACGAAGACGGGGCGTGAAACACGCGATTGCTGCATAATTCTAGGTGTGACTTTCATAAATATTTTCGTATTCATGTCGGAGTTTATCAACACACACCCGCAGCTGCGTTACGTCTCAGATCCTGGCGGATCCTCACATGTTCAATCAAATTCCGAACAGTGGATTTTTGCGTAAATGGAATATACACCAACACAACACCAAAATGTACAACCTTTTTTCTAACGCAAGTTTCATATATGACCAATGTGTGTAATGTGCGCGCCGTGAGATGGCGTGTCGGCGTGCGTGTGTGCGTTTGAGGCCAGATTCCTTGGAAACCCCAATTCCACTAGCCTTTGACTTAGTTTTGCAAGCGAATTTTTGGGCCTACTTACTAAATCGAGCAGCCTACCCAAAATTGCAAAACCGGCGGGCCGCTAAACTGGAGCAGGAGCAGCGATAGAAGTTTGGCAAGGGAGGCATGGCGTTAAAAAAAAATGATATATACAGCTCTGCTAATTTATTTGAAAGCATCTTCATTATGATTGTTATATTTATGTATTTATTATATAATGTTAGAGATCCAGAGAAAAGGCGTCTGCTTTTTTTCTGAGTGGGAGGAGACACCAGCGGAGACTGTTTGAGTCGATATAACGTTCAGCGTTATATTACCAATAGTTTCTCTTTTCCATAACGATATTCTCTCTTTTTGGAAAGATCACCAACGTGATGCCAAAAGTTTACGTTATATGCAGTAGTTTTAATGTCTGCGGGTTATTCCAGAGACTTGCCTGCTACAAGGGGGAGTTGCCCTTTTTAAAAACCAGATTGTCGATGTGCGCGGGGCAGAAACTCATAGGTGACAGATATAAAGTCCGATGTACAGATACGCTAGCTTAAAGCCACAGATACTGTAGTGTTGTCCGTGAAGAGAGAAGAAAGAGCGATGAAGTGTTTTAAAAGACGCCAATGTAAAAAACCCCCCTTGCTCGGACAAGTAGCCACCTGGTGGTTGTTTGGTCATTGCAGCGTCACATAGTTACCAAGTTTAAAGCACACAGGAGCACAGTGTTATGAACACTACTGTACTGAACGTTCATGCCAAAGTATAAATAAACATGATTGTAGCACCGATGTTTGGATCAGTATTAAAACAGGCACACGCGTACACTCTAGGTTCCCCAGGATGTAAAACACACTCTGAAAGGCAGAAAGAATGCATTATTAAATGTTGAGGTGTTCCAACATGTGTCCCTCTCTTGGTCTTCGTCCTGCTCATCACAAGGTCCAAGCACAGCACCTGAAAATGTGGAACATGTTTAGTTTCAACATAATGTGGCTAAGTGATATAACAACACAAACTTTCTATTAATGCCCTCAACCACTCGATCCATCACCATGTATACCAAACCTGGCACTGCCACCGCTTTGAAGACACTGGAAGAATGACACTCTGTCTGATAAACTTGGATAATGCAGTGGTCATTGGAAGTAAATCCATGTAAATGAAACATTGCAAATGTGCATTGGTTTTGCACATGGACACAAATGAGCCCTGAAGCTATTCTTACCCGCTGTATTACTCGACACATGATTGCATTTCCGAGGGGTCATTTTTCCCTTGTTGCTCGTTTCCTCATCTTGAGTGAGTTCTGAACAATGCTGAGAAAAAAGATGTTTTCAAAGAGAATACACCACCATATAATGGTTTTTTCAAAAACAACATAAATAATACCGAGACAATCAATGTTGAGAGGTGTGATATCTTACCTTTGAACACCTTCAAACAGTCTGACACCTGTAAGACACAAACACACATGACACATTAGATACACAAGAACATTAGTAATTGCAACAATCATGAAAATTAACTCTCTATGGATTTCACAATAATTTGACTGCATAGCACAGGTAAATGTATTTTAATTAACATATGGCTGGTTTTTAAAGTTTTATAAGAAAAAGTACGAAATTGAATAGAGTTTGCAAGCGTAGTTAGCGTGCGACCAGCAGATGAAATGATATTTTATATTTGCAGCTAACCAAACAAAAATAACAACTGTAGTGGCTCATTTAAAACAGCCACATTGAGAAGAAGTGAAAGTCCTCTGACACTTGAAAGACCTGGGAAGACATTACATCCATTTATGAAACAAAGCAATACTGAACAGTAAACTCTCTTTCTGCGCAGGTAACATCTGTGTGTGCTCCAATGGTCCCACATGGCCCACATGGTCCCACACCTGAACTCAACTCCAACTGATGACATCACAGTGTCGAATGATGGAGTGTCCCCCATATATTAAAGCGGATCTCCCTGTTTTTAAACTTACGTTTAACTAAGTACTGGTTTGTCTTTTTGCAGTTTATAAACCATTGGAAATATACAGAACTTTGATAATAATTGAATTATTTTTAAAACGTCAAGAATCGTAAAAACCTTTTTAACACATAGTTGGTTTGGACAGTCTAAACTGAAGATTCTAATGTCGCAAAAATAGTTTGGAAATATGAAAACAATAACAGATTTTTAAAAACTTTAACTTAAAAACTAAAAAAGGGCGTCTCCCTTTCACTGAGGCAGTGCCACCGTTATTATCTAAGATTCATGCACTGGCAATTCAAAATGACAGATTAATTACAAAATATACTTAAACAAATGCCACGTATACTGAAAAACAACTTACTATTCTTCTCCAACTCTTTTCAATGTGGAAAAAATGATACAATCGAAACTAAAAACTGTGCAGAAGGTGTACTTACTAAGAGAGGGTGATTCCAAGTAAATAAAGCAGGGCAGCGACAGAGGTACAGATTCAAACGGCTTGGAAGGCATAGCTTTACGTCCAGATGCACACCCTACTCGATTAGACGTGGGAAAACAGAAGGTCCTGGGGTCCGACTCCATCGTCATGCTGTAACCTCGGATAAGTGTAGGCGTCGGTTTTAGGAATGTTTTATTCTAGGTATTTTCACATAGTCAGAAAAAATGCCTGGGCAGTGGTGTAGCGGTTGCGTATGAGACGTCAGTCGCGAACGACGCAGTTCAAATCCCGGTCGGAATATGTTTGACTTTTCACTTTTTAAGCGAACAATTTTTCCTGTTGGTTAAAAACGAATAAACACTCAACATAAAGATTATGTAGTGGCTAAATAATAAAACTTGTGAACCCATGCATTTTGCATAAAATCTCAAGTGCTCACCCCCTATTTACAAACTTGAGATTGTTAGCACAACAAATGCATACATTCACAGTTGTTTATTAGACCACTACGTAATCCTATGTTGGGTGTTTATATTAGTCTTTAACCAAACCGAAAAATTTGTTCGCTAAAAATCGAAACAAATAGGTAAAGATAATGTTACCACACACTTGGACTTGAAACACAACGAATCCCAGGCGCACACCTGTGCTTAATCACTACGCTACCGTCGGTCACCTAGATTGCTTCACAGCCTATATATTGTATTGGCCTAGATCAAGACTAGCACTGCGTCGGGAAGGCCGATGACCTGTTTTTCCACGTCCTTGTAGGAGGTCGGATTGAACGTCATATCACGTATATGGGAGGTCATTGTTTTACGTCCAGATGCGCACCTATGCACAGACGTCGTTTTGGACGTAATAAAAGGTCCACGACCGACCGACGCGATATTGAACGTGATCTGGAGGTTGAGTGGACGTCCGATGTTTAGTGGGTATCATGGTTCACTGGAGTTTTTTTTTTTCGAGGCAAACCTTGACTCTCGGGGTGAGAAGACTAGAGTGACATGTTTTTATCTCCAATGAGGGAAGTAGAGTGGTGCAAAGAACTTTCGACTTGGAAAGTTGGTACCTTGATCACTTTGGATGACCTGGCAGACCAAACAATGAGAAAACTTTACCAGAGCCCCTGACGATGACCGGATACATGAATTTTCCGCAGCGCAAACTGCTTCGGGGTACCTGGTGCTGCACATAATTGTGAGCAAAACCGTTTTACAGTCTTAAGTTTTTTTTGGCAACGTCCCACACAGTCAATAATTAACCTTTTATTATTACTGGGACCGTACTCCCCCCCGAATAAGTTATTTGATGCTTCTCTATTTTTGTGTATAGATTATACTATTTGTTAAAGACTTGACAAAGACACTCCCCATTCTGTGGACCTCAAAGGATAATGCAAACACATGCAGCTAAAATCGTAAAATCCGGAACGATATTATTTCAAAGTTTGGTATTAGAATGGCAAAGGATCCCCTATTTTAGTCTGAAGTTGGAACCACTCCTGATTCTTCCGATGAAACATAGAGGTGCAAAAGTTAGAAGACAATGAAATAGAGTAACATTTGTAAAATGTTCCCTGATCATATTATTTTAGACTGACGTGGAAAAAAACCTTCCCCCATTCTCCAATATCAGAGGGAAATCGCAGACACTGAGTAAAATGGGAAATGAATTATTCAGTCAACAGGTATAATCCATTTAAATTTCCGGACTTTAGTCTGATGTTGGGGAAAACCCGCCATGTTAATTAAATAATTTAAATATGCTTTCTTACCATAACAAGTTGGATTTGCTTGATTGAATTACAGTTTAATTTGAATTATCACAACCATTGCTTGTGTCTTTTATTTCTTGTTGGCCTTTTTCTATTTCTGGGGCTCTGTCTCAAGCCCCTGATAGAAAGACAATTTCTTCATTGCCACGTACCCCAACCACCCCTTTTTTATATTTGGAATAAAATATGATGGCAAAAATTGGAAAAATCATGCAAAGATAATTATTTTCCCTGATTTAATTGGACAAATTTTAATTTGCGGCAGGACGAAAGACAGTTCTTCCATTTTGCTGTTGGGAATCAAGAGGCATTTATTGAAGAACATCAAAAACTAGAGAAGCCGTCTTTTCATGGTAGCAGCTTTTGTACCTTTAAAGACTGTACGGTAACAGCTTCAGTCCCAGTGCATACTGACATCAGTTTTGGAAGGCCGGTGTGACTCTTACTGGTCACAGATGGCTCACCTACGCACAGAAAAGTTAATATGTCTGACCAGTGCAAATCAAGGGCAAGACAAATTGTAGGTAAATTTGTACCTGAAGAAAAATAGAACCCATTTGGAAGTTGTATTTGAGTCTGGTTGCAAGGACACAAGCCCCTCGTAGCAGAGACAAAAAATATACCTTAATCACAATGACACACATTGAATGTCTTTCAGAACAGCCCCAGACTGGTGCTGAGGAGAGTAATGCAGAAGAATAATGCACCCCCTAAAGGCATCATGCGGTAGTCCAAAAAATACTAAATATTTTCCATTCAAGATGCCAAGAGGGACATAGTGTTACCTGGATGCTACAGGTGCAAGTGCAGAGTAAACACACAAGCCAGTTTATGAATGAGACCGTGGTAAGAAAACCCTTCAAAAGGTGCCTCACCACTGCCAATAAGCTACTTCTGCTACTTGTGATCACAAACCACACCATCCATAAAAATACTTTTTACAGGCTCTTTATGACAGTATGCAATGAAGGAATGGGATTTGTAAAAAATGTCCTGTAAAGAGCCTGAATGTTTAGTGTGCGATGGGGATCTTTGGTTCTGCTTCATTCCATGACCACGACAGTTTTGTCCGGCTCTCATTGGAAGAACGCACCTCCATAATATGATGTGTAATTTGGGCAATATTTTGGAGAGGCTTTTGACTTCCACATCATCCATCCATGGTTTTGAGCCATGTAATGAAAAACGCCAAAGACCTCTGCAAAAAAAGTATGTGTTTGGCGCATAGTAAATATTTTTTTTTTGTAAGATAACCTTTTGATTGTTAAATATACTGCCCTTTTAAATGAATGTTTTAATAATTCCAGTCCGGTTTAGTTCATCTTTTCGCTTTTTATTTTTTATGTTTATGAACCCTCTGGACACATATCATATAGGTCCTCAATAATCTCTTACTGTCCTAGGAGTCCAAACTACTCATGGGGAGCCATGTAAGTTTATCTGATGATGCTGAGGTCCACTGTGTCCATGGTGTGGATTTTTTATTTCTGTATTGGTTTTCATTTTGACATTAGTTCTCTGTTTCATTTCAGCTTTTACTTCATGTCCTGTTCCCCTGTTGATTGTCTGCCCCGCCCTGATGTGTTCTTACTGGGTCGTCTGTGTCTATATGTACCTGTGCTTCTCCATCCGCCTTTGTTGCGTGGTTCAATGTCTGTCAATTCCGTCCTGTTCCTGGTTACTTATGGATTTTGGAGTTTGTGTTTTTTGCCTAGACTTAATTTTATTAAATCTTTATTATAGGCATTCCTCGCGTTGAGTCCGCACTCATCTCACCTCAATGATACACTGCAAGCGTCAATTATATAAAAGTATTTACACCAGTCTTTTTATTAAAGATTTTAGGTTAGTTTAGTTTTTTTATATCAAATATTTAATAATTTTACATGCTATGCATGTTATTAATGTTAGATTTTTAATTATATATATACACTACTAATTAGAGGTGCTTTGTGAACTGGTGCACGTCTGAAAAACCCCGCTGGGGGCCCACCTCCCCCATCCATAAATTTATTAAGGGAAGAAAAGGGATTGATATTTATAAGGCAATTTTTGTGTACATTTACTTACATACATTTCCAGCTTTTTAAACTTATTCAATATTTTTTGGGGCAAGGGGGGGGTTATTAGTCTTGTATTTTGATTGCTATATTAATTGAGGATCTTTAAGTAATACGTCGAAGAAATTATCTTTTTTTTTAGCTCCTGAAGGAGGTAGCTTTGCCTCGATCCCACCGTTGTGATTCTGGCCAAGCGACTTGGTGAGCATAGGCAGAACCACACGTCCAAAACATACCCTGCAAGAATTGATGAGATCCCTCACAAGTGCCTCATTGTGTCCTCCCTCTCCATCTCAAGGGTAGCTAGTTTTTAAAACACATTTGGCGAAACCTTCCAGGTACGGATAGGATGTCTGCCGCTGTGGATGATCGTCTGGTTTTCTTATAGAAGACTAGCCGGACGGATAAACATGAACCAACGACGCACTCCAAGATCCTCCTGTATACGATTCCATCGGCACACAGCCCAGAGCCAATTATCTTGAATACTACTATGAGTCCATACCAGATCCAATTTGTGATTAGATTTCCAAATTCATGCGAACATTTGGGCCTTAATTTACAGACTACTGCTGGTATTTATGTAAAGATTAGAGCGGCGACCACATTGGTAATAGCCCCGGCGAGGTTACAATCAGTAATACAGAATCATAGACCATGTCTAACGCAAAACTTTGTACAGCAATTGTATGAAACCGCAGTGGGTTAAATATACATATATAAAATTACTTACGTTTGCGGTTTATTATCTTTTTCAGAAATGACCTGTGTGACACACCATTGTGCAACATTCATGAAGGATTGAACGGAGCACCACTTGATGTAGTTGGTGGAGGTGGAAACATGTTCTATTCGCCAAATTCATGCCCAGCTTGTTGAGCCCTCGTGGTCTGGAGTAATCCTTGGTTGTCAGAGATGAAAACCGCAAAAGCAGAACTGCAAAAGTAATATAATTTAATAATTGCCAAAAAAGAAATACTGAAACCGGGAACAAGAGAAGGGGGGAAAACAATCAATGGGCCGACAAACAAGAGACATGAGCACAGGTCGAAATACACACAGGTGGACACAGTGTAGCACAACAGGGAGGGGCAACAATCAACAAGACAGACAGGAAGCAAAAACTCAACATCAAGGGAACAACAAAAACTATCAAATTAAACCAGATTCAATCACCAGAAAGTCCACACCATGAAATGGGTACAGTGTATTGAAAACACTGTCCACGGACTTAAAAAGAGGCAATTTTCGGCCAATTTCTTTCTATTATTGTGTGCAGTTGCAAAGTTATTTGAAAATTTAATTTTCCAACATTTATATCCCTACACAATGCATTGCATATTTTGTTCCAATCCATCTGGGGTTTTCGATCAAACGGTACTCAACCACCCACTGCTCTGTTAAAATGTATCAATGATGTATTTTTCTGATTTGACCAAAATATGTCCTCTGGGCTCCATATTCCATGATCTTTCCCAAAAGCCTTTTGATCTAGTAGAAACACACTCCTTCTACTGACAACTTAACGCAATAGGTCTTGATACAACGCCATTTTCCAATATGTTGTGTCACATTGTTCCCTATCCAACAAATGCTTAAATGATAAAGGGCTCCACTTTAGTGTCCCCCTTACTATGCTCAAATATCATCAACGATCCTTCCACAAGTCATATCAAAATAAGATAAGATACGCAGACGACAGTCTTTACACATCTACAGTAGGTCCCCATTCCGTTTTGTCGTCCTTCATTCACGATTCTCGGGAAACACGCAGCCTGCGTGAAAAATAGTACATCTTATCGCCACAAGGGTGGCCAGGCTAAGTCCCTTTAGCTCTGACCAGCACTTAGACGCTCCAGGTATAAGACTGCGTGCAAACCTGTCAACCCAGAGGTGCTATGGTTGGCGAATGGTTAGGCATTAAATACAGGGACCCGTGGAGAACCCAGTTTCGATGCTTGTCTGAGGCACATCTTTTGGTTCTTGTGGCAAAACTGTTTTTTTCATTAAACAATTATTATATAGCAACTTGTCTTTAATGTCTGAAAAAAACGAGGTGAAATTCATCTAGTGTTATACGTTAAATATTGTGAAATGTTTTGATAAACCGAACGTTTTCGTTTCATCCTCCGCTCTGGCCCCGGGAGCACGCTGCTTGACCCCCAAGCTCTGACAGCTCATGAAACGCCTGCCGTCCTGGGCTCCGAGCGCGGACCATAGACACGCGACATCACGTCTCTCTCCTCTCTGCTCTTCGCAGGCTCACTCTCTATCTGCTACGCGCGTCTCCATCGGCTTGCTCGCGTCTCTCTCTCTCTGCTCGCGTCTCATACTCTCTCTCTGCTCGAGTCTCCTCTCTCTGCTCGCGGCCCTCCGCTTCTCTGCTCGCGTCCCTCTCGCTCTGCTCACTCTCTTTCCTTTCTCTGCTCGGGTCTCGCTCTCTCTGCTCACGTCTCTCTCTCATCATGCGGTATCTCTCTCTCTCTGCTCGCATCTCACTCTCTCAGGCTCACCTCTCTCCTCTGCTCTCACGCTCTCTCCTCTCGCGTCTCCCTGCTCACGCCTCTCTCTCTCGGCAGCGCATCTCTCTCACTGCGCGCATCTCTCCTCTCTGCTCGCATCTCTCGCTTCTCTGCTCGCATACTCTCTCTCTGCGCGCCATCTCTCTCTCTTCTGGCCTCGCGTCTCCTCTCATCTGAGTCGCCAAGTCTCTCCACGGGCTCGCGTCTCTCTCTCTCTGCACCTCTGCTCTCTCTCTGCCGCGGTCTCACTCCTCTCTGCTCACCCTCTCTCTCTCTCTCTCTCGGCTATACACCTCTCTCTCATCTCGGCTCACGTCTCTCTCTCTGCTGCTCACGTCTCTCTCTGCTCACCTCTCTCTCTCTCTCCTCGCTCACACGCCTCTCTCTCTCTGCTCGCACGTCTCTCTCTTTCTGCTCACTCTCTCCTCTCTCTCTGCTCACGGTCTCTCTCTGCTCACAGTCTCTCTCTCTCTCTCTGGCTCACCGTCCTCTCTCTGCTCGAGCTCTCTCTCTCTGCTCGCATCGCTCTCTCTGGCTCGCGTCTCTCCTCTCTGCTCACGACTCCTTCTGCTCACCTCTCTCTCTCTGCTCACTCTCTTCTCTTCTCTCTGCTCACGTTCTCTCTCTCCTCTGCTCACGTCTCTCTCGTCTCTGCGAACGTCTCTCTCGCCTCTCTGCTCACAGTCTCTCTCACTCTGCCACGTCTCATATCTCTCATGCTCACGTCTCTCTCTGCTGCGCGGGTCGTCTCTCTCTCGCTCAACGTCTCTCTCCTGCTCTCTCTCTCTGCTCCCGTCTCTCTCACTCCTGCTCACGTCTCTCTCTGCTCGCTCTCTCTCAGACCCCTTGCTCACGTCTCTCTCTGCTCACGTCTCTCTCTGCCTCACGTCTCTCGCCTCTCCTGATCTCCGTCTCCTCTCTCGGCTCACGTCTCTCTGCTTCGCGTCCTACCTCTCCTCTGCTCGACACGGTCTCTCTCTGCTACCAGTCTCTCTGTTCGCCGTCCTCTCTCTCTCTGCTCACCGCCTCTCCTGCTCTCTCTCCTCCACTCGCGGCCTCTCTCTCTCCTGCGCACTATCTCTCTCTGCTCGACCCTCTCTCTCTCTCTCTCTGCTCCACGCCTCTCATCTCGCTCACTCAGTCCTCCCCTCTCTGCTCACGTCTCTCTCCTCTCACAGGCCTTCTCTCCTCTCCTCTCTCACAGTCTCTCTCTGCGCACGACGTCTCGCTCTGCTCACGTCTCTCGCTCTCTGCTCACGTCCTCCCTCTGCTCCGCGTCTCTCTCTCTCTCTCCACCGGTCTCTCGCTGCTCTCTTTCTCTGCTCGCCGTCTCTCTCTCTCTGCTCACGTCGCCTCTGCTCCGCCGTCTCTCCTCCTCCCTCTGCTCACGTCTCTCTCTGCTCACTCCTCTCTATCTCTTGCCTCCACGTCTCTCTCTGCTCGCGTCGCTCTCTCTATGCTCACGTCTCTCTCTGCTCATCTCTCCTCTGCTCACGTCTCTCTTCGTCTGCTCACGAGTCTCTCTCTCTGCTCACTCTCTCTCTCTCATCTCTCTCTGCTCCGCGTCCTCCTCTCTCTGCTCACGTCGCTCTCCTCTCTGCTCACGGCTCTCTCCTGCTCGCTTCTCTCTGCTCACGTCTCTCTCCCTCTCGCTCACGTGCTCTCTCTCTCTGCTCACGGGTCCCTCTCGCATCCTCTGCTCACGTCTCTCTCTGCTCTCTCTCTCTGCTCACGTCTATCTCGCTCTGCTCACGTCTCTCGCTCTCCTCATGCTCACGTCTCTCTCGCTCTGCTCCACTTCTCGCGCAACGCTGTTCCTCTTAAAGATGTTGTTTGGATGCGGAGCAGAGAGGCCGCAACTAGATTGGCTTGTGAATTAGTAAAAGAAGCTAGTTTTCTCTTCATCTTTTAACAGGCATGGGAATTTGGTGAATGTTATTGCTATCGGTGATTAAATGCTATGTTAGTTTAATAAATAGAGTAATCTGACATTTAAAGTCAGTGGCCTCCCCAATCACAATCCTCACCGCACGTCACTGTCTGTCTGCTATATGCAACTGATCCTTGGAATGTTCCCTCAACCTACACTTGTTTTTAGTTTAAATGTGTAGGCTAAGCTGTTGTTCATCTTTGAAATGTTGATGATGGCCATTTTATGGCTATTAAAAGCGATCTGCCTCTGCGTGTGCCTTTACCAGCCTGCCGGCACTAGAACCACCTACTGGATTAGCACCCTCTCAGCTGGCTCGCGCCGGATGATTGACAGATAGCATGATACGTGATAAGATTGTAAATCAATGGCAACGCCGGCTGCTGGAAAAGGCAAAACCTAGGCCTTCCAGTCCCTGGCTGGCACAAGCGTGTTGGGTTTTTTGTGTTTGGGAAGGACCGGGCTGTGTGCACGTTATTCGGTTGATAATGTTGTGTGCAGACTCAAAGTCAAGTGTTAAGCGTCCATTGAGAACGAACACGAGAAGAACCTTCAAAGACCAATCAACAAAGTCGAGGTCAATTAAATGTGCTCGTGGTCCAGAATATGAAACAAGCTTGCTTCCTTTTCAGGGTTTTTACCACTGCTCAAAAAACACGTGACAGAAAGCTGCTCTCCCGCCCCCACACGAATAAACAAAGCCAACCAGCCACCCCAGGCCCCTCTGTTTATAAGTCATTCCTAAAGTTGCAAATCATTACATGCAAATGTTAGCAGCCAACCATCCTTCTTTCAAAAACAGGGGGCCAATTTCGCTTTGGTTTGCTATGTTAAAACAAGCGCTAAGCAGACATTCATCAGCCAACGCCATTATATTTGTAAAACACGGAGAAAGAAAGTGTACCCCACCCATCAGACATTTGGTATTAGCAATATCGTTTTTAAACAAGTTGTACTACAGTCCTAGCAACTAATCATTTCAACCTTCGCACAACACGCCAAAACACGCAGAAATTCAAGATTTGGGACAATAATAAACATTTCCGTACCCTGGCATCATGTTTAAAAAAAAGATATGCGCATCAGAAAATGTCATAAGCGGAAACACCGCAAACTTCGAATCATATATATTGATAAGCCTCTGAATTTATGCTTTTAATTTAGTTGTTATAACACTCACCATTAATGGCGACTGTTCATGGTGCTGGACTGTATAAAATACAACTCAAAAATTGTGCACCTTACTCAGATTTTTGCATTCACATGACAGAAAATTGGCCATTTGGAAATTAGAACAATAGAAGGCCATGGCCTGTATATAGTACAACAAAAACCAAGATAAAGATAAAGTACAAGACACACAATGGTTCTTTGAGTGTATATCTGCTAACGATTGGTATCCGTTGTTTTAGGCTGACTGACCCAATATATCCAATATATAATGTTTCCCTGTTTATTGTTCTGCCTGAATCTACACCTGTTGTGAAAAACTTCCACAATTGGCCTGTGGCAAAGATCCCTGCCTATTGCGTCCTGATTTTCGACACTCACGTTCTGACGTTTTCTGAATGAAAAGTTACAACTTATTTGATAGATTCAGTTGATTTGGACTTGAAGTTGTAGTGAAACTTCTAAAGTTTCAAGTGGCTCACAAATATTTCCCGTTCAACGGATAATTTTATTGTCAGTGAATGCAAAATCTGAGTAAGGTGAACAATTTTTGAGTTGTCCGTATTTTACAGGTCACCGTAGCGATAGTGAGGTCAACTTATCTGCGTTTGCTCATTTAAATATGTGTTAGGCCACAGCTGCATTCAACATTTTGAACAAACAAATTTGACCAAAAAATCACTGTATTTATTTTTACCAACCGTAATCGTCAGGGCCAAGCAAAGTAGCCTTTATATTCTCTGGCTCAGTCTGAGAAACATTAAGTATCCCCACCTGTTCTCTAGTGTGGGTGCGGCACGGTGGCTGAGTGATAGCACTCTCCGCTTCGGGACACGAAGTTCCTGGGTTCGAATCCCGTCGGGAACAGGGCCTTTCTGTGTGGAATTGGCATGTTCTCTGTGTCTGCATAGGTTTTCCTCCGGGTGCTCCGGGTTTCCCAACCCAAGTGACCCTTGGTCCAGAAATGCGCTATATAAATACAACATCATAGATCTTGTAATTGGGGGCTAATTTTAAAACTCAAAATATGTAAGTTATTGTAGGGGACAGTAAAATCTGAACTTAAAAAAAGTAAGTTTTTACTGACTTGACAATTTCCAGTAACTTGAAGTTAAAACACTTAGGTTGGCAGAACTTGAAAAACTTAACTGACAGACACTTAATAAGTGTATTCTTCAAAACTTGAAGAATTAAAGTTAATGGCCTTCAACTCAACAAAGTCCATGCGCAAGCTGGTTGGCCTTTGAAATTTTGGAGTTGGAACTAACTTATCTTTGTTAACGAACAGTGTGCATGGACATAGTCCAATTAAATTAATGGACAATTGCTACCTGCAGCCCCCCCCTGGAACCGGACATGCAGGTGCGCGGTCGGCCCGAACCCGCAGTCAACCCGCGGGTCCCTGCGGTTTCGGGCGGTTGGATCCTCAAAAATATGAGTGCATGTCAGTGGTGCGGAGGGGTCGGGTCAGAAAGCTCCTGAATCCCTATATAATATTATTTATGTGAGGTCCACGGTATGGGAGTCCCTTGATACATTTGCAATCGCGCAGGAGGCTGTTAATAAACAAAAAAATTCATGCTGACAAACAGGATCGCTCCTTCCTGACACCCGCGCTAACCTCAGAACACTCCAGTTCCGAGGACAGACGTGTGATCTACAACAGAGGCACCGAGACTGATGACGGTGTGGGCCTCACAGCATGAGGCCTAAAGCAGGGGCCTCATTTACTTAATTAGCAATGCAAGACGTCGTGGAAACGCTGTGGTGAAAAGATGTCGCTGTCTGACTCACTTTAGTCATTGATTCTGATCCTAAAAAAAGCTAAATAACCAGAAAATATAGCGAAGCACCACCAACTATCAAGGAAACTATTTGTTATTCATAGAATCCATAAATGTGTGGATTGTTCTGATATTCCGTTTTTTTTCCTGAGATATGATATTACTAAAGTTGACGAATATGAGCAGAGAGTGGGCCACAAAAGTCTGGACGCTAAAAAAAGATGTAGTCGGGATATCCTCGGCAGTCCGCGCGGGTTAATTACGTCAGCCGCGAGGTGGATATTTACCGGGTTAAGGGGGGGGGGTTGACAGATCACTTAGTAACTGCCGCATTACGGTGAAAGCGGCATCTCTCCAGCTGTTGCGGTTACGGGAGATTATAATCCGACGAACTTAATAGCAAAAACACGGAAAGTATCCGGGGTTTTGGAAAACCAACACCACACACATACATCTAAGATTATAAGCTTAGAATTATGGTATATTTGAATTCCTGTCACGGTTGTTTTGAACCCGCCCGTCGGATCAGTGAAATAAAAAGTTGAAAAACCGCCCGCGCTCATCAGACTCTCTGCTCTGCGCCGAAGCGGCAGCAAGATCCCGGGCGAGTCCACTTTTCCGGGGGTAGAAACGCGAGTCACGTGGGCCCACGGACCAAATGCCCATGGTTGGACTATTCCATTTTACACATGTTAACAAGGGTGTTTGGGTTGGTAACATGTTTAACGCTCGGGTCTGTACTATAGTCTCATAAAGAACATGCTTAAAAAGCTGAGGTCTGTATCTTTTTAGTCTGATAAAGAACATGTTTAAATTTTAGGGCTGTAACTTTAGTCTCATAAATAACACTTGTGTAAAGCTGAGGTCTGTATCTTTTAGTCTCAGAAATAACACATGTTTAAAGCTGGGGTCTGTAACTTAGTCTCATTAATAACGTTTAAAAGATGAGGTCTGTAACATTAGTCTCATTAATACATGTTAAAAGCTCCGGGTCTGTAACTTTAGTCTCATTAATAAAATGTTTAAAGCTGAGGTATGTAACTTTAGTCTCATTAATACATGGTTCAAAAGCTCGGTCTGTAACTGTAGTATCATAAATAAACAAAATGTTAAAAGCTGAGGTCTGTTAATTTTTATCTCATAATATCAATGTGTGTGTGGCAGATGCCAAAAACATTTCTAAAGCATCATATTTAGATTGCTTACCTTTCTTTTTGATATATTACATAGTATTTGAGAAAAAAATGTTTTCCGATTTCTTGTTGGCAGCCCATCTGATAAGCTTGCGGCCATATTGGAAATCGGGGTCGGCCAAATTGTAAAATGAATATAGAATTCAACATCCCTGAATTGTTTTCCACTCTTTACTGTAATTTTAATGTTATAGTTTGTAAAATAGGGAAGTTAACAGCACTTAGAAGATGACTAAAGGCTTAACTGGCTGAATAGAAGGTGCCACAGTAGCCCTTTGTTTTTAAAATAAACCAAATTACTTTCAATATAAGCGCCTAAAAGCACTTATCAATTGGGAATAACATCATAACCACCTTATCCGATTTTTCATAATTCAAAAACTGTTTTAATCCGCCTATAACTAGGCGGTAAGTACTGTGCTGGAATAAATCCGGATTTGGTAAATTAAAAAATTAATCTTGGCCTTGCTACTTTAATACTTACAGCCTGTGGTAAATACAACGGGGGCTAATTGGTACACCGTTCTTAGACTAATTAATCTTGTTAATGTGGTAACAGTCAGAAATAAAATTGAGTGAATATTCCCTTTTCCTCATTATGATTTGCGGAGAGAGGAGAGAGCAGCGAAGAAGTTTTGGCAGTTAAAAATAAAGAATTACGCTTTGCTAAATTATTTGAAAGCATCTTCATTATGATGTTATATTATGTATGTTAATATAAATGGCTAGAGATGCAAGGAGAAAAGGGCTCTGCTTTTTTTCTGATTGGGAGGAGAACAACCAGCGAGGAGCTGTTTGAGTCAAATAACGTTCAGCGTTTTATATTACCAATAGTTTTCTCTTTCCAAACGATACTTCCCTCCTCTTTTGGGAAAGATCAGCCAACGTGATGCAAAAGTTTACGTTATAATGCATAGTTTTTAATGTCTCGGGGTTTTTCCAGAGCCTGCCTGCTACAAGGAGTTGCCCGTTTTAACCAGATTGTCGATGTGCGCGGGCAGAAACTCGCCAGGTAACCCGAGCTCACAAGGAGTTCCTACCTGGTGGTTGTTTTGGTCCATTGCAAAGTCACTGGGGAGGGGGGAAATTAAAAGACGCGTGAAAGCAACACTGAGTCTCGTGTGATGCACCGTGAAAGGCACAAAACGGAATGGGACCTACTGTAACTGCTAATGTTACACATCACCGCGTTTTACAGCACGTAAACGCTTATACGCGCAGCAGCAGACGCGCGTAACTTATTTCCATGTTAACCTATGATGAGATTTGTACACTTCTAGCATCATAACGCATGTATGCGCGAAGCCCCCACTCCTGCGCTCTAATTTTAGGATGGATTTCTAATGTTTGGTGCCAGCCCAACGCTCTCCCAATTGAGAACTCATTAATACATGATTTTCTAGCGGGTCCTTGCTCAGATTGCATCTAGCCACACACAAAGCAACGTGATGTCTAAAACATCATCAGGTGGAGCACAGGTTTACAGTGATTCTGGATATCGTTTTTTTTCTTTCATAAAGTCTTGCGTCTGGCCAACCAGCGCACAACGACCATGAGGACAAACACATGCATGTTTATGTGTGTTGCTCTACCTCAGTCCTCTGGCCCTTACTGTCCTCTAGCACTGCTCCATAGACAACACAGGAGACAGTATGGCCAGAGGACTGATGTAGAGCAACTCACATATCCTGCATGAGTTGGTCTCAGGTCTTGGTGGCTCGGGGTTTGACAACGCAAGACTTTATGAAAGAAAAAAAACGATATCCAAAATCAAAGGAAAACCTGCTGGCTCCTCCAGCTGATGTTAGACACAAGTTGCTGTTGTGTGTGTAGATGCAATTAAGCCAAGGACCGCTATAAAAAATCCATGGTTTAACATGAGATCTCATGGGAGACGCTTGGTGGCGCACAAAATTCGAAATCCATCCTAAATAGAGCGCAGCTTCGCGTCCATCAATGCGTATGATGCTAAAGAAGTGTAAGAAATTTTTATTTATCCAATCATAGTTAACATGGAAAAAAGTTACCGCGCGTCTGCTGCGCGTATAACGCGTACGTGCTGTAACGCGTGATTGTAAATTAGCATTTACAGTAGGTCCCATTCCTGTTTTGTCGCCCTTTCACGCGTGAATCACACGAGACGCACGTGTGATTCACGCGGTCTTTTATTTTCCCCCCTCCCTAGACGTTGCAATGACCAAAACAACCACGAGGTGGCATTGTTGAGCAGGGTTACATTGGCGAGTTTCTGCCCCGCGCACAGCGACAATCAGGTTAAAACGGGCAACTCCCTTGTAGCAGGCCAGTCTCTGAAAACCGCAGACATTAAAACTACTGCTTATAACGTCAAACTTTTTGCATCACGTTGGTGGATCTTTCCAAAAAGAAGTATATCGTTATGGAAAGAGAAACTAGTGGTAATAATAACCTGGAACGTTATTTGCCTCAAACACTCCGCTGGTGTTCTCCTCCACTCAGAAAAAAAGCAGACGCCTATTCTCTGGCATCTCTAACATTTATAAGAAATAACATAAATATAACAATCATAATGAAGATTGCTTTCAAATACTTTAGCAAGCTGTAATTCATTTATTTTAACTGCCAAACTTCTCTCGCCAGCTCCTCTCCTCTCCTCCGCAAATTCACGAAATGAGGAAAAGGGAAATTCACTCAATCTAATTTTGAATGTTACACATACAATATTAATATAGTCTAAGCACGGTAACCACATGTAGCCCGTGTATTTCCACAGACTGTAAGTTATTAAAGTACAATGCAAGATTAATTTTTTAAATTCCAAATCAGATTAATTCAGCACAGTACTATCCACTCAGTAAGAGGAATAAAACAGTTTTTGAATTATGAAAATCGGATTAAGTGGTTATGATTTTATTACCATATTGAAAGTGCTTTTATGCGCTTATATGAAAGTAATTTGGTTTAAAACAAAGGGATACTGTGGAACCTCTATTCAGCCAGTTTCAAGCCTTTATTCATTTCTTCTAAAGTGCTGTAACTTCCTATTTTACTAACTAAAACATTACAATTCACAGTAAAGAAGTAAACAATTCCAGGTGATGTTGAATTCGATATGCAATTTTACAATTTGCCGACACGCCGACTTCCAAATGGGCCTGCCAGCTTATCCAAGATGCTGCCAACATGAAAAACCGGAAAACATTTTTTTTCAAAATACTAATGTAAAATATCAAAATAAAGGTAAGCAATCTAAATATGATCTTAGAAATGATTATGGGCATATGCACACACACAACGTGTTATTTATGAGACTAAAATTACAGACCGCACTGTTTAAACATGTGTTATTTATGAGAGTTAATGTGTTGTGTTGTAAAAGAGGTGTGGGGGGGTGTGTGTGGTGTTTGTTGTAAAAAAAAAAAAATTTGTTTAAATTTGAAAAAAAAGTTACAGACCCAGCCTTTGAAACATGTTATTAAGAGACTAAAGTTACATACCACAGCTTTAAACATTTTATTAAAGTGAGACTAAATTACAGACCCGAGCTTTAAACAATGTTATTAATGAGACTAAAGTTACAGACCTCAACTGTAAACGTTATTAATGTGACTAAAGTTACAGACACCCAGCTTTAAACAGTGTTATTTATGAGACAAAGTTACAGACCTCAGCTTTAAACATGTGTATGTATGAACTACAAGTTACAGACCTCAAACTTTAAACATGTTATTTATCATGACTAAAGTTATTACAGACCTCAGCTTTAAGCATGTTATTTATGAGACTATAGTTTACAGACCCGAAGCTTTAAACTGTTTAACAACCCAAACGACCCTTGTTTAACATGTAAAATGGATAGGCCAACCAATGGCATTGGTCGTTTGGGCCACGTGACTCGCGTTTCGACCCCCCGGAAAAGTGGACTCGCCCGGGACTGCCTGCCGCTTCGCATCAGAGCAGAGTGTGTGATGAAGCCGCGTCGGTTTTTCAACTTTATTCACTGATCCGC
The DNA here is from genome assembly GCA_964034765.1 of Knipowitschia caucasica. Taxonomy (NCBI): domain Eukaryota; kingdom Metazoa; phylum Chordata; class Actinopteri; order Gobiiformes; family Gobiidae; genus Knipowitschia; species Knipowitschia caucasica. The sequence goes on from OZ035840.1 coordinate 28,241,671, forward strand.
GGGTCAAAATAACCGTGACATGATTCAAATATACCATCATTCTAAAGCTTATAATCTTAGTTGTAGGTGTGTGTGTTGGTTTCCAAAACCCTGGTTACTTACCTGTATTTTGCTATTAAGTTCGTCGATTATAGCTCCGAACCGCAACAGCTGGAGAGATCCGCTTTCACCGTAATGCGCAGTAATAAGTGATTCTGTTTACCCAGGAAATATCCCCTCGCGGCGACGTCATTAACCCGCGCGAATGCCCGAGGATAATCCCGAACCCATTTTTTTTCCGAGTCCAGACTATCTGTGGCCACTCTGCCTCATATTCGTCACACTTTATTAATCATAGTCTCAGGACATAAACGGAATATCCAGAACAATCCACACATTTAATGGATTTCTATGAATAAAATATATGTTTATTGATAGTGGGTGGGAGGCGATATATTCTTGATTAGTTAGCTGCTCAGAATCAAAGGAACTAAATGAGTAAGACAGCGACCTCTTTTCACCACAGCGTTGCCACTTGAGTCGTGCATTGCTAATTAAAGTAATGAGGCCCCTCTTAGGCCTCTGGCATGTTAGGCCCACACGTCCTCAGTCTCGTGCCTCTGTGTAGAATCACACGACTGTCCTCGGAACTGGAGTGTTCTGAGGCTTTTAAGCGGGAGTCATGAAGGAGCATCCTGTTTGTCAGCATGATTTTTGTTTAACATCCTCCCCTCGCGATTGCAAATGTACTCAGGGACTCACATACCGTGGCTCACATATATAAATGATATAGGATCAGGAGCTTTCTGACCCGACCCACCCGCACCTGACCATACTCATATTTTTGAGGCATCCAACCCGCCCCGAAAAAACCCGCGGGACCCGCGGGTTTGACTCGGGTTTCGGGCCGACCCGCGCACCTCGCATGTCCTTTCAGGGCTGCAGGATGCAATGTCCATTATTTTAATTGGACTCATGGTCCAGGCACACTGTAAAAAAAGATAAAGTTAGTTCAACTCAAAATTTCAAAGCAACCAGCTGCGAAGGATTTTGGAGTTGAAGGCATTAACTTAATTCTTCAAGTTTTGAAGACAACACTTATTAAGTTGGGTCCAGTTAAGTTTTCCAAGTTCTGCCAACGATGTTTTTTTAAATTCAGTAATGGAAATTTCATAGTCTGGTAAAAACTTTCTTTTTTTAAGGTTCAGATTAAACGGTCACCTACAATAACTTACTAATTTGAGTTTAAATTAAGCACCCACATTAAAAGATCAAGATGTTTTATTTATATAGCGCATTTCATGGACCAAGGTCACTTGGGTAGGGAAACCGGACACCCGAGGAATCCTATGCAGACACAGGAGAACCATGCCAATGACCCACACAGAATGGCCCCTGTTCCGACCGGATTCGAACCCAGGACCTTCTTGTCAGAAGCGAGAGTGCTATCCACTCAGCCCCGGGTGCCGCCACACTGTGAACCAGAGGGGAAACTTAATGTTTCTAAGACTGGACCAGAGAATATAAAGGGCTACGTTTTGGCTTGGCCCCTGTCGAATACGTTGGTAAAAATACAATACAGTGAGTTTTTTTGGTCAAATTAGTTTGTTCTAAAGTTGAATGCAGCGTTGCCATACCACATAGTTAAATGATCAAACGCAGATAAGATTTGGACCTCACTATAGCTCGGTGAACTGTTAAAACGACAACTCAAAATTGTTCACCTTACTCGCAGATTTTTGCATTCACATGACAATAAAATTTCCAGTTGAACTGGAACTATCTTGTGCGCCAATTGAACTTTCAGAAGTTCACTACAACTTCAATGTCCAAAATCAACTTAATATATCAAAATAGATGAACTTTTCATCAGAAACTTCAGAAAGTGAGTGTCGAAAATCTAGCGCATAGGCAGGGATCTTTGCACACCAGAGCAACTTGGAAGTTTATTCAGCAACAGGTGGTAGATTCAGGCATAACAATAAACAGGGAAACATTATATAATTGGATATATTTGGCGTCAGTCAGCTAAAACAACGGATACACAATCGACAGATAGACAATCAAAGAACTTGTGTGGCTTTACTTCTATTTATCTTGTTTTTGGTACTACTATTCAGGCCATGGCCTTCTAGAGTACATAAGTTCCAACCAGGCAAATTTTATTGTCAGTGAATGCACAAAATCGTAGTAAGTGAACAATTTTGAGTTGTATTTTTTACAGTCCCAGCACCAGAAGTCGCATTAATGGTGAGTGTTATAACATCAGTATTTAAAAGAATAAAATTCAGAGGCTATTATATAATAAGGATTCGAAGTTTTGCGTGTTTCCGTTAGACATTTTCTGATGCGGCAATTCATTTTTATTTTAAACATGATGCCAGAGTGTGAACTTGTTGATTATTGTCCAAGATCTGAATTTCATGCGTGTTTTGGCTTGTTGGGTGCCGACGGTTGAAATGAATAGATTTGCTAGACTGTAGTAAACTTGTAAAACGATCTTGCTAATGACAAATGTATGAATGGGAGGAAACTTTCTATCTCTCCTGTGTTACAAATATAATGGAGTGGGCTGATGAATGTCTGCTTAGTTTTAACACTAGCAAACCCAAGCGAAATAGGCCCTGTTTTGACAAGAAGGATAGTTAGGCTGCTAACATTTGCATGTATTGATTTGCAAATTTAGGTAATGACTTATTACAGCAGGGGCCTGGGGTGGGCTTTGGATTATTCGGTGTGGGGAGGAGAGCTGCTTCTGTCCCGTGATTTTTAGCAGTGTTAAAAACCCTGTAGGAGCTAGCTTTGTTTCTCCATATCTGGACACAGCACATTTAATTACTCTATTAGTCTGATGGGTCTTTGAAGGTCTTCTCCGGTCGTCGGTCTCCAAATGAGCTTAACACATGAAGTTCCTGCACACAACATTTCAAGCATAAAGTGCACACTGCAGGGGGGGGGGGGCGTCCTACAACAAACACAAACCAAACGCTTTGGGTCCAGCAGGACTGGAATGGCCTAGGTTTTTGCTTTTCAGCGGGGGGGGGGGGGGGGGAGGGGGGGGGGGGGGGGGGCGGCCGTTGCATTGTATACATATCTTATCACTATCATGCTAATCAGTCCATTCCATTCGGCGCGAAGACAGCTGAGAGGGTGCTAAGCCAGCGTAGTGGTCCTAGGCCGCAGTTCAAGCGCACAGACAGAGGCTGAGCTTTTAATAGCCATAAAATGGCCACATCAACATTTCAAAGACTGAACAACAGCTAGCCTACACTTTTAAACTAAAACACGTGTGGTTGAGGAACAGCAAATGATCAGATGCATATAGCAGACAACAGTGACGTGCGGTGAGGATTGTGGATTGGGGAGTGCACGGACTTTAAATGTCAGTTTTACTGTCATTATTAAAATAAAATAGCCTTTAATCACCGGATGCAATATCATTTCACAAACTTCCCAGGCTGAAAAAGATGAGAAACTAGCTTCTTTTAAAAATCTCACAACCAATCTAGTTGCTGACTCTCTGCTCCGCATCAACAATAATCTTTAAGAAATCAGGTGGAGAGACGTGACAGAGAAGAGAGACGTGAGCAGAAGAGGAGACGTGAAGCAGAGAGAGAGAACGGTGAGCAGCGAGAGAGAAGCAGAGAAGAGACGTGAGCAGAGAGAGAGAGACGTGAGCAGAGAGAGAGAGACGATGACAAGAGAGAGAGACGGTGAGCAGAGGAGAGAGAGCAAGAGAGACGTGAGCGAGAGAGAGAGACTGAGCAGAAGAGAGAGAGACGCGAGCAGAGAGAGTGCGAGAGAGGAGAGCAGAGAGAAGACGTGAGCAGCGAGAGAGAGACGTGAGCAGATAGAGAGAAGCAGAGAGAGACGATGAGCAGAGGAGAGAGAGACGCGAGCAGAGAGAGACTTGAGCAGAGAGAGAGAGACTGAGCCGAGAGAGACGTGAGCAGAGAGAGAGAGACGCGAGCAGAGAGATACGTAGCAAGAGAGAGAGACGCGAGCAGAGAAAGAGAGCAGAGAGAGACGTGATCAGAGAGAGAGAGACGCGGCAAGAGAGAGACGTGAGCAGAGAGAGAGAGACGGAGCATATGAGACGTGAGCAGAGAGAAGACGTGAGCAGTGAGAGAAAGAGTCCGTGAGCAGAAGAGACGTGAGCAGAGAGAGACGTGAGCAGAGATAGAGGCGTGAGCAGAGCTAGAGGAGAGAGATTGAGCAGAGAGCGACGTGAGCAGAGAGAGATAGACGGGAGGGAGTGGAGAGAGAGAGCCGAGAGAGACGTGAGCAAGAGAGAGCGACGCGAACCGAGAAGAGAGAGCAGAGAGAGACTGAGCAAGAGAGAGTGAGACTCGAGCGAGAGACGACGTGAGCAGAGAGAGAGAGACGTGAGCAGGGGAGAGATATAGAGACGTGAGCAGAGAGAGACTGAGCAAGAGAGACCGTGAGCAAGAGAGAGAGACGCGAGCAGAGAGAGACGTGAGCCGAGAGGAGACGTGAGCAGAGAGAGAGAGCATAGAGAGAGCTTGCGCAGAGAGAAGGAAGACGCGAGCAAGAGAACGTGAGCAGAGAGAGCGAGACGTGAGCAGAGAGGAGAGACGTGAGCAAGAGAGAGAGAGAGACTGAGCAGAGAGAGAGAGACGTGAGCAGAGATAGAGAGAGCGAGACAGAGAGGAGAGAGACGTGAGCCAGAGAGATAGGGTGAGCAGAGAGAGACGTGAGCAGAGAGAGAGAGACCGAGAGCAGAGAGAGAGATCGAGCAGAGAAGATGAGACGCGAGCAAAGAGAACGTGAGCAGAGAGAGAGAGAGAACTGCGCAGGAGAGACGGAGCAGCAGAGAGAGAGACGTGAGCAGAAAAGAGCGAGACCGAGCAGAGAGAGAGCAGCCGGGAAGCAGAGAGTGAGAGAGAGAGTGAGCAGAGAGAAGACGGAGCAGAGAGAGAGAGACGTGAGCAGAGAGAAGAGAGGAGGTGAGCAGAGAGAGAGAGAGAGAGAGGTGACAGAGAGAGAGAGACGCGAGCAGAGAGAGAGAGAGGTTGAGGCAAGGAGAGAGAGACGTCGAGCAGTGAGAGAGACGCGAGCAGAGAAGAGACGGCGAGCAGAGAGAGAGAGATGCGAGCAGAGAGCGAGATATGCGAGCAGAGAGAGAGAGATGGCGAGCGAGAAGAGAGAGAAGATGCGAGCAAGAAGAGATGGGGGGGGGGGGGGTGGGGGAGGGGGGGGGGGGGGGGGGGGGGGGGGGGGGGGGGGGGGGAAAGGGCGAGCAGAAGAGAGAGGCGTGAGCAGAGAAGAGAGAGAGAGACGTGAGCAGAGAGAGAGTGAGCATAGAGAGCGAGATGCGAGCAGAGAGAGAGAGATACGAGCAGAGAGGAGAGACGTGAGCAAGCGAGATAGACACATCAGAGACAAAGAGACTTGAGCAGAGAGAGAGGACGCGGAGCAAGGAGGGAGAGGAGAAGGGAGCGAGCAGAGAGAGAGTCTCGAGCAGAGAGAGAGAGACCGAGCAGAGAGAGAGAGACCGAGCAGATAGAGAGAGACGCGAGCAGAGAGTGAGAGACGCGAGCAGAGCGAGAGTAGACGTGAGTCCGTGTCTATGGCCGCGCTCGTAGCCCAGACGGCAAGTGCGATTCCACAGAGTTGGGGGGGTTCAGAGCGGGGGTCACAGCAGCATGCTCCCGGGGCCAGAGCGGAGGATGTACGTAACGTTCGTTTATCAAACCAATCCACAATTTTTAAACGTATAACACTATGAAGTTTCACCTAGATTTTCAGACATTAAGACAAGATGTTATAGAATAATAGTTTAGTGAAAAAACAATTTTGCCACAAGCACCAAAAGATGTGCATCAGACAAGAACGCACCTGGGTTCTCAATGCCCTGTATTTAATCGAACCATTGCGGCCAACAGAGCAACCTTTGGGCTAGACAGTTTTGCACGCCAAGTCATATACCTGAGCGTCTAAGACGCTGCAGAGGGCTAAAGCGGACTTAGCCTGCCCACCTTGTGGCGATAAGATGTACGATTTTTCACGCAGCTGCGTGATTCCCGAGAAGCGTGAATGAAACGAGAAAAAATAGGAATGGACCTACTGTAGATGTGGAAATGACTGTCGGTCTGCGTATATATTTTATTTTGATAGACTTGTGGAAGATCGTTGATGAATATTGAAATAGGATGGGGACCAAAGGGGAGCCCTTTATCAATTATGCATTTGTTGGACTAGGAACAATGTGACAACACACATATTGAAAATGGCGTTGGTATCAAGACCTATTGCGTTAAGCTGTCCATAGAAGGGAGTGATCTACTAGAACAAAGGCTTTGAAAGATCATGGAATATGGACGCCCCAGAGACATAGTTTGGTCAAATCAAGAAAATACATCATTGATACATTTTAACAGAGCAGTGGTGTTGGTACCTTATCGAACCCCATAATGGATAGGGAACAAAAAATGAATATGCATTAGTGGTAAGTGATATAACGTTGGAAAAATCAAATTTCAAATAACTTTGGCAACTGCACAAATAATAAAAATTGCCGAAAAGTGGTTAAGACAGTGGAAGTGCTTTTTCAATGACACTTACCAAATTTTCATGGGTGTGGACGTTCTGTTATTGTATCGGGTTTAATTTGATATTTCTTTTTTTGTTCCCTTGATGTGAGTTTTGCTTGTTCCTGTCTGTCTTTGTTGATTGTTTGCCCCTCCCTGATGTGCTACACCTGTGGCCACCGTGTGTATTTAGACCCTGTGCTCATGTCCTCTGTTTCTGGCCAATTGTTGTTTTTCCCCCCTTCTCTTGTTCCGGTTTCAGTTTTTACTTTTTTTGGCATTTATTAAATTATTTTACTTTTGCAGTTCTGCTTTTGCGTTCATCGTCTGACAACCAAGGAAAGATTAATCCAGACCGACAGAGGGCTCAACAGCTGGGCATGAAATTTGGCGAATAGAACATGTTTCCACCTCCACCAACTACATCAAGGGGTGCTCCTTCAATCACTTCATTGAAAAGTTTGCACCAATGGTGTGGGCACACAGGTCATTCTAAAAAATAATAAACGCAAACAGTAAATTTAAAAAGGTATATTCAACCCAACTGAGGTTTCTACAATTGCCTGAACAAAGTTTTGGTTAGGCCATGTTCTATGTTTCTGGTCTAACTGTTTGTAACCTCCCGGGGATTGACCAAGGCTGGTCGCGCTCTAATCTTTACATAACTACCAGATGTCTGTAAATTAAGGCCCAAATGGATCGGCAGGAATTTTGGAACTAATCACAAAATGGATTGGCCTAGGCTTCATAGTAGTATTCAAGATAATTGGCTCTGGGCTGGTGTGGCAGATGATTCGTACAGGAGGATCTTGAGTACGTCGATGTTCCAGTTATCCGCTTTCCGGATAGTCTTCTATAAGAACCAAGACCATCATCCACAGCGTCAGACATCCTCATCATTCCCGAAGGTTTCGCAGGTTCTAAAACTAGCATATCCTTGTAAAGGAGAGGAGACACAACTGTGCACTTGTGAGGATCTCATCCAATTCTTGCAGGGTACTGCGACTTGGACTCTTGTGGTTCTGCCATCTCCACCAGAGTCGATTGGCTGAAACACAACGGTCTGGGAGTACGAGGGGCAAAGCTAACTCCTTCAGGAGATACAAAAAAGGAATTCATCGAGCTATGACTTAAAGATCCTCATTAATCTAGCCATCAAAAACACAGACAATACCCCCTTCGCCCCAAAAAAATATGGAATAATTTTAAAAAGCTTGAATGTATGTAAAGTAATGACACAAAAATTGCCTTAGAAATACCATGCCCTTTTCTTCCCCATAATACATTTCTGGATGGGGGGGTGGCAGGTCAGAGCTGCACCCATTCACAAGCACCTCATTAGTAGTGTTATATAAATAATTAAATCTACATTAATAACATGATACCACTGTAAAATTATTACATATTTGATAAAACTAACCTAAACTAAAATCTTAATAAAAAGACCTGGTGTAATACTTTTATATAATTGAAAGCTTGCAGTGGTATCAGAGGTGAGATGAGTTGGACTCAAACGCAGGAATGCCCATTAATAAGATATAATAAAATTAAGTCCAAGGCAAAAAAAAACACTAACTCCAAAATCCAAAGTAACCAGGAACAGGACGGAACTTGACAAGACAATGAACCAGCAACAAAGGGAGAGAAGCACAGGTACATATAGACACAGACAGACACAGAAGAACACATCAGGGCGGGGCGACAATTCATCAGGGAACAGGGACATGAAGTTAAAACTGAAATGAAACCAGAGGAACTAATGTCAAAATGAAACCAAATACAGAAATAAAAAACCACACCATGACAACAGGGACCTCAGATCATCAGATAAACTTACAGGCCTCACCATGAGTAGTTTGGACTCCTAGGGGCCAGTTAAGAATTATTGAGGACCTAAAGTGTCCCAGATGGTTCATAAAATAAAATAAAAGCGAATAAGATAAATAAACAGGACTGAGATTATTAAAACATTCATAAACAGTATATTAATTATAAAAAAAATCCAAAAGTATCTACAAAATTAATGCCCCCACACAATACTTTTTTTGCAGAGTCTTTGGCGTTTTTCATGTACATGGCTCAAACAGGGGATGGATGATGTGGCAGTCATAAGCCTCTCCAAAATAATTGCCCATAATTTAACGCGATATATATGGAGGGAGGTTTTTCCAATGAAGCCGCAAAACGTCCGGGTCAGGGAAATGCACAGAACCAAGATCCATCGCCACACAAACATTACAGGCCATTTACAACATTTTTTACAAACATTCTCATTGCATCTGTCAGAAATGCCTGTAAAAAGTATATAATGGATGGTGGGTGTGATCACAAGTAGCAGAAGTAGCTATTGCAGTGGTGAGGCCCTTTTGGAAGGGTTTCTTACCACGGTCTCATTCCAAAAATGGCGTGGTGTGTCTTCCTCTGCACTAAAGTCACCCTGTAGCATCCAGGTAACAATGTCCTCTTTGCATCTTGAATGAAAGATGATTTAGTCTTTTTGACTACAGCATGATGCCTTTAGGTGTTGCATAATCGTCTGTATTACATCTCCATCAGCACCAGTTGGCTGTTCTGAAAGACATTCAATGTGTTTCATTGTGATATGGTATATTTTTTTCCTCTGTTCGGAGGGGCCTTGTCTTTGCAACCAGACTCATACAAGCTTCAAAGGGTTCCTATTTTTCTCCAGGTATAAAATTTACCTACAATTTGTCTCTGCCCTTGACTCACTGGTCTGCATATTTGACTATTCTGGTGCGGTGAGCCCGTGACCAGTAAAGTCACACCGGGCCTTCAAACTGATGGCAGTAGGCACTGGGACTGAAGCTGTTCCGTACAGACTTTAAATGTATCAAAAAGCTGTACATGAAAAAGTGGGCTTCGCTATTTTTTTGATGTTTTCAATAAAATCCTCTTGAATCCAAAACTGCAAAATGGATGAACGTCTTTAGTCCTGCCGCAATTAAATTGTCCAATTTAATTCAGGAAAATAATTATCTTTGCATGAATTTTCCAATTTTTTGCCCATCCATTTTATTCCAAATATAAAACAGGGGTTGGTTGGGGTAAGTGGCAATGGAAAGAATTTGTCTTTCTTCAGGCTTGAGACAGAGCCCCAGAAATAGAAAAAGGCCAACAAGAAATAAAAGAAACAGCAATGGTTGGAGAATTCAATTAACTGTAATCAATCCAAGCAAACTCAATCTGTTATGGTAGAAGCATAATTTAAAATATTTACTTAACCTGGAGGGTTTTTTTCCCCAACATCAGACTAAAGTCGGAAAAATTTAAATGATATACCTTTGACTGAATAATCATTACCCCTTTTACCTTCAGTGTCCTTCGATTTCCCTCTGAATTGGAGAAATGGGGGAAAGTTTTTTTTCCACGTTCAGTCTAAAATAATATATCTTGAACTTTTACAAATGTTACTCTATTTCATTGTCTAACTAGGCACCTCTATGTCTTCAACCGAAGACTCTGAAGTGGTTCCCAACATCAGACTAAAATAGAGAGATCGTTGCCATTCCTATTACCAAACTTTTGAAATAATATCGTCCGATTTTACGATTTTAGCTGCATGTGTTGGCATTATCCTTTGAGGTCACCGAATGGGAGTGGTCTTTGTCAAGTCATTAACTAATAGTATAATCTTTACACAAAAATAGAGAAGCTTCAAATAACATATACCGGGGTGAGGATCCCAGTAATAATAAAAGGTTAATATTGACTGTGTGGGACCGTTCCAAAAACTAAGACTGTAAAATCGGTTTCTGCTCTCAATTTATGTGCATCCCACCAGGTACCCCGAAGCATTGCCTGCGGAAATTCTGTACGTCATCGTCAGGGCCTCTGGGTAAAGTTGTCTCATGTTTGGTCTGCCAAGGGGTCATCCAAAGTGATCAAGGTACCAACTTCAAGTCGAAAGTCCTTTGCACTCTCTCTTCCCACATTGGAGATAAAACAGCACTCTAGTCCTTATCCACCCCACCCCCGAGAAGTCGCACAAAGGTGCACACGAAAAACTCCATTAACCATGAACCCACTGAGGAAAAAAACCCATGCCGACGTCCACTCAACCTCCAGATCACGTCCAATATCGCGTCGATCCGGTCGTGACTGTTTATTTACTGTCCAAACGACGTCTGTGGCAAGGTGCGCAGCTGGACGAAAAACAATGACCCCCCGCCCCACACACACACACCACAACACACACCCCCCTCCCATATACGTGGATATGACGTCCAATCCGACCTCCTCTAGACTGGAAAAAACAGGTCATCGCCCTTCCGACAGCAGTAACTCTTGAACTAGCAATCACAATTATATAGGCTGTTGAAGCAATCTAGTGTAAGCCTGACGGTACGTAGTGGATTAAGCAAATGGTTGCAGCCTTGGATAACGTGTGTTCAAGTCCACTGTGTTTTGTTGGTTGTGTTTTTTTTGTGTTTTGGTGTGTGTGTGTTGTTTTTGTTGTTAGGTGGTTTAGCTGTGTGTGTATCATTATCTTTACCATATTTGGTTCGATTTTTAAGCGAACAATTTTCCTGTGTGGTTAAAGACTATAAAGCACTCAACATAGGATGACGTAGTGGCTAATAAAAAACTTGTGAAGGGAATGGCATTTGTTGTGCTAACAATCTCAGTTGAAATAAGGGTGAGCAATTTGAGATTTTAATGCAAATGCATGGTTCACAAGTTTTATATATTAGCCACTACATAATCCCTTATGTTGAGTGTTTATTCGTTTTTAACCAAACAGAAAAATTGTTCCTATAAAGTGAAAAGTCAAACATTTCGACCGGGATTTGAACCTGCGCCGGTGCGACTGAAGTCGTCATTCCGCAACCGCTACACGCACGCCAGCAATTTTTTTCGGACTACTGTGAAAAAAATAATAGAGAACATCCCTAAAACAACCGACGCACACTTATACTAGGTGACAGCCTGACCTGTGAGTCGGTCGAGGCCGGTTTTACACGTCTAATCGACGTGGTGTGCATCTTGACGGTAAAGCAATGGCCTTCCCAGACGTTGAATTGTACCTTGTCGCTGCCCCTGCTTATTTACTTGGAATCACCCGCTCTAGTAAGTACACAGTCTGACATTTTAGATAAGATTATCATTCCACATTGAAAAGAGTTGGAACAGAAATTAAGTTAGTTTACTCACGAAACGTGGAATTTGTTAAAGTATAGTTGTATATTATCCCTGTATTTTGAATTGCCAGTGCATGAATCTATAATAATAACGGGCTGCACTGCTCAGGCTGAAAGGGAGACACCTTTTTTTAGTTTTTAATTAAAGTGTAAAAATATGATATTGTTTGTTTCATATTTTTCCACACTATTTTTAGCTACTTTAGAATTCTGTAGGTTAGACTGTCCAACAAACTAGTGTTAAAAAAGGTTAAGATTCTTGATTATTAAAATAATAATGCAATTATTATCAAAGTTACTGTATATTTCACAATGGTTATTATAAACTGCAAAAAGACAACATACTTTAGAAAACTAAGTTTTAAAAACATGGAGATCACTTTAATATTGGGACACTCCCATCATGTAGACACCTGAGATGTCATCAGTTTTGGAGTTGAGTTCAGGTGTGGGACCATGTGGGGAGGGGGGAGGGGGATGGGGGACCATGTGGGACCATAGAGCACACAGATGTTTACCTGCTGCAGAAAGAGAGTTTTAATGTTCATGTATTGCTTGTTTAATAAAATGATTTATGTCTTCGGTGGCTGGCTTCAATGTCAGAGGACTTCCCTTCTGCTCACTGTGGGCTGTTTAAATGAGCCACGTACATTTGTTCTTTTTGTTATTGTTAGCTGGCAAATATTAAGTATCGCATTCAGCAGCTGGTAGCAATCTAACTACGCTTGCAACTCTATTCATTTCTTACGTTTTCTTATAAACTGTAAACCTGCCATATGTTAATTAAATACATTTACTTTGCTAATGCAGTCAATTATTGTGAATCCATAGAGGTAATAATTTCATGATTGTGGCAATAACCCTAATGTTCTGAGATTATTCCAATGTGTCATGTGTGTTGAGTCTTACAGGTGTCAGACTGTGTTGAAGGTGTTCAAGGTAAGAATAAGCACTCTCACACATTGATTGTTCTTCTGTATTATTATGTTGTTTTTAGAATAAACCATTATTGGTGTTTTTCTCTTTGAAAACATCTTTTTCTCAATTGTTCACAACTCTCTCAATATGATGGAAGAAGAGCAACAAGTGGGAAAATGCCCCCTCGGAAATGAGCAACATGTGTACGATAAATTTACAGGGTAAGTAGCTTTCAGGGCTCATGTGTGTCCATGTGCAAAACATATGCACATTTGCAATTGGTTGTTTTACATGGAATTATCCATGACCAAAGCCTTATCCCAAGTTTCTCAGACAAGAGTCCCTTCCGTGTCTCAAGCGAGTGCAGTGCCAAGGGTTTTGTATCACATGGTTGATGGATCGAGGGGGTTTGAGGCATTATAGAAAGTTATGTTTGTTATATCACTTTCTGCCACATTATGTTGAAACTAAACATGTTCACATTTTTCAGGTGCTGTGTTGGACCTTGTGATGAGAGACTGGAAGACCAAGAGAGGACACATGTTGGAACACCTCCAACATTCAAATAACTGCATCTTCTGCTTTCAGAAAGTGTGTTTTACATCTGGGGAACCTCGAGTGTAGCGTGGTAGCCTGTTTTAATACTGATCCAAACATAGTGATACAATCATTTTTTTTACTTTGGCATATAACGTTCATACAGTAGTTTCTTAAAACAGGTGCCCTGTTTCTTTAACTTGTACTTTGATGTAGAGAAACAATGATTTTTAATCCGCTTCCCATTTGGCAAGAATACTGATATCCTTCTACTACAGTTGTTCTAAGGTTTTTTTGTATGCGGGGTTTTATGTTTATTGCCCAAGTAGAACTAAACATGATAAAGCTGCATTTCAGATTACACAAGGCTAAAATCGGGAACGTCCTTCCTGGAAAATGTAGACAGGCTTTCCTTCTTGTCAATGTTAAATATCCAGGTTTAAAACACTTCTGTTTCGGCTTCAAATGAAGATTATAAGAGAGATTTTTAATTTTTTTATCCTTTTTAATTTACTGTCAATATTTATAATTGTAATGCCTTGTTGATTGTTTCGATCTTTGTTTCAGTGCTTTGAGTTTTCCTTTTGTTTTGACGTGCTATACAAATAAACTTGCCTTGCCCTATTGCAAAAAGTAGTCTCGACCAGTAAGTGATTCTGCAGAGGTTAAGTAGGTCTATAGAACTGAAATGGACGTCATATAAACGGCAATATTTGGTCATATAAGACGTCGAGAGGACTCGGACCCGACCGTTCCGTACCACATTGCAAACCTTGAATGAACGGGGCCGCGACGTCATTTGGGGGAAAAAACCGTCCAGATAACGGTCCAGATGACGTTTGAAAGGACAGTGTTTTGACATCTGGCTTGCTTAGTGGGAACAACGGAAAACGAACGTCATATAGATGGCAAATATTTTGGTCCATATAATACGTTGATAGGACGTCGGACACCGACCGGTTCTGTACCACAGTTGCAACCTTGAATGAACGTCCAGATGACTTGAAATTACGTTTTTTGACATCTGCTTGCTTAGTGGGAAACGGACTGAAAACAACGATCATATAAACGTCAATATTGTGGTCCTATGAGCCTTGATCAGGACGTCAGACCCACCGTTCCGTAGGGGCGCACATTCAAACTTGAATTGACGATCCAACAACGAAACATTTGGAGGTTGAGGTGACGTCGGAAACGACGTCGAGAAAACGTTCATTCAGCACCCCACCAGTGACCTATATGCGACGTTCAAATTAACTTGATTCAAACGTCGGCTTGCTTAGTGGGAAGTCCATGGTTGAGGATGCACTGGCTTTGAGTCAACAAAGAAAGTGAAAGTGTGCCCCTTGTGCTGGTGTTTGCTGCTGGAGAAGCTTGCAGGAGTGGTGAAGGTTCAGCCCAGCCCACTAGTCTTGGCCAGAAGTCTGAGTAAGTAAGTAATCTTTATTTATAAACCCGTCTTTCACTGCACATCAGAGTCTCAAAGCGGTTTACAATTGTTAGTTTGGGCATTTGTCTCTCCGCATCCACTCAGAGATGGGAGCGGGTCGCCAGTAAGAAGGCGCATGCCATACCTATTTGTACATATTTTTAGTGGTAGGGGTACCGGAGTACCTGGAGGAAACCTACGCAGACACGGGAGAACATGCAAACTCCATTCCAGAAAGGCCCTGGTCCGACCGGTCGATACGCACCCAGGACCTTCTTTGCATGATAGCGAGAGTGCTATCGCACTCAGACCACCGTGGCGCCCCAGGGCCTTTGAAGGTTATCTAAAAGAGCACCTTCATTAAACCTCAAATACCCTGTCCAAAAACATCCCAGAGTATGTCACTACACTTTGGGTATGCGTTTATAACTAGCGTTGCTCCCCAGCTGGTCTTCGGCTTCTCCAGACCGAAATGAAGCAGCATTTGGACAAGAAGGCGTATGGTCAACGAGCTTCGGTATAAGCCTGGTGACACGGGCTCCCAACTTCTCTTATACCAATACCATGCTCATCAATGACCACTACCATTTCTCTGTCCTTATGTTGTAAAATACAAGAAGCTGAGTGAACACCAACTACGTCTTTCACCACACCTTGGGGGATCCGAAGGCCGCCTCAGGTCCTCGATGTGAATATGCTGGAAGCTCCTACAGCATACGGAGTGACCAGCAAAACATCCGGCCATCCCTTGCGTGATGAGAAGGCATCTCCCTGTTGTTGCTTACACCACGAAGGTTGAGTTCTACTGAACCTGGAAGATGGCTGAAAAGTGGGAGTCCCTCAATGAAATCTGTAAAACGAACACCATGGATTGGGCACACCCTCTCTAATACACTAGACCACAAGGAGACAATGAATTGTTTCAAAGTATCCCTGGACGAGGCCCCCGACCCCCAATTTTGTTATACCAGGATAGATGAAACAATAATTGAAACAGAGGACAGCTACACAGAGACAATGTGGCATAAAAAACTATAGTTGGATGGTCTGTTGCTACTAACCCTCAGGACGAAGACTGTGTTCCAGGGAGGGAAAAACGTAAGAATTCAGATCCAGACCTGCAGAGTGGGACAACCAAGATACTCGGCTCAGCGGGTTCTCTTTCACACCCGCGTGAGGGGAAAAAGGTGTGAATTTCCTGCATGAGCTGACCCCCATCCTCCCCGCAGCTGCAGCTCCCCGCACGTAAATTTTGGAACATGCACAGTAGCGGAAAACAAACAACAATGGCGGCGGGACACAAACTAGCTTGTGGGCTTCGAGCTCGGCAGAGAGGATAATTCTACTCCTTCGGTCATCCAAACGAGACCTCTGCAAAGTTTGTCCGAGCTTCATTCCATTTTCATCAACTGCTGTTAATATTACAGAAATGATGTTGGCGCTCGGCGAGGCTGGCACAGAAGTGGGTATACTGGCCAGGAGGGGGGTTGTTTCTTTCTTACCACTACTGGCCGGCAGTGGTGAGCGCTAGAACTACATAGTTTTTTCAACCTTGTATGAACGCTGGAAAATTTGCATTAGGAGCCCTGGTCAGTTGCGTTGCTGCTAATAGCCTGGAAATGTTTGCGCAGCGTCTCAGTATACACTCAGCCGGCCGGAGTCACTCACAGTGGGTTTTGGCAATTTCCTTTTTATAAAACTAAACGAAAAAAAAGGAATAACAATGGTGGGAGTGGCGTCGCCCAGTTGTGCCAAAATAACAAACTCAACAAAACTAGTCAACAAAAGAAGGAAACAAAAAATGCCAAGTCTATTTATACCTAAATAAGAGTAGGCGGTGTAAAACAACAAGGATGGCAACAACTGCTAAACTAATGCATCTAACAAAAACAGCTGAGTAGAGAGAGTGGAGAGAAAATGAGCCAATACTAACATATTCCCATTGGCAGACCTCCTCAAAAACGCTTTACTGGCTGAACAAAAGTTTGGCTCTTGGCCAAAGCGCCGTTCCAATTTGTGTCAATGCTGAGGGGGTGAATTTTTTGGTCCACCTAGTTTTACCTTGCTGTGAATTTTTGAAGTCTCCAGCGCAGATGTGTTTTTTTTCCATAGACTGTATAGATTAACGACAGAGTCACGCCTATCTCCGCGTTCTAAATAATGTCCAAAAAAAATGTGCTCTACCTGGAACAATCCAAATTGGCCGCGAGTGTCCCGCCCACAAGAAAAATTGTGGAAAAACGCATCTGGCATGCGCCAGCCGGCGCTGCCCCATTCCATTTGAACGAGAGACTTCAAAAATCACAGCCAGTAAAACTAGAGTGGACCAAAAAAATTCCCCCCCCCCCCGCCTTTATAGTTTAAAATGTTACAATGTATTTGAAATATATGTTAATATAGAAACAGGTAATTATATATATAAATAAAGAGGTATATATATATATATATGCAAACATGTGTATGGCAATTAACACAGACTAATGTGCATCTAATCAAAAGCCAAACGTTATTTTCTAATTCAGATAAATAACAAATCCCAGAGGATGTTGAGGTAAGAGGGTACAGTTTTTAACAGGGCAAAATCTAGTGCAAACTTTAAACGCACTTCCGCAAAAGTGCAAGTACAAAAACTTAAAACAATTACAAACTTTTGCGCTTCACCTGGTGTCTTAGCTCCGAAATTCGACTATTGAATGGACTTTCTCACATCAGCGTCTATGGCCGTACCGGAAACTGTTTTAACAACAGCATCAGTGGGAACAGAACAACGATTCCACCCAATTCATCCGCTTAAGCATCCCGTCCCCGACTCGCCAACCTCTTCCTCTCCCCATAGCCCCCGCTCATCCTCCCTCCTGCATAATGCAATCAAAACTGGAAGACAACCCAAAAACTCTAAGAATAAGTTACCTTGCAGAGCTTGAATAGTTCCTCGGGTCGAGAGCCTGCCGACGCTCGGCATTAGGATCCAATTTGCTGACGCCCCCTTTCAGGTTGACCCTTGAGGAGGACTTCAAATCAAAGAGCCCATCATTACACCCGAGCCAGACCATTGGCGAGGTGGGTACAAGTTTTTGTGCCGTCTCCAACTATTGGATGAGATAGTGACATCATCGCGACCCGATTTTCACACCTTTAAAGTAATAGAAATATGACCATGACAAGGATGAAAAAAAGGAAAGTCACTACAATGCATTAGAATGGATGACATCACACAAGCATAAGAAGGCTAATAATGGCAAGAGGGGGTGTGGGGGGGGGTGGGGGGGGGGGGGGGGGGGGGGTGAGTTTTGCGTGTTAAAGGTTAATACAGGCGTCGCGCATGTCATAATTTCCCCTTATACATTTTCCAGTTAAATGCCAGTTTTGAATCTACTTTAATGCAAAAATGTAAATATATTTAAGGCTTATTTTTGGACAAATTTCACTTAAAAAAGAAGCGACTAAACACCCCTATCCAGATCTTACTCCACCCCACTATCCCAAAAAGTAAAAAAAACTCCAGGAAGAAAGGAGGCGTGGCGAGAGGCGTTGGGAGACGCGGGGAGGGGGAGTTGTGGGTGAGCGGTCTCTGCTCGGTTGTCATTATTTAGACGGAGAGGTCGGGGATGTGAGTGCAGTGGCTCTCACAGCGGGGCCTGTAAGATCAAATCCCCGTCTCGGGTCTTCCCTCCTCATCTCCCGCTCCCTGGCCGCGTCGTGACCGGCATGTTGTGCTTCCAACGTCCCACAAAACGGCTACAGAAACTACCTGACTACAGTTAACTACACACGAGAAACGCTGCGCTAAAAAACTTCTAAAATACTATGCTAATAAATTGCTAACCTGAAATCGATGTTAAAAGCGGCTCGCCCGTATTCCAACTCTAACTCGCACAGGGGGCGTTGCGAGACTCTGGCTGGCTTTTATACCGCCGATCACAGAGCGCGGACCGATACAACATGCTGGCAGAGCAAATGGGGAGGACGCGGCACCGAAAATTCAAATGTAGTGTAGCCAAAGAATAAATTTAGAGAGGGCGCTACACAGCGGTATTTAGGCTTCAAAGTGAGAGTTTATCTATTTTGGCACTAAAATGTCCAAGAAAATTATTACCAGACAATGTAGAGAGCGCAATAAGAAACAATATTTATCGGCAGTTATAAGCCCCTCAAAAAGTTGATTTGTGCTTAGTTGTCCTTTTAATCACCGAAAATTTTTATATGCCCCCCGCAGAAACCCTTATCACACAAAAATGACAGATTAACAAAAAACTTACTTGGAAGGTCTTCAAGGTGTGGAACGTGACGTTTCACCTGGCCCCGTCACTCTCAGTATGGGTGCATCAGCATGTTTTTGGGGGGTGTTGTCAACTCTTGGGTGGACGGGGCTCAGGAGACAAGCTTTCTCACCAGTCCACAACAGAGCTGAAATTCGGAAAAAAAAAAAAAAAAACTACAAGATTTTAACAGACAGCAACCATGAAGACCAAGGTTATTGTCTCAAGAAGCGACACATCAATTGATGTATAAGTAAATCATTCCAAGAGCAAGTATAAAATGGACCACTGACCTATCATGTAGACCACTTGTGCAAAGTCAAGCCCGCGGCCAAATCCCCGCCCGCAAATGAATTTACATGGCCCGTTGCCTGCCATTGACGCACTATTACGCAATTGCGTTTTCCGCTATTTTCATGTTCCAGATGTCTATTTTATTCTAATATGTGTTTGGGGGGATAAGCTTGAAGAGCATATTGGAATCGAGCCCGCAGGTGGCAGCAGCGCTCGCTGAATGGTTTTGAAAACAGCTAATGCCTTTATTGTGGCCTCTTTTTCTCAGCTTTTTTGGTGATTTCAGTAAAACTCCCTCGCTACTCAACGGGATATACAAGCTAAAACAAAATTCTTTTTGCTGATGAAAGTAGACAGGCAAATTCTTTCAGAATCGGGTTTCGGATTTCCAGATAGTCATAAAGTACACAATAAACAATAGTCTTGGGTCCTAAAAATCTATAAAAATCAATCAAAACGCTGGCAATATGGTAGTACCTGTCTGAAATAGGCTGACAGGCAATGAGTATAATAAACATTGAACCATCCGGCCCCTCGGCTCGCAGCAAATTTGTGTTATTGGCCCTCTGATGTATATGACTTTACATGCCTGATGTAGACTATATCATGCTCATTTACCATGGCTCATTAACAGGTAACAATTATTTAAAAATAATACAGATTGTGGCTGATTGGTATCAACTTGCACATTCATATTAGACAAAATGCAACCGCATTTTCTTGCTTATTGGTGCCATGTGATACCAATATTGATGGTTATATCAAGTCTCGATACTGTGCCTTTAACTACCAGGTCCCGCAGTATAGAGTTTCTTATGTAAGGCCTTGATCTGGCTCAGCAGACCTATAGTAAAAGTCATCGCTTTCCTGGCTTGATGATGTTGCCTGCGGACCGGGCTGAACCGCAACCACTCCTGCACAGCTTTCTTCTTCTCCAGCACAAACAGCACAAGGGCACACTTTTCACTTTCTCTTTGTGACTCAAAGCAGTGGCGTCCTCAACATGGACTTCCACTAAGCAAGCCGATACGTTGAATCAACGTAATTTGGAACGTCGAATAAGGTCACTGGTGGGTGCTGAATGAACGTTGTTCCTCGACGTCGTTTCCTCCCGACGTCACCATCAACCTCCAAATGTTACTGGATGGCACGTCAATTCAAGGTTTTGAATGTGGTACGGAACCGGTCGGGTCTGACGTCCTATCAATGTCTTCATATGCCCAAAATATTACGTTTTATATGACGTTCGGTTCAGTCGTTCCCACTAAGCTAGCTGATTCAAAAACAACGTAATTTTCCAACGTCATCTGACGTTCTTTCAAGGTGCAATGGGGTACAGAACCGTCGTGGTCCGACTCCTAGCAACGTCTTATATGACCAAAATATTGCCTTCATATGACGTTCGTTGCTCCGTTGTTCCCGCTAACAAGCAGATGCAAAACACTGTCATTTCAACGTCATCTGGACTTATCTGGACGTTTCAAAGACGATCGCGGCCACGTTCATTCAAGTTGAAATGTGGTACAGAACCGGGGTCGGGTCCGACGAAGCCTCTCGACGTCTTATATGACCAAAATTTTTGACGTTGATATGACTCCCCATTACAGTTTCTATTGAAACTACTTATCCTCTGCAGAATCACTTACGGGTCGAGACTACTTTTTGCAATAGGCAGGCAAGGTTTATTTGTATAGCACAGTCAAAACAAAGGAAACTCAAACACTGAAACAAAAATAGAAACAATCAAAACAGGCATTACAATTATAAATATTGACAGTAAATTAAAAAGATAAAAAATAAAATCTCTCATAAAATCGCCATTGAAGCAGAAACAGAAGTGTTTTTAAACCGGGATTTAAAACATTGTCAAAGAAGAAGCCTGGTCTCACATTTCCCAGGAAGACCGTTCCAGATTTTAGCCTTGTGAAACTGAAATGCAGGCTTTTATCCAATGTTTAGTTCTGACTCTGGGCAATACACGATAAACACAGCAGTCAAAAACCTGAGAAACAACGTAGTAAAGGATATCAGTCATTATTTGTCAAATGGAGCTGCATTAAAAAATCATGTTTCCTACATCAAAGTACACGTTCAAGCACACAGGGCACAGTGTTATAGAACACTAAGTCTGAACATTCAGCAAAGTAACAAAAAACATGATTGTAGCCCTATGTTTGGATCCGTAATAAACAGGCACACGCCACAACTCTAGGTTTCCCCAGATGTACAAACACAATCTGAAAGGCAGAAGAATGCATTTAATGAATGTTGAGGTGTTCCAAACATGTGGTCCTCTCTTGTCTGCAGTCTCTCATAACAAGGTCCAAGCACAGCCCCTGAAAATGTGGAACATGTTTTAGTTTCATCATAATGTTGCAAAGTGATATAACCAACACATAACTTTCTAGTAATGCCCTCAACCACTCGAATCCATCACCAGGGGATACAAACCTTAGGCACTGCACCCTCGCTTGAACACTGGAAGACACTCTGTCTAGAAAACTTGGGATAAGGCTTTGGTCATTGGAGTAAAGCCATGTAAAAAAACAATTGCAAATGTGCATTTGTTTTGCACATGGACACAAATTAGCCCCTGAAAGCTGACTTACCCCTGTATACTGGTACACATGTTGCATTCTTCGCGAGGGGGGCATTTTCCCCTTGTTGTTCTTTTTCCCTCATGCTTGAGTGAGTTGCATGAACAATCTGAGAAAAAGAATGTTTTCAAGAGAATACACCAAATAAGGTTTATTCGAAAAACCACATAATAATACAGAAGAAACAATCAATGTGTGAGAGTGTGATTCTTACCTGTCGAACACCTTCAACACAGTCTGACACCTGTAAAAGACTCAAACAACACATGACACATTAGGACACTCGAGAACATTAGTTATTGCAACATGCATGAAAATTATACACTAGCTATGGATTTCACAATAATTGGACTGCATTAGCCAAAGGTAAATGTATGTTAATTAACATAGGCTGGTTTTAAAGTTTATAAGAAAAAGTAAGAAATTGAATAGAGGTTGCAAGCGCTAGTTAGCTTGCTACCAAGCAGCAGATGAATGGATATTTAATATTTGCAGCTAAGCAACTAACCAAAATAACAACTGTAGTGGCTCATATTTTAAACAGCCACAGTGAGAAGAAGTGAAAGTCCTCTGACATTGACGACGCTGGGAAGACATTAAATCTCCATTTAATTAGACAAAGCAATACATGAACATTAAACTCTCTTTCTGACAGCAGGTAACATCATGTGGTGCTCCTATTGGTCCCACATGGTCCCACATGGTCCCACACCTGAACTCAACTCCACTGATGACATCACAGGTGTCTAAATGATGGGAGTGTCCTCAAATATTAAAGCTGATCATCCCCTGTTTTTAAACTTAGTTTTTACTAGGTTTTCGACTGTTGTCCTTTTTGCAGTTTATAAACCATTGTGATCTATACAGTAACTTTTGATAATAATTTGAATTATTATAATTAAAACTCCAGAATCATAACCTTTTTTAAACACAGAGTTTGTTGGACAGTCTAAGCCTAAGAATTCTAATGTGACTAAAAAGAGTTTGAAATATGAAAAACAAAATCATATTTATAAACTTTACCTTAAAAAACTAAAAAAGGTGTCTCCCTTGCAGCTGAGCAGATGCCAGCCGGTATGTTATAGATTCATCACTGTGCGAGGCAAATTTCAAAATACAGATAATATACGAAATATACTTAACAAAATTCCACGTATAACGTGAGAAAACAACTTACTTCTGTCTCCACAAACTCTTTTCAATGTGGAAATGATACATCTATATCTAAAAACTCGGTGCAGACTGTGTACATTACTAGAAGGTGCATTCCATAAAATAAAGCAGGCAGCGACCAGAGGTAACAGATTTCAACGTCTGGGAAGGCATTGCCTTTACGTCCAGAAGCACACCCATAAACGTCGAGTAGACGTGAAAACAGGTCCTCGACGACCCTCACATGTCAGGCTTGTAACCTCGTATAAGTGGTGGCGTTCGTTGTTTAGGATGTTAGCTATTATTTTTTCACATAGTCAGAAAAATATGCCTGCAGTGGTGTAGGCGGTTGCGTAATAGACTTCAGTCCAACGACGCAGGTTCAAATCCCAGGTCGGAGAAATGATTGACTTTTCCACTTTTTTAGCGAACAATTTTTCTTGGTTTTGGTTAAAAACGGAATAACACTCAACAACCTAGAAATTATGTAGTGGCTATAATAAACTTGTTGACCCATGCATTTTGCATAAATTCCAAAGTGGCTCACCCCTTATTTACAAACTTGAGATTGTTAGCTCAACAAATTGCATACATTCACAAGTTTTATTATTAGCCACTACGTAAATCCTATGTTGAGTGTTTATTAGGCTTTAAACCAACAGAAAAATTGTTCGCATAGAAAAAAAAAAAAATCGAAACAAATATGTAAAGATAATGATACAACAAACACGTGGACCTGTGGAACACACGTATCCCAAGCTGGCCACATTTTGCTTAATCACTAAACGCCTACCAGTCAGGTGAACAACACCATAGAATGCTTCACAGCCTATAGTAATTGTATTGCTAGATCAAGACGTTCTGCGTCGGAAGTCCGAAGACCTGTTTTCCACGTCTAGAGGAGGTCGGGATGGGACTCTTATCCACGTCTATGGGGAGGTCATTGTTTTACGCCAGATGGCGCACCTTGCACAGACGTCGTTGGACTAATAAAGGTCACGACCGAGCCGAGCGCGATATTGACGTGATCGGGAGGTTGAGTGGACTCGGATGTTTAGTGGGGTTCATGTTTCAATGGAGTTTTTCGATGTGCACCCTGACTCTCGGGTGATAAGACAACAGAGTGACCATGTTTTTATCTCCAATTGGAAGAGAGTGTGCAAGTCTTTCGCTTAATTGGTACCGTTGATCACTTTGGATGACCCTTGGCAGCCAAAACAATGAGAAAACTTTACCAGAGCCCTGACGATGACCCGGATTCATGAATTTGCCTCCGCAGGCAACTGCTTCGGGGTACCTGTGGATGCACCGAATGGTAGCCGAAACCCGATTTACAGTCTTATATTTTTGGCAACAGGGGTCCACACAGTCCATATTAACTTTTATTATTAATGGACATCCACCCCCGTAATAAGTTATTTGATGCTTCTCTATTTTTGTGTAAAGATTATACTATGGTTAAGGACTTGACAAAGACCAACTCCCCATTCGGTGACCGCAAGGAGGATAATTGCAAACACATGCAAGCTAAAAATCGTTAAAAATCGGAAACGATATTTATTTCAAAGTTTGGGTAATAGAAATGGAAGGATCTCTCTATTCATTTAGTTCTGATGTTGGGAACCACCCTGTTTCTTCTGATAGAAGACATAGAGTGGCAAGTTAGACAATGAAAATAAGAGTAACATTTGTAAAATTTCATGATCATATTATTATAGACTGACGTGGAAAAAAACTTTCCCCCATTCTCCAATATCAGAGGAAACTCGAAGACACTGAGGGTAAAAAATGGGAAAGAATTATCAGTCAACAAGGTATATCATTCAAAATATTTTCCGACTTTAGTCTGATGTTGGAAACCTCCAGGTTAGTAAATATTTTAAAATAGGCTCTTACCCAAACATGTTGAGTTGCTTGGAATGATTACAGTTAATTGAATTATCACAACCATTGCCTGTTCTTTTATTTCTTGTTGGCCTTTTCTATTTCTGGGCTCCTGGTCTCAAGCCATGAAGAAAGACAAATGCTTTCATTTGCCTACTTACGCCAAACCACCCCTTTTTATATGTGGAATAAAATGATGCAAAATTGGAAAAATCATGCAAAGATAATTATTTCCCTGATTAAAATTGACAAATTTAATTGCGGCAAAGGTCTAAAGACAGTTCAGGGACCATTTTGCAGTTTTGGATCAAGAGGCATTTAATTGATAACATCAAAAAGCTAGAGAAGCCACTTTTCATGTACACTTTTTGTACAATAAAGACTGTACGGTAACAGCTTCAGTCCCAGTGCCTACTGACATCAGTTTTGAAGGGTCGTGTGACTTTACTGGTCACGGGTTGGGGCGGCTCACCGCACAGAATAGTTAATATGCAGACCCAGTGGGATCAAGGGGCAGACAAATTGTAGGTATATTTGGTAACCTGGAGAAAAATAGAACCCATTTGGAATTGTATTTTGAGTCTGGTTTGCAAGGACAGAAGCCCCTCGTACAGAGAAAAAATAATATACCTTATCCAATGAAACAGCAGTGAATGTCCTTTCAGAACACCAACTGGTGCCTGATGAGATTAATTCAGAAGATTATCAACACCCTAAAGGAATCATGCTGTATCCAAAAAAGTCTAAATATTTTCCAGTCAAGATCAAAGAGGACATTGGTGTTACCTGGATGCTACAGGGTGCATAGTGCAGAGGAAGACACTCAAGCCATTTTATGGAATGAGACCGTGGTAAGAAACCCTTTCAAAAGGTGCCTCACCACTGCCCATAGCTACTCTGCTACTTGGATCACACCACACGAACCCATTCCATTATATACTTTTTTACAGGCAACGTTATGACAGATGCAGGGATGGAGAATGTTTGTAAAAAATGCCTTGTAAAAGGCATGTAAATATTTTGTGTGCGATGGATCTTTGGTTCTGCTGCATTCCATACCACGACGACTTTGTCGGCTCTCCATTGGGGAAAACCTCCTCCATGAAATATGATGTTAAATTTAGGGGCAATATTTTGGAGAGGCTTTTGACTTCCACATCCATCCAACCAGGTTTGAGCCATGTCATGAAAAACGCCACGACCTCTGCAAAAAAGGATTGTGTTTGGGCGCATTATTTTGTAAGATACCTTTTGATTTTAATATACTGCTTTATGAATGTTTTTAAATAATCCTCAGGTCCTGTTTATGTATCTTAAATTCGCATTTTTATTTTATTTATGAACCCTCTGGGACACTTAGGTCCTGCAATATCTCTTAACTGTCCCTAGAGTCCAAAACTACTCATGGTGAGCTGTTAATTTTATCTGATGTACTGAGGTTCCACTGTTTCCATGGTGTGGATTTATTATTTCTGTATTTTGGTTTTCATTTTGACATTATGTACTCTGGTTCATTTCAGTTTTATACTTCATGTCCTGTCCCCTGTTGATTGTCTGCCCCGCCCTATGTGTTCTTCTGTGATCGTCTGTGTCCCTAATTACCTGATGCTTCTCGCTCCCCTCTCTTGTCCCTGTGTGCTTGGTTCATTGTCATGGTCAAGTTCCCTCTGGGTTCCTCGGTACTTTGGATTTTGGAGGTTTGTGTTTTTTGCCTTGGACTTAATTGTATATTAAATCTTAATTATGGCATTTCCTGCGTTTGAGAGTCCTCACTCATCTCCACCTCATGATACAACGCAAGCTTCAATTATAAAAAGTATTGACACCAGTCTTTTTATTTAAAGATTTTAGGTTTAGTTTAGTTTTTTATCAAATATTTAATAATATTACAGGTGGCTATGCATGTTTTATTAATGTAGATTTAATTAATATATACACTACTAATGAGGGTGCTTTTGAACTATGGTGCAGGCTCATGACAGCCACCACGCCCCCATCCAGAAATGTATAAGGGGAAGAAAGGGATGGATATTTATAACGTGGGCAATTTTTGTAGTAACATTTTCGTACGATAAATTAGCAGCTTTTAAAGTATTCAATATTTTTTTGGGGCGAAGGGGGGGTTATATAGTCTGTGTATTTTGGGATTGCTAAGATTAAGGAGGATCTTTAAGTAATACTCCGATGAATTTCGTTTTTTATCTCCTGAAGGAGTTAGCGTTGCCTCGATCCCAGACCGTTGTGTGTGCAGTACCAATCGACTCTGGGGAGCATGGCAGAACCACTAGTCAAGTAGCAGTACCCTCAAGAATTGGATGAGATCCTCACAAGTGCCAACAGTTGTGTCCTCCCCTCCTTCTCAAGGATAGCTAGTTTTTTTAAACCCTTGCGAAACCTTCCAGGAACTGATGAGGATGTCTGCCGCGGGGATGATGTCTTTGGGTATCTTTAAGAAGACTATCCGGAGCGGATAATATGGAACATACGACGTCACTCCAAGATCCTCCTGTACGAGTCATCGCACACAGCCCAGAGCCAATTATCTTGAATACTACTATGGCCATAGCCAATCCAATTTTGTGATTAGTTTCCAAATTCATTGCGAACAATTTGGGCCTTAATTTACAGGACTCTCTGGTAAGTTATGTTAGATTAAGAGCGCGTACCAGCATGGGTATCCCCGGGCGAGGTTACAATCAGTAAGTCAGAAACATAGACGATGGCTACACCAAAACTTTTGTACATCATTTGTATTGACACCTCAGTTGGGTTGAAATATACATTTTAAAATTACTGTTTTGCGTTTATATTATTTTTTAGAATGACCTGTGTTACACAACCATTGTCATCATTTCAATGGAAGTGAGTGAAGGAGCACCACTTGATGTAGTTGGCTGGAGGTGAAACATGTTCTAGTACGCCAAATTCATGCCCAAAGGCTTGTGAGCCTCTGGTGGTCTGGATTAATCCTTGGTTGTCATAGAGAACCGCACCGAAAGCAGAACTGCTAAAATGAATATAATTTTAATAAAGGCCAATAAAAGTAAACACTGAAACCGGGAACAAGAGAAGGGGGGGAAAACAACATATGGTCCACAAACCAAAGAGGACAATGACACAGGGTCTAAATACACACAGGGGGACACAGTGGTAGCACATCATGAGGGCAAACAATCAACAAGACAGACGAGGAAGCAAAACTCACAGCAAGGGAAACCAAAAAAAATATCAAATTAAACCAGATACAATAACAGAAAGTCCACACCAATGAAATTGGTAAGTGTATTGAAAAGCACTTCCACTGACTTAAACAATTTTCCCGGCCAATTTCTAATATTTGTGCAGTTGCAAATTTTTGAAAAATTTGATTTTCCAACCAGTTTAGATCACTACACAAATGCATTTCATATTTTGTTCCCTATCCATCTAGGGTTTTTCCGATCAAGGTACTCAACCACCACTGCTCTGTTAAAATGTAACATTGATTTATTTTCATGATTTGGACAAATAGTCCTGGCTCCATATTCCAAGGATCTTTCCAAAGCCATTGATTCTGTAGAGCACTCCCTTCTACTTGACAACTTAACGCAATTAGGTCTGATACCAACGCCATTTTCAATATGTTTTGTCACATTGTTCCAAGTCCAACAAATGCATAATTGAGAAAGGGCTCCACTTTAGAGTCCCCTTCTTTTCCTCAATATTCATCAACGATCCTTGGCCACAAGTCATATCAAAATACCTATATACGCAGTCGACAGTCCATTTACACACTAATAAGGCCCATTTTCCGTTTTGTCGTCCTTCATTCACGCTTCTTAGATTCGCTCGGGAATCAGCACGCAGCGGCGTGAAAAATAGTACATCTTATCGCCCAAGTGGCAGGCTAAGTCCGCTTTAGCTCTGACCAGCGACTTAGACGCTCAGTATAAGACTGCGTGCAAACCTGTCTAGCCCAGAGGTGCTATGTTGGCCGAATGGTTAGCAGTAAAATACAGGGACCCTGAGAACCAGGTTTCGATTCTTGTCTGAGGCACATCTTTGTGGTTGCTTGTGGCAAAATTTGTTATTTTTTTTTCATTAAACAATATGAAATAATATCTTGTCTGTAATGTCTGGAAAAAAATCTAGTGAAATTCACTATGTTTTATACGTTTAAATATTTGTTATGTTTTTTTTGATAAACCGACCGTTACGTTACATCCTCCGCTCTGGGCCCGGAGCAGCTGCTGTTACCCCCCGCTCTGAACAGCGCAGTGAACGCACTGCGTCTGGCTCCGAGGCGCGGACCATAAGACACGCGGACTCACGGTTCCTCACTCTCGCTGCTCGCATCCTCTCTCTCTGCTCGCGTCTCTCTCTCTCTGCCGCGTCCTCTCCCCTCGCTGCTCGCCGTCCCTCCCTCTCTGCAGCGGGCGTCTCTCCATCTGCTCGCGTCCCTCTCTTCTCTTCGCTCCTCCTCTCTCTGCTCACCGTCTCTTGCTCTTGCTCTGTCTCTCTCTCTCTGCTCACAGTGCTCTCTCTCTCTGCTCGTATCTCTCCCTCATCTCTGCTGCTTCGCATCACTCTCTCCTCTCCACCTCTCTCTCTGCGCACGTCTCGCTATCCTCTCTCTCTCTCACACGCCTCTCTCTCTCGCTCGCACTCTCTCTCTGCTCGCATCACTCGCTCTCTGCTCGCATCTCTCTCTCTCTGATCGCAAATATCTCGCTACTCCTGCTC
The DNA here is from genome assembly GCA_964034765.1 of Knipowitschia caucasica. NCBI lineage: Eukaryota > Metazoa > Chordata > Actinopteri > Gobiiformes > Gobiidae > Knipowitschia > Knipowitschia caucasica. The sequence goes on from OZ035840.1 coordinate 28,271,152, forward strand.
GCATCTCTCGTCTCTCTGCTCCGCGGTCTCACTCTCTGCTCGCGCTCTCCTCGACTGCTCGCGTCCGCTCTCTCTCATGCTCACCTCTCTCTCTCCTTCTGCTCTGCGTCCCTCTCGCTCGCTGCTTCACAACTCTCTCTCGCTCTCTCTCTGGCTCACCTCGCTCTCTCTCTGCTTCACGGTCTCTCTCTCCCCTTCTGCTCACCGTCTCTCTCTGCTCACGGCTCTCTCTCTCTCTCTCGGTGCTCACGCCTCCTCTCTCTCGCTGCGCGCGCTGCTCTCTTTCTGCTCACGTCCTCTCTCTCTCTGCTTCCACGTCTCTCTCGCTCGACTCTCCGCGCCCCTCTCTCCTGCTCACGTACGTCTCTCGCTCGCCAGTCTCTCTCTCCTCTGCTCGCTCTCGCTCTCCTGCGCGCGGCTCTCTCTCTCTGCTCACGTCTCTCTCGCGCACCTCTCGCTCTCTGCTCACGTCTCTCTCTCTCTCTCACGGTCTCTCTCTCTCCTCCTGCTCACTGTCTCTCTCTCGCTGCTCACGGGTCTCTACTCTCTCTCCTGCTCACGTCTCTCTCTCTCTGGCCACCCGGTCTCTCTCTCTCTCTGCTCCCTTCGCTCGTCAATGCTCGCGGTCTCTCTCTCCGACTGCTCACGTCTCCTCTGCGCTCCTCTCGCTGTCCTCTGGCTCACGTCTCTCTCTGCATCAAGTCTCTCTCTGGCTCCGCGGTCTCTCTCCCTCCTGCTCCACGTCTCTCTCTGCTCACGTCGCTCTCTGCTACCAGCAAGGTCCTCTCTCTCTCTGCCACGTCTCCCTCTCTCTGCTAACGACTCACTGGCTTCGCTCTCTCTCTCTCTGCTCACGTCTCTCTCGCTCTCTCTCGTTACTGGTCGACGTCTCTCTCTCTCTGCCTCACGTCTCGCTCTGTCTTCTCTCTGCGCTCTCTCTCACACTCGCGTCTCTCTCTCTCGGCTCACAGGTCTCTCTCACTCTGCTGCACCTCTCTCCTCTCTCGTCTGGCTTCACGACGGCCGACCTCTCTCTCGGCTCACGGTCTCTCTCTGCTCACAGTCTCTCTCTGCTCACGCCTCTCTCTCTCTCTCACGTCTACTCTCTGCTCACGTCTCCTCTCTGCTCCACGTCTCTCTCTCACTGCTCACATTCTCTCTCTGCTCCCTGCTCGCCGTCTCTCTCTCTCTCTGCTCACGTCGTCTCTCTCTGCTCTGCTTTCTCTGCTCCGCGTCTCCTCTCTCTGCTCACGTCTCTCTCTGCTCTCGCGTCTCTCTCTCTCTCTTCACGTCTCTCTCAGCGCACGTCTCTATCACGCTCTGCTCACGTCTCTCTCACTGCTCGCGCCTCTCTCTCTGCCTCCACTCTCTCTCTGCTCTCTCTCTCCCTGCTCACGGGGTCCTCTCTCTCTCGCTCACGTCTTCTCTCTGCTCTGCTCACCATCTCTCTCTTCTCTCTCTGCTCTCCCCCCCGCGTAGTCTCTCTCTCTGCTCACGTCTCCTTCTCTCTCTCTGCTCACGTCTCACTCTGCTCTCTCTCTTGCTCTACGTCTCTCTCTCTCCTGCTCACGTCGCTCCTCTCTCGTGCTCACTGTCTCCTCCTCGTCTCTGGCTCAACGTCTCTCTCGCGCTCTCTCCTCTGCCACGCCTCTCTCTCTCTGCCAAGTCCTCTCGCCTCTCTGCTCACCGTCTCGCTCCTCTGCTCACGTCCTCGCACACTGTTCTTCTAAAAGATGTTGTTTGAGCTGGAGGGGAGGAGCAGGAGAGGTCAGCAACTAGAATTGGTTGTGAGATTATGTAAAAGAAAGCCTAGTTCTCTCATCTTTACAGCATGGGAAGTTTTGTGAATGGTTATTGCAATCGGTGATTAAATGCAATTTTATTATAATAAGGATAGTAAATCTGACATTTAAAGTCAGTGCCTCCTCCCCTAATCACAATCCTCACCGCGACGTGCCACTGTCTGTCTGGCTATATTCATCTGATCATTTGATTTGTTCCCTCAACATAACACTTGTTTTTATGTTTTAAATGTGTAGGCTACTGTTTTTCAGCTTTGAAAGTAGTTGATGGGGGCCATTTTATGGCTATTAAAAAGCATCTGCCCTGTCCGTGCGCTTTTACCTGCCGGCACTCAGGAACATACGTGATTAGCCAACCCTCTCCAAGCTGTCTTCGTCGGCGTTCCGAAATGAAATGCACAGATTACATGATAGTGATAGAGATATGTAAACAATGGGCAACTCGCCGGCTGCGAAAAGGCAAAACTAGGCCATTCCAGTCCAGCTGGACACAAAGTTTGGTTTTGTGTTTGGTAGAAGGACGAGTGCCTGTGTGCCACTTTATGCTGTGATAAATGTTGTGTGCAGAACCTCAAGGTGTTAAGCGTCATTATGAGACGAAGCACGAGAAGACCTGCAAAGACAATCAGACAACGTAGAGCTCATTAAATGTGCTATGTCCAGATAGGAAAACAAGCTACTCCTTCAGGGTTTTTAATACCACAGCTAAAAATCACGGGACAGCAGCAGCTCTCCCTCCCCCACCCAATAACACAAGTAGCCGCACCCAAGGCCCCCTGCTGTTATTAGTCATTTACCTAAATTTTGCAAATCAATACATGCAAATGTTAGCAAGCCAACCTTCCTTGTCTTTTCAAAAACAGGGGCCAATTTCGCTTGTTTGCTAGTTTTAAAAACTAAGGCAGCAGTCATCAGCCAACTCCATTATATTGTAAAACACGGATAAAAGAAAGTTTCCCACCCATCATAACTTTTGTATTAAAGCAATATCGTTTTACAAGTTACTACAGTCTAGCAAACTATTCATATCAACCTTGCGGCACAACAAAACCACGCCAAAACACGCATGATATTCTAGATTTTGGACAATAATAAACATGGTTCCACACTCGGCAATCCAAGGTTTAAAAAAAATTGAATTTGCGCATCAAGAAAATGTCTGAGACGAAACACGCAAACTGCGAATCATATATATATTAAGCTCTGCATTTATATCTTTTAAATAATGTGGTTATAAACTCACATTAATGCACTTCTGGTGCTGGACTGTAAAAAATACAACTCAAAATTGGTTCACCTTACTAAGAATTTTTGCATTCACTGACAATACAATTGCCAGTTTGGAACTTTTGAACAAAGAAGAGCCATGGGCCTGTATAGTAGTAACAAAAACAAGAGAAAATATGAAGTACAAACACACAAGGTCTTTGATTGTATATCTGCACGTTTGTGTATCCGTTGTTTTAGGCTGACTGACGAGCCAATATAACCAGATATCTGTTTCCCCCTGTTTTATTGTTTCTGCCTGAATCACCACCTGTTGTGAATAAAAACTTGCCAAGTTGCCTCTGGTGTGCAAAGATCCCTGCCTATGCGTCTAATTTTCGTCAACTCACTTTCCTGAAGTTTCTGATGAAAAGTTCATCTTATTTGATATATTAAGTGATTTGACTTTTGAAGTTGTATGAACTTCTGAAAGTTCAAGTGGCTCACAGATAGTTCCATTCCAACTGGAAATTTTATTGTCAGTGAATGCAAAAATCTGAGTAAGGTGAACAATTTTTGAGTTGTCGTGTTTTACAGTTCACGCGAGCTATAGTGAGGTCACTTATCTGCGTTTGCGCTATTTAAATAGGTGTTATGGCAACCAGCTCAATTCAACATTTTGGAACAAACTAATTTGACCACAAAAATCACTGTATTTATTGTTTACCAACCTAAACGACTGGGCCAAGCCAAAGTAGCCCGTAATAATTTCTGGCTCAGTCTTAGAAACAGAAGGTCCCCGCCTGGTCACAGTGGTGTGCGGCACGGTGCTGAGTGGATAGCCTCGTCGCTTCTGACACAAGTCCTGGGTTCGAATCCCGGTCGGACAGGCCTTTCTGTGTGGGAATTGGCATGTTCTCGTGTCTGCATAGGTTTCCTCCGGGTGCTCCGGTTTTCCCCTACCCAAGGGACCTGGTCCTTGAAACGCAATAATAAAATAAACATCAGGATCTTTAAATGGTGGGGCTAAATTTAAACACAAATTAGGTAAGTTATTGTAGGGACAGTAATCTGAACTTAAAAAAATAAGTTTTACAGACTTGAAATTTCCAGTAATGAATTTAAAACACTTAGTGGCAAACTTGGAAACATAACTGTCACAACATAATAAGTGTGTTTCTTTCAAAACTATGAAGAATTAATTAATGCCTTCAACTCAAAAACCTTGCGCAGCCTGGTTGCTTTGGAAATTTTGAGTGAACTAACTTTATCTTTTTTACAGTGTGCATGGACCAAAGTCCCATTAAAATAATGGAGGAACAAATGCTCCTGCAGCCCTAACAGGACATGCGAGGTGCGCGGGTGTCCGGCCCGAAACCCGCAGTCCACCCTCGGGTCCCGCTGGTTTCGGGCGGGTTGGGATGCTCAAGAAATATGATCCATGTCATGGTGCGTGTGGGTCGTCGACAGAAAGCTCCTGATCCCTATATATTATTATATATGTGCGCCTACGGTATGCATGGGAAGTCCCCTGAGTAACAATTTGCAATTCGGCGCAGGATGCGTTAAACAAAAAAACATGCGGGACAAACAGGATCGCTCCTTCCTACACCCCCTTAAAGCCTCGAGGAACACCCAGTCCGAGACAGACGTGTGATCTACACAGAGGCAGCACCGAGACTGATGACGGTGGTGGGCCTCACAGCCAGAGGCCAGGAAGCAGGGCCTCATTACTTTTAAATTAGCAAGGCAAGACCACAGGGAAACGCTGCGCCTGAGGCAACGCGTGTGGTGAAAAAGAGGTCGGCGGTCTTACTCACTTAGTTCATTTGATTTACTGAGCAGCAAATATCATGAATATAAGCTAACCAACCAACGAATCAATAAGACATATTTTATTCATAGAATCCCATAAATGTGTGGAATGTTCTGAAGATTCCTTTATTTCCTAGATATGAATTAATAAAGTTGACGAATATTGAGCAGAGTGGGGCCACCGATAGTCTGGACTCTTCCTGAAAAAAAATGAGCGGGATATCCTCGCAGTCGGCGGGTAATGACGTTCGCCGCGGAGGTTGATATTTACCGGTAAACAGAATCACTTATTACTGCGATTACGGTGATAGCTGCATCTCTCCAGCTGTTTGCGGTTTACGGAGTATAATCCACGAACTTAATAGCAAAATACACGGTAAGCTAACCGGGGTTTTTGGGAAACCAACACCACAGCACAATACATCTAAGAGTAAAGCTTTTAGAAATGATGGGTATATTTGAATCATGTCAACACGGTTGTTTGTACCCGCGGATCAGTGAATAAAGTTGCAAAACCGCCGCGCTCCATCACAGTCACTCTGCTCTGCTGCTGCTGCTAGCCGAAGGCGGCAGGGCAAAGTCCGCGAGTCCACTTTTCCGGGGTAGAAACGCGAGTCACGTGGCCCAAACGACCAATGGCCATTGGTTGACCTAATCCATTTTACAGGGTAACAAGGTGTTTGGGTTTTTAACATGTTTAAAATAGCTACGGTCTTTCTTTAGTCTCATAAATAACATGCTTAAAGGCGAGGTCTGTAACGTAGTTCCTGATAAATAACATGTTTATAGTTGAGGAACTGGTACAGTTGAGTCCCTCATAAATAACACAGTTTAAAGCGGAGGTCTGTAACTTTAGTCTGCATAAAAACACAGGTTTAAATGCTGGGGTTGTAACTTTAGGCTCATTAAGAACGTTTTAAAGCTGAGGTCTGTAACTTTAGTCTCATTAATAAACATGTTTAAAGCTCGGGTCTGTAACTTTAGGTCTCACAAATAAGCAATGTTTAAAGGCTGATAGTATGTAACTTTAGTCCTCATTAATAACAGTTTAAAGCGCGGTCCCTGTAACTTTAGTCTCATAAATAACATATGTATAAACTGAGGTCTGAATTTAGTCTCATATATAACACTGTGTGTGTGTGCATAGGCCCAAAAACATTTCCTAAGCATCAATTTAGATTGCTTACCTTTTATATATTGATATATTACATAGTAGTTTGAAAAAAATGTTTTCCGGAATTTTTCATGTTGGCAGCCAATCTGGATACTGGAGGCCATATTGGGAGATGCGGGGTCGGCCAAATTGTAAAATAATATCGAAGTTCCAACTCCTTGAAACTTGTTTCCTTCTTTACAGTGATTTTTAAATATGGTTTATAGTTAGTAAAATAGGGAAGTTACAGCACTTAGAAGATGAATAAAGGCTTGAAACTGGCAGAATAGAAGGTTCCACAGTATCCCTTTGTTTTTAAAACCAAATTATCTTTCACTAAACGCATAAAAGCACTTATCAATATGGGTAATAAAAATCAAAACCACCTTATTCTTCCTATTTTCATAATTCAAAAACGTTTTATTCCTCTTACTGAGCTTGGAAAGTACTGTGCTGAATTAAATCTGATTTGGTAATTAAAAAATGTAATCTTGCATTGCTAACTTTCTTACTTTTACAGTCAGTGGTAAATACACGGGCTACGGTGGTACACCTCTTAGACTATATTAATATTGTATGTGTAACATCTCAAGCGAATAGATTGAGTGAATATTCTCCCTTTTCCTCATTTAGTGATTTGCGGAGGAGAGGAGAGGAGCATCGAGAGAATTTTGCAGTTAAAATAAGATGACATTCCAGCTTGCTAAATTATTTGAAAGCATCTTCATTATATTGTTATATTTATGTATTTATTATAAATGTTAGAGATCCAGAGAAAAGGCGGTCGGCTTTTTTTCTGAGTGGTGGAGGAGAACACCTCGGAGGCGGTTTGAGTCAAAATAACGTTCACGTGATATTACCAATAGTTTAGTTCTCTATTCCATAACGATTATTTCTCCTCATTTTGGAAAGATCACCAACGTGAAATGCAAAAGTTTACGTTATATGCAGAGTTTAATGTCTGCGGTTATCCAGAGCCTGCCTGCTACAAGGCGTTGCCCGTTTTAAAACCAGATTGTCGATGTGCGCGGGGCAGAAACTCCGCCCAATGTAACCCTGCTCCACAAGTGCAGCCGGTGGTTGTTTTGGTCAGTGCAAAACGTCACTGGAGGGGGGAAATAAAAGACGATGTGAACACACGTGAATCTCGTGTGATGCACGCGTGAAAGGCGACAAAACGGAATGGGACCTACTGGAACGGCTGAATTTACACTTCACGCGTTACAGCACGTACGCGTTGAGTAGATAATACGCGCAGATACGCACCCCCCGGCCCCCCCCCCCCCCGTTAACTTAACTTTTTCCATGTTAACCTATGATGATATTTACACTTCTACTTAGCATCATCGCATGTATGACCGAAGCTGCGCTCTAGATGTAGGATGGATTTTCTAAATTTTTGGCGCGCACCAACGCGTCCCCTCCCATTGATATCTCATGTAACCATGATTTTTCTAGCGGGATCCCTTGGGCTTAGATTGCTTCTACACACACAAAGCACTTGTGTCCCTAAACATCACAGGAGAGCAGCAGGTTTTACAGTGATATTCTGGGATATCGTTTTTTTTCTATCAGAGAAAGTCCTTGCGTCTGGCCAACACCAGCGCACAAAGACCATAGGACAACACATGCATTGATTTGTGTTGCTCTACATCCAGTCCTCTGGCCCCTACTGTCCTCTTCACTGCTCTCATAGACTACACAGGGAGGACAGTATGGGCCAGAGGACTGATGTACGAGCAACACAATCACAAGCATTTTTTTGTGCCCTCATGGTCGAGAGCGCTGGTTTGGGCCATACGCAAGACTTTATGAAAGTAAAAAAACGATATCCAGAATCACTGTAAAACCTGCTGCTCCTCCTCTGATGTTTAAACACAAGTGCTTGTGTGGTAGAGGCAATCTAAGGAGCCATAGGACCGCTAGAAAAACTGTTTTTACATGAGATCATCAAGGGAGACGCGATGGGAGCGCGGCACAAAATTAGAAACCACCTAAATTAAGAGCGCAGCTTCGCGACATACATGCATGATGCTAGAAGTGGAAATATCATCATATGTTTAACATGGAAAAAAGTTACGCGCGGTCTGGCTGCGTCGGAGAACGCTTTACGGCGTAACGCGTGATTTTGTAAATTAGCAGTGTACAGTAGGTCCCCTTCCGTTTGTCGCCGTTCACCGCGTGAATCACACGAGACTCACGTGATTCACGCGTCTTTTATTTTCCCCCCTCCAGTGACGGTTGCAAATAACCCAAAACAACACCAGGTGGCATTGTTTGTGTCTTGTGAGCAGGGTTACATTGGCGAGGTTTCGCCCCGCGCACATCGACAAATCTGGTTAAAACGGGGCGAACGGCCTTGTAGCAGGCAGGCTCTGGAATAACCCGCAGACATTAAACTACTGCAATATAACGTAAACTTTTTGCATCCACGTTGGTGATCGTTCCAAAACGAGGGAGAATATCGTGATGGAAAGAGAAACTATTGGTAATATAACGCTGAAGCGTTATTAGGACTCAACAGCGCCGCGGGTGTCCTCCTCCCACTCAGAAAAAAAAGCAGACTCCTTTGTCTCTGGCATCTCTAACATTTATAAAAAAAACATAAATATAACAATCATAATGAAGATGCTTTCCAAATAATTTAGCAAGCAGTAATTCATTTATTTTAACTGCCAAACTTCTCTCGCTTGCTCCTCTCCTCTCCTCCGCAAATCACTAAATAGAAAAGGGAATATTCACTCATCTATTTTGAATGTTACCACATACAATCTAATTAGTCTAAGCACGTGTACCACATGTACCCTTGTATTTACACAGACTGTAAGTATTAAAGTAGCAATGCAAATTACATTTTTTAAATTACCAATCAGATTTAATTCACACAGTACTTTCCAGCCAGTAAGAGGAATAAAACAGTTTTGAATTATGAAGATCGATAAGTGGTTATATTTTATTACCATAATGATAAGTGCTTTTTTCGCTTATAGTGCAAGTAATTGGTTTAAAACAAAGTGGATACTGTGGAACCATTCTATGTCAAGCCAGTTCCAAGCCTTTATCAATCTTCTAATAGCTGTAACTACATATTTTACTAAGAGTAAACATTAAAATTCACAGTGAAAGAAGGAAACAATTCAGGGATGTTAATTCGATATTCAATTTTACAATTTGGCCGACCCGATTCCAATTCATGGCCGCCAGCTTATCCAAGATGGCGTGCCAACAAGAAATCCGAACATTTTTTTCAAACGACTATGTAATATATCAAAATAAAGTGTAAAGCTATCTAGAATATGATGCTTAGAAATTTTTTGGCAATGCACACACACACACGAGTTTATTATGAGAATTAAAAAAATTCAGACCTCAGCTTAAACATTGTTTATTTATGGGAGACGAATGTTACTGACCCTAGCTTTAAACATTTAGTAATGAACTAAAGTTACATACTCAGCGTTAAACATTTTAGTAATGAAGACTAAAGTTACAGACCCGAGCTTTAGAATCATGTTATAATGAGACTAAAGTTACAGACCTCAGCTTTAAAACGTTATTAATGAGACTAAAGGTTACAGACCCAGCTTTAAACCATGTGTTATTTATGGCGACTAAAGTACAGACCTCAGCTTTAAACATGTGTTAGTTATGTGACTAAGTTACAGACCTCAAACTTTAAACAGGTTATTTATCAGACTAAAGTTACAGACCTCAGCTTTAAGGCATGTTAGTGTTATAGACTAAAGTTACCGGAGCCCGAGCTTTAAACATGTTTAACAACCCTAACACCCGCTTGTTAACATGTAAAATGGGATTATTCCAACCAATGCGATTGGGTCGGGGGTTTGGGCCACGTGACTCGCGTTTATTCTACCCCCCGGAAAAGTGGACTCGCCCGACTTGCCTGCCGCTTCGGCAGCAGAGCAGAGTGTGTGATAGCGCGGCGGTTTTTCAACTTATTCACTGATCCGCGGGGGTCAAAACAACCGTACCTGACTCAATATACCATCATTCTAAAGCTATGATCTGAGATGTATGTGTGTGGTGTTGGTTTTCCAAAACCCCGGTTACTTACCAGGTGTATGATGGCTATTAGGTATCGTCGGATTATAGCTCCGTAACCGCAACAGCTGAGAGATCCGCTTTCACCGTAATGCCATAAATAAAAATTGGTATTAATGATACTGTTTCCCGGTAAGAATTATCACCTCGCGGCGACTCATTAACCGCGCGGAATGCCGAGATATCCCGACTCCATTTTTTTTCAGAGTCCAGACGATCTGTGGCCCACTCTGCCTCATATTCTGGTGCAACTTATTAATTCATATCTCAGGAAATGAAACGGAATAGTCGAGAACAATCCACACATTTATGGCTCTATGAAAAAAATAGTTGATTGATAGTGGTGGTAGGCTATAACTTCTGCTTATTTTCTGGCGTCAAATCAAGAGACGAAGTTAGTAAGACGGCGACCTCTTTTCACACCACAGCGGGTTTCCACTGAGTCTTTCATTGCTAATTAAAGTTATGAGGCCGCCTGCTTTAGGCCTCTGCTGTTAGGCCCCACGTCATCAGGCTCGGGGCCTCGGTGTAGATCACACGTCTGTCCTCACAGGATGTTCTGGAGTGCTTTTAAGCGGGAGTCAAAGGAGCAGATCCTGTTTGTTCAGGCATGATTTATTTTGTTTAACATCCTCCCTGCGCGATTGCAAATGTACTCAAAGGGACTCCCATACCGTGGCTCACATATATAATAATATAAGGGATCAGTAGCTTTCTGACCCGACCCACCCGCACCTGCCGATGACTCATATTTTTGAGGCATCCAACCCGTCCGAAAAACCGCGGGACCCCGCGGGTTGACTGTCGGGTTTCGGCCGACCCGCGCACCTCGCATGTCCCTGTTCAGGGCGCTGCAGGAGCAATGGTCCATTATTTTATTTGGACTTCTGGTCATGCACACTGGTAAACAAGATAAAGTTAGTTCAACCAAAATTTTCAAAGCAACCACTCGAAGGAGTTTTGAGTTGAAGGCATTAACTTAATTCTTTCAAGTTTTGAAGAACTACACTTCTTTAGTTGTGTGCCCATTAAGTTTTCCAAGTGCTGCCAACTAAGTGTTTAAATTCAAGTTTACGCAATTGTCAAGACTGTAAAACTTACTTTTTTAAGTTCAGATTACTGGTCCTCCTACAATTAACTTACAATTTTTGAGTTTAAGATTAAGCTCCCCGACATTAAAAAAGATCAGTGGATTTTATTTATATACGCATTTCATGGACCAAGGTCACGTGGGAGGGCAACCGGAGCACCCGAGGAAACCTATGCAGACACAGAACATGCCAATTCCACACAGAAAGCCCTTTTCCACCGGGGGATTCGAACCCAGGACCTTCGTGTCAGAAGCGAGAGTGCTATCCACTCAGCCACCGTGCCGCACACACTGTGAACCCGAGGGGGAACTAATGTTCCTAAGACTGACAAGAGAATATAAAGGGCTACTTTGTGCTTGGCCCGGTTTTCCCCCCCGATTACGTTGGTAAAAATTCAATACAGTGATTTTTTTGGGCAAATTAGTTGTACAGAAATGTTGAATGCAGCTGTTTGCCATAACACATATTTATAGTGAGCTAACGCTGATAATTGACCTCACTATAGCTCGGTGAAACTGTAAAAACGACACTCACAATTGTTCACTACATACTCAGATTTTTGCATTCAGTGGACGAAGTAAATTTCCTCAGTTGGTACTGGAACTATCTTGGGAGCCACTTGAACGGTCAGAAGTTCACTACAACTTCAAAGTCAAATCAACTAATATATCAAATAAGAATGAACATTTCATCAGAAACTTCAGAAAGTGATGTCGAAAATCAGACGCATAGCAGGGATCTTTGCACACCAAGCAACATGGAAGTTTATTCACAACAGGTGAGATTCAGGCAAACATAAACAGGGAACACATTATAATTGGATAATTGGGCGTCAGTCCAGCTAAAACAACTGATACACAATCGTAAGGGGGGGGGGGGGGCAGATTAATACATCAAGAACATTGTGTGTCTTGTACGTCTATTTTATCTTGTTTTTGTACTACTATACAGGCCCATGGCCTTCATTGTCATAAAAGTACCAACTGGCAATTTATTGTCAGTGAATGCAAAAATCTTATAAAGGTGAACAATTTTGAGTTGTATTATTATAACAGTCCAGCACCAAGAAGTCGCATTACGGGTGGAGTGTTATAACAACATTATTTAAAAGAATAATAGAGGCTTATTATATAATGAATTCGATGTTTGCGTGTTTCCGTTATACATTTTCGGATGCCGCCAGATTCATTTTTTAAACATGATGCCAGAGTGTGAACATGTTTAATTATTGTCCAAATGCTTGAATTCATGCGGTTTTGGCGTGTTGGTGCCGAAGGTTGAAATGAATAGTTGGCTAGCCTGTAGAAACGTGTAAAACGATATTGCTAATACAAAGGTTTATGATGGGTGGGAAAAAAACTTTCTTTCTTGCCGTGTGTTTTACAAATTATAAATGGAGTTGGGCGATGAATGTCTGCTTATTTTAACTCTAGCAAACCCAGCGAATTGCCCCTGTTTTGAAAAGAAGATAGGTTGGCTGCTATACATGTGCATGGTATTGAAGTGTGCAATTTTACGTAATGACTAAACATCAGGGGCCTGGGGTGGGCGTTGTTTATGTCGTGGTGGGGGGGAGGGAGAGCTGCTTCTGTCCCGTGATTTTAGCAGTGGTATAAACCCTGAGGAACTAGCTTGTTTTCCATATCTGGGACCCAGCACATTAATTGACTCTATTTGTCCTGAGTGGTCTGGGAAGGTCTTCTCGTGCGTCGGCTCAATATGACGCTTAACAACGTGAAGTACTGCACACAACATTTTCACAGCATAAAGTGCACCACAGCACGGTCCTTCACAAACAACAAACCAAACTCTTGGTCCAGCAGACTGAATGGCCTAGGTTTTGCCCTTTTCAGCAGCTCGGCGTTGCCATTGTTTACATTTCTATCACTTCTGCTAGCTGTCATTCATATCGGCGCGAAAGACAGCTGAGAGGGGGCGAATCCACGTAGTGGGTCCTAGTGCCGGCAGTTAAAGCGCACAGACAGAGGCAGATGCTATTAATAGCCATAAAATGGCCCACATCAACATTTTCAAAGACTGAAAAACAGCTCGCCGTACACATTTAAACTAAAACAAGTGTAGGTTGAGGGAACATCAAATGAATCGGATGCATATAGCAGACAGACATACTGCGGTGAGGATTGGTGATTGGGAGGCACTACTTAATGACAGCATTTACTACATTATTAAAATAAAATAGCATTTAATCACCGATGCAATAACATTCAAAACTCCCTGCTGTAAAGAATGAGAGAACTAGCGTCTTTTAATAAACTCACAACCCATCTATTTTGCTGACTCCTCTGCTCCGCATCAAACAACATCTTTAAAGAAGAACAGGTGCGAGAGACGTGAGCAGAGAGAGAGTACTGTGCAGAGAGGAGAGAAGACGTGAGGCAGAGAGAGAAGACGTGAGCAGAGGAGAGAGAGCAGAGAGAGACGTGAGCAGAGAGAGAGAGACGTGAGCAGAGAAGAGAGACGTGAGCAGAGAGAGAGAGACTTGAGCAGAAGCGAGAGCAGAGAGGAGACGTGAGCAAGAGAGAAGACTGAGCAGAGAGAGAGAGACGCGAGCAGAGGAGAGAGAAGAGTGAATGTGAGGCAGAGAGAGAGACGGAGCAGGAGAGAGAGAGACGTGAGCAGAGAGAGAGAGCAGGAAGAGACGTGAGGCGAGAGAGAGAGAGACGCGAGCAGAGAGAGACGTGCGCAGAGAGAGAGAGACTGAGCAGAGGAGAGACGTGAGCAGAGAGAGAGAGATCGCGAGCAAGAGAGACGTGAGGCAGAGAGAGAGAGACGAGAGTCAGAGAAAGAGAGCAGAAGAGACGTGAGCATAGAGAGAGAGACGCGAGCAGTAGAGAGACGTGAGCAGAGAGAGAGAGACGAGAGCAGAGAGAGACGTGAGCAGAGAGAGACCGAGCAGAGAGAGAGAGGCTTGAGCAGAGAGAGACGTGAGCAAGAGAGACGTGAGCAGAGAGAGAGGCGTGAGCAGAAGAGAGAGAGAGAGATGTGAGGCAGAGAGAGACGTGAGCAGAGAGAGAACCGAGCCGCGAGTGGAGAGAGAGAGCAGAGAAGACGTGAGCAGAGAGAGGAGAGACGCAACAAGAGAGAGAGGCAAGAGAGACGTGATCAGAGAGAGAGAGAGACCGACAGAGAACTGACCGAGAGAGAGAAGACTGAGAAGAGAGAGAGAGAGACGTGAGCAGAGAGAGACGTGAGCAGAGAGAGACGTGGATCAGAGAAGGAGTCTCGGTCAGAGAGAGACGGGAGCAGAGAGAACTGAGCAGAGAGAGAGAGCAGAGAAGAGACGAGAGCAAGAGAGAAGACGGCGAGCAGAGAAGACGGTGAGCAGAGAGCGAGAGACTGTGCAGAGAGAGAGAGACGTGAGGCAGAGAGAGAGAATGACGTTGAGCAAGAGAAGAGACGTGGAGCAGAGAGAGAGAGAGACGTGAGCAGAGAGAGAGAGACGTGAGCAAGAGAGAGAGGTGAGCAGAGAGAGACGTGAGCAGAGATAGAGAGACGCGAGCAGAAGAGAGATCGAGCAGAGAGAGAGAGACGCTAGCAGAAGAGAGACTTGGACATAAAAAGAAAAGAAAGAGAAGAGAGAGAGAGAGAGACGGGAGCAGAGAGTGACGTGAGCAGAGAGAGAGGAGACGTGAGCAAGAAGAGATAGACCGAGCAAGAGGAGAGGCGAGAGCAGAGAGAGAAGAGAGAGAGTTGAGCAGAGAGAGGACGTGAGCAGAGAGAAGAGACTGAGCATCGAGAGAGAGAGGGTGAGCAGAGAGAGATAGAGAGAGAGGGACAGAGAGAGAGACGCGGCAGAGAGAGAGAGGGTGACAGAAGAGAGAGAGACGCGAGCATGGAGAGAGACGCGCGCAAGAGGAGAGACGCGAGCTAGAGAGAGAGATGCGGCATAGAGAGAGATAGGCAGCAAGAGAGAGAGAGAATGCGAGCAGAGAGAGAGAGATGCGAGCAGAGAGATGAATGCGAGCATAGCGAGAGAGGCGTGAAGCAGAGAGAGAGCGAGAGAGACGTGAGCAGAGAGAAGGTGAGCAGATTGAAGGAGATGCGAGAGAGAGAGAGAGAATACGAGCAGAGAGAGAGAGACGTGAGCAAGAGAGAGAGAACCCGAGCAAGAAAGAGACTGTGAAGCATAGAGAGAGCGGACGCGAGCAGAGAGAGAGGAGCGAGCTGAGAGAGGAGACGCGAGCGCGAGAGAGAGACGCCGAGCAGAGAGAGAGAGGACGCTCGAGCAGAGAGAGAGAGACGCAGCAGCGAGCGAGAAGACGCTAGCAGAAGAGGAGAGAGACGTGAGTCCGCGTGTCTATTTCCGCGCTCGGAGCCAGACGGCAGTGCGGTCACGTGAGCTGTCAGCAGCGGGGGTACAGCGCTGCTCCCGGGGCCAGAGCGGAGGATGTAACTAACGTTCGGTTTATCAAAACATATCACAATTTTTAACGTATAACACTAGTGAATTTCACCAGATTTTTCCGACATTTAAAGACAAGATGTATATAATAATTGTTAATGAAAAAACCATTTTGCCACAAGCCCACCAAAGATGGTCCCTCAGACAAGAATCCGAACCTGGTTCTCCCAGTCCCTGTATTTAATGCTAACCATGCGTCCAACATAGCACCGCTGGGCTAGACAGTTTGCACGCAGTCTATACCGAGCGTCCTAAGTCGCTGGCAGTG
The DNA here is from genome assembly GCA_964034765.1 of Knipowitschia caucasica. Classification (NCBI taxonomy): domain Eukaryota; kingdom Metazoa; phylum Chordata; class Actinopteri; order Gobiiformes; family Gobiidae; genus Knipowitschia; species Knipowitschia caucasica. Next base: position 28,286,972 of record OZ035840.1, read on the forward strand.
CTATAGCGGAAACTTAGCCTGCCACCTTGTGGGCGATAAGATGTAGCTAATTTTCACGCAGGCTGCGTGATTCCCGAAAAAGAAAAAGTGAATGAAAGACGACAACAACGAATGGACCTACTGTAGATGTGTAAATGACTGTCGTCTGCGATATATATTTTTATTTTGATATGACTTTTGAAGATCGTTGATGAATAGTGAGAATAGAAGGGGACCTAAAGTGAGCCGTTATCAATTATGCCTTTGTTGGACCTAGGAATGGAAAAACAACAATTGAGAGCAACAACATATTGAAAATGGCGTTGGGTATCAAGACCTAATTGCTTTAAGCTTGTCAAAGTAGAAAGGGGAGTATCCTACTAGTCAAAGGCTTTGGAAAGAGCATGGAATAGGAGCCCAGAACATATTTTGGTCAAATCAAGAAAATACATCATTGATAGCATTTAAACAGAGCATTGGTGGTTGAGTACCTTGATCGAAAACCCAGATGGATAGGGAGACAAAATGATAAATGCAATTAGGGTAGGGATATAACTTTTGGAAAATCAAATTTTCAAGATAACCTTTGCAACTCACAAATACTAAAATTTGGCCGAAAATTGTTTAAGTCAGTGGAAGTGCTTTTCAATACACTTAACCAATTTCATGGGAGTGGACTTTCTGGAATGTGGTATCTGGTTTAATTTGATATTTTTTTTTTGTTCCCTTAGATGTGAGTTTTTTGCGTTCCTTGTCCTGTCTTGTTGATTGTTTGCCCCTCCCTGATGTGCTACACCATGTGTCCACTCGGTGTGTGTAATTTAGACCCTGTGCTCATGTTCCCTCTTGGTTGTCGGCCCATTGTGTTTTCCCCCCTTCTCTTGTTCCCGGTTTCTGTTTTTTACTTTTTTTGGCATTTATTAAATTATATTACTTTTTGCAGTTCTGCTTTTGCGTCAGCTCTGACAACCAAGGATTAATCCAGACCAAAGAGGACAACAAGCGGGGCATGAAATTTGGCGAATAGACATGTTTGCCTCCTCCACCAACGACTCAAGTGGTGCTCCTTCAATCACTTCATGGAAATGGTGCACCAATGGTGTGTCACACAGGTCCATCTCTAAAAAATAAATAAAACGCTAACAGTAATTTAAAATGTATATTACAACCCAATGAGGTTTCAAACAATTGCCGGTACATAGTTTGGTTAGCCATTTTCTATGTTTCGGTCTTACGGATGTAACCTACCGCCGGGGATACCATTGCTGGTCGCGCTCTAATCATTACATAACCTACCAATAGAGAGTCTGTAAATTAAGGCCCAAATGGTCGCATGAATTTGGAACTAATCACAAATTTGGATTGGGCTAAGGCTCATAGTAGTATTCAAGAAATTGGTCTCTGGGCTGTGTGGAGATGAATCGGACAGAGGATCTTGGAGTGACGTCGTTGTTCATAGTTTATCCGCTCCGGTGTCTTCTATTAAATGAACCAAGACATCAATCCACGCGGCAGACATCCTCATCAGTTCCTGAAGTTTCGCAAGTGGGTTTTAAAACTAGCTATCCGTGAGAAGAGAGGAGGACACAACTGTGGCACTTGTGAAGGATCTCATCCAATTCTTGCAGGGTACTGCTACTTGGACTTGTGGTTCTGCCAATGCTCCACCAGAGTCGATTGGCTGAACACACCGGTCTGGGATCGAGGGCAAAGCTACTCCTTCAGGAATAAAAAAAGAAGTCATCGAGCTATTACGTAAAGATCCTCATTAATCTAGCATTCAAAATACACAGACTATAACCCCCCCTTCGCCCCTAAAAAATAATGAATAATTTTAAAAAGGCTGAAGATGTTGTAATAAATGTACACAAAAATTACCTTATAAATATCCATCCCTTTTCTTCCCCTTAATACATTCTGGGATGGGGGGTGGCAATCAGAGCTGGCACCAGTTCACAAGCACCTCATTTAGTAGTGTCTATAAGAATTAAAATCGACATTTAATAAAGGCAGAGCCACTGTAAAATTCTTAAATATTTGATAAAAACAAAACTAACGAAAATCTTTAATAAAAAGACTGTGTAAATACTTTTATAATTTGAAATCTTGCAGTGAATCATGAGGTGAGATGAGTGATGAGCTCAAACGCAGGAATGCCAGTAATAACGACTTTAATAATATAGTCCAAGGCAAAAAACACAAACGCCAAAATCCAAAGTACCATGACCTGACGGAACTTGACAAGACAATGAACCCGCAACCAAGGAGAGAAGCACAGGTACATATAGACCACAGACAGGACACAGAAGACACAGCATCAGGCTGGGCAGACAATCAACAGGGGAACAGACATGAGTTAAAACTAAATGACACCAGAGAACTAATGTCCAATGAAAACCAAATACAGAAATAAAAAATCCACACCATGACACAGTGGACCTCAGATCTCAGATAAACTACCAGGCCCACCATGGAGTAGTTTGGACTGCCCAAGGGGACAGGTTAAGAGATATTGAGGACCTAAGTGTCCCAGAGGGTTCATAAAAAAAAATATAAGCGAAATAAATAAATAAACAGGACTGAGATTATTAAAACATTCATAACAGCATATATTAAAATCAAAGGATCTTACAAAATTAATGTGCCCAAACACAAATACTTTTTTTGCAGAGGTCTTTTTGCGTTTTTCATGACATGGCTCAAACATGGATGGATGCTGTGGAAGTCAAAATCCTCTCCAAAATATTGCCCATAATTTAACATCATATTTTATGGAGAGGGTTTTCAATGAGAGCCGACAAAACGTCGTGGTCATGGAATGCAGCAGAACCAAAGACCATCGCACACAAACATTACAGGCCTTTTACAGACCTTTTTACAAACATTCTCATTGCATCGTCCAAAATGCCTGTAAACAAGGTAATATAATGGAGGTGTGGTGTGATCACAAGTAGCGAGAAGTAGCTATTGGCAGTGGTGAAGGCACCATTTGAAGGGTTTTCCTACCACGGTCTCATTCCATAAACTTGTTGTGTCTTCCTCTGCACTATGCACCCTGTAGCATCCTGGTAAACATTGTCCACTTTGCATCTTGAATGAAAATATTTAGTCCTTTTTGGACTAGCAGCATGATGGCCTTTAGGGTGTTGCATAATCTTCTGTATTTCACATCTCCATCAGCACCAGTTGGCTGTTCTGAAGACATTCAATGTGTGTCATGTGATAAGGTAGTAATTTTTTTCTCTGTACGAGGGGCTTGTCCTGCAACCAGACCAAAAACAACTTCCAAAAAGTTGTTCCTATTTTCCTCCAGGTACACATTTACCTACAATTTGTCTTGCCCTTGAGCTCACTGGTCTGCATATTAACTAGTCTGTGCGTGACCACGTGACCAGTAAGTCCACACCGGACTTCAAAACTATGTCAGTAGGCACTGGGACTGAAGCTGTTACCGTACAGCTTTAAAAATGACCAAAAAGCTGTACATGAAAGTGGCTTCTCTATTTTTGATGTTTTCAATAAAGGCCTCTTGAATCCAAAACTGCAAAATGGATGAACTTCTTTAGTCCTGCCGCAATTAAATGTTGGCCATTTTAAATCGGGGGAAAATAATTATCTTTGCATGATTTTTCCAATTTTTGCCATCATTTTAATTCCAAATATAAAAAAGGGGTGGTTTGGGTAGTGGAAATGAAAGAATTTGTCTTTCTTCAGCCTTGATAGACAGAGCCAAAATAGAAAAGGCCATACAAGAAAAAAAGAAACAGCTATGGTGGTGATAAGTTCACTTAACTGTAATTCAATCCAGGGCAAACTCAACGTTATGGGAAGAAGCATATTTTAAAATATGTACTTAACCTGAGGGTTTTCCCACATCAGACTAAAGTCGGAAAAATTTAAACAATTGCTATACCTGTTGACGGAATAATTCATTTCCCTTTTTTAACCTCAGTGTCTTCGATTTCCCTCTGATATTGGAGAATGGGGGAAGTTTTTTTTCCACTCAGTCTAAAATAATATATCATGAACTTTTACAATGTTACCTATATTTTCAGTGTCTTACTTGGCACCTCTAGTGTCTTCATCAGAAGAATCAGGAGTGGTTCCCACAGACAGACTAAAATAGAGTAGATCCTTGGCCATTCTATGACCTAAACTTTGGAAATAATACGTCCGATTTACGATTTTAGCTTGCATGGTGTTTGCATTATCCATTTGAGGTCACCGAATGGGAGTGGTCTTTGTCAAGTCATTAACAAATAGAAATAAATCTTTGACACACAAATAGAGGAAGCATCCAAATAACTTATACGGGGGTGGGGGAATAGTCCAGTTTAAAAAATTAATAAAAGGTTAATATTGACTGTGTGGGACCGTTGCCAAAAAACTAAGACTGTAAATCGGTTTCTCTCACAATTAATGTGCATCCACCAGGTACCTCCGAAGCAGTTGCCTGCGGAAATCATGTATCCGGGTCACAGTCAGGGCTCTGGGTAAAGTTTTCTCATTGGTTGGGTCTGCCAAGGTCATCCCAAAGGATCAAGGTACCAACTTCAAGTCAAAGTCCTTTGCACACTCCTCTCCCACATTGAGATAAACCATGTCACTCTATCTTATCTCCCCGAGAGTCAAGGTGCACTCGAAAACTCCAATGAACCATGAACCCACTAAACATCCGACGTCCACTCAACCCCAGATCACGTCATTATCGCGTCGGTCGGGTTCGGACCTTTTATTTACGTCCAAACGACGTCTGTCAAGGTGCGCATCTGGACGGTAAAACAATGACCGCCCTAGTGACGTGATAGACGTCCAATCCCACCTCCTCTAGACTTGGAAAACGGTCAATCGGCCTCCCGACGCAGTACGGTCTTGATCTAGCAATACAATTATATAGGCGTGGTAAGGCAATCTAGGTGTACCTGAACGGTAGCGTAGTGATTAAGCAAATGTGTGCAGCCTTGGATACGTGTGTTTCAAGGTCCACGGTGTGTATCATTATCTTTTACATAATTTGTTTTTCGATTTTAGCGAACAATTTTTCTGTTTGGTTAAAGACTAATAAATAAACACTCAACAAGGATTACGTAGTGGCTAATTATAAAACTTGTGAAATGTAAGGCATTTGTTTGCTAACATGCCTCAAGTTGTAAATAAGGGGTGAGCACTTGGAGATTATATGCAAATGCATGGGTTCACAATTTTATTATTAGCCACTACATTACTTATGTTGAGTGCTTTAAGTTCGTTTTTAACCAAACAGAAAAAAATTGTGTCGCTAAAAAGTGAAAAGTCAAAACCGTTTCGACGGGATTTTGAACCTGCGTCGTTGCACGGAAGTCCTCATTACGCAACCGCTACACCACTGCCAGGCATTAAGTTCTGACTACTGTGAAAAAATAATAGATAACATCCTAAACAAACGACGCACGACTTATACGAGGTTACAGCTCTGACTTGTGAGTCGGTCGAGGACCTGTGTTTTCCACGTCTAAGCGACGTGGGTGTGCATCGGACGTAAAGCAATGGCCTTCCGTCGTTGAATCTGTTACCTTCCTGTCGCTGCCCTGCTTTTATTTACTTGGAATCACCCTCTTCTAGTAAGTACACAGTCTGCACGTTTTTAGTATAGATGTACATGTTCCACAGAGAAAAGAGTTGAGACAGAAAGTAAGTTTTTTCTCACGTATACGTGAATTTGTTAGTATATTGTTGTGGATATTATCTGTAATTTTTTGAATTGCCAGTGCAGAATCTATAATAATAACGGCGGCATGCTCAGCTGAAAGGGAGGACACCTTTTTTTAGTTTGTTAAGTTAAAGTTTAAAAATAGGATATTGTTTTTCATATATCAAACTATTTTTAAGGCATCATTAGAATTCTTAGGTTAGACTGTCCAACAACTATGTGTTCAACAAGGTTAAGATTCTTGGAGTTTTAAAATAATAATTCAATTATTATCAAAAGTTACTGTAATATTTTCACAATGGTTTATAAACTGCAAAAAGAACAACAGTACTTAGTAAACAAAGTTTAAAACAGGGATATCAATCTTTAATATTGTGGACACTCCCATCTTTAAGACATCCCTGTGGATGTCATCAGTTTGAGTAGAGTTCAGGTGTGGGACCATGTGGGACCAGTTGTGACCATAGGAGCACACAGATGTTAACCTGCTGCAGAAAGAGAGTTTAATGTTCATGTAGGCTTTGTTAATAAATGATTTACTGTCTCCCAGTCCTTCAATGTCAGAGACTTTCACTTCTTCCTCACTGGGGGTGGGGCTGTTTGAAATGAGCCACTACAGTTGTTATTTTTGTTATTGTTAGCTGCGAAATATTAAATTATCCATTCATCTGCTGGTAGCAAGCTAACTAGCGCTTGCAACTCTATCAATTTCGTACTTTTTCTTATATATAACGTTAAAACCACCATATGTTAATTAAAATACATTATACCTTTGCTAATGCATTCAATGATTGTGAATCCATAGAGTATAAGATCATGATGTTGCAATAACTAATGTGTCTGTGTGTATTCCAATGTGTGCCATGTGTGTTTGAGTCCCCAACACTTACAGGTGTCAGACTGTGTTGAAGGTGTTCAAAGGTAAGGTATCACACTCTCACAACCTTGATTGTTCTTCTGTATTATTATGTTGTTTTTAGAATAAACCAATATTTGGTGTATTCTCTTTGAAAACATCATTTTCTCCAGATGTTCGGCAACTCACTCAAGTAGGAAAAGAGCAACAAGGGGAAATGCCCCCTCGGAAATGCAACATGGTGTATATAAGACAGGGTAAGTACTTTCATGGCTCAATTGTGTCCATGTGCAAAACCATGCACTTTGCAATTGTTTTTTACATGGATTACTCAATGACCAAAGCCTTATCCCAAGTTTCTCAGACCGATGTCGTTCACCCCCTCCAGTGTCTCAAGCGAGTGCAGTGCCAAGGTTGTATCAACATGGTGATGGATCGATGGTTTGAGGCATTAATAGAAAGTTTATGTTTTTTTGTTAATAATCACTTTCCACATATGGTTGAAACTAAACATGTCCACATTTTCAGGGTGCTGTGCTTGGACCTTGTGATGAAAGACAGAAGACCAAAGAGAGCACATGTTGGAACACCTCAACATTCAATAAATTGCATTCATCTGCCTTTCAGATTGGTGTTTTTACATGTGGGAAACCTAGAGTGTAGCGTGTGCCTGTTTTAATACTGATCCAAACATAGGTTCTACAATCAGGTTTTTTTTACTGTTGGCATAACTGTTCAGTACAGTAGTGTTCATAACACTGTGCCCTGTGTGCTTTAACGTGTACTTTGATGTATGAGAAAACATGATTTTTTAATGCAGCTCCATTTGCAATATTGCTGATATCCTTCTACTACATTGTTCTAAGGATTTTTGAATGCTGTGTTTATCGTTTATTGCCGCAGAGTCAAACTAATCATGATAAAGCTGCATGTCAGTATTCACAAGCTAAAATCTGGAACTGGTCTTCGCAGAAAATGTGAGACCAGGCTGCTTCTTGACAGGTTAAAATCCGGTTTAAAACACTTCTGTTATCTGCTCAACTGAGAAATTTTTATGAGAATTTGAATTTTTATCTTTTTAATTTACTGTCAATTATTTAAATTGAATGCCTGTTTGATGGTTTCTATCTTATGTTCCAGTGCTTTGATTTTCCCTTTTGTTTTTTGACTGTGCATACAAATAAACTTGCCTTGCCTATTGCTAAAAGGATGTCTCACCATAAGTGATTCTGCAGAGGTTAAGTAGGGTCAATAGAACTGTAAATGGACCCGTCATATAAACGTCAATATTTGGTCATATAAGACGTCGAGAGGACGACGGACCCGACCTGTTCTGTACCACTTTGCAACCTTGGAAGTACCGTGGCGCGACGTCATTTGAACGGCCAGATAACTCCAGCATACGTTGAAATGACAGTGTTTTGACATCTGCCTTGCTTAGTGAACAACAAAACGAACGGCATATGAAGGCAATATTTTGGTCATATGAAGCCGTTGGATAGACGTCGGACCCGACCAGGGTTCTGTACCACATAGCAACCTTGATGAACGACCAGATGACGTGGAAAATTACGTTGTTTTGACATCGGCTTGCTTATGGGAACGACTGAAAACGAACGTCATATAAACGTCAAGATTTTGGTCATAAGAGACGTTGATAGGACTCATACCCGACCGGATTTCCGTACCACATTCAAACCTTGCATTGACGTGCCATCAACCGAACATTTGGGAGGGTTGAGGTGACGGTCGGGAAACGACGTCGAGAAAAACGTTCATTCTAGCACCGCACCAGGTGACACTCTATTCGACGTTCACATTACGTTTGATTCAACGTCGGCTTGCTTAGTGGGAAGTCCAGATGATGAAGCACTGCTTTGAGTCACAAAGAAAGTGAAAGTGTGCCCCTTTCTGTTTGCTGCTGGAGAAGCTGTTGCTGGATGGTGAGGTTCAGCCCCGCCCAGCTAGTCTTTGGCCAGGAAGTCTGAGGTAAGTAAGTAATCTTTATTTTATATCCAGTCTTTTTCTCTGCACATCAGAGTCTCAAAGGAGCGGTTTACAATTGTTATTTTTGGGGCATTTGTCTCTCAGCTCCACACAGAGATGGGGAGCGGGGTCGGCCAGTATAGGAAGGCGCATGCCATAGCCTATTGTACATATTTTTTAGTGGTAAAGGGAAACCGAGTACCGGGAAGGAAACCTACGCAGACACCGTGGAGAACATGGCAAACTCCATTCAGAAAGGCCCTGTCCGACCGGATTCGAACCCAGGACCTTCTTTGCTTGAGAGCGAGAGTGCTATTCCACTCAGCCCACCGTGCCGCCCAGGTCCTTTGAAGGTTCGAAAAGAGCACCTCATTTAAACCTCAAAAGACTGTCAAAAACTCCATAGACATGTCACTACACTTTGGGATCGGTTTTAATAACTGAGCTTGCTTCCCCAGCCCGTGTCTTGGCTTCTGCTGACCGTAATGGAATGCACCATTTGACAAGAAGGCTATTGTCGAACAGCTTCTACCTGTGACACGGCTCTACTTCTCTTTACCGATTACCATGCTCATCAGTGTCCCCTACATTCTCTGTCTTATGTTTGTATACAAGAAGCTGAGTGACGCAAACTACGTCTTGCACACAGCCGTCGAAGCGGCGCTCAAGGGTCGCTATGTGGAATATGCTGAACTCTAACAGCACACGGAGTGACCAGCAAACACCGGCCATCCCCTGCGGTGATGAGAAGGCATCGCCTGTTGTTGCTCTACACCAAGGTGAGTTTTCTACTGAACCTGAAGATGGCTGAAAAGTGGGAAGTCTCAATGAAATCTTGTAAAACAACACCATTGATTTGCACCCTCTCTAATACACTAGACCCAAGGAGAAAATGATTGTTTTCAAATTATCCTGGACGAGCCCCCAATTTTGGCGGTATGACCAGGATAAAGATGAAACAAATAATTGAAACAGAGGAGCAGCTACACAGAGACAAGTGCAGTAAAAAACTATAGTTGGATGTCCTGTGGCTACTAACCGATCATACGAAGACTGGGTTCCAGGGGAGTGGAAAACGTAAGAATTCAGATCCTAGTCTGCAGAGTGGAACACTCAAGATAACGTCTGCCAGCGGGGGTTTCTCTTTCACACCAGCGTGAGGGAAAAGGTGTGAATTTCCCTGCCTGAACGACCCCACTCCCCGCAGCTCCCCGCACGTAAATTTGGACATGCACATAGCGGAAAACAAACAACAAATGGCGGCGGGTACACAAACGAGCTGTGGGGCTTTCGAGCTCGTGTTGCAGAGATGATAATTCTACTCCCTTCGTTCATCCAAACGAGACCTCGCAAAGTTTTTCGCTTCAGTTTCCATTTTCCACAACTTGCTGTTACAAATACAGAAGATGTTGGTGCGCTCCGAGGTCTGGCACAGGAAGTGGGTAATACTGCTCGGGAGGGGGTTTTCTTACCACTACTGGCGCGGGAGTGGCGCCTAGAACTACAATAGTTTTTCAACCTTGTCTGAAACGCTGAGAAATTTTGCGTAGGAGCCTGGTCCCGTTTCTGCAAATTAGAAGCCTGGAAATGTTTGCGCTGCCGTCTCAGTATAAACTCAGCCGGAGTCACTCATGGGTTTGGCAATATTCCTTGTTTAAAAAGCTAAACAAAAACGTATAACAGGTGGGAGTGGCGTCCGCCCCAGGTTGTGCCAGAACTAACAGAACTCTACAAAACTAGTCCACCAAAAGGAAATGAAACAAAAAATGCCAATCTTTTATCCTAAATAAGAGGTAGCGTGTAAAAAACAAGATGGCAACAACGGCTAAACTAATGCATCTAACAAAAACAGCTGAAGACGAAGAGGAGAGAAAATGAGCCAATACTAACATATTCCATGGCAAGACCTCTTCAAAAACGCCTTCTTTACTGGATGGACCAAAATAGGCTCTTGGGCCCAAAGCTCCGTTCCACCATGTGTGTCAATGCTGAGGTGGGTGAATTTTTTTTGGTCCACCTATTTACTTGCTTGAATTTTTGAAGTCATCCGGCGCAGAGTGTTTTTTTCCATAGACTGTTATATATTAACGGACAGAGTCACGCCTATCGCCGCCGTTCTAACTAATGGGCCAAAAAATGTGCTCTAACTGGAACAATCCGAATTGGCCGCGAGGTCGCCGCCCATCAAGAAAATGTGGTAAAACGCATCGGGATGCGCCAGCCGGTGCGGCGCAGCCCCCATTCATTGAACGAAGAACTTCAAAAATTCACAGCAAGTAAACTAGAGGGTGGACCAAAAAAATTCCCCCACCCCCCCCCTTTATATGTTTAATATATGGTACAATGTATGATTAAATATATGATTAATTGTTGAAACAGGTATTATAGATATATAAATATAATATATATTATAGCAAACATGGTGGATGCAATTAACACAGACTATTGGGCATCTACAAAAGCCCTAACTTTAGTTTCTTTTAATATCAGATAAAAAAACATATCAGAGGGTGGTTAGGTAAGTAGGGGGGGTACATTGTTAACAGTGCAAAATTCGGAGGGGCAATGAGTTAAACTATACTTACACAGGCAATAGTGCTAGTACTAAACTTAATATATTCAATGACAAAAATTTGGGACGATGCACCGTGGCTGAGCTAGATTATATATGTGGATGGGGAATGGAGAGAACAGAAGGAGTCTTAGTGGCAGGCCGGTATATGGGTTGTTATTATGATTAAGGGGGTTCTGTTATAATCATTTAAAAATATTGATTAAGGATTTTGAAGAAAGGAAAAAATATGATAAAGGAAAATAGTGAAAATAAGATGAAGAAAGAAGGGGATGTGGATTGATTTTAGGGTTGTATTAATTATAGATGTATTTGGTAAGGGATGTGAGGGGTTGGGGAAGAGGGGAAGAGTGAAGGAAGTAAGAGGGGGGATGGTGGTGAATTGGGGGGGGGAGGGTAAAATAAGGGATGGGTGGGGTAGTGTGGTGGGGGGTAGGATTATGTTTTGAAAATGATGTGATAAAGTGGAATGTAATGGGAGGGGGTATTGGGGGGGGAAGGGAGAAATTATGGTGTTGGGGGGTATGAGGAGGGAAAGGGGGTGGGATAAGGGTTTGTTGGTTTGTGGGTAATAGGTATTGTGTTTTTTGGGTTTGATATATTATTATGGTTTGGTGTAATATATTGGAGTGTTGGGTGAGTTGTTGATGGGGTGGGGGGGGGGGGGTTTGGGGGGTGTATGTGGAGGGGGGAATGGGATGGTGGAAAATGTATGGGAATGGGTTGGAAGGGGGGGGGTTTTGTGTAGGTTGGAGTTGGGGGGTTTGTGTGGGTTGTTAGGGGGTGGGGTAGTTGGGATATGGTTTGTGAGTTGTTTGATAAATAGGTAATGAGGTTGAATAAATTAGAGAAATTTTGGGTTTTTTTAGAATGTTTTGTAGGGGGGGGATTTGGGGGGGGGGTGTATGTGGGGTGGGGGGGTGGGGGGGGGTTGATAGTGGGTGTGGGTTGGTGGGTATGGGGGGGGTGTGGGGTGGGGGTTGGGGGTGTTTGTTGGGGGGTAAGTTGTGTTTGATAATGGGTGTTGGGGTTGGTTTGGTTGTGGATGTTATTTTGGGTAATTGGGGGGTATGATGGGGGGGGGGATTTTGGTTTTTTTAAGTTTGGGGGGGTGGTTTGGTTTGTTGGTTTGTGTGTGAGAGTGTTTAGGGAGGGGGAGTGTTTTTTTGTTATGTGGTGTGTATGTTTGGGGTGTTTAGTTTTGAGGGGGGTGTTTTGGATTAAGGAGTGGAATTAGAGTTAGAGAGTAGGGGGAGGGAGTGGAGGGGGAGAAGGGGTGTTAAAATGATGATGGTGGAGGAGTAGGTATATAGATTGATGATGGGGGAGGGACCGAGCACGTTTGGCAATTGTTAGGGTAGCCATTAAGTTGAAGAGGCGCTACACAGACGTTGTGAGGCTAAAAGTGAATGTTTATCTATTTGGGCCTAAAATGTCCCATAAAAATTTACCAGGTACATGTAAGAGCGCTATAAGAAACATATGTATGCAGTTTTTAAGCTTCAAAAAAGTTGATTTGGTGCGTAGTTGTCCTGTAATGACAGAAAAGTTTTATGCCCCGCAGAAACCCTTGGTATCACCAAAATGACAATTAAAAAAAACTTACTGTGAAGGTCTGCAAGGTGTGGAAAGTGACGTTTTTAAGTGCACCTTGGCCCGTCACTTCGCAGGATCGGTGCATCCGCATGTATGGTGGGTGGTTGGTCAACATCTTTGGTGACGGTGCTCATGAGACAAGCTTTCTCACCTCCAACAACAGAGCTTGGAAATTCTGAAAAAAAAAAAAAAAAAAACTACAAAGATTTTACAGACACCAACCCATGAAGACCAATATTGTTTTTGGTCCCAAGAAGCTACACATCTAAGGAATAATAATAATCATTACCAGAGCAAAGTTATAAAATGAACACTGACTTCATGTAAGACCACATGTGTCAAAGGTCAAGGCCCCGCGTGCCAAATCCGGCCGCAAATGAATTTACATGGCCCGTTGGCGCCATTGACGCACTATTACGTCAATTGCGGTTTCCCCCGCTATTGACATGTTCCCAATGTCTATTATATCTAATATGGTTTGGGGATAAGCTTGAGAGCATATTGAATCGGAGCCAGCAGGTGCAGCAGCGCTCTCTGGGCAAGGTTTGAAAACAGCTAGATGCACTTTTTTGTGCCTCTTTTTTCTCACTTTTGGTGATTGCAGTAAATCTTTTTAACTCTTCCTCTAACTCAACTGGGATATACAAGCTAGAAACAAAATTCTTTTTTGCTGATGAAAGTAACAGTCTATTCTTTCAGAATCTGGTTTCGGATTTCAGATAGTCCATAGTACACAATATTCTGTGGGTCCTGAAAATCTATAAAAAGCATCAGAAACGGCTGGCAATATGGGAGTACCTGTTCGGAAATAGGCGGACGGCAATGAGTTTAATAAACAATGAACAGTCCCGGCCCTCACGCTCGTCAGCAATTTGTTTGTTTTGGCCCTCTGAGTATGTTGACTTTGACATGCCTGATGTAGACTATATCATGCTCATCGATACCATGGGCTCATTAACAGTAACAATTATGATACAGAATACAGATTGTGGCTGATTGTGTATCACGTGGCCCCATCATATAGACAAAATGCTACCGCATTTCGTTGGCTTTTTGTGCCATGTGATACAATATTTGATGGTATAGATTCCGATACTATGCCTTAACTACCATGGTCCGCAGTTTAGAGTTTTCTTTATAGTAAGGGCCTTGCTCTGCTCTGCAACCTAATAGAAAGTCATCGCTTTCCTGGCTTTGATGATGTTGCGGGACCCTGGCTGAACCTCAACCACGTCCTGCACAGCTTCTCCAGCAGCAAACAGCACAAGGGACACACTTTCACTTTCTTTTGTGACTCAAAGCATTGCTTTTCCTCAACATGGACTTCCCACTAAGCAAGCCGACTGAAATCAACGGAATTTTGAACGTCGAATATAGGTCCAGGTGGGTGTGAATAACTTTTCTCGACGCGTTTCCTGCCCGACGTCCACATCAACCACCAAACTATGTTACTTTGAGGCACGTAATTCAAGGTTTAAGGTGGTACGGAACCGGTCGGGTCTGACGTCCCTAATCAACGTCTCATTATCCCAAAATATTGACGTTATAGGACGTTTTCCGTTTTCAGTCGTTCCCACTAAGCAAGCAGATGTCAAAACAACGTAATTTCAACGGCATCTGGACGTTTCAATCAAGGTTTGCCAATGTGGTACAGAACCGGTCGGTCCGGACGTTCCTATCAACTCTTATATGTCCAAAATATGCCTTCATATGACCGTTTCGTTTTCCGTTGTTTCCCACTAAACAAGCAGAATGTCAAAACACTGGCCTTTTCAACGTCTTCTGACGTTATCGGACGTTCAAATGACGTCGCGGCGCGGCCACGTTCATGCAAGGGTTGCAATGTGGTACAGAACCGGGCCGGTGTTCCGACGTCCTCTCGACGGCTTTATAGGGACCAAAATATTGACGTTATATACGTCCATTTACAAGTTCTATTGGACCACTTAACCTCTGCAGAATCCCTTACTGGTCGAGACATCTTTTTGGCAATAGGCAAGGCAAGTTTATTTGGTATAGCACAGTCCAAAACAAAAGGAAACTCAATGCACTGACAAAAGATAGAAACAATCAAACAAGGCCATTACAATTAATAACTATTGACAGTAAATTAAAAAGATAAAAATAAAATCTCTCATAAAATCGCTCAGTTTGAAGCAGAAACAGAAGTGGTTTTAAACCTGGAACCTCTGCTGTGACCTGTCCTGCTCCCCCCAGTGCCGGCGGCGACACCACCTCTGCTGTGACCTGTCCTGCTCCCCCCAGTGCCGGCGGCTACACCACCTCTGCTGTGACCTGTCCTGCTCCCCCCAGTCCCGGCAGCTACACCACCTCTGCTGTGACCTGTCCTGCTCCCCCCAGTCCCGGCGGCTACACCACCTCTGCTGTGACCTGTCCTGCTCCCCCCAGTCCCGGCGGCTACACCACCTCTGCTGTGACCTGCTCTGCTCCTCTCGGCAGCTGCACCACCTCTGCTGCTGCGTCCTTCTTCACCGTGGAGGATGTTCGGGTGGAGCTAAAGAAGCTCCAGGGGAGGAAGTCTGCTGGGCCTGATGGGATAACGCCAAGGCTCCTAAAGGAATGTGCAGCGGAGTTAGCTGAGCCTCTCCATACCATCTTTAACAAGAGTCTTCAGACTGGATGTGTCCCTGTCAGTTGGAAAACCTCCTGCCTGGTACCCGTCCACAAGGTAGCAAGGCCGACAGGATGCAAGGACTACAGACCAGTGGCACTAACATCTGTCATAATGAAGACTTTTGAGAGGCTAGTACTCCGACGCCTCATGCCACAGGTTGAGCAGGCTCTTGACCCCCTGCAGTTTGCCTATCGGGGGAACATGGGAGTGGATGATGCGGGCCTCTTCATGCTCCATCGATCCATGTCCTTCCTGGATGGCCCAGGAGGTTATGGGAGGCTGATGTTCTTCGACTTCTCCAGTGCATTTAACACCATCCAACCTCTCTTACTGAGGGAGAAGCTGGAGAAGTTTGGAGTTGATCCCATCTTTACCAACTGGTTTTACCTCACTGTGAGGTCACAGTATGTCAGGTTAGGGAAGAGCGTGTCTGGGACTGTTGTGAGCAATACGGGAGCACCACAGGGTATACCGTTCTGGCTCCCTTCCTCTTGACTATTTACACTACTACATGCCATGTACAAAAATACTCGGACAACTACCGCTGTTGTGGATGTGTTAAGGGGGGGATTGAAGCATGAGTACAGGGAGGTGGTGGCTGCTTCTCAGACTAGCGTGAGAGAAATGGACTGAACCTCATGTGTCCCAGACCAAGTAGATGTTAATCAACCTTTCACAGGAGCCCTTCCCATCAACCGGTCACAGTACATGGACAGGACATTGAAGTGGTTCAATCCTATAAATATCTGAGGAGGTCTCGCACTGGCACAGACTGGACTGGTCAGCTCTGGCAATGCCATCTATCTACAGAAAAAAGTCAGAGCAGACTTTTCTTTCTGAGTAGACTGAGGTCCTTTGTATGTGAGCAGTCAAATGTTGCACATCTTTTACCAGTCTGTGGTAGCTAGTGCTGTGTTCTTCGGGTTGCGTGTTGGGGCGGCAGTCTGACCTCAGAGAGACAGTAACCGGATTGACAGGCTGATCAAGAAGTGTGTCTCTGTGATGGGGAGAAGTGTGGACTCTGTGAGGAGCTGTGCTGGAGAGAAGGATGAGGGCTCTAATGCAGGGCATCCTGGGTAACTCCAGACATCCTCTGCATGACACTATGGCCGCTCACAGGAGTAATCGCAGCAACAGGCTCCTATCGCAACGCTGCCGAAAGGAACGTTTCAAAAGATCCTTTGTTCCTTCGGCTGTCAGACTGTATAACAAACCTGACTAACTATACTACAACAACAAGAAAAGAGTCTTCTGCTGCTGGACACCTGAATTTCTCCTATGGGGGATCAATAAAGTATTTATCTATCTATCTATCTATCTAATATAATGCTTTACACAAACTATTGATCTGCGAGGGAGAAATATTTGTTGGTCAATCAGACACACATTAGACAAAGCCATGTGCATTGTTTTCATTAATCAATTTCATCTCTGAAGTATAATTGTTGCCTCATGCGCCACACACACACGCTTACAAATTTAGAACATGGAAGACATAGACCAGGAGTGCCCAAAGGGGGGCCCGCGGGCCAAACTTGGCCCGCCGTACCGCTTCAATTGGCCCGCCGAACATAATCAACCTGTGTTGCAAGTTTCTGACTGTGGCCCTTAGAGGCTGTATTCATACGTATATATATCTGAACTTGCTTGGGCGCGGCAGACTCTTCATAGATGTATTGTCCAGTGCTTTACTGATGTATCCAGATACACGCCTCAGTCATGGTTCACATGAACTTGCACTAAAATGTTTTTTAAATCAAACACACTTATCAAAACAATTTCAGTCTACCATTATTTATTTTTATGAGCAATTTTATGTTTTATCAATTTGAGAGAATCTCCCATGAGCCTTTTGGGCTTGAAGGAAAGTATAGGAAAGCCTAGTGTTGAAGTACCTTCGCTTTTGAGCACGTAGCTGTTGTCAGAGCAACACGCAGCCTGAGCCTCCACATTCCCTGTGTGTCAGTGTGCGTTAATGGCCAGAAAGTAAGTACCATGTATGATTTGTTGATAAATATGTGCAGCTTTAGCCATATGTCTGTGCACTTTTTAGACTTTACTCGTGTTTCCTCATGTCACAATTTATTGTTTGTGACGTGATGTACCTACTTTAAGTACTATTCTAATGTCAAATGTTTGGTTTTGCTGCTAATTTATAGTTCAAAGTTCATTCTATTGCTAGTTTATTATTAGCTACATCTATAGTGCATATGACAATCTGTACTGCGTCTTGTGTCAAAATTAAAGGGCATGTCTGTAACTTTTTAGGAGCAGTATTTTAAGAGTATAATAAGAGCTGTATTTTTCTAATATTGCGTTATAGACCCAATTTATACCTGTTATATGGTTATATATATTTGATTATAACCTGTAAATAAGCCACGACAGAAATCTCCCTCCTCTGGACCCTGATTCTCTGAATGGAATCTTCCCGTACTGGAGTCTCCTCAAACCTGCATATTTCCCTTGAGCCTCCACTTCACTAAGAGTGTGTTGTTTTCATTCATTCATTCATCTGTGATTTGCACTGATAGACAATAATTAATGCGTTTAATTATTTAACAGTAATTAAAGGAACTTGATCAAATTTGCATTTATTTGTGTTTCAAGTGTAACATTGGTGTTTTTGGCCCTCGGCCCACTGGCAAATTTTTACTTTGGCCCTTGGAAGCAAAAGGTTTGGGCACCCCTTTCATAGATGCAATGTAATCAATACATCTCCAATGTGAAGTGGAGTGAAGTAAAGCCCACTCCACCACTACCCAAGGCATCTGCTCCCACTGATGTCTGCTGTCGTTGTGTCCCTGGGCACTTAACCCCACATTGCCTAAAGCCCCAGCTGAAAGACCAAGGCTATCTCGTCGATGATGGAGAAGTCATCATCCTGTGTACTCACCACCTACAGGAGGATCAGCGAGGGACTGGTGCTATGAGACTTGGGTGGCAGCTCTGATTACCACCCCCCGACCCAGAAATGGATCAATAAAGGGGAAGACAATGACATGACATGATATCTCCAATGTGAAGAATTCGTGTTTTGAATAGTCATCTCCTTATAGATGTCTGCTACAAGGATACATTAGGCATTTTATGAAGACTAGTGCATTTGCTCTTAGCTCTGTGCGTGTTTACAGAGATGCTTTGCTGCTTTATGTCCTTATCTGCTCCAGCAGAAGGTGGGGGGCAAGCAGTTGGCAAAAAGCGCTCACAAAATCTGAAGAATATCAAATCAGGTGAGTACTCTTGGTCAGGACAGAATACCTAACAAAGCTTAAAGCAAAGAGTGTAAAGAAGCTATAGTGTGGCGTGTCTCTCAGCTGTTGCAGGATGTGGCCAGTCCGACAGATAAGAGGGCTGTATCAGAGTAACAGAGTATGTACCTTGATACTTTAGATTCGATATACTGATAGGATTCAATATATTTCTAAATGATTTGATACAGTCCAGTTAAAATAAGGGCTTTTGGCCCCTTATCTATTTCCAAATGGTAACTTTTGTTTGTTACTTACGTGGCAATAAAAATGATTCTGATTCTGATTCTGATCTAACACTGTGCAGTTAGTTTAAAAAATTCAAATATGACAAACACTATTGATGCATAAATGTAAAAAAAAAATGTCATCATGTCTTCTTAGTGTAGTACTACTGTAGCTTTAAACTTTTATCTTATTTGAAGAACCTTCAGAGCCTGATTATTGATGAATTTGTATTCAATTTGTTGAAGATTTTAAGTTTATATAGCGCTCTTTAGACACTCAAAGACGCTTTACATGTCATTATTCATTCACACCATATACATTGGTGATAAGCTACTACCGTAGCCACAGCTGCCCTTGGGCACACTGACAGAAGCGAGGCAACCAGTACATGCCATACGCCCCTCCCACCACCAACCATTCATACACACCAGACCGAATCTGGGCTCGTGATCGTGACAGTTTGGCACTTTACAGCCACAGCCTCAGCTTTCATATGCAGTTATGGCCATTATGCGAGGTAATTATAGCCTCTTTACACTTTTATTAGAATATCATTAAGACATAGAACTCCCTAAATGTACCTAATAACGCTGGATGATAAGCCTCCTGTGCTTGTTACATGGCATATTCACCTCAATAGTCACAATCTCATCGTTCTGTCAGAATATTGGCCTCTTTAGCCCTGACACTTGCTGACATGACACTATTGAACATGTAATTCATCCCATTTTGGTATTACATGCTCATGTCAGTCATTTATCCATCAGTGGCAGAGCTTGGATTAATGGAAAGTCATGGTTCATTTCAGTTTAATAAGTCCCTCTGCTCTACATCCAAACCCATAAATAAATTTGGTTATGGTCGATATGAAACGCTGGGGTAGTTTTCTATGGGGTCACAAGCCCTTCATCACAGAAGTCAAACAAATAGCCATGTTCTTGTTCACCATGTTGTCACTCTTAATTAAAATTCATTATAGAAAATCATTGAATTAGACGCACTGTTAGAGGCTGTTTTTCTCAAGGCAAAAGGGGCAAAAGGCACTTTCATTGTTCTTAACTTTTCAACTGTATCTAACAACCTGAAGAGAGAAAAGCCATCCTACAAGATCCAATTAAAAATCCAATGCAGCTTTGAATTGGTGTTGTTGTAGCTTGACATACATTGCAACAAATTTACCATTGCAGACAAAGTCCTCCCATTTTGTTACTTGTCTTGTCTGATATTTTAAATGGAATTGTGAGATGAATTAAAATATAGCTATATCTTCACCAAAAACCTATCTAAAAGAGACTACAACCTACAATACTTGGAAGAAGAGCACTCATACTGACCATTACTGTGAACACAGTAATGGAAGAACACACACAAAGGCGGGGTTCAGTTTGTAGAGCATTGGCCTTTGAGCCTGCAGATCGTGGGTTCGAGCCCACCTGGGGACCTATTTCACGACTCCCACTGATTAGTGACCTGCACGGGCCTATAATCTGGGCCCGAGGGGGTGGAGCGCCAGCCCAGCCGGTCTGAGTGGTTTTCAGAATTCTCAGGCCCAAACCCGTATCAAGCCTACCTTTTTTTAATTTTTACCTTCCATAACAATGTTTAAGCGTGATAGAACGCTATATTCATTGGCCCTCATTTATGGAACTTGCATACTGCCAAATTAGGGTGTAAATGGCACAGGACCATGGAGTGTTCCATTGGATACACTGATGGAGCAGCCTATGGATGAGAGACCATGGCCAGCACCGCCTTCGGCATGTCTGGTTTTGTAATTCTTTTTGCAGGAAATAACTTGATTGGGCGGGTAGATAAAAATTGGGCTGGTTTCGGATCAGTTTGGGGGGTTTTTATTGTGTAAACACCGGCCCTTAACTCACCGCCTGCCACCAACGTCCATCCAACCATCCATTTTCTTCCCCTTAATCCATATCTGGGTGGGGGGGGTGGCAGTCAGAGCTGCACCCAGTTCACACAGCACCAGCTCCTCACTGATCCTCCTGCAGGTGGTGAGTCCACAGGAGCCTTGATCATTCAGCGGGGGCTTCAGGCAAAGTGGGGTTAAGTGTCTTGCCCAAGGACACAACGACAGCAGTCATCAGTGGGAGTCATGAAGTAGGTCTTGTGGTGGGCTTGATCCTTCAGGCCCAAAGGCCAATGCTCTACCAACTGAGCCACTGTTGCCACTGCCACCCATATATTAATCCCTTTAATTAAAACCAGAACATTTTACCTATTCTGTTTATGTGATGTGTGGCGCACTTGGTAAATACCTGTCTATCATGCGAGAGATTTCAAGTTCGAATTATACTCGTTATAAAAATATATTTTTGCATTGCCAGAGTTATAAATTCTGCTAATTAAGTATTTGATACATATTATATGTATGATATGTATGATAAAATATATCAGAGCATATTCATATAAGGTTACCAACTAATGGGGAACATGAGCTGGGTTTAGACTGTTGTGAAACAGGTTAGTTTTAGGGCCCATCCGAATTCTCATAACTCACAACTCGAGTGCCCTCAACAGTAGGGGTGTGACGATAAATAAAAGGGTGTGACATAAATAGTGTGTGACATAAAGTGAAAAAATACCCTTTATTTCATGAAATAAAGTGTATTTTTTCACTTAACATTTTGGAATTTATCATGAAATAAAATGTAAATTTCACTTAACATTTTTATTTTATTTATGCCATAAATTGGCATATGGTATATTTATGACCAATATATCGATAATCGTCATATCGTGATAAAATCGTTATCGTGATATTATCGTTATCGTGGACTTTGTATTGTGTATCGTATCGTATCGTGAGGTACCCTTAGGTTCCCACCCCTACTCAACAGAAGAGTGCCCTCCCATAGGGAGAATATCCTACGAGTGCGCTCCCCTAAGAAATGGGACACCCTTGGATCTAGGGGACAATATGCACATAATTTTAAGGGCTAGGGTGAGAATTGGGACGGGGCTTTACCCTACTGATGACACATCATCATTAGGGTAAAACTAACCTGTCTCACGACAGCCTAATCCCAAATCTTAAATATATTAACTCTGGCAAAAGAACCTGCGGCCTTTCACACTACAGGTGGATTCTTAACAAGTGTGCTACCAACCTAGAGCAGTAGGATAAAAAGCTTTGCTTTTATCTCTGCATTCAACCGGTCATTATAGACATGATTTGATATGTCATTTTTTGACCATGTGACATTTTTCACAACTTCCACCATTTTTGATTAAGTGTTTTGCTCAAGGACTCAAAAACATATCAATGATAGTATGAAGTATTAATCAATGGAGATTCGAACTTGCAACCTTAGGGACCACAGACCAATGCTCTTCCATCTCAGCCATTGTACCACCTATATCATAAAAGCTAAGGCCTTTGTTGCCCTCATGCCGTTTTAAACGCCATTTGTTGTCTACATGCTATTATAAACGCCATTTGCTGTGTAGCGAACAAAGACCGGGCCCCTCGGGCCTAGGTCTCAAGTGCAGGGTTCTACCACTGATGACTGCTGTCGTTGTGTCCTTGGGCAAGACACTTAACCCCACTTTGCCTGAAGCTCCCACTGAAAGATCTTAGCTCCTGTGGACTCACCACCTGCAGGAGGATCAGTGAGGGGCTGGTGCTAAGTGTACTGGATGCAGCTCTGACTGCCACCCCCCGACCCAGAAATGGATTAAGGGGAAGAAAATAGATGGATGGACACACAAAGGCATGCAGACACATATTCACACATTTGTGCACACATGTGTGCACCCATAACCCCACACATATATACTTTTTGACAGTTTTATCACAAAGCTGGAAATCAAATGGGGCATATCCTGCATTTCTTTTTGGTTGAAGCTAATTCTTATGTTTCCTATTTTTGTTTTTATCCAGTGGGGATTAAAACCCACCCTGCAATGCCACGTGGGCCTCTGTCAGGCGCAGTGGTCACCATAGTACAACCAAGCATCATCATCTCCCAGATCTTGATGCTTGGTTTGGTGGACAACCAAAGCTGGAGGATTTTACCATGTTTTTAGTGTAGAGGAAACCAGAGCACTCAGAAGAAACCTACGCAGTCACAGGGAGAACATGCAAACTCCACTCAGAAAGACCCTGTTCCGACTTTGATTCTAACCAAGGAAGATCATTTCTGTAGTTTGTACATCACATCATGACGCATACATGCACAATATATAATTGTGATTGTGTCTTATTATAAGAACCTTCTAACTGCTAATTTACACATGAGGCCTTACGCGCAGCAGACGCGCGTAACTTTTTTCCATGTTAACCTATGATGATATTTACACTTCTAGCGTTATACACGTGTATGACGGACGTATGACGCGAAGCTGCGCTCTAATTTAGGATGGATTTCTAATTTTGTGCACGCACCAACGCGTCTCCCATTGAAATCTCATGTAAAACATGATTTTTCTAGCGGTCCTTGGCTTTAGATCACATCTGCACACACACAGCACTTGTGTCTAAACATCAGCAGGAGGAGCAGCAGGTTTTACAGTGATTCTGGACATTGTTTTTTTTTCTTTCATAAAGTCTCGCGTCTGGCCAAACCAGCGCACAGAGACCGTGAAGACAAACACATGCATGTGATTTGTGTTGCTCTACATCAGTCCTCTGTACTGTCCTCTACACTGCTCCATAGACTACACAGGGAGAGCATCAGAAGACGTGGACCTGCGCGCACGGCCTGTGTAGATACTCCAAAAAAAAATTACGCGTGCAGTAAACCCGTACGCGCTGTTTCGCCTACTGTGTAAATTCCCTGTAAGCCTTTGTCAATTATGCCTCAAGTAAATTATGTCATTAATGCCATTAGATCAAACTGAACACACACACACACACACACATAGTAGAATTTGTTAACATTACTTTACCATTCCTCACATTGTAATTATTTACAGGAATGAGTTTTTCTTTAGGAGTCGGATAGTGTTAAAGTCTAGTAAGCCAAGCTTGAAATGCAACTACTGTTTCTCTTAACAAATAAATATTATACATAATTTCTGGCCGTTGGAAGTGATAATGATAGATAGATAGATAGATACTTTATTGATCCCCCGTAGGAGAAATTCAGGTGTCCAGCAGCAGACGACAGGTTTGTTGTACAGTCTGACAGCCGAAGGAACAAAGGATCTCTTGAAACGTTCCGTTCGGCAGCGTAGGGGCCTGTTGCTTCGATTACTCCTCTGAGCGGCCATAGTGTCATGCAGAGGGTGTCTGGAGTTACCCAGGATGCACTGCATTAGAGCCCTCGTCCTTCTCTCCAGCACAGCTCCCACAGAATCTAGACTTCTCCCCATCACAGAGACACATTTCCTGATCAGCCTGTCGAGACTTTTTATTAATCACTGTCAATGTAAGAAATTTAATGTGAATTAATGAATTAAAAATCTTTAGTAGAAATGATATGGTGAATCAAGTATGAAGGGTAAAAAGGCTTTCTGCCTGTAACTCCATATGCTACCACCGGAGGGAGGCTGCAAACACAGACATGTCATTTTAAAGAAAGTTACTTCACCATAACTTTGGGAAATACTCGTTTTAAAATACAGAAAACTGCTCTGAGTGTGATGTCATAGTGGAACAACGACATACTATGACAGGGCTGACAGGATCTTTTAGACAGAAGAGGCAGAGGTACATGTTTGTGCCAAAGGAGAAACTTTTTAAGACACTGAATTAAGTACAGATTTTCAAAATGTTATCTCTTCTCATAAAATTGCTGCGAGTTTTATTAGAAAGATTCTCAAGCATTTTGGCCTATATAAGAAAACACATTTGCAGCTATTTTTGCCACAAGCATCTTCGTTTTAGACCGAGAAGGAGCAAATATGGAAACTAAACCACATTGAAAATAATGTCTGTCATTCTGCAGCACAATGTGCATAAAGAATGCATTGATTTTGAGTTGCAGTAATATCTAGGAGTATAGATATGAAAAAAAGTCTAAAAGAACAGTGAAAAAGAAGGTATTTTGTTTTACCATGGAGACAGTACATTGCCTAATAAAAACGCAGCCTAATTGCGACTATTCAAATTGTAATTTCAAAGTTGATTCATGCTTCAGCGTGTGACTCACATTCTGGTGTCTTGCTGGTCTTGCATATACAGTATGTGTAGAACAGACAAGCAGGCTATAAAAAGGCTTGTGATAGATGATAATGCCATGCAAAACAACAAAATAAAACTTTCTGACCCACTTTGAGCTCATTCTGCATGCACTGAAATGAGCGCTATCCCACTAACAGAGCTTTCATCACACTTTTCATTTCCTATAAGCTACACTCATTGTGCTTCAGTATGTCAGAGGAATCGCCAACGTTTTGCACTGGGCATAACCCCGCTCATGAGAGACTTCAGAGCCCAGATCAAAACTGTATTAAACTTACCCTTCACAGTGGCACAAACACCACTACAGCAAAGTGTGTGCTCAAAAATTAAGTTTAAATATTGTTATAAAGTAGGGCTGTCAAAATTATTGTGTTAACGTACGTTAATTAAATTCTTTCATTAATCACGTTGAAAAAATTAATGCCTTTGACGCATATACCGGATGACCCGCCCATGCATCCCATAAAAACACTCAGAATGCCGCGGAAACATGCGTGTGTAAGATGGCGACAGAGCTGGTAGATCCTCTGAGAATTCAAGTTTAAAAAGAATACGTGCGTCTGTTTGCTGTATGAACTCGAACGGGAATCCGCGTCCTCCTTGGCAGCAGCGTTCTGACCTGGGTAAGCTGCGGCCGCTCTGGACAGAGGTCCCCACCTCCAGCAGCTTTGAGCCGCTTTGACAACAACACGCCGAACGACGCCACCATAACGTTATCCAAGATGATACACGTGACTCCTCCCGAAGCGCAACTAAACTCGCTAAATTAAAGCTGGGGTACCTAATTTCCCTTGCACTACCAGTTCATGTTAATGAACTGGTAGTGCAAGGGTGCAAACTGTAGTGCAAACTGTTGGATCGGTTTGCACACCTGGTGTGCAATCCATGAATCTCTTTATTCAAGGCTAGGTTTAAAACAGTCCTCTTTAGTTTAGCATATGGTTAGGAAGGTAAGACTCGGGGAAGGCTAAACTCCTCAGACTGTCAGTCAAGCTGCATAGGGAGTCAGTTTGCTGGGAGAAGTATGGTAACTTGAGCACTATCCTCTCCTCCTTCCTACTTTATCTACTTTATCTGTTTAGCACTTTTAGGATTCTGACTGTAGTTTGTTCATTACTATTCACCCGTTGTCCCATTGTCTGTTTCATGGTACGATGACGGGATCTCTGAGCCTGGCCTCCTCCATCTACACCTGCGGACTGCCCCGCCCGACCCGCCTGGGAGTGCTTTGGTCCTGCACCGGACCAGTCCACGTTCAGCGGCCACTGGTCCACGTTCTGTAGCTAGCTTAGGTCCTGGATCATTAGCCTGTCCGTCCGGAGGAGTGGATCCCTTTCTCAAATGGGTCTCCCTCCCTGTGGGTTTCCCTAGTTCTCCCCAAGGTTTCTCACTTTTTCCCACTGGGTTTTTTAAGAGTTTTTCCTTGTTGATGCAGGAGGGTCTTGTTGGACAGTTAGTGTCCAACAGAAAGGATTGGTGATGATCAGGACACTTTAGCATTCTACAACATGTACAGTAGGTCCCATTTCGTTTTGTCGTCTTCATTCACGCTTTTCGGGAATCACGCAGCTGCGTGAAAAATATTACATCTTATCGCCACAAGGTGGCAGGTTAAGTCCGCTTTAGCTCTGCCAGCGACTTAGACGCTCAGGTATGATACTGCGTGCAAACCTGTCTAGCCCAGAGATGCTATGTTGGCCGAATGGTTAGCATTGAAGACTGGGACCTGGAGAACCCAGGTTCGATTCTTGTCTGAGGCAATTTTGGTTGCACATCTTTTGGTTGCTTGTGTGCAATTACGTAACGTTATCAGATTGTTATCTTCTTTCCGTTGTCAAAAGGAAATGTGTAAAATTGGCTGTGTGTTCAAGCCGTGCATGTGAATGTATATGTGTTGCTATTGAATGCTTTTTCAAAGTAAGAGCATAACAGACAACATATACATATTTTGTACTAATGTTAATCTTTATAATTAAATTGCATTAACGTATATATGTGATGCGATCTGGGAAAACCCGTCGGATGTCACGCTGGCACGTTCCGAGTAAACAGTAAAAATAGGTCGATTGTCATTTTTTGGCAAAATTGTTTTTTCATTAAACAATTATTATATAACATCTTGTCTTTAATGTCTGAAAAAATCTAGGTGAAATTCACTAGTGTTATACGTTAAATATTGTGATATGTTTTGATAAACCGAACGTTACGTTACATCCTCCGCTCTGGCCCCGGGAGCAGCTGCTGTGACCCCCGCTCTGACAGCTCAGTGAACGCACTGCCGTCTGGGCTCCGAGCGCGGACCATAGACACGCGAACAGAACCACAGACAGGACCATAGACACCCGAACAGAACCACAGACAGACATTTACATTTACATATACGCAGACAGAACCCAGACAGGCGGAGACACGCGAGACACGCGGATCACAGACACTTGGACAGAACCAGAGACACACGAAGCATAGACACTCGAGTCGGACAGGTCCATTTGTTTTATTTGTGTTTTAAGTTACCTAAGTTTCTCCTTGCATTAAAAATGCTTGGTGGTTGTGGATATTTAGACTGCGTGATTTGATAGAATAATACTGGCAATGTCTAATGCATATCTAATTTTCAGTAAATTATAAAAAGAAAGAAAAAGAAGAGGAGGTCAAAATTCAATCCATTGAATATTGAAAGAATCAATACATTCTTGATTTTCGACTAATTCATGAGTGTTGTGTGTTTAATTGGTGCCAGAGTAACATATTTTTAATCTTCTACAACATAGTGAATAAAACAAGTGTGCCGTAACAGAGTAATTCAAAATTTACATGTTATATGACTGTGATGATTATGTTTGGAATGTCGATCTTTAAACCTGTTTTTCTCAGAATTCTGTTTCATAAAACCATGTATAATGTATAATACATCACAACTGTTGGTGCATTTTTCAGAACAATTAGTTCAAACTGCAAAACCTGGTGGATAACTTGCAAAAGTGCATCACCTTCTCAAAATGAAAAGTTTATTCCTCAAAAGCAAGTCTTCATGTCAATGAAATTGTCTGTGTCGTCAAAATTATAAGTCCTGACAACATTGAGTATGAACAACAGTCAAATGACTTAGTCATGTTTTCATTGTGACACTTTACTCTCTCTGCTTTTTTCAAAGCAAAAAATCAGATCTTGGTGAGCACTAAACACTGTACAGCTGAATACTACAGTAAAGTTACACACGACTGTATTTAGTGAGAGTAAAATACACATTTATATGTACTGTGTGTGTGTGTGTGTGTATGCATGTATGTATTGATGTATGTCTTTCACATATTTACTGCATTTGCTCTGAAGAAGATGACAAAGTCTGGGATCGCGTCTTAAATTCAGACAGAAGACATGTTTTATTGTCAATGGTAGAGACAGCACGAACAAAGCACACGATCACAGATACAACAGAATGCAAGTGTATTATACAGAGCTTGACAACGCTCTCAAAACATTCACAAAAGAGCAGCCTTTTTCATTTTAGTTTTAAGACAGTTCAGCGTGAACTTTGTGAGGTAGAGGAGCCAGAGGCCCGGGCCCGTCGGTCCCAGAGGAGGAGGGTCAGGCCAGGCTCGCCTCGCACTGATGAGGTAAACTCTAGGCCTGTGTGAGACACACTGTGGGCCTCATGTATGAAACCTGCGTACGGCCAAATCAGGGTGTAAATGAGGCGTACGCAAAATATTACACTTTTCCGCATTTATCTATCTGGACGTCAGCGTACAATACGCACAAAATATACGCCAGGTCTGGAGGTGGTGTAAATCTATACGCTGATCTCAACCTTCGGCACAACACGCCAAAACACGCATGAAATTCAAGATATGGACAACAATAAACATATTCCCTCTCGCAAAATTATATGCTGTGTTTTCATTGAGGATCATGTTTCAAAATTTAAATTTGCGCATCAGAAAAAGTCTAATGGAAACACGCAAACTTCGAATAAATCACAGCTCATGATGAGAACCTTCTATTAAATCTGACTTGTGTGTGTATTATTTTGATCTGTATGTTTTTAAAATGTGAAGCGCTTTGTGATCCTGGACAGTCAAAGGCTCTATATAAATACACTTTACGCAACAGGGATGTGTGACCCGTCTATTGCTGTGGCAGGCTCTGCGCTGCGTAATTACGCACGGCTATTTGTATTCCTCATTCACATCTGGTAAAGCAATGTGTTATTTCATTAGATTTGTGTAACCCTCACACAGACACACACCCCAATAACGCATCGATGGTATTGCTCACTCACAAATGTCTCACTGCCCTGTCCAGAGTGCGCAGCGAGTGCCGTGAGAGGTCGCGCCACATGTGCAGAAGTTTTGGCTCCAGAGTTTCTTTGTGAAATCTGGACCGCAAACTCTCTGAAGTGTACAGCGCCTCAATGCGCACTTCTACCCCGAGCCAGGCTGCGTCCAAGACGCTGCAGACGCTTCATTCAGAGCCACCGCTGCGTAATATATATGAATTATTCATTCATTCAATCAATCTATATTTATTCACTTCTACAATTCAAGAAAGACTTTTCTAATGTATCAAAACATTTTTGCAAATTTGTTCAAAACGCAGCTGAATATATAGAGTATATTTATTATTACATAAACATGAACAAACAAACGTGCCTTTTGAGGCTTCCAACAGTCTTTTAGGCCGGCTTCCTGCTGACCTGTCACGAAGACGGGGCGTGAAACACGCGATTGCTGCATAATTCTAGGTGTGACTTTCATAAATATTTTCGTATTCAGTCGATTTATCAACACCCGCAGCTGCGTACGCTCAGATCTGGGCGGATCTCACATGTTCATAAATCCGACAGTGGATTTTGCGTAAATGGAATATACACCCAAAATGTACACCTTTTTCTACGCAAGTTTCATAAATGAGCTTGTGTGTATGTGCGCGCGTGAGTGCGTGTGCGTGCGTGTGTGCGTTTGAGCCATATTCTTGGAAACCCCAATTCCAGCTAGCCTTTGTAGTTTGCAAGCGAATTTGGCCTACTTACTAATCTGCAGGCCTACCCAAAATTGCAAACCTGGCGCCGCTACTGGAGAGAGCAGCGAGAGAAGTTTGGCAGGGGAGGCATGGAGTTAAAATAAATGAATTACAGCTTGCTAAATTATTTGAAAGCATCTTCATTATGATTGTTATATTTATGTATTTATTATAAATGTTAGAGATCCAGAGAAAAGGCGTCTGCTTTTTTTCTGAGTGGGAGGAGACACCAGCGGAGCTGTTTGAGTCAGATAACGTTCAGCGTTATATTACCAATAGTTTCTCTTTCCATAACGATATTCTCTCTTTTTGGAAAGATCACCAACGTGATGCAAAAGTTTACGTTATATGCAGTAGTTTTAATGTCTGCGGGTTATTCCAGAGACTGGCCTGCTACAAGGAGTTGCCCGTTTTAACCAGATTGTCGATGTGCGCGGGGCAGAAACTCATAGGTGACAGATATAAGTCCGATGTACAGTACGCTAGGCTTAAAGCCACAGATACTGTAGTTGTCCGGTGAAGAGAGAAGAAAGAGCGATGAGACGCCAATGTAACCCTGCTCACAAGTGCCACCTGGTGGTTGTTTTGGTCATTGCAGCGTCACTGGGGGGAAGGAAAATAAAAGACGCGTGAATCACACGTGAGTCTCGTGTGATTCACGCGTGAAAGGCGACAAAACGAAATGGGACCTACTGTATGGACATTTTCTTCTGTGTGTGCTTTATATTCTCCATGTGTTAACTGTTGATTCTCTGACCTGTGTTGGTGATTTCAATGGTTTTGTTAAGTCCTCTGAGATGACTTCTGTTGTGACCTAGGGCTATACAAGAATAAATTGTGTTGTATTGTATTGTATTGTTTTGTATTGTATGTTGGTTGTGCCCAAAAGTAAAATGTTGTGAGCAAATCAAACAGTTGTAATGAAAATCTGCATTTCAGACTATTTTGAAATGTCCCTCATCCCTGTAACAAACAATAGTTTTGGTCTGAGTCTACTACAGAAAAACAGAATGTTAATAATGTTAATGCCATTTTATGTGGATTTATTGTTGTTATAATTAAACAATACAGTACATATGTTCACTATGTTGGCATTTGTCTTTCCATTCAAACAACCATTAACGGAAAAATATAGCATAATTTTGCTGATAGTTCGAAAATTGTAATTGTTTGACAGCCCTATTATAAAGCAATATTTAAATCAGCAACAATCATATGAATCACCTTGTCTACACTGTAATAAACATTGTACAACAGTCTGGGACCTGCGTTTCATAATAAACACTATCCAACCGTCTGAGACCTGTCTGTATCAAAATGTAGCTGCTTTGGACTCCATCTTTAACTTTTATAACAACATTTACATTCACAAATAGCAGGTAAAAAAAATATGTGGACGTCAAGTAACATCTAAGGAGCCGTATAATTGTTGAAAAACTCAAGTATTGATTTTCTGTTTTGAGGAAAAGTGGACGTTGTGCATCACTAGCTACATTTTGAATACAATGCATAGTGTTGCTGCAACTTTGTTGTTTCTGGAAATACTTGATTTTCAACACAGTTTGGATGTAAATAAATTAGATTATTTGATATATTCTATATCTTGTGAATATCATGAGAATAATGATCCTTTTCCATGTGTTTTGAAGTGGTCAGGGACAGAGCAGACTAGAAAAGCCCAGAGGACAGTCCAGGAATTACCATCTGACTCAAGTGAGGGTTATGTTAGTGGGAATTATAAAGAATTTTACCAGACAAAAGACATTTAGCAAATGGTAACAGCTGTGACAGTGAAGAAGAAGATGTAGAAGGAGAAGAAGATACTGAGGAATGTGAGGTGACTGAAGAGGCTGAGGGAGATGGTGCTGTCTGACTTGCCCAAGCTCAATAACACAAAATAGTAGATAACAGACATGTCTACAAAGCCAAAGATAATAAGTTTGAGGGACAATTTACTCTCTATGTTATTAGGAGAGTGGTAAGTGAAGATTGAGGGAGGAGCCCCAATAGATTTCTTCATTCATTAAATTCCAAATGAGCTGATTGATGATATAATGTCAACTCAGACCTCCATGCGTTGCAAAATGGAAAATAACAACTGGGCATTGCACTGGGCGAACTGAACTTTCTAGGGATTCATTCGGTCATGTCATACTTAAATACCCTGGATGTACAAGTCTATACAGATTTGAAAGTCTTGTCTTAGTTCTATGCTGATTAGTACCAGCCAAGTTCATTATAGTAGTTCAGTCATTTAGTCAGTGTAACAAATGTGGGTTTTTTTTGTTAATGTTTCAGATAACACATTTTAAAGTTTTGGAATGTGTTAAAATAAGAAAAAACAATGCTAAAGATACAATCTAAATGTCCTATGGTGTTTACAGTATTCTTACTCCGTGACTCAAATGCACGTTGTCCACTCTAGTGGACATGTCACCAACTCCATGGAGATATCATGTTTTTTCAAAATTAAAATATTTTCTATCTTTTCAGGCCTCAAGAGTAATTAAAACACTTATCAAGCCTATCATAGTTCATGCATGAAAGGTTAAATCATACTCTTTTCGAATACATCTTTAACTGATAACAGCACTTCAGCCGAGATATTTGAATATCAAAATTAGTTTTACGACCCGTAAAAGTTGTTATTGTTGTCATGTCGATTTCTTACCCTACGCCGTTTCGCCAATCAGGAAGTCCATACTCCGGGTTGCCAGAACTCCCTGCGGCTTGCAGCTTTGCAGCTCCAGCCCGGATCCCGCTCCCCCTGCCTCTCTCTACCTCTCAATCTTGCTCCCTCCCTCCCCTCCACTCCTCACTGTCTTTCCGGCTCACCCCCTCCCTGACCCTGCCCCCCTCTGATAGCCACATTGGGCCGGCTGTCAGAGGTGCTCATCCCGAGAAAAAAATCTGTGTTTTATACAAAGCACAATGTGTCTATCCAATTGTCTGTGAAACTGTATGTTATTGGTCTTTGCTGTTTCTTGCTGCACACAGCGCCGCAAATGGCAAAGTGGCATGCTCTCTGCCAAAACAATTTCCAAGTGGTAACTTTTGTTTGTTACTTACGTGGCAATATAAATGATTCTGATTCTGATTCTGATTCTGGCTAGCTAATCTCACCGGTGAAATAACATGTGGCCGCAAGAACTAAAAAAGGTCTTGTTTTGACTATCAAATCATTAATGACAAAACAAAGACTAAAATGAGTCGGGGGGGTGGCAATCAAAGCTGCCACCAGTCCCTCGCTGATCCTCCTGCAGGTGGTGGGTCCACAGGACTAGTGGCTTTGGTCTTTTAGCGGGGGCTTAAGGCAATGTGGGGTTAAGACCAAGGCCACATAGTCGATGGTAGACTGAGATACTGTCGCCCGCTAATTCTATGACAGATTGCTCAAAAACAGGTAAGGGACAATAATCAAGCCTTTTTTTTGCAGATTATAGCTTATTTGTAAAAAGAATAATTTGAGACCACATGTATCCAATTGAAATAATGTTATTCTCTTTTCGATGTGGGACTTGTTCATGTATGTCTAAAAAATAGGGAATAAAAAAATCAAAGGGTGATATCCTCTGGAGGAAACCTGATGTTGATACGCTGAAGAAATATGTTCCATTCTTCCCACTCCTATTATGGACATCAATTGCTTATTTATTGTGCAAAATCTATGTATAATTACATTGCTTTTACTTTGTTTTTCTCATCCCAAATGTCCAAATAAAAATAAATAAAAAAACATTCATTCAACATTAGCACGGCCATCATGGCAATGTGAATGGAGACAGACAAACAACTGATAGAATAATTCCTTGTGTTTGCTGCTGGATTTGGTGTGTATCTGGCAACCTGAGTCAGGGAGAGTGGGAGAGGACTACAAAATGTTGACTGTGACTGCAGTACCACTTTTGGCCAGATTTTAACATACTGCTCCTTTAAATCTGATGTGAGAAATGCACCAAAGCGACTGAGAAAAACTGTATTATAAATTCTAGTCACAATTCAAATGTATTTCTCTCACGTTCTCTCTATCTTTAAAGATAAACTGTAAAAGTATGTATAACTTGTGACGCTAGCTCTCCTCCACTCACAGAACGAGGAGCGGCGCTGTTACGAACAGGCTGCCTCCTCTAGCGTCTACAGCACTGGTAAACACAGCAGCATGTTAGCAGAAAGTGGCTGTAATCCTCTGGCTGTAACTGCAGACACAGCAAAACAGCCCTAACGACGCAACAGTGGGAAAGAGAAGAGGGAACTAAAGCGAAAAAATGATCAAAGAAGAAATCAAGCCCGGGTGAACATAGCTAGCTGACATTGTATCCTCGCTGGAGAGACCTGCGGGAGCGGAACCGCCGCGGACTACATTTCGGACGTGAAATTAGCGGTAATCTTTCAGTTAAAGCGGCTACTGTATGTGGAAGTTTCACTACTTATAAAACTATACAAAATTAAAATGTGTTCCACATACATTCTCCAGCAATGCCCGGGTGCGTAGAAGGAGCCCTGGCATTTTCACAGCAATTGCCTCTAAAGGCCTGGAAACTTGTCTTTATATGCTTGAAATTTGTTATGCGTTTGGGTCAAACACATGACGTCATGCGCGTTCACGGTTATCTGTAGCAGCCCTAGCTGTATACGTCAATAGTGAAGCTGCAGAGCGAGAGGTGGCTTTGGAAAGATGGATACAGTGGATAATAACAAGAGAGCGTCTTCGGGCAGTGCTGAAACTCCAGCCCAGACCCCAAACTAAAGTAAAGAAACGGAGAGTTTATTCGAGTACGACAAAAAGGGAGAAACTCAAGTCTGACCGCTGTCTGCAACAAGCGAGGCATTGGAGTTGCTTTTGAGAAGTGGAAAACGCTGAGAGAATCTCTGGAGAGGACTAAAAACCCACAGTTGGCATCATTTCTGCTTGAAAGGTAAGGCGGTTATTTCTAAATACGTGTGGGGAAAAGTTAATGCTTTCAACGCTGCGGTGTCCGCGCATCACAAGGCTACGTAGAAAAATGCTATTTCTTTTGTCTGCATATGAGTTTCGCTGCGTTTTTAATTGTGGAAAACGCACTGAACGAAGCATGGACGTCTCATTTTCCAAATTACCAGCCGTAACAAACCCCAGCAAGATCTCTGCGTCAGAAGAAACTAACACAGCTAGTATTAGTATGGAGCTATTATTGTTTCAATAATATTTGTGCGTGCGTAAAAAGATTTGTGCGTTTGAAACCAGATTTGTGCATATTTAACCAGATTTGTGCGTGCGTAACCAGATTTGTGTGTGCGTAAAAAGATTTGTTTGTGCGTAACTAGATCTGTGTGCGT
This sequence comes from Knipowitschia caucasica, assembly GCA_964034765.1. NCBI lineage: Eukaryota > Metazoa > Chordata > Actinopteri > Gobiiformes > Gobiidae > Knipowitschia > Knipowitschia caucasica. The sequence continues at coordinate 28,322,244 of OZ035840.1, forward strand.
CTTTTTTTACGCACAGATCTTTTGACACAGTCCTGCCTTGGCAGATTCGTAAATGTAACTTGTACACTTGCGCGTGTACCCAGATTTGTGTGTGTGTAATTTGACATTTGTATCTGTAGCAGAACAATCTGTGTGTAAGTAACCACCTTCTGAGAAGAGAACAACAGAAAAAAGCCCAAGTGTTACGCACAGGCTCTCGTTTTACACACAAATCACTTTTGACACACTTTTGCTGCCAAGCGTGGGTCAAAAGAGATTCGTAAGTGTAATGTGGTTGTTCTAGCACTATACCAGCAGATGGTGCTGTTGTAGCTGGTTTTTACCAGTGGGGGAGGGTCCCAGCTCAAAAGTGGCCAAAATGACGTGCGCTGACATCATTGCAATACCACCCCGGGCCGATGGGGGTGGACCCAGAAGAAGAATTAGCCAATGCTAACATATAACATTGGCAGACCTCTCAAAAACATCTTTACAGGATGGACCAAAAGTTGGCTCTTGGCCCAAAGCTCCGTTCCACATGTGTGTCAATGCTGAGGGGGGTGAATGTTTTTGGTCCACTCTAGTTTACTTTCTGTGAATTTTTGAAGTCTCTCGTTCAAATGAATGGAGTTGCGCCGGCTGACGCATGCGCAGATGCGTTTTTTCACAATTTTCTTGTGGGCGGGACCACTCGCGGCCATTTTGGATTGCTCCAGTAGAGCACATTTTTTGGCCCATTAGTTAGAACGGCGGAGATAGGCGTGACTGTCCATTAATATATCCAGTCTATGGTTTTTACACGCAAGCAAACCAAAACCTACTACTGTTTATGATGTAGGGCAAACCTGCGCATGTGCGTCTCACTGTAGCTAATAGATTATAAATGGTCTGTCGGGTTGATAATGGAAATAATAAACAAATCTAACAAAGTTGTAAGCTAACAGCTGTCGAGTCACAGGATGCGTCATCTGCCTACTTCAGTAAAATGACTTATGCGGCAGTTCAAGAAAGGGACTGCTATCATACAATACAATCTGAATGCTAATCAAATCTACCAGTCTTCTGAAAATCTACTTCTGTGTTAAGACATTGAACAGTGTGTCTATTGATGATTGTGTGTGTATTTTGTGAATTTGTATTTTTATTTATTTTTTAGAGTTTGTATTGATTTATATTTTTAATTATTTTTTTATTGTTTCTCCCAATCCAACATACCAAGCACTCGTTCCCTGTCTTGCTCCGGTCGCACTCGCTCTCAAGCCACACAGACACACAGGCACGCACACGCACACGCACACACGCACACACAAACATACACACCCTCACACACACACTGCACTTAAGAGATGGACAGATATCACAACAATATCATAGGGGCCAAACGAGCAGAGTTTGTGGAACTAAAGTGTAGATTTAAAGAAAACCAAAGGATTTAAGAAGAAAAGAAGAAAAGAATGACAAGGGACACTAAAATCCCCACAAAATACCACCGACATGAAAGCTGTAGGTTCTCTGTCAGCTGAGGTCGAGCTGTTTTAGTTTAAATTGAGATCTATGGGGAAAATCTCTGGGTAGCCCACGTGAATTTAGCTGAGTAACCCCGAGCACGTGGGTTCTTCAGCTCCAAGCTAGTAATACCCTATCCAGATAATATAATAGATCCATGTATCTTACAGTGGTGTGAATGACAGGATTTTGAATTAAAAAAGACAAACATAAACAGCTGAGGCAGTGTATCTCGTCAGTAGGTTTTGGTTTGCTTATGTGTAAAAACCAGCTACAACAGCACCATCTGCTGGTATAGTGCTAGAACAACCACATTACACTTACGAATCTCTTTTGACACACGCTTGGCGGCAGAAGTGTGTCAAAAGTGATTTGTGTGTAAAACGAGAGCCTGTGCGTAGCACTTTATGCTTTTTTCCGTTCTTCTCTTCTCACAAGGTGGTTATTTACACACAGATTGTTATGTTACAGATACAAATGTCAAATTACACACACACAAATCTGGGTACACACGCAGTGTGCGTGTACAGTGTGTACAAGTTACAGTTGCGAATCTGCCAAGGCAGGACTGCGTCAAAAGATCTGTGCGTGAAAAAAGACTTGTGTGTAAAACGTGCAATTCTTTTTTTTTACACACACACAAGTCTTGTTACGCACATACAAATCTATTTACACACGCACAAATATTTTTTCTACACACACACAAATCTGGTTACGCAAGCACAAATCTTTTCATGCACACACAAATCTGTTCACGCACACATAAATATTATTGAAACAATAATAGCTCCATAATTAGCTGTACATGCTAAATGAACTGAGGCGCAGCAGTTTGTTTACAAACAGGGCTTTTTTAGAAACAACTAAAGCACCTACAGATTCAGCAAAGGTCTTGTTGTTTAGCTAAGAAGAAGAGGATTACGAACATGCCTAGTGTTTAGGAAATAATGTGAAAACAGTGTGTAAATTTCGCAATATTTTCAATGTATTTCAATGTGTACATGCTTTGCACATGTGTTTACCAGAGATTTAATTTAATTTAATTGTCCATATAGTTTGGAACAGCCAGCCAAAACTGAAACATGGGATGCAAGGAGGAGATGATCAACAGATTAAGTGTCCAAAGACAGTGTAATTGCCTTTGGTAAGTAATTGCATATTAATTTCTAAGCTCATATACAGTATCAGGGACGTGCAGTCAGGGGAGGCAGGGGAGGCAGAGCCTCACCTGCCATTATTGGAAACTAATAATTATTTTAGTTTAAATATATAATTTATATCCACTGTCCTATGCTTTTAATGTATATTCGGCACGGTTCCCATCAGTTTTGATCATTTCTGAAGTCAAAATCGCCGAAATCCCGTTATTCCTATTCAAAGAGACGAGGTGAGGCAGCGCTCCTGCGTGCCTCACCCCAGACCGCTCCCTCACAGTGTGTGTGTGTGTGTCTGAGTGCACTCAGCTCGTGCAGTTGATATATCACCGTTTGTGTCAAATATCCTGCTTTAAAAACATTTTTTAAACTCCTCTTAGTGTTTAGTAGTGTATTGCACGTATGTGTGTACAATTTATATTTAGTTTAAGTCTTTTGATCGTAGATGAACACACAAGGAAAAAGCTTGGCGTGAGGCAGGCGGTATCTGTGCCTCACCGCTAGGGGTGATAGTGAGCATAAAGTTCATACCAGAGTTGCTAACAAACAATCAGCCCAAAATGCTATTTCTTTTGCTGGAAAATGGATGATTTGAATGAAGATTTTTTTTCTCAATTGGACTTTCAAACAAAGAAAGAATTAATATAGACTGGGAGACCACCACTGGACTTACGAGGTTAGTCCGGCTGCGGGGGAGGAGTTTGTTAATCTGTGTTTTATGTTGAACATTGACAGATACCGGCAAAGTAGTGCTTTTCCGAAAAACACTGATTCAAACACTGCTCAAGAGTTCTGCAACTTGTTTAAATTATTGTTTATGTTCCTCGCGTCTCTCTCTCCTCGCGTCTCTCTCTCCTCGCGTCTCCGTCTCTCTCTGCTCCTCGCGTCTCCGTCTCTCTGCTCCTCTCTGTCTCTCTCTGCTCCTCTCTCCTCGCGTCTCTCTCTCCTCGCGTCTCCGTCTCTCTCTGCTCCTCGCGTCTCCGTCTCTCTGCTCCTCTCTGTCTCTCTCTGCTCCTCTCTCCTCGCGTCTCTCTCTCCTCGCGTCTCTCGCACCTGCGCTTCTTAAAGATGTTGTTTGATGCGGAGCAGAGTCAGCAGCTAGATTTGTTGTGAGATTATTAAAAGAAGCTGGTTCTCTTATCTTTACAGTATATAAAGTTTGTGGATGTCATTGCATTGGTGATTAAATGCTATTTTATTTGAATAATGATTGTAAATCTGACTTTTAAAGTCAGTGCCTCCCCAATCACAAACCTCACCGCACGTCCCTGTACAGTATATGCTTACGGGCCTTTCTGTTTTAAGCCTGGTTCACACGAGACGATTTTAAAATTGTCGGCCAATTTTTTCTCCGTGTGAGACCCCACACACGGAAATAAAAAATCAAGGGTCTAACTTCTTTGGTCGTACAGTGTGTGGAGCGCAGCCACACGACAAAATCACGCAAATCACACACGAACCGATTTCTCCTCCGAGCATTCCCAGATCAAACGGAAATCTCACAAAATCTCTCGAGATCAAGCGTGACTTCAGAGTAAACAATCATGGCGGATGAAGAGGTTGCATTGGCGATAGTTTCCAGTTTGTTTTTAGCAGAGAAAAGACGTAATCAAAAAAAAAGGCGATGGTCAAAGAAGTGTAGACAACGCGAGCATGGACTATACTTGCTTCATCGTGATATGGAGGTGAGTTGTTTTTTTACGGCGTTCCTTCGCCGCCTCGTCTCGTCTTCTGATTGGCTACACGCCGCAGTCATGGCAACGCGCTCGTCTGTTCCCGGGGGACACCACACACAAAGAGAAATCGGGCCAAAACAATCCAACATGTTGATATCCCCGATTTTGAGAACGGAGCAGTCCCGAAGTCCTTCAGAGCGACGAGCACAGTCTTAAGACACCACACACGGCAGGACAATCCATCAGATTTTTGTTACGATATTCGGAGCGTTCTTACGATTATCGTACTGGTAAATCGGGTCCAAAATCGGCCTAATTATCCTGCCGTGTGAACCAGGCTTTAGCTGATGGGAGGATGGACTCTCCAGGTATTGCACAAAGCTCTTGGACATCTCATTCTTATAGATTTACTGGAATAAATAGAAACGGGTATAGCTTTTTTAAAAATTGCTGCTGGTAAACTGCAGGTGTATACTGTATTTTACATTTGCACATACTGTAGTTTAGTTGAAAAAGAGAAAAGATGGATAAACATTATGGGGGTTTCAATTTTGGACTGCAAGGAGCAGAGTTTGTTGTAGCAATCAGAAATAGGGTTGGGCATCGTTTGCAATTTTCCGATTCTGATTCCGGTTCCGATTCTCACTATCGATTCCTGTTCTAAACGATTCTCGATTCCGATTCTTTGAGGTGCAGGAGAGAAAAAAATAAGATAATTTTTTATCAAATTTTATTTCATAAGTACTTTTCCTGCCATAAGGCAACAGAAAGTGCTTTACATAAAAACAAATTAAATTAAAAAACAAGGAACACGAACACACACACACACACACACCAGTAGCGGCGCCAGGTTTGCAATTTTGGGTAGGCCTGCAGATTAGTAAGTAGGCCAAATTCGCTTGCAAACTACAAGGGCTAACTGGAATTGGGGTTTCAAAGAATATGGTTCAAACGCACACGCACTCAAGCACACACATACACACAAGCTCATTTATGAAACTTGCGTAGAAAAAGGTGTACATTTTGGGTGTATATTCCATTTACGCAAAATCCAACGTCGGATTTATGAACATGTGAGATCCGCCCAGTTCTGAGCGTACGCAGCTGCGGGAGTTGATAAATCGGCTGAATACGAACGTATTTAGTCACGCCTATTATACAGCAATCGCGTGTTTCACGCCCCGTCTTCGTGACAGGTCAGCAGGAAGCCGGCCAAAAAGACTGTTTGGAAGCCTCAAAAGGCACGTTTGTTTGTTCATGTTTATGTAATAATAAATATGCGCTATATATTCAGCTGCGTTTTGAACAAATTTGCTAAAATGTTTTGATACATTAGAAAAATCTCTCTTGAATTGTAGAAGTGAATAAATATAGATTGATTGAATGAATGAATAATTCATATATATTACGCAGCGGTGGCTCTCATGAATGAAGCGTCTGCAGCGTCTTGGACGCAGCCTGGCTCGGGGTAGAAGTGCGCATTGAAGCGCTGTACACTTCAGAGAGCGTTTGCGGTCCAGATTTCACAAAGAAACTCTGGAGCCAAAACTTCTGCACATGTGGCGCGACCTCTCACGGCACTCGCTGCGCACTCTGGACAGGGCAGTGAGACATTTGTGAGTGAGCAATACAATCGATGCGTTATTGGGGTGTGTGTCTGTGTGAGGCTTACACAAATCTAATGAAATAACACATTGCTTTACCAGATGTGAATGAGGAATACAAATAGCCGTGCGTAATTACGCAGCGCAGAGCCTGCCACAGCAATAGATGGGTCACACATCCCTGTTGCGTAAAGTGTATTTATATAGAGCCTTTCACTGTCCAGGATCACAAAGCGCTTCACATTTTAAAAACATACAGATCAAAATAATACACACACAAGTCAGATTTAATAGAGGGTCCTCATCATGAGCTGTGATTTATTCGAAGTTTGCGTGTTTCCATTAGACTTTTTCTGATGCGCAAATTCAAATTTTGAAACATGATCCTCAATGAAAACACAGCATATAATTTTGCGAGAGGGAATATGTTTATTGTTGTACATATCTTGAATTTCATGCGTGTTTTGGCGTGTTGTGCCGAAGGTTGAGATCAGCGTAGATTTATACCACCTCCAGACCTGGCGTATATTTTTTGCGTACGCCTCATTTACACCCTGATTTGGCCGTACGCAGGTTTCATACATGAGGCCCACAGTGTGTCTCACACAGGCCTAGAGTTTACCTCATCAGTGCGAGGCGAGCCTGGCCTGACCGCGCTCTCCTCCTCTGGGACCTACGGGCCCGGGCCTCTGGCTACTCTACCTCACAAAGTTCACGCTGAACTTTCTTAAAACTAAAATGAAAAAGGCTGCTCTGTTGTGAATGTTTTGAGAGCGTTGTCAATCTTTAAGACGAGGAATAGCTGGTTGTTCTCGGGAACGAGCTTCACGCTGTGTGATATGATCATGCAGATTATTGGACAAAATTATTCAGCCAATAAACAGGACTATATTTGAAGCAACGTAGGAACGTGATGATGCTCAGGGGGTTATATTTTCTTAAAACATTAGAACGCAACATTTAGGCATTAGCAATAATTTGTGTTTAAAAATAACAATATTTAAATTATGACTTTTAATAAAAAAGGCTAATGACTTGAGAGGCGAAGAACAAATTTGAGTAGGCCAAGAAAAAAACTGGTAGGCACCGGCCTACCCAGGCCTATCCCTGCCGCCGCGGCTGGCACACACACACACACACACACACACACACACACACACACACACACACACACACACACACACACACAAGCGGTGTTTATGTGGCACCGCCCACCATCATCGCTGAAAAACGGCTAAAGTGAGAATACTGGAGGATTATCGTTGGACGGACTGACAGATTTGACCAAAGCACAAGGACTCGTGCATCGTGTTTTCGGAGTTTTTTACGGATTATTACATGGAGGAGGAGCAGGACTTTTGGCGGTCCTCGGCAGGTGGACAGCGTGTTTCCCTTCTTCATCATTACAAAGGGCCTGACCAGTAACTTTAAGGTAAGGAACATCAGTTTTGGATGTGTTTATAAAGCGAGTGATGAAACTGATGTAGCGTGAGTTTGGGGAAACTGCACCGGGCTAGCACGAGTGTTCAACCGGTCAATACGCCCGTTAAACCTCGCTGTCTGGACTCTAACTTAACCAAATAATATCTGAATTAGTCATTTGACGGATAAATGTTTTCTTCCTTTACCCCTTGACTCAGTTTTATCTGCGTTTGTGGAAAATGTGAAGATACAAGCGTTGAGAGGTTTCTTTGCGATGGCAGGAGTTAACGGTGTAGCTGAAGCTAAATGTGGATGCAAACACGAGCGCGCCGTCTCATAAGAGCTTAATTCACTGAGTTTTTCACAAAGCGTGGGTGGACAGCTGCTAAGCATTTTTGAAACGTGTCCCCCCCCCACCTTCCAAACGCTTCCGACGCCGCTGTGCGGGCCGCATCCGGCATTTAGGAATCGAAAAAAGAATCAAAATACAAACGTCTTCTTAACGGTTCCGGAACCGCACTTTAGGAACTGGTTCCAAATAGGAACCGGTTCTCAGTGCCCAACCCTAATCAGAAATGAGTGTTGCTTTCACTGGATTCTGCAGGGAGAACTTCATGTGATTGGGTTTCAGTCTGTGGAGGGGCAACACAGGTCACAAAGGTAAGCGTATTTGATGATGGATGGTGTTTCTCTTGATATTTATGTTGTAGACAGACACGTTCACAAGTGTGTTCATCTCATTTTGCCCTTCACAAATTATTCTTGAAAGTAGTGATGTTTGAACAAAGTTACAGATAAGCACTATTTAGTGGAGATTATTTCATATTTGTCAAACAACGCTGCTGCCTACAGTGCTGCTGACGGGAGCATGAAGATGTCCAAGTCCTCTCAAACCTCACCTCATCATTTCTTCCCAGTTCAGAGAGCACCAGCCCCTCACTGATCCTCCTGCAGGTGGTGAGTCCACAGGAGCTGAGATCTTTCAGTGGGAGCTTCGGGCAAAGTGGGTTAAGTGTCTTGCCCAAGGACACAACGACAGCAGTCATCAGTGGGAGTCGTGAAGTAGGTTCGAAGTGGGCTCGAACCCACGACCTTCAGGCTCAAAGGACAATGCTCTACCAACTGAGCCACTGTTGCCCAAAAATACCACACAAAAATACTGCATTGTATCTCTGAATGTCAGCAAAGGTTGGAGAGTAAGAGCCACAATCTTCAGGCGTCGGAAGCTCTGACTACCAAAGTAACATATTTTGGATTATTCGAATAAGATGATACTTAAAATGACCAAGGTTACAGGGCTACCGTAAAATATATGTAACCAACTTTTACCACTTATCAAGCATGCCAATATTCATTGCAACATGATGATTATTTTGTTAGAATGGGCGATGAGGGAAAATGCACACATAGGAGCTTTTCGCTGCTTAATATCACTCTTATTGTGAGTGAAAACTATTTTCAATGCAGCGTACGCTTTGTACAGTTTGAATGAGTAAAATTGTTTAAACAATGAGGAGGATTAAGAACCTGTTATAATGACAACATGATGATGATAAGATAATGTCCCGGGCCACTTCCACAGACTCTAGTTTTTTCACACGCTGCGCTCCTCCTACGTTTCAGAGCTGCAGCAAGTGACCCACTCTTCTTATGCGCATGATTTTGCTGACTTTTGCCAAATTCAACAAGTACACATGCTAGGGTTTACCTTCTAAAGTTAAGTATGACGGACCACCACTTTCTGAAATGCGATCGGTGAGGCCACTTGTAGCCTGTATCAAGATCAACGTAGCTGTTTCTGCATATGTAAAATGTGAGTAGCAATTGTATGCCAAGGTTTCTGCCAGAAAAATAATTTATGAGGGCTATAGTTAGTGACATAGTTCAGTGAATAGGATTGAGCACCCTCAATTTTGCGGCCAGTTTGATTCCCAGTCATGATGTGAATATAAAAAATAAAAAAAACGTCCTCACCAAAGCTGAAACCAAACCTACACCATTGCCCTGGGCTGAAGTCTTTCTGTGGACCAGGCCCTAATGTTCTGGAGTGAAGGGTCCTTCTCCTATCTGGACGGAGGGCACAGTGTGCTTTTTCTCCTTTTTCTGCCTTTTTCTCCCCTCCCTATTTGATGGATCCTCAGGGGAAGGGCATTATAGGTGGGAACACTGAGAGAGAAAGACTTCAGGAAAAGTCCAGGCAACTGAACTTATAGTACAGGCATCCACACTCAACAGTAATATAAGATGAGAAAATATGTATTTGTCCCACAACAATGTTGTGCTGCAGCGCAAATACATGACAGTAGTAAAACCAAACAAGGAGCACACAAGATATAAGTAGCTGTAAGTGCTTCTTAAATAAAACGTGCAGTGCAGACTGAAGTCAACATTATTTATAGTCCCTTGGGCCTTGTAGATAAAACCTGATTCAATGACTGATCTAAGTCAAATGGCCAAACGTTGCACAATTTTTACCAGTCTGTGGTAGCTAGTGCGGTTTTCTTCGGGGTTGCGTGTTGGGATGGCAGTCTGACCTCAGAGACAGTAACTGGCTCGACAGGCTGATCAGGAAATGTGTCTCCTGATGTCTATCAATCTATCTATTTATCAAGGATACACATTCGTTACACTAGAAAGTGAAAGAATAATGCCCTGTGAGGAGTGTTGAGTGTTCAAAAAAGCACTGTATAAACCAATGCATTATCCTTATTACTCACTCTTGATTACATGTACTAAAAGTAATCAATTCATTTTTTTTATTACACATTCATGTATTCATTTATGATTTGAGAATCATAACGATACCAATTTAAGTGCACTGTCAAAGTAACAACTTTGACAGTGAGATTAGCTAGCCACTGGGAGTTCTGGCAACCCGGATCACAGCTTTTGTGACTGGTGAAACGGTGGAGGGCGGGATATCAAAATGAAAACAATAACAAGATTTACGGGCTATCTATCTTGGCTGAACTACTGATAAAAATGCCTTACTTGACATGCAAATATTACATATTGCTACTTTAACAATGAAACATTTTAGCAATTGTTTTAACAGCCAACAATAAGAGTCATATTCCACTGATATATGACTCTTATGTCAGTGTCTCTTATACCACTCAACAAATGCTATGTTGTAGAGTTGGTTGTTTTTGTGCTCTTGTGCTAGTATGGTGGCTATAATTTGCCTGACTCTATATGGTTTTCAGGATGTTAAAGTTGCTGCGTGTTACTGGGATTACACAGTAGGTAACAGAGCATAAGAGTTGACTGCACGATGCCAGCACTTTAACTGGGATGTTCAAACCTTTTTTTATATGTAACAGAGCAGGCTAAATTCAGTACAACATTGAACATTAAAAACTGCAAATTGCCATTTAATAATTGATCGGAATAAATCTCACGTTTAGGCATAAAAAAGCGTTCACAGCATTGACATGAGCTCTGCATTATTAAAAAAAAAAACTGGCATTGATAGATCACCAAGCCTTTGCAACGAACCATGTAAGAAACGGTTCATTCAAATGCATCTTGCAAGTGCATCCAGCAAGGTATTAAATCGTCTGTACAGCGCTTCACTCAAAATGACTGAACAAACTATACAGAGGGAAGAACCATACGAAACCTGTTATCCAGAATGTAAAAAAAATATATATATATTTGCCTTCTTCACCTTAGTAAAAAACAACTGCTCACATGATGTAAGTATGCCTTTATTTTGATGTAAAAAGTCAAAAGTTACTTTAAAACACAATTGGACGATTTGTAATAATATTTCTTGTTCATAATCGCCTGAAATCCCAGCTCTCTGGAGTCCCTTCACTGGCCTAAGGTTTAATGGAGACCTTAACAAATCTACTGCTGAGTTATTTTCTTGCTTGAGCTAGTAGTCATTCTAGTTTTGTTTATATCCCTGGAGTAAGATGGTCACACTATTGAAGGTTTTCAAAGTGCTCATTTATAATGCCACCAAACACCTCTGGAGCCTTTAAGATAGCTGGGATCAAACACCTGGGCCTGTCATGCCTTCAGTTTGGGTAAAAAGACATCTCCCAGATTCTCCCCTTTACACCTGTTCTCATCATTAGTGCCATATACCTTCAAAAGTCATGGAGGAGATGAAGGCATTGAAAATTCTCAATGTAGTTGTCTGTTGCAGCTTTAAGGAGATACGAGCGAGTGATATCATTAACATGTTTTACATTCCTAAACCAGAGATACATGTTGGGGATAAAAATACAGATAACAGCAAGAGGGTAAGACAGCAGAGCGCAAGAGCTTGTGGGCATTTTTAGACCATGACCAAGTAGCTATGGTAAATTATCTCTCAGCATTTTAGGTCAATGTCAACTACAGCTTTATTTATTTTAGAATATATGTTGTGTTTGGCTCTTGAACTCTAGTCCAGGGGTATCAAACTCATTCTAGAAAGAGCTGTGTGGCTGCAGGTTTTCATTACAACCAAGCAGGAGCACACCCGACTCCATTCATCAAGTGGGTCCAGTCTTAATCTGGACTTGCAACTAGGGTAAGTGTCAAAAGTCCGATTTCCATGCTTAGTTAATAGCTCATTACACTAAATACGAGGAAAATCCACATGAAGCACAAGCAAATATTGATCTGGAGAAACATTTCCACATTCCACAAAGCTGAAGTGAACAATGTAATAGAGATGAGTTGTAACATTACGGTTTGATTGTTGTCTTGTATACATAACTTCAAGTTAGTAAGAACATGATGATATATACTGTACATTCAAAGAAACTGGGGAACCATCTGATTAATTAAGCAGCCATACACTGCTGTTGGGTGGAAGAATCCAGCCCTATAGCTCATTAAGACGTTGAGCAGAAGATGGTGTGTGTGTGTGTGTGTGCGTACGTACATGTGTGTGTGTGTGCGTGTGTTGCCGTCTCCCTCCATGTCGGTGTGGCGTGCTCATACTAAGTAATGAGGATTAGCAGCTCAGGGAGGTGATTTCATAAATAAGCTGGGATGAGTCAGTTCACAGAAAGCAGCACCTTTAAATTGACCTCATACAACGAAACTGGCCTTGACTATTAGTTATTGATAAAAAATTTTACTGTCATTTATTAACTCCATCTATTATTACGAATTAGAAATTTTAGGAATGTGTTAAATTGACCTCCATGTACGGGCAAGTCCCGCCTTCCCTTCTCTTAGCTATAGCTCAGAATCCACGATGCCGTCCACGTTAACCAATCGAGTCATGCCAAGGGCTGTCAATCATCGGCGCTGATGCTCGTAGCTGCACGCATGCTCAGTTGTTTGTTTTCGCGGAACCTCCGAATCGAGCCTTTATAGGCTCTGGAACTTCATGAAACTGAAAAAAGAATTCTGAACATCTGTGCTGAGTTACTCATGTATATACTGAACCTATATCCATAATCAGATCCTCTGCAGATGTGTCCTATAATGTGCAATTCATGATAATAGCTTGTTGCGGGTTTGCCGCAATCACTTTTTTTTGTGCAAAAAAACATTATTTTTTTCATTAAAACGTTAACACATGATTCTGAAAACCTCTGCATGTGTATTAATAATGTATAATGTGTTATCTGATTAACATTTAAAAGTATTGGGGAAACATTGGCATAGACCAATCAGAAAGGAAGGGGGAGTACTTCTCTCTCTCTCTTTCTGACAAACTCCAGACAATCACTTTAAACCAGGGGTCCCAAAGTTTTTAGGCTGCGACCCCCATAATAAATGCGCTGCTGCCCCGCAAAAAAAACTAAAGCAGGACTACAAAAAACTCAAAGACCACAACAACCAGAGCGGTTCTGACCGTAAAATAAATAATTATTTATTACTCAGCGATTTATAACTCATGACGTCGCCGAGGGGTCTTACTCTGCAGTGGAGACACGACCACTGAGAGGGCCGAGTGAGAGGACAGTTCTGTAATGTGTCAAACCTTCTCCTTTTATCAGAAACTCCTGTGGTTTAAACGTGACAGTGTATTTGTTCTCAGTGACAGCACCAGCAGCCGCGTCCCTACACGCTCTGCCCGGCGTGCACACAGACACGTGACACGAGAGGCTTGTGTTCTTATATTCTACATAGAAATCATCGGGACCCCCACTTTGGGAACCACCGCCTTAAACAATAGTTCTCTTTGTAATTCAGTTTAAAAGACTAAAAGGGCATTGCTGCAATCTTCAGGTGGAAAATAGCTTCCACTGCTTTCACTAGAATTTAGGTTTAAACCTAGAATTTAAACTGAAGCTTAGATGAAAGACACCCTAAACGCAGAACGGATGTGCCATCACCAATCCACTCAGCCACAATCCAGAAAGCTCTGTGCGTCAGAGAGACGGATGCCATACGTACCTTCTGCCTGGACGGTGAAGGGGGAGTCGGGCGGTCGCTTGCCGGGGAACTCGCCCCCAAGAGAGGTCATTAGGAAGAACAGGCTAAAGGCGCCAATCCCCAACACAAAGAGCCTACAGCGAGCGGACACACAAGAGACAAATAGATGTTTGGTCAAATAGATAGGTGAACTGCAATGTGAGAGACACAGCCGGGTGCAACATGGGATGTCAGGTCAGTCGTCTCTCTGTGGAGATGAAATTGCTTTGGCTGGAATGTTCCACCGTCAGACAATTAAGTGACCTCAACAAAGTAAGCAAGTTAAACCAGGCCAAGTATTAGGGGAAATGCAATAAAACCTGTATATTAGGCTGAAGGGAAGTTCAATAATAACAACTCAACATAGGGCTGGGCGAAATTATTTCCTGCTTTGGACAATTTTGATTTTAAATCGATTTTCATGAAAGTCACCGAAGACACATTTTTTTATGTACAGACTGTGCTGATATTGCAAGTATAATTCATGTGCTGCTGGAACTCTCACAATATCCCTCATTCGATTTCACAATTTTCACAATTTTCACAAATTTGATTTTTTTCAAAATCAATTCAAAATTAATTGCCTAAATTTCATTTATTGCCCAGCCAGCCCTAACTCAACATAAGTTTGTGTAAGCTCTCAGTCGTACAGGGATTTGTCAAAGCAAAGGAAGGTTTCTCACCCATCATCTGTACTTTTTAGCAAGTTTTCCTGACGTTTCGTCCTCAATCCAAAGGACTTCTTCAGGGAATGAATTCTCAGACCGCGCGTTGGAGATTTATAACCTATGGGTGTGGTTAGCCACACCCTAATCCTGATACTAACTCATAAACAATCTAAGGCTGTTTGATGTAGATCTACATCATTTGGATTGACGACGAAACGTCTGGAAAACTTGCTAAGATGTACAGATGATGGGTGAGACCCCTTCCTTTGCCCTAACTCAACATAGTGATTTTTTTGTTAACCCCTTTTCTGCAATTTTGGCCCTGGCGATTGCCTATGAATCAACTATGTCAAAACAGTCATATAAAAGCTCCTTCCTGCTGCTCTCACTGTGTCTGTATTTTGACAGAAAGCTGCTTCAATGCACGGTCCTGAGCCCCGTTCCCACAAGACAAAGCTGTGACATCTGCATCAGTGATGGGTCCTGATGTCAGATTAAAGCTGGTGTAAAATAACGAATAATTTCACATTTAGAGACCCCTGTGCTAATCATGACATCTACATGTGTGGAGGGGATATGAAGCTCTTCGCGAAAGTTCACTGTGGTAGACCCGGCCACTGCTGCCAGATCTACAAGCCTGCTCATCCTCTACTCATTACACCAGCAAAACGCCCACATCTAATCCACCAATAACCACCAGGACAGCAAGTTAAAAGCTGGAGACGCCCACTTCCCGGCCTTCTGAAGTTTGCAAACTTCTGAAGCCTGCAAGGTGCATGTCGCTAACGCACCTGTTCGCAAATGCATGCGTTGTTCTGGAGGGGTCGCTTCTGCTCACGTGTTGCTCGTGCGCGTGGCCCGGCTGTCCTCCGTCTGGCTGCTTGTGGTCTGCTCCTCCGCGTCCCTGCACCTGCTGTGGTTCGCATATCCCCACTGCTCTCCTCCTCTGCGGGCTCTTCTGCGGGCTGCTCCGCGGGGCTGCTCCGCGGGGCCCCTCCGCGGTTTCTGTGCTGCTCGTTCCTCGTGGTCTGCTGCCGCGCGCAGACGGTCTGGCGGTGCCGTGCGTGTCCCTGCCTCCGATTGGCGGTGCCGCGTTGTCCCGTTGCTTTCCCAAGTCTCCTGGCATGTGAGTACAGTGAGTGTGCCGACCGCGGACAGATTAATCCCGGAGTCTAGGCTGCAGGCGGCTGGTTTTTGCCCCGCGCACTTGACTGCAGGCGTCAGTTTTCGCCCCGTGCTTGGTCTGCAGGCTCAGTTTTACATGTGTTTGAGCTAACTGAGGGACAATGCATCTTAAATGGCATCAATCTCCAAATGTCTGAGGGATATAAGAGGAGCAATGTACATTAATTCAGATTCATGTTCTGCCACTTGCAGTAAAACCACGATGGAAAAAATGTGCAAAGACTACCCCATCGTGCTCCAGACGGCACACACCAGAGCTCTTGCCACGGCGCCATCTTTAACAGCATTAATCTCATTACTCGCAGGTCACTATTGTTAAATGAATGTATTTAAATTTGTCTATCTGCAGGAGGAAGGAGGGGCCATGCATTTAAATAGCTAGGTCACTAGTATTAAATTGGGTAACTAAACTGCAGTTGTTGCATTTTGAAAGTGCAGCAGAAAGAAAAGGGGCCCAATGTGAATCTGCAATGGGTTTGAAGTGGAGTTGGAGCTAATGAACGCATGGAAAAGTGATCGTTCATGCATATCTGCCATAACCAAAGCAGCAAGATGGCTCCAGGGGACGTCTGTTTTTCGCTTGGGAATGTTTCGGATTCGGGTTGATTTAATTCCTCAGGCTCTTAAACAACCGTGGGCATGGTTCTCTGACCGCCGCTGCTGCGGTCCCTGCTGCCGTTCCTACTGATGCCTGATCCCGCTGATGCCTGTTCCTGCTGCCGCTTCTGCTGCTGCCTGTCCCTGCTGCTGCCTGTCCCTGCTGCCTGCTCCTGCTGCTCCTACTACTACATGTGCCGCTGCTGCTGTTCCTGCCGCTGCCGCTCCGCGGGCTCCCAGGCTGCACCTGTCTCTACGGCTCGGCTCTTTCAGACACGTATGTAACCTGGCTCACGGAGACAAGCGGCGCACGCTGGCGTGACACGTCTGTTTGTTCGTATGACTCGCCTTGTGCTGCTGCTGCTGCTGCTAATGCTGCTTCTGCTGCTTCATACTGCTACCGCTACTGCTGCTACTGCTGCCGCTACTGCTGCTATTGCTGCCGCTGCTGCTTCATACTGCTACCGCTGCCGTGCTGCTGCTGCTTCTTTACTTTGACACCTCTCATCTCTTTACTGAAACACTACACAGCTTCAACTATATTCTACTGCGGTGGCTTTGATACAGGATTATTGCTGTTATTATCTACGGATGCTGCAACCGCTGCTGCTGCTGCTGCTTCATACTGCTACTGCTGCTGCTTCCTACTGCTACTGCTGCTCCTGCTAATGCTGCTTCTGCTGCTTCATACTGCTACCGTTACTGCTGCTGCTACTGCTGCCGCTGCTGCTGCTGCTTCATGTACTTTGACATCTCTCTTCACTTCGCATCTCTTTTACTGAAACACTAAACGGCTACAACAATATTCTACTTCTCTGGCTTTGATACAGGCTTATTGCTGCTATTATCTACGGATGCTGCAGCTGCTGCTGCTTCATACTGCTACTGCTGCTGCTGCTTCATACTGCTACTGCTGCTGCTTCATACGGCTACTGCTGCTACTGCTGCTGCTTCATTTACTTTGCCATCTCTCTTCACTTGCATCTCTTTTACTGAAACCCTGAACAGCTACAACAACATTCTACTGCTGTGGCTTTGATACAGAATTATTACTGTTATTTTCTAAGGACGCTGCTGCTGCTGCTACTGCGGCTGCCGCGGCTTGATACAGGACTATTGCTGTTATTATCTGAGGTTACTGCTGCTGCCGCTGCTGCTACTGCTACTGCAACCCACTCTCTCAGAAGCTTATCCTGCTTCTAATGGATGCAGCCCGGCTGAGTATGCCGCGCTGCGCCGGACTCGCACCTATGCTCCCAGGGTCGCTTCGGCGGTCGTGCTTCATCTCTCTACTTAATCTTCTGATCCATCAGGTGCAGCTGGCCAAGTAGCTGCGCTGAGCCGTCAATCGGACTCCTAATCAAAGGCATCCATACCTGTATTCTTCACTCTTCTGATCGCAGGCTCCCCATCATGCTGCCCATCCTGCAGCGGCGCTGAACTCCGGCTCATCTTCCAAGTACATGTCTGCCCTCCTCGCAGCATCTTCCTGCTCGCCTTCTATGGCTTCTCTGCATAAGCGTCTCACCATTGCTCACTCAACCTTCATGCGGTCCGAGACACGGCTTTCCCGACCATCCTACTATCCTGATTATCTACTCTCCAACCCAAGATTCTAAGCGTAAGGGCGCCTGCAACATCAATGGCCCTCTCCGACATGTCTCTGCCCCTACAGGTCTCCGCTTCTACACAGACGCTGCCCCTTCCGTGGGTTTTGGGGGATTCTTCCAGGACCATTGGTTTGCCGAGCGTGGCCGCTACTTCCACCGGAGCATCTCCTCTGCCCTACACGAGATATTCCCAGTGGTCGTGGCTGCGCGCTGTGGAATCACACGTGGCAGAGAAAGAGGATCTCTGTCATGTGTGATAATCTCAACGTAGTGGAAGCATTACACAAAGGTCGCTCTTTTTCACCCAACATAATGTCCCCTGACCATTTCAACCTCCGTCTCAAACATTCAAAAATCAAAGGAGCCTGCAATATAGTAATAGCTCGCTCGGACACATCTCTCTGCCCCTACAAATCCATGATGCGTTACACTCGCCTCCGCTGCAAAAAGGAGAGTTTAACGGACCTCTCTTTCTCACTCCAGACATTCTTCCCATGACAGCAACCTGGTTCAGAGCTCAACTAAGATCCCTACTGCTCCTCTGTAAATTGTCTCCCCAGCTCCATACAGCCCACTCCTTCAGGATAGGCGCTGCCACGCGCGCGGCCTCGCTGGGGCTCCCCCACACCTCTCTGCAACAGCTGGGACGCTGTTCCTCTTCGGCTTTCTCCGCCTACATCAGGCCAGACGCGTCCGCTATCCTGGCTGCACAACGGCTACTGGCTTCTTCGTAAGCTCCCAGCCAAGCAATACAAAGCAAAGTAAGTGATCCAATAAAGATTCTGGTGGCGGCACGCACTTTTAAAGATAACTCTGCTACAGCGTCTGGTATCGATCGTGATGCGAGCGCTCACGTCCCAGACAGCGTCCGGTTGATCGTGATGCGAGCGCGCACGTCCCGGCGCTCAAAGATAACTCCACTGCAGCGTCTGGTATCGATCGTGATGCGAGCGCTCACGTCCCAGGCAGCGTCCGGTTGATCGTGATGCGAGCGCACACGTCCCGGCGCTTAAAGATAACTCCAATGCAGCGTCTGGTATTGATCGTGATGCGAGCGCTCACGTCCCAGGCAGCGTCCGGTTGATCGTGAAGCGAGCGCTCACGTCCCGGCGCTTAAAGATAACTCTGCCCGTTTTTGGGGATTATGCGCGCGAGCAAGCGCCGCACTCATCAGCATCTCTCCCGGGCCTAGGGCGCCAAACATACTCAATCAACAAACTTCTAACTGCATTTTCCCTCTTGGGTCTCTCCAAAGTGAAATGAAGCTCTTCGCGAAAGTTCACTGTGGTAGACCCGGCCACTGCTGCCAGATCTACAAGCCTGCTCATCCTCTACTCATTACACCAGCAAAACGCCCACATCTAATCCACCAATAACCACCAGGACAGCAAGTTAAAAGCTGGAGACGCCCATTTCCCGGCCTTCTGAAGTTTGCAAAGCCTCCGCCGCCCCACCTCCTCCTTCTCTCATCGAAGCGTGCTTGCCTACTGCCTCTGCCGTCACCAGTGCCTAGGCCCCGGGGGGGATTATGCGCGCGAGCAAGCGCCGCACTCAACAGCATCTCTCCCGGGCCTAGGGCGCCAAACATACTCAATCAACAAACTTCTAACTGCATTTTCCCTCTTGGGTCTCTCCAAAGTGAAATAGGTATTGGGTAATTATAGATCAAATAATATTCATATTCTAGGGTCACAGAGAGGCAATCAAAATAAATCCTTTATTAATGTTAATAAATATTTAAATGGGGCATCAGGGGTTTTTCACCAGATCATGTAAGTTACTCTTTATTGATTCAATAATTTGTTCATTAGTTATTATAGTATTATAGTCAATTATAGTCTCATAATCAAAAGGCGTTATTCCTTGTACAAGGATTGATCCGTAATAGAATCAATGAAGCAGGCTCAAATCAACAATGGTTTAGTGAGTTTATTTGACCAGTTTCAAAAGACAGATTAAAAATGAATTATGCATTTTGTTAATTAGTGCTATAAAGTGTTCAAGTTTGCCAGAATATTTTATTTTAGATTTAAACAAAAGTAACTTCTAACCAAGACAACCATGTTGTCCTACACTTTATCTAATGAAGAAACAGGTGATGAAACAGATTATCATACGATGTGAGCAAAAATTGTTTGTCTTTTACGTTTCTGTTTTATCTTTAAAATGATGGACTTCGAGTTTGTCAGGGGGAATAGCTATAATGTTTTTTGTGTCTTGAATTGTGTGCCAAATGTTGTTCTGCAGCAAACTTGACGCCGGACCAGCTCCCCTTGGCACATAGTAAATTAACTTTTGTAGTGGGCGCTGTTGTATCTTTTTTTTTATTCCTTTATTGTTCTTGTATTTAGTTTACATCCTGGTTGGGTATGGGCAGTACTCAATTACCTAGCAACCACAATGTAAACAATGGCCCAGTGGGAGAAAAGTGAGAAACCTCGGGGAGGTCCACATTGAGAGATGGATCCTCTCCACACGGACAGACGGGCTATAGATCGGGGACCTTTTAAGGAAAAAGTAAACATTATTTTTGTATTATAATAACATTGCCTCTAGGATCTTGCACAGATTTAAAAATGAGTAAAACATGGTTTAGTAAATCACAACCATTACTCCTGACTGTATTTCATTCATCTTTCAATGGTTTTGTTAAGTCCTCTGATATGACAACTGTTGTGATTTAGGTCTATACAAGAATAAATTGTATTCATTTTATTGTATCTTATTTAGAGCACATTTACTGTGTCTCTATAATGTGCGAAGCAAACCTGACATTTCCCCACTGTGGAACAAATAACGAGGTTCACCACTGAGATGGTGTAAAACTATACATTTCAAAGTGGTATCTGTCTCAGAAGATAAACTCAGAGGCGAAAGTCACACTTATGCATATAACCCAGCATCTAAACTCCATCCATGTCAAATCTTACCTGAACGGTTTGAACGTGAGCATACATCTCCTCAACATGATTGAAGCCTCCCCGCAGGTCGCATTGGTCATTTTGTACTGGGAGCAATGTGGTCCCGCCTCATCATCGCGACACTCCTCTTTCTTTTACTCCAAACACGCAAAGCCGTGGGCATAACTTTTAACACGGACCCAAAACCCGCGCTGCAGTCATACCTCGGAGAATATAATCACCCTTCCCAACTTCCGACGCAAAAATCACGCTTCCATGTATCCGCGGAACTTGTGCGTAAAAGCCGGTCCCATGTCCCCTGGGATCGTTCCTTTGGCGCGTGTGGAGCAATGAGGAGTGAATATATATATATATATATATTTGTATAAAAGCAAAAGTCCACGTGTGGGATCGATGCCTATGCCTCCTCCCTGTGCGTGGATGCGAGTAAATGAACAGCAGAGTCCAGACAGTGGCTAAGGATGGCGTCCTTCATGTTGCGCACGGCCAGCAAGTTTATCAGTAGCGCCATCTAACGACGCGCAGGGGTGTCATCAAAAGTTGGAGTGCAAAGATGCCGAACTTTCAAAGTACAACAAATGTCCATTGAAATTTAGATAGACATAAATAAAATACTAGTTCTCTCTCTCCAAACTGCATGTGTTTTGGCCTGGAAAAAAAATATATATATTTCAGACTGAAAAGTGAAGAAGAGAGGAAAACCCTCACTCACACTGGCCAGTGACCCAGAATAGATCTCCTTCCTACAAATACAAAATATTTTATTTTATTTTTTCTAATAAGATGAAGAACATTTTTACGCTTTCTGTTGGGTCAAACAATGTTGTTTATTAAAGAGAAAAGTTGGGTACACCAGCTACTCAGTATAACATCATATTTTTATTTCATTGTTTTGTTTTTTTTTCAAAACATACAACTGTGCATTTATACCACAATAGCCCATTTCAAAGTGAATATAAAACGTATTTTCTTGGCGATGGAATGGGTAAGAGGACCTTTATTTTTGTTTAGTTTAGTCTTTATTTGAAGGGACAATGTACAGAGACATTAAGCTCAAAGACACATATGTTCTGCACCAGATTATAGCTCAACAGCAAGTTTCCATCTGCAGTCCCTGGTTACATCAATACAATAGACAGTAATGTACAATGCAATAGAAATAACTCAATACAACACACTCTCTGATTCAGACACACACAATTAGCCTAATACCTGTTTGTTGAAACCACACCTCATTCCCAGCATCAGACATGCACAATACATCTATACTCAGTCATATGTCACAACTACATTCAGATCATACATTTACACATTCAGTACTTTTCTCATCCCAGTTCACATACATCAGTTTCTCATCCTACATTGGGTCACACCTTAGGGTTCATGTGAGCAGCTTTGATTGCTCCATAACCACTTTTTAAGTTGTACTGTAAATGTTGAATAGTCTGTTTGACTCTTCAGGTCTGTAGTGAGCTCGTTCATTTACATTTTGTGTTGTTTCATTAGTCTTTTTAGAGAATAGTTCAGCCAAAACTAAGGCGTGCACAGCTTAGTTACTTTTGCTGTTCAAAAAACTGCAATTCTAATTTAAATACGATATTTGTTATGGATTGTGTGCAAAGTTGAAAATCAAGTCATTTCAGGAGCGTGGGCAGCGGGGACGAAATTAGACCAGCACAACAGCTACATCTAGTGGTGAACATGAGGACTATACTCATTGATAAGACATGTTTTTGTATATTTTCTCAATAATCTGCCAAAATCAGGATAGTGGAACCCCATAGCTGAGTTGTGGAGAAAAAAAACAATTATTGAGACTGGTGAACATAGGATATTGCTTTGGATCCTCTTTTCTTTAAAATATCACGTCTTATCGAGCACTTAAGTACTTAAAAAAGTTGTATGTTAGTATAAATATCATATCAATATCAAAAACATGTGTCTCAAATTGTATTTCCAAACAATTGTCTTTTAGTCTTAATATGACCCATGCTGATTTTGTGTGGGAGATTTCAAACTGTGAGGAGCAAACACAAACATACAAAAAGACAACACTGTTGCTATAGAAACAATTCTGACTCTTTCCAAGTTGGCTTTGGCAGTGAGTGCAATGGACAATGCGGCTGGTTGTCCCAGGCGACACTTGCCCTGGTCTAAATAAAGGTCTTAAATTACATCTTACTTAACATATTTGATATGGGGCTAAATTATTTACTTCAAGCACACAATTTCAAACAAAACATTTCCTCAAAATGTACTACACAAAAACAAATATTGCATGATAATACTTCATATAGTATCTCAGCTTACAATATTTTATTCATGTGACATAGAATTCAAGCCCATGACTTTGAGTGAAGGGATTGCAGGAGTGCTGCACTGGATCAAAGATAGTAAAAACACTTACAGGTGCTCATCCAACTCGTGGGTTTGAGAAAACTGTTGCAATGAAAGAAATGGAGAAAGAGGCACTCAGAAAACTGTGTTTTTTCTAATATGAACAGATGCGTTTTGACAAAAGTCTTTGTCAGAGCATGTCTTTCTTATGTAAGGTTTGGATACCGGTTATGAGAAAGTTAAGCAAGGATAGTGGCAAATGCATACTTTTTTTGTTGTTGACATTTTTATGAAGGACTCTATATTAACCAATATAGTTGATATTTGCAGCATCATTTAATAAAGACTATTGAATAGGGGCTAGATAAACAGTTTTGAGCAAAAATATGAATATCATTCAAATATCATTAAACTTGTATTAAAGTATTTCACTTCTGCATTCAGGGCTGGGGTGGAGCTCTACCTCTGCAAGACAAAAGCAAATTAAGCCAAGTGGTGAAACTAGGGAGAAAACGTGTATGTATATGGAATAGGATGAACCGTATCTATAATCTCATACAATGCAACACGATACATCCCGATACTACTAAGCATAGTAGGATGATTGATTGTGGGTACAGAATCAGAAGAATCACAATCACCATCTTTGCCATATTGGAAGCGTAGTGCAAACCCAGTGTGCACCAAAAACACAACAAATAAAGTACATAGTAAAAAGGACAAATACAAGAAAACAATGGACAATGTGAAAGATGAATGGAGAAAAACATAAAAACCAAGCAACTATAAAGAAACTGTTCACCCTCTGTGGTCCTATCACTATTTGACCAATACTGTGTGGACACCTCACTTCTTGGTCGCATATGAGATCGAGGCTGGTCCACAGCACGACTACAACTCCAAATTATCAAACTTTTTAATGAGAATTGAAGGTAAACTTTTCCCAAACACGGACGCAAGTGAATGGATGAAGTTTGACAAGAGTGACTCTGAGCACTGTCAGCTATTTCCATTGTATTGTATTGCATGTTCTCTATTGTACTTCATGAATTCATTGCATGTTTTTTTCTTATGTTTAAAATTATCATGTCCTTGAATATGTATATATCTTTATGCTCTTATTGAGTTGTTATAGCCAAACACTTGTATAAATATATGAGTGACCCATGTGATACTGCAGCACCGATTTAAGATGGCCTCTCATAATGGGAAACAAAGGCTCACAGCCGAAACGTTGCACATCTGTAAATAAAAAACATTGTGTACGCAAGAAGTGTGCAAAATTAATTTTCTTCTTTATTCAAAGTTGGCAAAGCTGTGTGCGGAGCCTGCTCTTTTACACATCTGTCACAGGATTGAATGTGCAAAGTTTTACACTTTTTACAGTTCTCTGTGGTCTGCCATCACAGTACTGACCAGGTGTCCTGCTTAGCTCCTGAGGCCTGACAGGACAAAATAGAATTAGCTGGTTAAGTTCTTGCAAACGATGTGTACTTTTTATTTTCTGTGCAAAAAGGACATGCTTGCTCCTGCATTATTCAACAGGCTTCTTAAACATTGTTCTTTGGATCCAAATTTCTCTATTTCATGTCTCTATTCTCTACTGCCTTAGTGCCACTGAATGTTCACAAAAGTTATGCACCATCCAAGGACAAAAAGTTGGATGTAATGCACTTTCTTTATTTGAAGTAATAAAATGATTGTCAAAAGAATGAATTTGCATCTAATCTAAACCAACCAAGATGCAATGTTATGGTGTGATGTTACTACTGCTACAGTAGAAGAGTGGATGTGTAGTAACCAATCCGTAACCAATCATTGAAAGCATGTGATCAGTGTTTTTAATCCTCTGTTAGCAGAAGATTATAGCTTAGGCTCTGTTTGCTCTCTAGTTCAGTGTATTCTCCATTGTGCTGTGGCGCGTTAGTGTGCCGTAAGATGTTGTTTGGTGCGACTTTGGAAATGATATCACCTCATTGCTCAAATACTGTGAGAAGCTTAGAAAGTATTTTGGTGTTTGTTTGATTATTCACTTTCATGAGAATGACTTTGCATTCATTAAGACTGCAGATTGTTGTATCAGAATCAGCTGGTGGTGTGCTATGTGATTGTTTTCAATTAAAAAGATGTACCACGACTCAAAAATGTTGGGGATCACTGTCCTACTTTGTTTACTTACTCTGTTGGCAGCGAACACCTGTTATTATGACAAGGATATACGAAAGAACATGCAATTTACAAGAGAGCAAACATGCGTCATGATGGCAGCATCTAAACATAATGCTTAGTTAAATCATAGTTTCACATATCTGCTCGACTCTTTTAACTAATATTGAGCTGGAGGCATTCTCAGGATCCTCAGCAACAGTAACAGCAGACATTGCACATGTCATGGTAAGTTACAATACTTGCGGTTTACCCAAGCTGCCAATACAAGCTTCTCTTCAAATACCGTAAATGTACAAAGGCCTGCAAAAAGCTGAGGTCATCTCGATTCACTGGGTGGAGGGAGTGGCAAGTTTACATACACTGTGACATGATTTTATTACTCACTGTGTGAAATAAATGTTCCAACTTAGTAATATATATTTATTATTATAAAATATAGATTAGCTGAAAAGCTACAATGATTCTCACCTGGGATCATACAGAAAAAAAAAAAACTTTGAGGGACAAGAGGCCCCTGGACTCTGTGGAGGAGGTGAGGGACAGGAGGGTGCTAGTCAAACTTACCTCCATCACGGACGACACCTCCCACCCACTGCACAGGACTGTAGAGGAGCTGAGAAGCTCTTTCAGCAAAAGACTGAGGCACCCTCAGTGCAGGAAGGAGCACTGCCGCAGGGCCTTCATTCCCACTGCTGTCAGACTGTACAATAAGCCCCTTAATGACGACCTCCACTAGGACTGCAAAATTTCACTGCTATAGTCACTTATTAATTGTACATAAAATACCTTTATTGCACATAATATACTCAATATTGTTTGCACATTTCCTGTCACCCTAGATCCTTTAATGTATGCCAAATGTAATATGTATAAAATCCCCAGATACGGTAGAAGGTAATGCACAACTCACCACTGGCATTGAGTCATTCAAACAGATGCATATGTAAACCTTCTAAGTTGATATGATAGAGACTGATTGATTGCAGTAATCTTTATTTATAATTATGTGTTTCAAAAAAGTAATTTTAATAAAAACATGTATTTTATTAAACACAAGAATTATTATTTTATCGACTAATCACTGAAATGAAAGTATATAGTATACAGTTCAGCATTTTCTAATGTTTGTATAATTCTGAGTTTTTGCAAACATTTGAAGTTCGAATGAGCACATTTCTTGTCTCCAAACACGCTCCAGACATATCAGGACATGTCTGTCCTTGTGCGAGACCTGCCTACTTGAGGTGGTTGGACGAGGCGAGCTTAAACAGCCTGTGTAGTTTTGGTTTCACCCAGAACCTAAAACTCTAAAGTCTCACGGCCGCGAAACACCATGGCTTCTGTAAGGACTGACAGTGGCTTTTTTGTGATCTTCTGTCTACTTTCTACTCTCAGCACGGCAGGTACATCCAATCATATCTTAATAATTAGCTTTCCACTTTATATTTTCATCCTAATGTTTTAACACCTTTAGATCTTTCAGGCAGCTTTGAAATGGAAATGTACACCATCCCTAAAATCTTGGCAACGTGTGGACAAAACCTGACTTTGGAATGCGACATAGCTGCAGAAAAGGACATAGAGATAAAAACGTTTTTCTGGATGGAGAAGCAAGAAATTTGCTTCTATGAGACGGAAAACCAGACTGGCCCTGATTTTGAATGTAGAGGACTGAGCTATACAAAAAACTCTGAGAGATACTACAACTACTCCCTAACAATATTCAACGTGCAGCCAAAACACAAGGGGACCTATCACTGCAAACTGCGCTCTAAACAAGGGGTGCTGAATGGCAAGACGATAGTTCGAGTGCAAAGTGAGTATGGGCTAATTATTGTCAAAAAAATATGTGAGAAGATTAGTTACAAACCATTTTGTTTTTGAGAAGATTTCAAAGTGTAGGTTTGCAAATGGGAGACAAGTTATGTAAAGAGGATAAACTAATAAAGTTGTGCAGGGACCAAAGTGATCTGTATTCTAAATCATTTATATTGGCAGTCAGAGAAAAAACTGTTTCAAACTTGTTGATACAATGATTTGTCCTTCATGTTGTTGCACGTTTGGATTTGGTAAGATTCCTATTTGATTGTGCAATTTTGGGCTAGTTTATTTTCATTTATTTTTTATAATGAACCATTTATTAGCAATACAAAACATGATAATATATAACATATGCATGAAAAGGGAAGCTTAATCTCATACACTGCCCATTGTTTTCTTCCCATTCTACATATACATATTTTGCTTTAAAGAAGAAATATCATTCATTATTTTTGGTCGTCAATAGTGAGTTTTTTTGAGTGTTTTCTCTGAACCTTCAAGGCCACAGGCTCAGTTCTACAGCGTATTGACACTAAAATGGTACACCCAATATGGACTCTATAGATAGATAGATACTTTATTGATCCCCCATAAGAGGAATTCAGGTGTCCAGCAGCAGAAGACTCATCTGCGCCTCCTGTCGCAAAGCAAAAGGGCACTAGTGCTCCGATCGACCAGAAAATCGCTGAGCGTAATTTCTGAACCGAGACGAGCATATCATTATATTACGTAAAAATTTTAAGTCCCACACATGACCACTTGGGGCGCCCTGAATCAAAGCCCCCAAACAACACCATCCATTCACTCAGCCATTCAACTCATTCATACCTATTGTACATGTTCTTAGGGGTAGGGGAAACCGGAGCAGCCGGATGAAACCTACGCAGGCACGGGGAGAACATGTAAACTCCACTCAGAAAGACCCCGTTCCGACTGAGATTTGAACACAGGACCTTCTTGCTGTGTAAAGCCTCCACTCAGCTACTTTGCCGCCCTATGTATGTGTATATATACATACTTTGGGCGGTAATGACAGTACAATGTTTTGTCATTATATATTGCTGAATCTGTTTTTGCATATTTTTTTTGTGGTAAAAATTTAACATCTAGACTCATCTGTATTTATCTACTACCAAAATGCATTTATTTATTTATTTCAGTAGCTCTTAGCTCAAGCATATCCATAAAGTAATACAAATGATGGATATATTAATTTCTATTTCTAAGGTTGTCTGTTGGCAGTTGTAAATACAACTGAGACTGCCCACCACCTTAACATTTTTTTGTTTCATCTCAAGAGTGTGTCGGTAACACAAGCACGGATGTGACTCCCACCGAGGGCTCATGCTCGTTCAAGGACGTCTTCCCTGAGCCTGTGGTCTTCTGGAACCAGGGACTTGAAAACCTCACCCACCTGGCAGAGACCAAGGTGATGCAGTCTGCCGAAGGACTGTTTTCTGTCGTTAGCAAAATCGAGCTGAAGAAGGACCCATCCAACCCTGACCATTACAACTGCTCCCTCTGGATGCCCCTGGAAAACGACAAGAATGAGACGCAAGTTCAGTTTGTGAGGGCCATGAGCTTCTCAGACGCACATAAGCTCTGCGGACACTTGTGTGGCGTGATGCTGCCGTTGCTCTCACTGGTGTTTCTGGCCTAATTGCAATCAATCTGTCTCTCAAAACTAGAGATCAGGCGTTTTCTGAGAGCTGTGTGTAATTTGCACTCTTACTGGTCTATTAAAGTCTAGTTTAGATATAATCAGTACAAACTGTGGTAAAAGTAAGTAAGTGAGCAATCTTATATAGCGCCTTTCACAGACCAGAGTCACTGTCCACTATTTGGGAGCGGAGTCGCCATACAGGAGATGCACGGAATCATCTTTTTTAACTTCTAAACTTCATAAATATGTTTCTTATAGTGCTCTCTACATGTCCTGGTCCCTTCTTGTCCCCTGGTCCGCCGGGCAGTGACCTCTTTAGAGAGAATTTTAATATTTTATGTGGGCTGTTCACCGCTGTTTATCCTGTGTTTTTCTCTGTGTTTCTCCTGCAGTCTTGTGTGTGTTCACCTGTGCTCCTGAGTCATTCGTTACAGGAAGATTTGCCCTTGTGTTATGTGTCAACCAATGGTCAACCAGGATGTGAAAATCTCAAAATGCAACAGCGTGTTGTTGTTTGCATCTTAATTAAATCAAATATTTCAAGTAAGCCTACTTAGTAACAATTATAGTATGATGCGATTATTTATTTTATTAAATGTCTCTTGAAGCAATGAGGCCTCACTCAGTCAGGGGCACTTGCACAATGCAAGTGCTCCTGACAGTTTTAACTATAGCTATAGCTGTTGGGTGTATGCAAATATTTCTTAGGATTGTACCAATAAGAATATGTTTGCACCCTTGTGTGCTAATGCAGAATGACTATTTCAGTTGGAGGTGAGGCCTAAGTAAAACAGGTTTTAACAAAGAACCTATTCAATTGAGACAAATAAATTGAGCATGCCACAACTTCTGCAGGTACCAAATGTAAGTAAGTAAGTAAGTAAGTAAGTAAGTTTTTATTTATATACCGCCTTTTCACTGCAGATCTGAGTCTCAAAGCGGTTTACAATTGTTAATTTTGGGCATTTGTCTCTCACTCCACACAGAGATGGGAGCGGGGTCGCCAGTACAGGAGGCGCATGCCAGAACTATTGGACATATTTTTAGTGGTAGGGGAAACCGGAGTACCCGGAGGAAACCTACGCAGACACGGGGAGAACATGCAAACTCCACTCAGAAAGGCCCTGGTCCGACCGGGATTCGAACCCAGGACCTTCTTGCTGAGAGGCGAGAGTGCTATCCACTCAGCCACCGTGCCGCCCCAAATGAAGAGGAAGTATAGAGAACAATACTGTTTTGATGAGCGGCAGAAACTGGTAAATGACTTCCAATGCTGTGGTCTTCCAATTTCCAATGCTGTACTTCCAAAACATGTTCTGAGGCAAAAGAAAAATCCAATGCAGTTGTGATATTAAAAGTTAGATTTAAAGGTAACTTCTATTTACTATTTAAGTTATTATTGTTCAGTACCTTGAAGCAGAAACCAAGAGACTTCCCAGGTCTCATTTGGGCTTTGAATTTCTTCAGTCAGGTCTCCTATACTTATTTTCAGCTTATCTTTATGTCTCCTCCGCTAGTCTTTTTGTCACACTGTCGGTGGAGCATTTTCCCGCGAATATAAACAAAGATCCTCTTATAGATCAAGAGGGAAAGGTTGAAAACCCGTGCAGTTTATTTTTTATTTTTTATGTTGTTTAAGACTTTTAAACAAGTTAAATGATTGTTGTTTTTTATAAAATTTCCAAAATGTTTGCTGCAGGAGGCAAGTCACAATTTGATTCTCATACTTTTAAAGTAATAAAAATCATGATGCAATGATACCTGTAGGCACAGACTTGTTTCTTTCTTTTATAGTCTCTCTGCTTTGATGGAAGATAACATATTGTGAAATGCACGACATTAAATTAGGATTCATTTTCCAAATCAACTGAGAACGGGTTAGGATAAGAAACATTTGATTTAGTCTTACACCAAGGGCTTGTGTTTATATTGATGCCACTGTAGGGACACCTGTTATTTAGAAGTGCGTTGTAACATGTCATTTAACCAGATGGAAAATCTGCGTTGCAACTGCATTGAGACACACTGTAGAATACTATTAGTACTATAGCACATACAGTAGTTAACGTAAAGATGGTCCACTGAAACTTGTGGAAATGTCACTACTGCTATCAAAATTAAAAACTTCCTGTTGTGAATAATAAGTCCAGTTCATTACTTCTGCATCACAGAATTTGAAATTACAAGTAAAGAATGGAATGTGAGAAAACATGTTATTATTTACACAGTGAGTGCTGGTTGGCTGAGTGATGGTGGTCCTCTCTTTTTGACACACCCCGTACGTCGATGTGTTTTATTGTGTAAGACCTTACACAATCTACAGAAGCCAGTTTTCTGTGGACCAGGGTGGACCAGACGAACTGCTGAGAAAACTTCTGTGTTTTTTATTTTTATTTTATTTGCCAATTCTTTTGATAGAAAGCCAAAAACTCTGCAACATTGTGCTGGACTACAGTTGAGTGATTCTTTTCTATTCTGACTTTATAATATCAGCAACAAAGAATAATTGGGTAACACTTTACATTACGGGCCGGTAAGTCCATGGTACTTACAGTGGTACTTCTAGGTACTTACAGTGGTACTTCTAGGTACTTACAGTGGTACTTACAGTGGTACTTACGGTGGTACTTACGGTGGTACTTACGGTGGTACTTACGGTGGTACTTACGGTGGTACTTACAGTGGTACTTACAGTGGTACTTACAGTGGTAACTTACAGTGGTACTTCTAGGTACTTACAGTGGTACTTCTAGGTACTTACGGTGGTACTTACGGTGGTACTTACGGTGGTACTTACGGTGGTACTTACGGTGGTACTTACGGTGGTACTTACGGTGGTACTTACGGTGGTACTTACGGTGGTACTTACGGTGGTACTTACAGTGGTACTTACAGTGGTACTTACAGTGGTACTTCTAGGTACTTACAGTGGTACTTCTAGGTACTTACGGTGGTACTTACGGTGGTACTTACGGTGGTACTTACGGTACTTGGTACTTACGGTGGTACTTACGGTGGTACTTACGGTGGTACTTACGGTGGTACTTACGGGGTACTTACGGGGTACTTACGGTGGTACTTACGGTGGTACTTACGGTGGTACTTACAGTGGTACTTACAGTGGTACTTACAGTGGTACTTCTAGGTACTTCTAGGTACTTACAGTGGTACTTCTAGTGGTACTTCTAGGTACTTATTGTGGTACTTACAGTGGTACTTCTAGGTACTTACAGTGGTACTTAGAGGTACTTATTGTGGTACTTACAGTGGTACTTCTAGGTACTTATTGTGATAATTCTAGATACAGCTGTAACTTAGTAATTCAAGGATACTACAGCATTATTCCTATGTAGTAAATGTGGTACTTCTACATACATACATACAGAGGTCATTTGTAGGATTGTTTGACTATAAAACATAAAACAACATTATGTAAAACAAACGTCTTTATTAATATGGAATAAGTAGCACAGAAAGGACAGTATAAATACATTTAATGCATATTTCAAAACAAGTTTCAAGGACAAGGGAAACACTGCAAGAACTAGGTACCCAACCCAAGTAACAAGAATTACACATTACCAGGTACTTACCAGCCAAGTACCAGGTACTTACCAGCAAGTACCAGGTACTTAACAGCAAGTACCAGGTACTTAACAGCAAGTACCAGGTACTTACCATAGGGACTGGCCCATAATAAGACAAAGGACTTTAACATAAGTACCAGTGATAACACCAGTAATTATACAGTAAGTACCAGGTACTTACCATAGGGACTGGCCCATAATAAGACAAAGGACTTTAACATAAGTACCAGTGATAACACCAGTAATTATATAGTAAGTACCAGGTACTTACCATAGGAACTGGCCCATAATAAGAAAAAGGACTTACCCATAAGTACTAGTGATACCAGTAATTATATAGTATACCATGTACTTACCAGCAAGTACCATGTACTTACCAGCAAGTACCAGGTACTTACCATAGGGACTGGCCCATAATAAGACAAAGGACTTTAACATAAGTACCAGTGATAACACCAGTAATTATACAGTGAGTACCAGGTACTTACCATAGGGACTGGCCCATAATAAGACAAAGGACTTTAACATAAGTACCAGTGATAACACCAGTAATTATATAGTAAGTACCAGGTACTTACCATAGGAACTGGCCCATAATAAGACAAAGGACTTACCCATAAGTACTAGTGATACCAGTAATTATATAGTATACCATGTACTTACCAGCAAGTACCTGGTACTTGCTGGTAAGTACCTGGTACTTGCTGTTAAGTACCTGGTACTTGCTGGTAAGTACCTGGTACTTGCTGGTAAGTACCTGGTACTTGCTGGTAAGTACCTGGTACTTGCTGGTAAGTACATGGTATACTATATAATTACTGGTATCACTAGTACTTATGGGTAAGTCCTTTGTCTTATTATGGGCCAGTTCCTATGGTAAGTACCTGGTACTTACTATATAATTACTGGTGTTATCACTGGTACTTATGTTAAAGTCCTTTGTCTTATTATGGGCCAGTCCCTATGGTAAGTACCTGGTACTTACCGTATAATTACTGGTGTTATCACTGGTACTTATGTTAAAGTCCTTTGTCTTATTATGGGCCAGTCCCTATGGTAAGTACCTGGTACTTGCTGGTAAGTACATGGTACTTGCTGGTAAGTACATGGTATACTATATAATTACTGGTATCACTAGTACTTATGGGTAAGTCCTTTGTCTTATTATGGGCCAGTTCCTATGGTAAGTACCTGGTACTTACTATATAATTACTGGTGTTATCACTGGTACTTATGTTAAAGTCCTTTGTCTTATTATGGGCCAGTCCCTATGGTAAGTACCTGGTACTTACTGTATAATTACTGGTGTTATCACTGGTACTTATGTTAAAGTCCTTTGTCTTATTATGGGCCAGTCCCTATGGTAAGTACCTGGTACTTGCTGTTAAGTACCTGGTACTTGCTGGTAAGTACCTGGTACTTGCTGGTAAGTACCTGGTACTTGGCTGGTAAGTACCTGGTAATGTGTAATTCTTGTTACTTGGGTTGGGTACCTAGTTCTTGCAGTGTTTCCCTTGTCCTTGAAACTTGTTTTGAAATATGCATTAAATGTATTTATACTGTCCTTTCTGTGCTACTTATTCCATATTAATAAAGACGTTTGTTTTACATAATGTTGTTTTATGTTTTATAGTCAAACAATCCTACAAATGACCTCTGTATGTATGTATGTAGAAGTACCACATTTACTACATAGGAATAATGCTGTAGTATCCTTGAATTACTAAGTTACAGCTGTATCTAGAATTATCACAATAAGTACCTAGAAGTACCACTGTAAGTACCACAATAAGTACCTCTAAGTACCACTGTAAGTACCTAGAAGTACCACTGTAAGTACCACAATAAGTACCTAGAAGTACCACTAGAAGTACCACTGTAAGTACCTAGAAGTACCTAGAAGTACCACTGTAAGTACCACTGTAAGTACCACTGTAAGTACCACCGTAAGTACCACCGTAAGTACCACCGTAAGTACCCCTGTAAGTACCACCGTAAGTACCACCGTAAGTACCACCGTAAGTACCACCGTAAGTACCACCGTAAGTACCACCGTAAGTACCACCGTAAGTACCTAGAAGTACCACTGTAAGTACCTAGAAGTACCACTGTAAGTACCACTGTAAGTACCACCGTAAGTACCACCGTAAGTACCACCGTAAGTACCACCGTAAGTACCACCGTAAGTACCACCGTAAGTACCACCGTAAGTACCACCGTAAGTACCACCGTAAGTACCACCGTAAGTACCACCGTAAGTACCACCGTAAGTACCACCGTAAGTACCACTGTAAGTACCACCGTAAGTACCACCGTAAGTACCTAGAAGTACCACTGTAAGTACCTAGAAGTACCACTGTAAGTACCACTGTAAGTACCACCGTAAGTACCACCGTAAGTACCACCGTAAGTACCACCGTAAGTACCACCGTAAGTACCACTGTAAGTACCACCGTAAGTACCACCGTAAGTACCTAGAAGTACCACTGTAAGTACCTAGAAGTACCACTGTAAGTACCACTGTAAGTACCACCGTAAGTACCACCGTAAGTACCACCGTAAGTACCACCGTAAGTACCACCGTAAGTACCACCGTAAGTACCACCGTAAGTACCACCGTAAGTACCACTGTAAGTACCACCGTAAGTACCACCGTAAGTACCACCGTAAGTACCACCGTAAGTACCACCGTAAGTACCACTGTAAGTACCACTGTAAGTACCACCGTAAGTACCACCGTAAGTACCACCGTAAGTACCACCGTAAGTACCACTGTAAGTACCACCGTAAGTACCACCGTAAGTACCACCGTAAGTACCACCGTAAGTACCACCGTAAGTACCCCTGTAAGTACCACCGTAAGTACCACCGTAAGTACCACCGTAAGTACCACCGTAAGTACCACCGTAAGTACCACTGTAAGTACCACTGTAAGTACCACCGTAAGTACCACCGTAAGTACCACCGTAAGTACCACCGTAAGTACCACTGTAAGTACCACTGTAAGTACCACCGTAAGTACCACCGTAAGTACCACCGTAAGTACCACCGTAAGTACCTAGAAGTACCACTGTAAGTACCTAGAAGTACCACTGTAAGTACCACTGTAAGTACCACTGTAAGTACCACCGTAAGTACCACCGTAAGTACCACCGTAAGTACCACCGTAAGTACCACCGTAAGTACCACTGTAAGTACCTAGAAGTACCACTGTAAGTACCTAGAAGTACCACTGTAAGTACCATGGACTTACCGGCCCGTAATGTAAAGTGTTACCAATAATTGTATGTACCTGTAGATGTCATTTCAAAGGTATATAACTGTATATAATTGTATATTGACAATGCGACAATGCTAATAAAATGCTAATTTATTTTACGTATGTATCAATCTCAACAATGTTAGAATCAGTGCTCTAACAGACAGGGGTAGGCTGAAGTAGGGCTGATGGGTACGGAACAAGTCAATTGTTTTAAGAATTTCCAAAGTAGATTTTTTTTTTTAAATTAGAATGAAAATGTGTTAACTTTGTTTGGTTTTAGATGCAGGATATGGCATGTATGAGGTTTCAACATTTTGGCTTACTTGGGATCTTATGGCTTCCGGTTTTCTGTATAGTAGGTGAGGACAATTTATTTAGGACACTCTTTCCATGTTGTATAATGTGTTTTCGTACTCAGGAAATTGAAATCAAACACTTTATTTATACATACCATGGTTAGTTTATACTGTAATATCTTGTTATTGAGCATACTTTTGTGTTATGGTTACACTATTATATCGTTTTCTCATGAGAATCTTCACTTTTTGCATGCAGGTGGTCTTGAAATGTACACCGTTGATAAAGTTCTGGCAACATGCGGAGACAATGTGACTCTCCCGTGTAATATAACTACAGAAGTGGCTCTCGATATCAAAGAATTCAAATGGATGGAGAAAAATGATATTTGTCACTGGGGTGTGGAGAAAAACCTCACCAGCATGCAGTGTGCAAACGTGACATCCCAGAACAGCTACGACTTCCCCCTGACGATCTTCAACATCCAGCCAGAGCATAAGGGAACCTACCACTGCAAGCTGCGCTCCAAAGAAGGCACCAAGAATGGCCAGACTATCGTTCGAGTGCAAAGTGAGTGGTTACTATGTGCAATTCTAAAAATAAGCTTGTGAGACTTTTCTTGATGGCTGCCTGAATAAAAATACAATTACACCTACTACTCTACAACTATTCAGACAAGTAGGTAGAGTGAAATTTGTTTTTTTATTTATTTTACCTTTATTTAACCAGGAAAAATCCCATTGAGATTAAGAACCTCTTTTTCAAGGTCCTGGCCAAGAGGCAGCAAAGTTACTCATAAACACAACAGACTATTAGGCTATCAGGCTATTTTTTTAGCTGAAAAAGGAAACCCTATGAAATATTCACATCATGTACATCATGTATTTGAATTAAAAATAAATACGTGTAAACATATCTTGATTATAAATGGCCAAATATGATGTGTACATGTTGATCAAGATACAATAATGTGTCTGGGGATTGCAAATGTCAATCTTCCATGCTGTCCCTGCAGAAAAACACAATCACATGTTCAACAGGTATAACTTCTGATTAGTTCTGGTTTGATCGCATGGAGCCAAACATTTCAGTCTAGCCCTAAATCACAACAGCAGTCATCTGGGGGGACTTTACAAAGTTGTCGATTCACCAACAACAGATCAGAGAGAACACAGAGAATGCAATGACCAATGTCCATAAATAGATATTAATACATTTCCTTAAATGTCCCGGATCACCACTGTCCATGGACTACTCACAAAAAAACCCCCCAAAAAACCGGGAGGGATAAAAGTGGGACCCATATTGAGAGAGGGGTCCACTCCCACGTACAGGCTGTACATCGTGAACTCAGGCTGTAGAACGAGGACTCAAGCACAAAAGTGATAAGAATGCGAATTGTACCGTCAGTTAAGACGCATTCACACATTTACACATCTTACTTCCTCTCGATTGTTGGACTATGGTTTGGACAATAGCTTTGAGAAAAAAAGAAATTGTCACAGATGCATAAGAATGTCTAGTCTGCACTAATTCTATTCATTTTGCTTTTAGAGTGCGTTGGTGACGCTTTGGTCAACGTGTCCTCGGCTGAGGGGACGTGCCTGTTTGAAGGCGTTTACCCCAAGCCCACTGTGGTTTTATGGAAGCAGGGACATGATGAAAGTGTCCAACATTGGTCCAAGACGGATGTGAAGGAGAACGCAGATGGATTTTTCACCGCCGTTAGCACCATCAAGCTGAGGAACGGGCGGCACGGTGGCTGAGTGGATAGCACTCTCGCCTCTCAGCGAGAAGGTCCTGGGTTCGAATCCCGGTTGGACCAGGGCCTTTCTGAGTGGAGTTTGCATGTTCTCCCCGTGTCTGCGTAGGTTTCCTCCGGGTGCTCCGGTTTCCCCTACCACTAAAAATATGTACAATAGGTCTGGCATGTGCCTCCTGTACTGGCCCCACTCCAAAAAATAACAATTGTAAACCGCTTTGAGACTCCGATGTGCAGTGAAAAGGCGGTATATAAATAAAGATTACTACTACTTACAGGAAGGACCCCTCCTACACAGCTCTGTATAACTGCTCACTCATGGTGCCCACTGAAAATGAGAAGAATGAAACAGAGCTGGTGGCCGTTCGGTTTCTGACCTTTGCTGCAGCCGACAGCCTGACCGTCCACTGGTCTGGTGTAATGCTGACGATGAGTTTGGGGACCTTATTCACTTGCTAAATATTCTTTTTTATTTTCTTTTTTTGGCAGCATCAGGCAAGAAAGTGTCAATTATGCAGAAACAATTTAAATCAATATTCAGATAAGATTCATACAGATCCTGTTATTTGAGGTGCATTAAAAAGATGAAACCTTGTGCCGGGAGCGAAATTATATAAAATATGTATTAAAAAAGATAAAGAAAAAAATGAGTGGACAACTATTATTCATTCATTTTCTGCCCCTTTATTAGTCCATTTCTGGGTCAAGGGGAGGGGCAATGAGAGCTGCCACCCAATGCTCATAGCACCAGTCCCTCGCTGATCCTCTGCAGGTGGTAGGTCCACAGGAAGATGCCTACTACATCAGTGGTGCCACAGCCTTGGTGTTACTTTTACGGCAAATGGCAAATAAATCCTTGAATCTGGAGGTTTCTGACTGTGAACGGTGCTATATAACTTAAAGGAATAGTTCACCGTTTTTACATACTGACAAATGTTCTTACCTTACCTTAGACTAGTTAATACGTACCTGTCTGGTCTTAGTCCGTGCGCTCTGTCATGCAAACGGAGCAAAAACGGGAGCACAACCGCAGCCTCCTCTGTATATTTTGTAGCACCAAAAGGTAGCTCCCGCTAGAAGCTACCAAACTCTTGGTAGCTTCGTTAGTGCGCAGACGTAGCGCTCCTAACTTCTCTGCGCACTAACTTCTCTCCGGAGACTTCTCTCTCGCTGCTACTGTGTGTATTACAAGTCACGCTGCTTCTATTGACGGAAGTGAGCGAGAGAGAAGTCTCCGGAGAGAAGTTAGTGCGCGGACGTAGCGCCCCTCAGATTACTACGCCTCACAATATAGTACCCGTTTTATCCGCTGAGAAAATCGACTGTTACATTTCTGTGTTACTATACTTTGCAGTGTAACACGTCACGTAACTATATACATTTAATAGGGAACACTTGGAAGAGTTTGGTAGCTTCTAGCGGGAGCTACCTTTTGGTGCTACAAAATATACAGAGGAGGCTGCGGTTGTGCTCCCGTTTTTGCTCCGTTTGCATGACAGAGCGCACGGACTAAGACCAGACAGGTACGTATTAACTAGTCTAAGGTAAGGTAAGAACATATGTCAGTATGTAAAAACGGTGAACTATTCCTTTAAGATTACTACTAGAAAGAGCAAAAAAATACATGCATGTGGAAACTAGTGATAGAACCAATTTGTTTTGAAAGCATGATGGATTTTATTATCAGCTTTTATTATCCATGCAACTGGATATATTATTGTCAAAAATTATTCAGAGTAGTTTAAAATGAACTTCCTATGTGCTCATGATGATTTGTGTAATAGTATGAAAATAAAATCAAACAGAATGTTTTTGTTGTGTAAATGGCCAACGTAAGGAGGTATCTACGAAGCAGCAGATTACTGATTTATTGTCAAAGGTGGTATTTGTTTTATGCATGTTATTTTTGGAAGAATTTATATTTTCTATATGTATCGGCCAAAAGAAGAAAAGCTTGAAAACATACAAACAAGAACATCCCCAAGGATAAAAGAGAGCTGAAAACTGAAATCAGAAAAACTAGCTCTTGCATTGAAAAACGGTAAATCATTCACATGAGACAGATACAGGTTGCTCTAATCAAACAAATGATTCTGAAATCATGCGGCTTTCTTTGTCTTTCTGCTCATATGATATTTAAAGACTTTCAGATGATGTATGTTTGCATTGTTATTGCTATGGCAACAGTGGTAGATTTTCATCCCTCCCAAGGTGCAGTACATGATGCTGACCACTGGGAGGCAGCACATCCTCAGTGTTCTCTGTTCAGTTGTATATTTTCTCTTGAACGTTATTGTTATCACAGGACAATCTTTTAACGTTCACTCACTCACACATACTGTAACACAAACAATCAAAAGAAAAGTCTATTGAGGCCATTATATATATTGAATTATTATTGAAATGTGAACTTGTCTTACTGTGAAATGTAATTGTTCGATTAATTACCTTACAGCTAGTAAAAACCTCCAATAAAACAATTTTGAAATGGGCTTGGTAATCAATAAAGCTTGAGTACCTAATATGGAGGACCAAAACTGTCAACATAATGAATGAATGAATGAATAAATAAATGTCACAATCTGCAAATTATTGATAATACAACGCTACAAATTTCTAGATATAAAAAAGGTATATTATTATTATACTCGATGTTTGTTTCAAATCCAATAATAAAGCTTTATTATTTTCTGTCTCCATTTATTTGTTTCCTTGTTCGTTCAAAAAATAATATTAATTATTATTTAACTGCAGTTTATTGCCCAAAGATTTCTTTCTGCATACATTTATATGCAGATTTACATTATTCATGTCTTCATTTATTTTCTTTTTATTTATTTTATGTTTTATTATTTCACGGCACATTCTTTTCTCATGTCTTACAAAACTGCATGTGTGTCTCAGGATGCACGCACGGACTGCGTGGTAGAGACGCACGGACTGTGCGGCAGAGGAAAATCGACGCACGCAGGAAATAAATATTGCTGAACTTTTCCTCGGAACGCTCATGCAGCGACCAATCAGAGAGCCGCAAAGTTGTAATGGGGACATTTGCGGTCTGAGCGAGCAGACTGAAAATACTCGTAAACAGTCAAAACAAAAGCTACACCAGGACTAAACCAGGGTTGACAATGGGGGACATAGTGCTTGTGAACATATGTGTTTTCATGCTCCCGTAACTGTATACAAATGCTTCAAGCGTGTTCGCTGATAATAAATCCTGCATTTAACATGTTTTCACATTTCTATATTGAACTTTTTTTGTTCTTCTTAAGTGATTATATCCATGCCAGATGTGACATGTAAATTTCTCCTGTGTGAGATCAAGTCTATCTTATCTTATCTTACCTCCGTGAACACATACTGCTGTTATATAAAGTCTCTGGAAGGTCTCTGAACACAGATACGCTGCAAAGCTGCATTATGTGTGAGCACGTTTTCACAATGTCTCAGGGTGGCAGGTGAGATTCCATGGACATCTGTCTTTGTCTTCCCTGCAAGTAGCCTCTATAGAATCCTCTCAGGGCACAAAGCTCTCAAAGCAACCTTTTTAAAGACAGACAAAAGTGACATTTTATTACACCATTTGTAGCTTGGCTCCCCAACAGAACTCAGATCTGAACGAGACTGTAATGAGCGGCTTTTTTGTCTCTAGACTTTTTCTGTAGCCGTTTAAAAAAATATCCATACAGAACGCTTTGGCTTGGACTCAGAAGAAATAACATAGTTCTACTGTTCCTCCATATTCACTGAAGAAGCAGAGAGAGTATGAGTGCAAACAGATGGAATGGGCATTCTTTCTGTTTATAAGAACCTGTCTGATGCAGCTCTTTCATCTCATCTTTCTCATGTTGAGCGCTAGTCCTTGCAACGACCAGTCTTTGTCTTCCCTCCAAGAAGCCTCTATATAGACTCATCTCAGGGCACAAAGCTCTCAAAGCAACCTTTTTAAAGCCAGATGAAACCAAAACTGCACTAATATCTGCAGTTTGTGTTTCTCTACCAGCCTTTGTGTATGTGTGTATAGTGGAAACCCAGACAGAGAGCTAGCATGCTAACTCCTGTGTTTCCAATCGAGGGTTGAGTTTGTTCAAAAGGTTAATTTTGTGGGACAGGAGAAAAGCTTGAGGATGGCCCTGACTTCTGTGCAGTAGTTTAAAAGAAACCATTACACAGATATCAAAGCTCTTAGTGTTGTTCCTTAAGTCATGCTTCTGTTTCTGAATTTACTCCTGAACCTGACTTTGCTCTTGAGACATTTCATTACTTGATGGCTCCTCAACTGGAGTCTGATCAAAACAAGACTTGCATTTGAAGAATCTCCAGATGGATCGCTTTGGCTTGGACTTAGGCGTTCTGTCATCTCTTTCCTGTTTAGAAGAATTAGCATTGGTCTCCTGTTTCTCATGGTTCACTGCAGAAGCTGAGGAAGTCTGGGCGCTCGTCTTTGGAGAAGACATTTCATAATTAAATGTGTCACCTGCCTCCTCTGAAGGGGTCTGGTCTGGACGATGCTTCTGTTTGTTTCTAGACTTGCATTTAAAAAAGCTCCAGATGGATCGCTTTGGCTTGGACTTAGGCGTTCTGTTGTCTCCGTCCTGTTCAGAAGAAATAGCATTGTCCTGTTTCTCTGTGTTCACTGAAGAAGCAGAGAGAGTCTGGGAACAAGACTTTGCCATGAACAGGTGGACTGGACATTCCTTGCGTTCATTTGAGGGAATTGTCTTAATGTGACTTTCATCTTGAGAAGAAGACCTTTCATGACTAAATTTGTCACTTGCCTCCTCAACAGGGGTCTGGTCTGAACGCTGCTTCTGTTTGTTTCCCCACTACTGATCCCAATGACTCCCCCGATGACCTGGTCTCCCATTACAACACTTCTCTCCATAACCTCCTGAACAATCATGCTCCTCTCAAAACCCGACCCGTCTCTTTCACGCTCTCAGCACCCTGGTTCACCCCTGCCCTCCGTCAGCTCAAATCCCAAGGACGTCAACTTGAACGGCTCTTCAATAAAACTGGACTCACCATTCACAAACAAATGTACAATAACCACATCATGCTATACAAGGACCATCTCTCTGCTGCCAAATCCACCTACTACTCCGGTTTAATCCACTCCAATCATCAAAACTCCAAAACTCTCTTCTCTCTTCTCACCAATATAACCAAACCCCCCGACTCCCTCCCTCACCATATGCAATCCACTGACTTCTGTAACTCACTCATGTCCTTCTTTACCTCCAAGATCTCTGACATTCACCAACACCTGACCCCACATGGAGCTGCAGTCTCTGGAGTGGACCCCCCAGCCCCCTACTCATCCCTCATAGCCACATTCTCCAGCTTCATCTTGCCCTCCGTCCAAGCCATCTCCGACTTTATCATTAAATCCAAACCTTCTACCTCTCAGCTCGACCCTCTCCCTACCGTTCTGGTCAAATCCTGCCTCCCCTCAGCTGCCCACCTCATCACTAATATCATTCATTCATCTCTCACTTCTGGTACTGTCCCTCTCTCATTCAAAACCGCCTCAGTCTCACCCATTCTCAAAAAACCTGGCCTGGATCCAACCAACTTCAACAACCTCC
This sequence comes from Knipowitschia caucasica, assembly GCA_964034765.1. NCBI lineage: Eukaryota > Metazoa > Chordata > Actinopteri > Gobiiformes > Gobiidae > Knipowitschia > Knipowitschia caucasica. The sequence goes on from OZ035840.1 coordinate 28,365,424, forward strand.
GTCCCATCTCAAACCTTCCCTTCATCTCCAAAATACTTGAAAAATCTGTCGCTGCTCAACTCCACAACCACCTCACCACCAACAACATCTACGAACAATTTCAGTCTGGTTTCCGTCCCCTCCACAGCACCGAAACAGCTCTTCTAAAAATCACTAACGATCTCCTCATAGCCTCTGACTCCGGTTTACTCTCCATCCTCATCCTTCTGGACCTCACTGCAGCTTTTGACACCATTTATCACTCCACCCTCCTGAACAGACTCTCCTCCCTCGGCATCACCCACACCCCCCTCGCCTGGTTCACCTCCTATCTTTCTGGTCGCTCACAGTTCATTCATCTCAAATCCCACAAATCCCGCACTTTTCCTGTCTCTGCTGGTGTGCCCCAGGGCTCTGTCCTGGGGCCCCTCCTCTTCATCATCTATATTCTCCCACTCGGTCACATCCTCCGCCGTCACAACATTCACTTCCACTGCTACGCGGATGACACCCAGCTCTACCTCTCCGCTAAACCATCTTCCTCTCTCCCTCCATCCTCCCTCACCCTCTGTCTACAAGAAATTCATTCCTGGTTCTCTTCCAACTTTCTCAAACTCAATAGCTCAAAAACTGAAGTCCTTCTCATAGGCACCCCCTCCACTCTCTCCAAATCTACCAGCTTCTCAATCTCCATCCATAACACATCTGTCCTCCCCTCCCCTCAAGTCAAGAGTCTGGGTGTCATCCTCGACAGTTCACTCTCCTTCCAATCCCACATCAATAACATCACTCGGTCTGCCTACTTCCACCTGCGCAATATCTCTCGTCTCCGCCCCTCTCTCACCCCCCACACCACCGCCATCCTCGTCCACAGCCTCGTCACCTCAAGGATTGACTACTGCAACTCACTTCTCTTCGGCCTCCCCAACAAATCCCTCCAGAAACTGCAGCTCCTCCAAAACTCTGCAGCTCGTATCATCACCCGGACCCCCCACAGCTCACCACATCACCCCCGTACTACAACAACTCCACTGGCTTCCTGTCAAACAGCGCATCAATTTCAAAATACTCCTCACCACCTTCAAAGCACTTCACAACCTGGCCCCTCCGTACTTATCTGACCTCCTCCACCCTCACATTCCTGCCCGCACACTCCGCTCCTCCTCCACCCTCACACTCTCCGTCCCCCATGCCAGACTCATCACTGTGGGACACAGAGCCTTCAGCCACTCTGCCCCCCAGCTCTGGAACTCTCTCCCCCCTGACCTCCGTACCATTGACTCTCTTCCACTCTTCAAATCCCGACTCAAAACCCATCTGTTCAGACTGTCCTACCCCACCTAACACACACGCGCGCACACACACACACACACACACACACACACACACCTAACACATACGCACACACACACCCTCCTAACTCACACACACACACACACCATCCCATATTGCACCTGACTACTGTTTTATTCTGTTTATCCTGTTTTTAAATGTTTTTATTATGCCTGTACAGTGTCCTTGGGTGTTTTGAAAGGCGCTTTTAAATAAAATGTATTATTATTATTATTATTTCTAGACTTGCATTTAAAAAAGCTCCAGATGGATCGCTTTGGCTTGGACTTAGGCGTTCTGTCGTCTCTGTCCTGTTCAGAAGAAATAGCAGTGTCCTGTTTCTCTGTGTTCACTGAAGAAGCAGAGAGAGTCTGGGAACAAGACTTTGGCATGAACAGGTGGACTGGACATTCCTTGCGTTTATAAGAACCTGTCTGGCTTAGCTCTTTCATCTCATCTTTCTCACGTTGAGAGCTAGTTTTTGGCATGAACAGGTGGACTGGACATTCCTTGCGTTCATTAGAGAGAACTGTGTGAGTGTGTTGTATGTTCTCATTTTCAACTGTTGTAGAATTACATACCCCGATGAAGGAGAAAGCTCAAAGGTATTTGTCTTAATCAGGAGCGTAAGTTTATTGTACACACGTGCGGAGAGCTCACATACACAAAGCAGCGTCCATAAGCTCTGACGCGGACAGCCCAGGTTCCTGTTTACATAGACAACACATGAAAGACAGTCACGCCCACAAAAGATGGGAGGGGGTCACCAGTACAGGAGGCGCATCCGGAGGCGAGGCGCCAAGTCCGTCGGGAGGCAATCAGACCGTGCCATAGAGATGCAAACAGAGAGACAATGGACATGCAGGATGTAGAGATGCAGACATACAGATGCAAGATGCAAAAGGGACAAGGGTGAGACAGTCATTGTCTGTAGGTGCGGGGGGAAGCCCGGCTCCTTCCTGCAGGTTAATTGAATAGAGCAGCAGGGGGGGTGAGTTGGCGTCCCCGAGTCTAGGCCGCTTGCCATCACACTCCTCTCCCGTGATAATGTAGAAACCCCAGTTTTACAGAGATCACATTCAGGTGGGTGAGTATTGACCTTGGTCCCTGAGCAAAACAAGTGGAAAAATAAAAACAAGGTAAACAAGAAAGAAAAACGTTAGAACAGTCAATAGGGCTAAACCAAGATTAATGAGCACACTCCGCCAGGAGGACAGGAGCCAGTCCAGACCGTGAGGAGTGTCCGTGACATTGTCCGCTTGCATGGCGTCCCGGAGTCTAGTCAGATTGGCTATGCCCTGTTGGATAAGACCTCCGTCCTCATCATTAGCCGGAATATATGAAGACAATACTTAACATAATAAACACGGTCAGCACGGAAAGTACTGTCAGCGTGGCCAGCATAATAGTCCAAGGGCCCATGCCGGTCTTAGCCGGACTACATTCGGTTAGTCTTTTTCGCGGGAATGCTCACGAGTAGTGCCGTCTTGCAGTCAGTGGCACCGCTCCCTCTGAGCGTGTGTGGAGCGTTAGTGGTCATGGCGATGTTTGGTCTTGGAGCGGCAAGACTCTAATCACGTTGAAGCCTTGGCCTCAGCACTCGGTTGGGCAGAGTGCTCGGGGTTTGGGGTGTGGCCTTGGGGTCCGGGGGCTGGGGAGTTGGGCAAAGGGGGGTCGCCTCGGGATTCGGAGGCAGGGGAGTTGGGGCGTTGTGTTCTTCCGGGGGTTGCGCCTCGGGAACGCTGGGATTCTCTGGGTGTTGTTGTTGGCCTGCTTCACCGACGGTGGTCGCACGCCGGCCGACCTCTTCAGCGTAGGGAGCCGCGGATGGGCCTGGTCCGTCCCCACCCTCGGTGTCCTCGTCTATGGCCCTCAGTGGCAGCACCGCACGACAGTGGTAACGGCAGTGTCCGTCACCAGGAGGACGAGGAATGGGCCCAGCCAGCGCTTGGACCACCAATGTTGTCGTCTCGTTTCCTTCACCAGGACCCAGTCGCCTGGCTTGATCTTGTGCGGAGCCGCCTGCGCAGCCTGTGGCAGGGCGCTCCTGACCTGGGCAGAAATAGAGGGCAAAAGTGCATTAATTTCCTTACAATAGGACAGCATGTCGTCATCACACAAAGGGGTGCTTGGCAGATCTCTGTTCGGGGGTCCCGCGCCCAAGTTGGGCGGTCTGGCAAAGAGGATTTCGAATGGGCTTAGGTTTGACCTTGACCTGACTCTCATGCGCATGAACATGAGGGCTAGCGGCAGAGCTTTGATCCAAGACAGGTCTGTCTGTTCGCAGATTTTAACAAGTTTGTTTTTCAGAGTGCCATTCTCTCGCTCGCACGCGCCTCCGCTCCAGGGGGCGTAACTGCAGTGTTTACGTATATCAATGCCCAGAAATTCACCTACTTCCTCAATGACTTTTGCTACAGAGTGACTGCCATTGTCACTAGAGATTTTTTCTCGGGACACCCCATCGTGGCACAATTTCTGTGAGCAGAGCTTTCACCACCGCGTTGCTCGTGGCGTGTTTGCATGCAAATACTTCAGTCCATTTGGACCAGAGATCCGCCAGAACCAGACAGTATTTCTTACCTTGGCATGGTGTGAGTTCAACAAAGTCCATTTGGACATGTTGAAATGGGCGCAGGGGCGGAGGATGAGCAGCCTGTTGGATAATTTGGGACTTACCTGGGTTGTGCGCGAGGCAGATAGCGCATGTTTGGCAGAATCTCTGTGCAAATGCCGTAAACCCCTTTGTATACCAATTTTGTGTGATTAAATCACACATCCCTCCTTTTGAGGCATGGTCTCGGCCATGTGCTAAAATTGCAAAATGTCTGAAGAAATGCCGTGGTAAGCACGGTTTGCGGTCTGGTCCCAGCCACACATCATGCCGTCGTTGAGCCCCATTCCCCTCCCACAGCACCGTCTCTGCTGGAGTAGCCAGTGCCTGCATCGCTGACAGAGAGGAGAAAATATCAACGTCTTGAGTGAGGTAGTGTGTGTGTGTGTGTAGAGGTGCGTATGCCGCTGCCTTCGCTGCCTTGTCCGCGCGCCGATTCCCTGCAGAGATGGGGTCAGTGGCATTAGTGTGGGCCTGGCATTTGCATACAGCGATCTCTAAGGGCAACATTACAGCTTTCAGCAGATGTTCAACCTGTGTGGAATTAAGAAGTAAATTGCGGTGTTTCCACAGTGCCCCCCAGTCGTGCACCACAGAGAAACCATAACGCTTATCACAGAATATGTTAACAGTTTTGCCCGCTGCCAGCTCACAAGCCCTGGTGAGCGCGACCAGTTCAGCGGTTTGTGCTGAATGGTGGTGGGGGCAAACTACCAGAGTCTATAGTATCAAAATCAGAGCATACAGCATAGCCGACTCGGTTCTTCCCAGTGTTGTCACGTGATGCTGATCCATCTGTATAAAAAAAATCAAGTCAGGATTAGTCAGAGGCACCTCTTTCAGGTCTGGCCTGGGAGTGCATATCTGTTCTATTGTGGCGATACAGCAGTGTGCCTCCCCTTCCTCTGGCGTGGGCAGCAGTGAGGAGGGGTTCAGCTGTGTGCATCTTTTCACCGTGACATTGGGGAGTTCAAAGAGCGCCGTGTTGTATTTCAGCCAACGAGCCGCAGAAAGGTGAGAGGTTTTCTGCTCTAGCAGGATCAGGGAAACAGCATGGGGCACAAGCAAAGTTAGTTCAGTGTATCCCACAAGGTCACGTGATGCTAGGGCCGCTTTCTCAGCGGCAGCCACAGCCCGCAGGCAGCGAGGCAACCCTGCTGCCACGGGATCGAGTTTTGCTGAGAAGTAAGCAGTGGGTCTCAGTGGCCCTCCGTGAGACTGCAAAAGTACCGACACCATGCACCCACACCGCTCATCCACAGTCTGAGTGAATTGGCCGGGTTGGGTCAGGGAGACCTAGTGTGTGTGTGATTTACTGTTCCGTTCATCTCCAGTTGCTTTCTCCCGGATCGTCCTCAATTCATATTGTGGGCTTTGGTGCCAAAGTAGAGGCTCATTTCCTCATGATCCATACTACTGTCATCCCTGAAGCAGGGGTAGTTTATCTCTCATCTGAAAAAGAAATATTAGAACACAAAAAACACAAAAAATGCCCACTTTCGCTTGTCAATCTTTTTTCCAATTGGGCAAAACATAACTGCATTGACAGACGGTGTGTGACATCAGGGCAGAGGCTGTAGCCAAATACAGACTTAACAAAATGTATGTTTCTAATTTTATACTCCCCTAAATGTGAGTTTACAAACCAAAGTTGTCCTTCAACCAACGACAGCTCACTGCGGTTGGACCGAATCACTGTCAGGACGAACAGCAGAGGGAGGGACTCCCAATATCTTCAGCAGGGTATTTCATCTCAGAGTACTTTCCGCAGAGTACTTTTCTCAGAGTACTCATCCCAGAGTACTCTCACTTTTACACCTGTTCAATAAAGCTTGTTATCTTTGAATCTCTAGTACTTACACCGTATGCTGTTGACAAAAAAATAATTATTCCATGATCACATTAAAACATTACAGAAACATTTGTTATTCCATTCTCCGTTCAGCACTCCTCATTTCACATCACACTCGCATCACTCACACAGGCCGCCTCCCCACGTTAGTATATTTGTCCAGAGTTTGTTAAGGTCAACGTAGTGTACTTGACATGATGCACAAACATATAACATACACAAACATATAACACACACAAACATATAACACACACAAACATATAAACAACACAGAAGGCCTGTAATTTTAACTTTGTTATATTTTCCCATGTCCAATTACAATTGTCTCATGAGCTATTTCTATTGTTGCAACTTTCAGAGCCTGCAGAACATGCAGAGCTTTAAGAGATTTTTCCTAAAAGGATCCATTTCCAACTTTAGTGTTTACCACGTGGTCTGTACTCGGGCTTATCACAGATGGTGTCCCCTATATTTCTAATGAGCTCTTGTTACTTTAAAATGTTTTTTTTTTCCTTCTTTTTTCTTTTTCAATAAAGCCAGGTCGGATTCATTAAAAAAAATGTAAATTAGTCTCAAACTTTAGTACTTCACCTTTGTTTCACAATAAAATGTTTTTGTTGCTCATTAAGTAGCACAGATACCATAGAGTGGTGCCTATCTCAATAAACGTACTCCGTTAGCCTATCTTCACTACACTGAAGCCATGAATTTTCAAACTCCAAGTTATTGTCTGGGAACGACCGGAGAGAGCAGCTTAGGTCGTTCGCGTGGTTGACCTCCAAATTTTGTGCGGGCGTCACTCTATCCACTGTTGTGGCTAATAGCTTAGCAATCTCAGGGTTTGGTGTCAATTTCCAGTGGTAGTTAACTTTTGGGACCGGTGCCTCCTTGTGCATGCCGGTGAAACATGGAGCATTTGCTAGGTCACTAGCGTGTACCACCCGTAGGCCGCTTGGTGTTGAGAGCAGATTTAAATTGGGTCTGCACATAAGGTCTCGGCCTAGTAGATTAACCGGGCACAATGGGGAATATAGAAACGAATGTTTAAGCTGGTTGCCCTGAGAATCAAAACACGTTAGCGGTGACGTAAATTGCTCTTTAGTCGTCTCTCCCGACGCTGCTAATGAGAATGTGAAGCGGCCACTCATTTTAGGGGAGACAGAAAGGCTGTCACTTTTTAGCACAGAATTTGTTGCCCCGGAGTCATCCAGAATTTTAACTTTTACACCACAGATTGTTAGCGTATATTACGGGAATTCAGCATGAATTATCTCTAAAAAGTGCCAATTGCAATTTGTTGTTGTTCAAACTTACATGAGCGGTCGCTTTGGTGACGAATGTGAACCCGGGTTTGGTCAGTCGCTCGTGTTTCCTCCACGCCCGCCTCTGCCGTCCTCTGGCCCCGTGTGAGCTTGAGCGTTCCTCTGCCTTTAACGCCTCCTCCGGTGACAGTCCTTCGACACATGTCGAGCACACAGTCTTTCCGCCGGGCTGTGGAAGTTTCTCAAAGTCCGCAGGAGGCCCAGGTAGCCCAAAGCGTTCAAATAACGTTAGCCTGTGGTCCATGAGGGTTGGTTAATACCCAAACGTGCCGGTCCCAATGGCTTCTTCTGTTTGCGGTGCGGGGGCAACTTCCAACGGGGTTTCAGCGGGTGCGTTTGGTGTTTCACGCTGCCGCCTCCGTGGGGAACAGTCACGGGATTTGGAGCAGTTTGTCTCTGGCCTCCAAAGCAGTTGTCGGTGTCTCACATATCTGCTTCCGCCGCTTCTTCTTCTGCGGTTTCCTGAGCGTGTATCTGCTTCCGCCGCTTCTTCTTCTGCTCCCGGGTTTGGGCCCACTTCTCGCGGGGTCTCAGCTGGTGCGAGCGCCGCCGTGGTTGTGGCGTGGGGCTGGTGCTGGGGCTTTGAGGCAGAGGACAGAGCGCGGAGGAAAGCGCCGACAGACCTGGACAGGGAGAGGAAAAGGGGACAACAGTAGTCTGCTCATTTTTTTTTTAAAACCCAACGCCTAGTTTGGGTGCACACTTATTGTTAGTAGGGGAAAAAGGGCGGTAGGGTGGGGGGTGTGTGGGATGTGTGTGTGTGTGTGTGTCCGCCTGTGTGTCCGCCTGTGCGTTCTCCGCTTCGGTGAAAAGCGGAGGAGCTATTGTTTTTACATATTTCTTTCTCTAACGTCTTTTGCCGTGATATTCTTAAAACCAAGTATATTTTTTTCCTTTCTTCTTCTAAATTATCACGCAAGATGCGTAATTGATTCAGAGACATAGAGCCTCTATCGGAAAAGCCAAATGAACTGCACCATGTAGGCAAGCACTCCATAGCTTTAGATTCGAACCGTTTTTCCATTGCCATTGTAACGGGGGACGTTAACATTCCCCTCGGTGTGGCATCTCTAGATTGATTTTTCCCCATTTTCTCGTACAGAACAATGGACCTAACCCGTTTAGTCTCTCCCTGCTCTTACTCACTTTGGAGCGCTCCGTTCCCCCCCCGTGGGTTCTATATACCCAACGAGCGCGCGTTCTTGAAACGGAGCGGGCCTGGCTGAAGGCACAAAGACATATCTCCAGGGTCGCTTACTGAGCGATACTAACACGCAGCCGCTAGCTTCAATCTAGAACAAAATACCCCAAAAAATCCCGCACACAGTCTATGCTGTGGCAATGAATGAAATACCCCAAAAAATACGTAAATAAATCAAAACCCCGTGTACACTTAAGTGCTGCCCTGGGCTTGTTACGCAAATGAAAAGACAAAACTCACCAAATCAGGTTCTTTTTGGTCTTGTGTGGCCAAAGATTCTGTTCACGCGCAGGACGAGCGCGCCCTCCCTTTGTCTCCAAATAGAGCAGAGGCTGGTGTTGTTCCAGGTCGGGCCAGGTCGTCCCCGCCGAAAAGATCCCATGCCAAGACATGCCAGCAACGCCAAATTGTTGTAGAATTACATACCCCAATGAAGGAGAAAGCTCAAAGGTATTTGTCTTAATCAGGAGCGTAAGTTTATTGTACACACGTGCGGAGAGCTCACATACACAAAGCAGCGTCCATAAGCTCTGACGCGGACAGCCCAGGTTCCTGTTTACATAGACAACACATGAAAGACAGTCACGCCCACAAAAGATGGGAGGGGGTCACCAGTACAGGAGGCGCATCCGGAGGCGAGGCGCCAAGTCCGTGGGGAGGCAATCAGACCGTGCCATAGAGATGCAAACAGAGAGACAATGGACATGCAGGATGTAGAGATGCAGACATACAAGATGCAAGATGCAAAAGGGACAAGGTTGAGACAGTCATTGTCTGTAGGTGCGGGGGGAAGCCCGGCTCCTTCCTGCAGGTTAATTGAATAGAGCAGCAGGGGGGGTGAGTTGGCGTCCCCGAGTCTAGGCCGCTTGCCATCACACAACTAGATCCGCCCGTTCAACTTCTGTGGTTTCCATTGGGAGATCTGGACCTTCCCTCTGGCTGAGTCCGTCTGAAGACATCATTAAGGCGGTGGTTTGCATCTTTAACCTGAACTCTGTGTCCACTGGTGCGGTTATAGCTTCACTCTCAGTGGATCCTGGCAGATTCAAGTCTACGACAGCCAGTGCTCTTTTTGGCATCGCGACGGACAAACGACCACCAAAGATCCTTGGATCACCTGCAGACTCCGAGCGCTGCCGACTGAGCTGCATTAGATACCGCGCCTCGTAGCCTATAGCTGGCGCTGGAGCTTGTCGACTTCTCCTAGTTTGTCTAGGAGAGTTTGGATTCCAAACGGAGTCTATGTGGACTAAGGGTTGTGTGTTCAAGCTGTGGGTTGTGTGTCCTTGCTTGTGTGTATTGTGTGCTCTTAAGTGTGTCCTCCTCCTGGGACGGCTCTTCGCTGTGGAGTCCTGTGTCCTTCTGGGTCGGGTGCCACACACAGAATCTACATAGAAACAGATGATGTGGCAGGATGACATCATAAAGCCAAAAGTTGCTAAGCAACCTTGAGTAGATGGTTGCTATGGTAACGTGTCTCCATGTTAGGCACTGCACTGTCATTCTTTAGAGGGAAGATTTGAATATGGTTCTAAACATATTATTCAGACCTTTTGTGTTCAGTTTTTTGTATTTTCTTTTCAAAGAACTGTCCTGTTGTCGACAGTTTTATTTGATTGATCCACAATCGGCCAATCAAAAATTTAAAATAGACACCACTGGATAATCACAAAGTCTCTTTGGTCTCTCTTTGTAAGTTTGTAAGTTTACTTTGACATGTCCAAACAACTCTCTGATTTTTTCCCAGGTGCCTTTTGGTCTCTGGCTCCGGTCCCGGCCGGTGGGTGGGTTTGTCGGTGGGTTTGGCGGTGGGTTTGGCGGCGGGTTTGGTGGTAGGCGTGTGCAGAGCTGCGTGTCAGCTCCATGTTGCACGATCGTGGATAGACGTGGCGTTTTGTGAGCGTTTGTGACAGAGACAGAATAAAGAATTATTCAGGTGTCACAACTACAGCTGTGTGCGTTTCTGTCTGCACCAGCACCAGGACGTTCCCACAGCAACACACACTATGCATCAGTTTTATACAGTGCTGGACGCACAAAGTCACTTCACATCATTATTCATTCTCTCCCACCACCACCAACCTTTGACACACACACCAGACTCATTCTAATGTGAGTGAAGTGTCTTGCCGAAGGACACAACCACAGTTTGGCCCTTTATAGCCGCAGCCGCCCCACTATGGCACCTGCTGTTTGCAGAGGTCTCCCATCACAGTATTTATATATTTATTTAGAGGATAAGAGATGAATCATCTCGTTTTCAAGGGGGTCCTCAAGATTTCACAAGGATTTTCATAGATACAGCAAAATAGATGTACACGCGTATTTGGCGCAACGCATCATGGGAGCTCATCAACTGCCCAGGACCAGACGATGCCCAAATATAGGTGAGTTTCGCTGATATGTCAGCGCCCGTTCCGGTGTTTAAATTTGTATATTACATTATGGTTATAATTTCTTTGGTAGTAGTCAGCAAGACTTGTCTTAATTATTCTGAATACATAATAATACAACAAATGTATGTAGTGATCATAAAATCAGAATAAAGCATCAGTTAGATTTGTAGTAGAGAGATATTGTTTTTATATATTAAAAAATAAAACATACAGTGCAAGTTGCAAAACTTAGTCATTGAAGAATGAAATGCAGACCTACATATATAGTGCAAGCAACTATCTTTCTTACCAGCAAACATAGATTGCATTTTTATTAGGGCTGTCAAAATTATCGCGTTAATTCACGTTAATTATCGTTTTCATTAACGCGTTAAAAATAATTAACGCATTAACTTTCCCGCTATTTTCACGTTCCCAGATGTCTGTTGTATCAAATATGTAAGGCTTGAGGCAATATTTAATCGAGCCAGCAGGTGGCAGCATTGCTCTATGAATGGTTTGAAAACAGCTAGATGCACAACTGCCTCTTTTTTTTCAGCTTTCTGGTGATTTCAATAAAACTTACCTCTACTCGACTGGGGATTACAGGGGAACAAAACAAGCTAGAAACAAAATTATTTTTGCTGATGAAAGTAGACAGTCCATTCTTTCAGAATCTGGTTTTGGATTTCAGATAGTCATAGTACACAATATTCTGTGGGTACCTGTTCTGAAATAGGCTGGCAGTCCATCGCATGTCCGAATGACCCGCCCATTTATAATAATATCACTCAGAATGCCACAGACAAGTGTGTGTGTATGATGGTGACAGCGGTAATGTGGTCATGTAATACACGCATATATATACACGCACAGGGGCCATTCTCTGATGTTCTCTGATGATGGAGGAGAGGAGGAGACACGCTGAAATGCAACCAAACTCGCAAAATTAAAGCTGGGGTACCTACATTTTTCCTTTCATTAACAGCTCTTGATGGTTGTAGCCAAAAGTAGAAGGTTGTGAGCAAGTCAAACAGATTTAAGTACATTTGGTATGAATAACAATGTGTCATTACATTTGAAAATCTCATTTAACTTCAATTGGAGTGGATTTGAAATAGAGTGTTAAAAATGCGATTAATCGTGAGTTAACTCATCATTACTATGCGATTAATCAACTAAAAAAAATTAATCGTTTGACAGCCCAAAAAAAAAAAATTGTCCACTCACCTTTGGCCCTCCGTGGGCGGTTATCCCTCTCTAAGCTCGGGTCCTCTACCAGAGGCCTGGGAGCTTGAGGGTTCTGCGCAGTATCTTTGCTGTTCCTAGCACTGCACATTTCTGGACCGAGATGTCCGAGGTTGTTCCGGGGATCCGCTGTAACCACTCATCTAGCTTCGGGGTCACTGCCCCGAGTGCACCGATCACCACGGGCACTACTGTCACCTTTACCCTCCAGGCCCTCTCCAGCTCCTCTCTGAGACCTTGGTATAGATCCGATATATATATATATATATATATATTCCCTGCAGGAATAATCAGGTGGCCAAAGGAAGAGATTCAGACCACGGATGTTAAAACTCGAAAGCTCCTTACCATGCATGGCGGGTTCCATCCCAAATCCAGCACCCTGAGACTGTATGTAAGCCGTAAAGAAGGAGGCCGAGGACTAGTGAGTGTGAGAGCCACTGTCCAGGACGAAACATCCAAACTCCATAACTACATCATGGAGAAGGCCAAAACGGATGACGTACTCAGTGAATGTCTCAGGCAGTGGCGAGATGAGGAGGTGCTGGAGGAGAGCCCATCATGGGAGAACAAGCCCCTACACGGCATGTACCACCGGAGCATAACAGAAGTGGCTGATCTCAAGAAGTCCTACCAATGGCTAGAAAGGGCTGGCCTACAGGACAGCACAGAGGCACTCATCATGGCTGCACAGGAACAGGCACTGAGCACCAGAGCGATAGAGGCCCAGATATACCACACCAGACAAGACCCAAGGTGTCGGTTGTGCAAGAGGCACCTGAGACGATCCAACACATAACTGCAGGGTGCAAGATGCTGGCAGGGAAGGCCTACATGGAACGCCATAACCAAGTGGCTGGCATAGTGTACAGAAACATCTGTGCAGAGCAATGGTGTAGGTTTGGTTCCAATCTTGGTGGGGACATTCACTACGACCTGAGTCTACACCCATTGACACGGGGTCCAGAGTTTCTCTCCCAGAATTTGTTGTGTAATCACACACTATATTTGCAATAGTGTGTTGCCTTCTATACTAAACTCAGCTGTAGACTGAATGAGAAGCAGAGTTTCCTATGTATGTTAACAGAAGATTAATCATCACAATTCATAATTTGCTATTACTTGTTCTCTTACTTACTTTCCAACTGTTAAAAAAGCTCCTGATATCTTTTATCTTTTTTTGTGGAGGTGCCATTTTTATATATCAAATTATATAAGAAGGTATAGACAATCAAAAACACACATTCATATACATGAACTGCAGAATCATTTATATAACTTGGCCAATGTCAAAAGTTACATAGTATTTCTCAATACAATGAGTTAACAAGAGTTTGGCAATAAGTAACAGTGTGGATTTTTCTATATTTTCTTTTTTTTAATTCCATTCTCAACCCAAAAAGGCAAGTAATGACTCACAGGGCTCTCAAGTATGCAAAATAAAAATTTAAATGACCTGTTGTGGTGTGTTTTGCGCACAACCAGCATGCATCGTTAACGCAATGGAAAATTTAGGTATCCGAGCTTTAATTTCGGGAGCGCTGGTTGCGCTTCGGGAAGAGTCAGGGGAGAGACATGTCAGAGACACAGGGGAGAAACGGGGGAGATACGAGGGAGACATGGTTCTGTCCGCATATGGTCCGAGCTCGGTACCATGTTAGAGCTGTGCTTTCACTGAGCGCCGCGGCTGTCATTACAAAGCGGCAGCAGCTGCACCAGGACGTGCACATTCGAGTGCATCGCTTGAATGTGCTTAGAGCAAATAACAGCAAGTGCCCGCTGTCACACATTTCACAGAAATTACATTATCAGCAGATAAAGGTTGTAAATCGTGGATCCGTGGAATATTTTCATCCCTAGTTTATCCTGATTCACACAACACACCCACTTATACATTTTGGATAGTAAGAGCACAATAAGTATTTTTTCAGCCTTTCAACCAACCTGTTTCTTTATTGGAGCCAGTTCTGTTCTGTCTCTGTGTGCCGTGTGAGCTCCTCGGAACATTAAACAGTGCGCTGACAGATTAGAAATGACGTAAGTACTTTGAATGGTAATAGATCTACAGTACTTTCCTCTGATTACTCACGTGCTACAACGCTCAGGGAACGAAAAAAAACACTTGCTTCACGCTGGCTAACTTTTAAAAATTAAACAGTCGCTCAGTGCTTCATTTTGGCGCTGAAGAAGACAGCCAATCACAGCAGAGAGAGGAACGGGTCACGTGCTGCTGCTGCTGCTGTTGCTCTGGAGGCGAGGAGGAGGCGCGACGTATGCACAAACGGAAGACATGTGTCCCGGACCGTCCGGGTCACGGGACATCATGTCATTTTGGTGGGGACTTTTTAGTCCTCACCAAATATTGGTGGGGACATGTCCCCATGGTCCCCACGCAAACCTACGCCCTTGGTGCAGAGTATGGGCTGGAAACCCCAAGGTCTAAGTGGGAAACTCCTCCAAAGATGGTGGAGAATGAGCGTGCAAAGATCCTGTGGGACTTCCAGATACAGACCGACCGAATGGTAATGGCGAACCAACCTGACATCGTGGTGGTAGACAAAGGGCAGAGGACAGCCGTGGTGGTGGACGTGGCAATTCCAAGCGATGGTAACATCCGGAAAAAATAACATGAAAAGCTTGAGAAATACCAAGGTCTCAGAGAGGAGCTGGAGAGGGCCTGGAGGGTAAAGGTGACAGTAGTGCCCATGGTGATCGGTGCACTCGGGGCAGTGACCCCGAAGCTAGAAGAGTGGTTACAGCGGATCCCTGGAACAACCTCGGACATCTCGGTCCAGAAATGTGCAGTGCTAGGAACAGCAAAGATACTGCGCAGAACCCTTAAGCTCCCAGGCCTCTGCTAGAGGACCCGAGCTTAGAGAGGGATAACCGCCCGCAGAGGGCCAAAGGTGAGTGGACAATTTTTTTTAATATATATATGTATGTATTCGAAGCGAATATTAAGCAGCCCTTAATATTCAAAGCTGTAATGGGCATTATCTTTTTTAAATGATATATATAAAATAGTTAGTTCCCGAAGGGTTCGACCTGGCGTGGCTAGAAGGGTAACAGCTAGGCTAGCTAACTAACTAGAACTCTCTGAAACTACATGAAAAGTGAACAAAGAATTCTGGACATCAGCGGTGAGTGACCCAAATATCAACTCAACCTAAATCCATAATCAGATCCTCGTAAATGGTGTCCTAAAAGGTTCTACTAATGTTAATAGTTACTTTAGTAGTTTACCGCGATCGCTTTGTGGTGCATTAAAAAAGTATTTTTGTCATGAAAACGTTAACAAATAATTCTGAAAACCTCCGTGGACGTGTGTTAGGAATGTATATGTATAATGTTTTCTCTGATTAACATTTAAATGTGTTGATTGATTGATATTAATGTTTAATGAGCTAGGCTAGCTCCGATAGCTTCTCTGCACAGACAGAAGTAGTGACGTAGCCTGTTGTGTATGAACTACTGTCCGGAGTAATCTTAGTATTTTACACACCTGAATTACAAGCACAGGGTGCGTTGCCAAAGGGCAGCGGCCATTATTGGTTGGACAGGTCAGTTATCAAGAAAAAATGATCAGTAGAACGTTCTGAAATTACATTCAAATCAATGAAGCATTCTACTGCTGCTGTGAGGAGCTGTATAATAAATTATGATTAAATATTTAAGACCTTCAAGACCAAAAAGCAAGGAAGGGGGAGGGAGCTTGGGTCGTTTTTGTTTTTTCAAATCATGTACCTCGCTCTCTTATTTTTTTTACAGACAATAGACCTTAAATCACCTTAAATCTCTTTGTAGTGCTATCTTACTAAATATTTGCCGATTGTGACATGTATTTATTTATTTATTATTTTGACAGTTTTGGACCTCCATAAAAGGTATCTTTCCAACACTGCCCTCTGACGTCTCAATAACCCCTGCAGAATGAGCTAAGAGAACAAACTAACCATCAATAAGCATCTATGGTAAAGATTGACTGTGTATCGATATGGTGTCCTTGTGCAGACAATGGTGGAGGATGGGCCGATGCCAAGGAGAGCACTTGACCCTATGAGGCCACAGCACAGAGAAAACTCTGAGAAAAACATTAGTATTAGCATTAGTAAAAGACAGATCAAAGCATTATTTTATCTTTGTATTGATCTAAAAAATAGTCCTGTTTTTGCTTTTCTGTTGAAGGGATTCAGTTTTGGTTATTGTTCTATGCATTTTCTGTGTCCAAAAGGGTGTATTAAAGGTGCAAATGTAACTTTTCTGGTGCGGTCATGTGATTGGCTCATCCAAATGTAAATCTTATTTCCTCAAATGTTTCACAATGGGCCAAAACATATTTCTCTGTGCACTTTAAATACAAATGCTGTTCTCAGTTCAATAGATAAGAGGGCGACTGATCACCTGGATTTAATTTGTGAAATAACTCAAAAAGACATGTTTTAAGTTAAGCTCATAAAGGGGGGATTGGAAATAAATTTTGGATCCAAGATTTATCTTTAAGGAATGGCATTTAGCGCCGGTCTGGGCTCTTCGAATGCTTTCCTAGTTTTTTCTATTTCTATTTCAGTATAGTCTATTAAAGCTATAACATCAAGAAGAGAAAGACTTTCATTCTAAATGTGAAACCCAAAACACAATTTGTATGTAGTGAGTTCAAAAGAATATTTATTCTTTCCTTACTGTTCATTCAGTTTTGGTTCAAGCATTTTTGTTAGTTAGCATTATGTAAAAAAAAAAAAAAAAGTAAAAAGAAAAATGGGCTTAATGCCTCTGGTTGAGTGCAGTGATATGGGAGAATACATTCTGACCATTATTTTGATATGCATCGTTATTTTGACCACATAAACCTACTTCAATGACTTACAATTATAAACAACATAGGAATATTTGTGCCATTATCAAACCATGTGCACCATAGACGATGTGATGGCAAGCGACTAGTATTCATGCAACCCTGCCTGTGTCTATTCATATGTCATATGTCCCTGTTCCAGGAAGGAGCCGGGCCCCCCCCCGACACCTACAGACAATGGCGCAAATCACTGTCCTCCCTTTCGCCTCTTGCATATCTATCGGTCTGTATGTGTGCATCTTCTACGTCCTGCTGTCTGTCACACCCTTGTGTCTTCCGTGTCTTGCATCTGTATGACCTGCATTTAGACCATTGTCTGTCTGTTCGCACCTCGTTCCCAGACGGCGCCAAACGCTCCCCATGCGCCTCCTCACCGGTGGCCCCCTCCAATCTGTTGTGGGCGGGACTGTCTCTCGTGTGTGTCTTGTATACAGGAAGCTCGGGGCTCTGGCCCCAGAGCTGGGACATGCTGCCTTTTGAGTGTATGTGTTGGCTCTCCGCACGTGCGTTTACAATAAACTTACGCTTTTGATCAGACAAAGGACCTTTGAGTTTTCTCCTTCATGGGGTATATAATTCTATAACAATTTGGCGTTGCTGACATGTCTTGGCATGGATACTTTCGGCGGGGACGAGCGGCTTTGTTTGGCCGACCTGGATCACCAGCCTCTGTTCCTTTTTGGAGACAAAGGAGGGCGCGCTCGTCCCGCGCACGGAAGGAATCCTTTTGCCACACAAGACCAAAAAGAACCTAATCTGGTGAGTCTTGTCTTTTCATCTGCGTAACGAGCCCAGGGCAGCACTTAAGTGTACACGGGGATTTGTTTATTTATGTATTTTTGGGGTATTTCATTCATTGCCACAGCATAGTCTGTGTGCGGGATTTTTTGGGGGCTTTTTGTTCTAGATTGAAGCTAGCGGCTGCGCGTTAGTATCGCACTGTAAGCGACCCTGGAATCTCTGAGTGTCTTCAGCCAGAACCGCTCCGTTTTCAAGAACGCGCGCTCGCTGGTTGAACCAGCGGGGGGGGGAACGGAGCGCCCCAAAGTGGGTAGGAGCAGGGAGAGACTAAGCGGGTTAGGCCCATTGTTCGTACGAGAAAATGGGTAAAAATCAATCTAGAAGATGCAAGCTATGGAGTGCTTGCCTATGGTGCAGGCCATTACGCATCTTGCGTGATAATTTAGAAGAAGAAGGGAAGAAAAAAATATACTTGGGTTTTAAGAATATCACGGCAAAAGAGGTTAGAGAAAGAAATATGTAAAAACAATAGCTCCTCCGCCTTTCACCGAAGCGGAGAACACACAGGCGGACACACACACACACACACACCCCCACACCCCCACCCTACCGCCCTTTTTCCCCTACTAACAATAAGTGTGCACCCAAACAAGGCGTTTGGGTTTTTAAAAAATGAAGCAGACTACTGTTGTCTCTTTTCCCTCTCCCTTATCCAGGTCTGTCGGCGCCTTTCCTCCGCGCTCTGTCCTCTGCCTCAAAGCACCAGCCCCACGCCCCAACCACAGGCGGCGCCCGCACCAGCTGAGACCCCGCGAGAAGTGGGCCCAAACCGCAGAAGAAGAAGAGGCGGAAACAGACACACGCTCAGGAAACCACAGAAGAAGAAGCGAGGGAAGCAAATATGTGAGACACCGACAACTGCTTTGGAGCACAGAGAGAAACTGCTCCAAATCCCGTGACTGTTCTCCACGGAGGGGGCAGCGTGATATACCAAACGCACCCGCGGAAACCCGCTTGAAAGTTGTTCCCGCACCGCAAACAGAAGAAGCCATTGTGACCGGCACGTTTGGGTTATTCACCAACCCTCATGGACCACATGCTAACGCTTTGGGCTACCTGGGCCTCCTGCGGACTTTGAAAAACTTCCACAGCCCGGCGGAAAGACTGTGTGCTCGACATGGGTCGAAGGACTGTTACCGGAGGAGGCGTTAAAGGCAGAGGAACGCTCAAGCTAACACGGGGCCAGAGGACGGCAGAGGCGGGTGGAGGAAACACGAGCGACTGACCAAACCTGGGTTCACATTCGTCACCAAAGCGACCGCTCATGTAAGTTTGAACAACAACAAATTGCAATTGGCACTTTTTAGAGATAATTCATGCCCGTAATATACGCTAACAACCTGTGGTGTACAAGTTAAAATTCTGGATGACTCCGGGGCAACAAATTCTGTGCTAAAAGTGACAGCCTTTCTGTCTCCCCTAAAATGAGCGGCCGCTTCATATTCTAATTAGCAGCGTCGGAGAGACGACTAAAGAGCAATTTACGTCACCGCTAACGTGTTTTGATTCTCAGGGCAACCAGCTTAAACATTCTTTTCTATATTCCCCATTGTGCCCGGTTAACTCTACTAGGCCGAGACCTTATGTGCAGACTCAATTAAACTAATAGATCAAATCAAAAGGAGGGCACCGGTCCCAAAAGTTAACTACCACTGGAAATTGACACCAAACCCTGAGATTGCTAAGTTATTAGCCACAACAAGTGAATAGAGTTACGCCCGCACAAAATTTGGAGGTCAACCACGCGAACGACCTAAGCTGCTCTCTCCGGTCGTTCCCAGACAATAACTTGGAGTTTGAAAATTCATGCAGTGTAGGGAAGATAGGCTAACGGAGTACGTTTATTGAGATAGGCACCACTATCTGTGCTACTTAAGAGTAACAAAAACATTTTTATCGTGAAACAAAGGTGAAGTATTAAAGTTTGAGACTAGTTTACATTTTTAATGAATCCGACCTGGCTTTATTGAAAAAGAAAAAAATAAGGAAAATAAACATTTTTTTAGGTGACAAGAGCTCATTAGAGATATAGGGGACACAATCTGTGATAAGCCCGAAGTATAGACCACGTGGTAAACACTAAAGTTGGAAATGGATCCTTTTAGGAAAACTCTTTTAAAGCTCTGCAGGCTCTGAAAGTTGCAACAATAAGAAATAGCTCATGAGACAATTGGAATTGGACATGGAAAAATATAACAAAGTTAAAAGTACAGGCCTTCTGTGTGTGTTACATGTTTGTGTGTTATATGTTTTGTGTATGTTATATGTTTGTGTGTCATGTCAAAGTACACTACGCTGACCTTAACAAACTCTGGACCAATACTAACGTGGGGAATCGGCCTGTGATGTGACTGTGATGTGACTGTGATGTGACTGTGATGTGAGTGTGGAGTGAAATGAGGAATGCTGAACGGAATCATGGAATAACAAATGTGTCTGTAATGTTTTAATGTGATCATGGAATAATTCTTTTTTGTCAACAGCATACGGTGTAAGTACTAGAGATTCAAAGATAACGACCTTTATTGAACAGGTGTAAAAGTGAGAGTACTCTGGGATGAGTACTCTGAGAAAAGTACTCTGCGGAAAGTACTCGGAGATGAAATACCTCGCTGAAGATATTGGGAGTTCCTCCCTCTGCTGTTTGCCCTGACAGTGATTCGGTCCAACCGCAGTGAGCGGTCATTGGGCGGAGGACAACTTTGGTTTGTAAACTCACATTTAGGGGAGTATAAAATTAGAAACATACATTTTGTTGTTCTGTATTTGGCTACAGCCTCCGCCCTGATGCCACACACCGTCTGTCAATGCAGTTATGTTTTGCCCAATTGGAAAAAAGATTGACAAGCGAAAGTGGGCATTTTTTGTGTTTTTTTTGTGTTCTGATATTTCTTTTTCAGATGAGAAATAAACTACCCCTGCTCCAGGGATGACAGTAGTATGGATCAGGAGGAAATGAGCCTCCACTTTGGCACAAAAGCCCACAAATATGAATTGAGGACGATCCGGGAGAAAAGCAACTGGAGATGAACGGAACAGTCGGTACTTTTGCAGCCTCACTGAGGGCCACTGAGACCCACTGCTTACTTCTCAGCAAAACTCGATCCCGTGGCAGCAGGGTTGCCTCGCTGCCTGCGGGCTGTGGCTGCCGCTGAGAAAGCGGCCCTAGCATCACGTGACCTTGTGGGATACACTGAACTAACTTTGCTTGTGCCCCATGCTGTTTCCCTGATCCTGTTAGAGCAGAGGGCCTCTCGCCTTTCTGCGGCTCGTTGGCTGGGGTACAACACGGTGCTCTTTGAACTACGGTGAAGGGATGCACACAGCTGAACCCCCCTCGCTGCTGCCCACGCCAGAGGAAGGGGAGGCACACTGCTGTATCGCCACAATAGAACAGATATGCACTCCCAGGCCAGACCTGAAAGAGGTGCCTCTGACTAATCCTGACTTGATTTTTTTTTATACAGACGGAGCCGCGTCACGTGACAACACTGGGAAGAACCGAGTCGGCTATGCTGTGTGTTCTGATTTTGATACTATAGACTCTGGTAGTTTGCCCCACTACCATTCAGCACAAACCGCTGAGCTGGTCGCGCCCACCGGGGCTTGTGAGCTGGCAGCGGGCAAAACTGTTAACATATTATGTGATACGCGCTATGGTTTCTCTGTGGTGCACGACTGGGAAGCACTGTGGAAACACCGCAATTTTATGAAATCTGATGGTAAACCAATTCTTAATTCCACACAGGTTGAACGTCTGCTGAAAGCTGTAATGTTGCCCTTAGAGATCGCTGTATGCAAATGCCAGGCCCACACTAATGCCACTGATCCCATCTCTGCAGGGAATCGGCGCGCGGACAAGGCAGCGGCATACGCACCTCTACACACACACACACACACTACCTCACTCAAGACGTTGATATTTTCTACTCCAGCAGAGACGCTGCTGTGGGAGGGGAATGGGGCTCAACGACGGCATGGTGTGTGTGGCTGGGACCAGACAGCAAACCGTGCCTACCACGGCATTTCTTCAGACAGTTTGCAATTTTAGCACATGGTCGAGACCATGCCTCAAAAGGAGGGATGATGTGTGATTTAATCACACAAAATTGGTATACAAAGGGGTTTACGGCATTTGCACAGAGATTCAGCCAAACATGCGCTATATGCCCGCGCACAACCCAGGTAAGTCCCAAAAGTATCCAACAGGCTGCTCATCCTCCGCCCCTGCGCCCATTTCAACATGTCCAAAGGGACTTTGTTGAACTCACACCATGCCAAGGTAAGTAATACTGTCTGGGTCTGGCGGATCTCTGGTCCAAATGGACTGAATATTTGCATGCAAACACGCCACGAGCAACGCGGTGGTGAAAGCTCTGCTCACAGAAATTGTGCCACGATGGGGTGTCCCGAGGGAAAATCTCTAGTGACGATGGCAGTCACTTTGTAGAAAAAGTCATTGAGGAAGTGGGTGAATTTCTGGGCATTGATATACGTAAACACTGCAGTTACGCCCCCCTGGAGCCGAGGCGCGTGCGAGCGAGAGAATGGCACTCAAAGCTCTGCCGCTAGCCCTCATGTACATGCGCATGAGAGTCCCATTCGAAATCCTCTGTGCCAGACCACCCAACTTGGGCGCGGGACCCCCGAACAGAGATCTGCCAAGCACCTCTTTGTGTGATGACGACATGCTGTCCTATTGTAAGGAAATTAATGCACTTTTGTCCTCTATTTCTGCCCAGGTCAGGAGCGCCCTGCCACAGGCTGCGCAGGCGACTGGGTCCTGGTGAAGGAAACGAGACGAAAGCACTGGCGGTCCAAGCGCTGGCTCGGCCCATTCCTCGCCCTCCTGGTGAGCCTCCCGAGCACTCTGCCCAACCGAGTGCTGAGGCCAAGGCTTCAACGCAAATAGAGTCTTGCCGCTCCAAGACCAAACATCGCCATGACCACTAAGCTCCACACACGCTCATAGGGAGCGGTGCCACTGACTGCAAGGCGGCACTGTTCGACCGGCTGGTCCTGGACCACCTGACCGCGTCTGTGGGAGGCGTATGCACGATCATCGGGTCGTCCTGCTGTACATATATTCCGGCCAACGATGAGGACGGAGGTCTTATCCAACAGGGCATAGCCAATCTGACTAGACTCCGGGACGCCATGCAAGCGGACAATGTCACGGACACTCCTCACGGTCTGGACTGGCTCCTGTCCTCCTGGCGAAGTGTGCTCATTAATCTTGGTTTAGCCCTATTGACCGTTATGATTTTATTTTCATGTGTATTACCCATGGTGTTTCGGGCCGTTGGTAAAATGATATCCACTCACTTTGTGTCCATTCAACACAGAGACCCTGAGGCGGACCTGGCCGCGGTCCCACTGAACTCCGATCCTGATTATATCAGCGATTCGGACGACGACTTTGTCTAACGTTTTTCGTTCTTGTTTACTTTGTTTTTATTTTTCCACTTGTTCCGCCCACAATTTAGGGGGAGGGTATCACAGCGAAGAGCTTTGACCACACCCCCGTAATACAAGAGGCTTGGGTGACGGCGGCGTAACCTGCCCATCAACAACTCTTCTTTTACTCAGGGGCCAAGGTCAATACTCACACACCTGAATGTGATCTCTGTAAAACTGGGGTTTTTACATTATCACGGGAAAGGAGTGTGATGGCAAGCGACTAGTATTCATGCAACCCTGCCTGTGTCTATTCATATGTCATATGTCCCTGTTCCAGGAAGGAGCCGGGCCCCCCCCGACACCTACAGACAATGGCGCAAATCACTGTCCTCCCTTTCGCCTCTTGCATATCTATCGGTCTGTATGTGTGCATCTTCTACATCCTGCTGTCTGTCACACCCTTGTGTCTTCCGTGTCTTGCATCTGTATGACCTGCATTTAGACCATTGTCTGTCTGTTCGCACCTCGTTCCCAGACGGCGCCAAACGCTCCCCATGCGCCTCCTCACCGGTGGCCCCCTCCAATCTGTTGTGGGCGGGACTGTCTCTCGTGTGTGTCTTGTATACAGGAAACTTGGGGCTCTGCCCTCAGAGCTGGTACATGCTGCTTCTTGTGTGTATGTGCTGACTCTCCGCACGTGCGTTAACAATAAACTTACGCTTTTGATCAGACAAAGGACCTTTGAGTTTTCTCCTTCATGGGGTATATAATTCTACAACAACGACAACGGGAAAGATATTTCAAGCATCTTAAACCAATCAAAGGTTGTATGCACTAACACAAAATTCATAAATAATAGTAATACAGTAATCCTGTGAAGGGTGCCTATTGTGCTGACATCATGACAATGTTGTTTTTCTCAAACAATTCTGATTTACCAATTTAGTTTTGTGGATTTTGGCTCTAAGAGATAAATAGTTTTGTCACAGTGGGGGAACACATTTCCATCTGGTACCACCTGTAAGTTAAAGTTGGATTCTGTCAGACCTCTGAAGCTAAGCAGGGCAGGGCCTGGTTAGTACCGTGATGGGATAACTCAGGGAACACCATTGGCCACAGTGGAGCAGCTACGTATCGCTGTGTAGGTAAGACACTTCACCCGCATTGCCTAGAATGATCCTTATGTGTACGTGAATGGTTAGTAGTGGTCAGAGGGGGCCGATGGCACATACTGGTTGCCTTACCTCTGTCAGCGTGCAAACAACTCCAAAAAAGTGCTAAATAAAACCGATGCATTAAAATATTTCTTTGTAAGTAAGTAGTAGTAATCTTTATTTATATACCGCCTTTCACAGACCAGAGTCACAAAGCGGTTTACAATTGTTATTTTTTGGGCATTTGTCTCTCACTCCACACAGGGATGGGAGCGGGGTCGCCGAACAGGAGGCGCATGCCAGAACTATTGTACATATTTTTTTAGTGGTAGGGGAAACCGGAGTACCCGGAGGAAACCTACGCAGACACAGGGAGAACATGCAAACTCCACTCAGAAAGGCCCTGGTCCGGCCGGAATTCGAACCCAGGACCTTCTTGCTGAGAGGCAAGAGTGCTATCCACTCAGCCACCGTGCCGCCCAATTATTGAACAATAATGTTTTGAATCCTCTCACTATAAACGTGCACTTGAGGCTTCAGAACATTTTATGAAATTGCAGCAATGAGATGACCCTTTGGACTCAAAAGTATTCTCATTGGTTGCTATGGCGCCCATAGAAACACCGCAGCGTTGTATTAGGCTTGATTTTTCTCCTCTAATTTGCAGTTTTTCATCTTAAGCTGTTGTCTGAGTCCGTGATGAGCTCTTAGCTACAGTTTGAATGGCACTCTGATTGAAGGGGTTTTTAATCATGCTGAAAGGGGGAGGTGTCAGTCTTCTTGAGTATTGATGTGAGAGCGGCTTGTTCCCTTATGGAGCTGATGCCACCTCCAGGTAATGTGACAGATAATGGATGTCGACCAGCGCCTATATCCCTCCTGTCCCACTTTTTCACATAAAGGTGACATTGGAGCATGGAAAAAGCTTGATAAAAGAAAAGTGAACTGGATTTGCCTGGCCTAGTTTTCAAGACAGAGAAAAGTGGTTTGGAAAGTGATTGTACATTGGGTCATTGCATTTAGTACAGAATTGGTACAAGTTGACCACATCGAACAAGCCTGTGTAGCCACTGTATCACATTTTCTTAGAGATTTATTTTTCTTATGTATTATCATGTTGAACCAACTTTTGACGAAGTAACAATGAAGCAATACTATCAAACACCACAGTATGGATATCAGGCAAAATTAGTTAAATAAATTATTTCAAACCTGCACACACATATCCTCTTCACATACATGAAAGTACATTTCTGAAGATAAGATAATATGTACTTTATTAATCTCACACAGGAGAAATTTACATGTCACATTGGCAAGGATAGGAACACTCAAGAATTGTGCAAAAAGTAAGAAATGTGCAACATGTTAATGCAGGATATATTATGTACAAAAAGTGGCAATTAGAAAGTGGCAATCAAGAAAGAAGTGTCAATAGTAGTGCAGGTTTTTCAGTCTTAATGCAGTGACTTAAAGTGATGGAGGTGTTGTCCATGATGGAGGTGACTTTGACTAGCACCCTCCTCCACAATGATTTTTTATTCATGAGTAATTATTCTTTTGATTACTACCTTAGTTGTTTAGATCCTGAAGCTCAGTGCAAAAGGGATAATTTTAATATATTTGACCAAAACAAAGAGAAACCTCTTCTCTATATATTTGAAGTGTAGGTACAATTCAAAAAGTCTGATATGACTTTAAGCAAGTAACAGATATACAAGGAATAACTCATGTCTGACTTCTGTTTGTCGTAAATTGCCCTGCTCCTTACATGACTAATCTACCAGTGTACTGAACCATTATTGTGTGCTGGAAATTGTGGCACCTCACCGTTGCTATGACACTATAACTTAAATCTGTTGTTTTTAAAAGGCCTCTGTTCCTAAATTGTAAAGTGCCCGGTGGGGTTTCCAGGAGACGGCCAGAATTCAAGGCACTGATGTAAGGAGACGTTTGAATGGAGCGCGGAAGAATCGGCAGAAGACTGACTTCAAATGCACGAGTTATATAACGTTCTCATTATTTTATATAAGCTGCGACAGCACACTTGGCACAGAGCACCTCCTGCTCCTGATCTATAGTGTTCTGACATGCTGATGGTAAACTGAACCCTTGGGATTCAGTTTGAAAAGAAAAGACATCATTGAATAAGTCTAATTATGACAAAGTGATATAATAATCTGTGCAGTGCTCTCCAAGGCTCTTGTCTAGTTTCAGATTGACCATTGACCATTGACCATGTGGAAGATCTAGAAGTTCACTGAAAGTCACTGAATGACAATAAAAACATTCACAGGAAATGGTCCATAGAAAAAACAAATTACCACCATTTTTTCTTGCACAGCATAATGTTGGTAATGGGAAAACGTGTCTGTGATTGAATATGGCAATATTCAGACAATCAGTTGGCAACCTACAGTACATGTCTGAATTTAAACAGAGGAGTTTGCACTGAAAAAGGTAAACCATGAAATGGATATTTAACATTTGCATACCTTAAAAAAAAAATTATATTTGGACAATAGTGTATTATTGTCCAGCCACAATGTCTTCTTTATGCAATGAAGTCAGAAAAATCATTGAAAGAAAAAAAGATGAAAGTACAACTGTGGATATTTTTTGAAAGATAAACATATAAGATAAATATATGAACGGGTTTCAACACACGGTTTAAACATTCGAAACAAACTGAGCCATGTGTGGTTGTGAAATTCAACAGCTGTCAACAAAAAGTGTTGATAGACGTTTTCTGTGACAATAGGATGGAATAATATGGCGCTCGTCTTACAGCACAATTACAGCAGCACAATAGCACCCAGCTGGAATGTTCTCTCTTTGTATTGCACCTGCATTGCAACATTGACAAGGGACAAGACATTGACAAGGGACAAGACTGTTTTGCTCATTTACTTGCAAAACAGTTGTCGGTGAGTGCAAAACGGATGGTTGGTTTTAAAAAAGGTTATGTGTTTTATTATTTTAACGTAACACCTCTTGAAGAAACCCGGCCCCCCAGGTGACTGCCGCAATTGGGACACCTGCGCTTTGGACATAAAAGGCAGGGAGGGGAAGAGGAAGAGGAGGAGGAAGCCGGGGTGCCAGAGGGCCAGACACGGGGGAGGTGTAAGCCCCGTGGTCTGGCTGCCCAGGCCGTGGGCACAGGACAAGGGGGAATGGACACAAGCACAAAGAGCTGGAGCCGCCACCGAACGGAGGAGAGAAGGACCCAGTGTCTGATTTTATTTCCCTATTTTATCCTCTAATTTTAGTCCTGTTTTATTTTGTATTTATAACACAGGTTTTTGTTGCTATTTAGTGTTTTTATAAATTATTTTAACCTGCTTTTAATCTCACGGCTTTTAATTCAGTAGTACTTTTAAACCCGGTCAAAATGATTGAATGAACGAATGAAGTGTGTTTATTTAAGGGACAGCGTGTTGTTACATTAAAAGATGGCTACACCAGATTTAGCATCACTGCGGCAAAGTGGCACATGTGACGCGCCGACGTGACACAGCAAAGCGTTTTAAAGGTGCACTTTAAGGCTTTGATTCATCCTCTGCATTTGACCCATCCTGATATCACTATGGCTTCCATCAGGAGCAGTGGTCGCCGTAGTACAGCGCCCAGGGACCCATCTCCAGTTGTTAATGCTTGTTTTCAGGAATACCACAGCTGGAGGAGTTTACCTATGGTACATGTTTTTGGTGGTACGGGAAACCGAAGCAGACACGGGGAGAATATGCAAACTCCACTCAGAAAGACAGGACCTTCTTTCTGAGAAACGAGAGCGCTATCCACTCAGCCATGATGAATTCTCTAATTGTCACTAAATGGTCACTAAAAGTTATCATACCCCATGAACACAACCATTTTGTTTGAGTAAAAATGAATAAGTAGAGTCCACTTGAGTGCTGGGATTCTGTGATAGCCTTCTCAGAGGTTTGATTGAGAATATTGGTCAACAGCATGATTTTTCCAGCATAGCGGTTTTTTTTTCTTCATTACAGTTTTAAATGCATGATTTTTATGGTACTCAATAGAAGTAATAGAGTAAAGAAAAACGCTGGACACTATACTAGTAGGACTCACATTTTCAGCCATCATTGCAGCGTAAATACAAATAACTAAAACTGACTAAAACAACACTGGAGGATTAGGGCTCTGCTGTTATGTGAGAAAACGCCTTCGCCTTTACATGCTCGAATTGCATAATGACTAGACTACAGACCTAATGTAATAGTCTAGTAATGTGAGGACTGCCTTGAATAATGAGCAGAACATTAGAATAACTGCTGGAGGTGAGGACGTGGGATGTTTGACGACCTCCACATGTTTGTTTAACAATCAAATGCACCACAGTCGTTTCAGAACCAACAACTAACAAATCTAATGATCCCCTCCCACACAGAGAGAGAAGGCTCACTGAGAAGCTGGAGGTTAAGGAGTAGAGAAGCGATATGCAAATTCAATAAAAATACAAAATGTTACAAAAGGACTCCTGTGTGCCATTGGCTTTTAAAGTAATTAGCAGAATTGCATGGATATGTGGGTGGTTGTGAAATAAGGACCAGGGAGTTGACCTCTGGGGGACCCCTAAGTGATAACTAATTGTGTGCCCCTAAAAACACATCTTTTTCTATGTTTTTGTTTATTTCGAATAATGAAATTTGGGAGACCTTTAAAAACATAACAAAGGGGCAAAATTACAAAAACAGAACATCCTGTACTAGTGCTACAATTGCTGTACTTTGAAGAGTGAAAAGGTGTTTGAGGATTGGGTGTGTAGAATCAAACTAGAGACAAAGTGTACGTATGTTTTCTTAGTGTGATTAAATTGTGTACTTGGAACTGTACACAGTGAGGGAAGATGTTACTAAAGAAAGTAACATTATTAACAAAATCTAAAACTTTTTGAAAAAACAACCTCATTCTACCCACGTAAAACTTGACTCAGTCTGTAGGGGGAGCTAATGCTGTGATTTCTTGTTTTACACTTTCAGTTTACCAAAACCCGAGAGTTGGACAATTCAAATTTTGTGAAAATCAGACTTTTTATGTGCAAATAGGGGCATTTAGTTAGCACACAAACGACGCTACATTTATTTTGTAGTCTTATGCAAAATTACACCAAATTAGTGTTTTTCTTTGGCCAGAATAAACTTGTGGCAAAATTCTGTGAGTTTTCAGTGGGTGAAATATGAGATCTAACAACAGATAAAACTATATACCTGCATCCCCATGTAACACTTCTACTCAGTCTGTAAGGAGCTCTAATATGCCAATTTAATTGCCACATGTTGATGATTCACAATTTATGTTTACATATCAGAGGCTACGTTTACAAGTCAAAAGTTAAGCCTAGTGTATACTCAGGCAGCGCGGAGCTTAGGGCGGTCACGTGACGTCACTTGACCAATGCTAGGGCCACCCCTGCTCCCTTGCGATGCGTGCGAGTGTACGAGCAACAGTTGCTGCGCAACCGCCAACTTAACCTTGCTGTGTAATAATAACTTACTAATATGGCTTTTTCCTTTATCAGGAGAACCATTTATGGATATAGTCCATAGTCCTGACTAGAACCAGGAAGTACGACCACATTAGTCCAGTCCTCAGGTCTCTGCACTGGCTTCCTGTGGCTCAGAGAATAGACTTTAAAACAGCTCTGCTTGTGTACAAGTCTCTCCATGGCCTCGCACCAAAATATATTATAGCGCTTTTCCACAGCACCGGCACTACACCACTCTACACGACACATCACACCCGGTCGAGTACGCGTGCTTTTCCACATATCTCCATCGGACATCTTCAAGTGGGTGGGCTTTTCATACCACGGCTACCGTTACGTCATTTCCGCTACCGTTACGTCATTTCCGCGCGACTCAGGAGCATTAAACCAGGAAAAACATTACATCCTCAAACAATGGAGGACTCCGAGACGATCGTGGTGTTGCTGCTTTCTCTGTGGCTACTAGTCACAAATAGACTGAAAAGCCTGAGAAGAATCCAGGCGGCGAGACACCAAAGAATGACGAAGTTATTGAAAACCTTGCAGGAGTTTGCAGTTGAGGACAGGAGACAACGAGCTGAAAAAAGACGACGTTTGTGGGTAAGCTAATGTTGCTATCGCTAGCTTTGTAGCAGCCGTCCTGAACAAAATGGCTGCTGGCTGTCTCTGTAAATCATTAAAATGTGTATGCTGTATGTGTGTGTTTCAGATGCTTCTCGGGTTGCGTCGCCGCCGCAAGCCATCGGTGTGGGCCTTAAACCGAGCCTCCGAGTGGTGGGATATTGTAGTCCCAAGCTTCAGCAACATGCAGTGGGTGCAGAATTTCAGAATGTCCAAAGAAACGTTTGATTACCTCTGCACAAAGCTGCGCTTGATTATGGAGCGGCAAGACACTACTTACCGGGTATGTGTGCCCCTAAAGAAGAGAGTGGCTTTCGCACTCTGGAAACTTGCTACTGGCTCACTTCCGCCTCCGTCGAGCAAAGACGTGTCTCAGACCGCTCCTGCTTCTGACTGCTTGCTATCTCCAGTTTCCGTAAGCGTGGGTCTGGAGAGCCCGTGTGCCCGGACGGGACTTCACCAGCGGGGTATACTCTTGACAGCTGGAACAAGTTTCAGCCCCTCTGTCTGTCGACCCTGTCCATTGAAGATTCGGAAGACGTATATATCTTTGGCATTTTGGTGGTGGGAATCCTCCTGTTTGGGTTTGGAGCGATCCTCTTCTACCACAAATTCGGAGGCATGGCAGTTCGCAAGATTCACGACCTGCTGGCCGACAAAATTGATGGGATGTACAAGGAGCTTAGCCGCGTCGTGGTTGAGAGCGCCGTGTCTGGACAAAGGAGAGTGGTTTTGGTGGAACAGTTGATAAAAGATCTCGCAGCTCGTTCACTCGAAGGGAATAAAACTCTGGAGTTGAGATTGAATGACATCGTTTGCCAGGCTTGAACTCTCTGACCCGGCTTGGATTTGCCCCTGTGTACGGGGTCTGAGGGCGCCGCAATTCGGTTTAATTGGATTTAATAGAATATCTGCCTGCTTTTGACTGCTACATTGCATTAATATTGTCCCCCTGAGGCGATGTGTTTTCTCCTCCTGTGCCTTCTCTCCACTCTTATCTCACATTCCTTCGGCCAAGGCCATAATAACAACAACTCACACTATTCAGTCTCCAGCTTGGATCCCCTCCCCCCGCCTCCCTCTACCTATCCATCTTGCTCCCTCCCTCCCCTCCACTCCTCACTGTGTTTCCGACTCACCCCCTCCCTGACCCCGCCCCCCTCTGACAGCCACATTGGCCGGCTGTCGGAGGTGCTCATCCCGAGAAAAAATCCGTGCTTTATACAAAGCAAAATGTGTCTATCCAACTGTCTGTGAAACTGTATGTTATTGCTCTCTGCTGTTTATTCTACTGTTTGTCGCATGGCGCCGTAAAGATGGCGCCGTGGCAAGAGCTCTGGTGTGTGTCGTCTTCTCTGTCTGGTGCACACCGGGGTAGTCTTGCACAGTTTTTCCAATGTGGTTTTACTGCAAATGGCAAATAAATGAATCTGAATCTGAATCTGAATCTGATCTGATCTGAATCTGAATCTGAATCTGAATCTGAGTACCCAAGCATTGGTCACCTTTTTGGAGTCAGTATAACAACGGTGTGCCGCTGTGTGCAAGACTTTTGTGCTGTGCTCCCAGCGCAGATCCGTTGTCCTACTGACGAGAAATTCAGGGAGATTGCTGCCTACAACGAGAACAGATGGGGGGTCCCACACTGTGTTGGTGCCATTGATGGATCCCACATCCCTATCATGGCTCCACAGGAATGTCATTGTGACTATTTCAACCGCAAAGGGTGGCATTCCATTATTCTCCAAGGTGTGGTTGATGGAAAGGGGTTGTTTTGGAACGTGTTTGCCGGATTGCCTGGGAGCTTGCATGATGCCAGGGTCTTGAGACTCTCTAACCTATGGGAGTTAGCCTGCCGGGGAAGCCTCTTCCCAGCTCACACAAGAGAAATTGGTGGGGTGACTGCTGGCTATTACCTCCTAGGGGACTCCGCCTACCCCCTGCGGAACTAGCTCATAAAACCTTTTCAGGACACCGGACGACTGACAGACGAACAGCAACTATTCAACAGAAAATTCAGCAGAGGGCGGGTGGTTGTTGAAAATGCTTTCGGCAGGCTTAAATGAAGATGGCGCTGTCTTCTGAAAAGGAATGAGTCTGACACTGAACTGGTAAAGTCTATGGTGCTGGCTTGCTGTGCTCTGC
This sequence comes from Knipowitschia caucasica, assembly GCA_964034765.1. Taxonomy (NCBI): domain Eukaryota; kingdom Metazoa; phylum Chordata; class Actinopteri; order Gobiiformes; family Gobiidae; genus Knipowitschia; species Knipowitschia caucasica. The sequence continues at coordinate 28,397,829 of OZ035840.1, forward strand.
ACAATCTGTGCGAAAATCATGGAGAGACCTACGTGACAGAATGGGACACACCTGTAGCAACAGTTCAGCCTGTGGTAGCAGTGGCACAGGGTGCAGATGAGGGGGGCAGTGATGTTAGGGAGGGTCTGATGCGTCACTTTCTGTCCAATGTCTGAACATTTTGCCTGTTTTTGAACAAGAAATAAACCTTTTTGTATTCCGCAAAAATGCCTTCTATTCATATTTCACTCCTGGGAAAGTAAAGGTATTACTCATATAGGTCACATTACAGTCACCACTCACAGAGCAGTTGCAGGAATATGCCATCTGCTGCAGATGCTTCCTGGAATACTCACAATGAAGAGCAATAATCCTAAATAAAATCAATATCCAAACAGTTAACCTGGGCCCATTTAAACGCAGAGCTTCTAAAGTTCACTCCCAAAAACAAACTCAATTATGCAAATGACTTACAGGAATTGACACTACCCAACAAGATGTCAAGACTTTGCATTTTCTCCAGATGCCAATTTCTGGACCCAAATCCGCAACATTTACTTTATGGCCAAAAACTCAAACATACAACTCAAAGTCCTCCATAGATACCACTACAGAGACCACAAACTTTTAAAAATGGGTTTCAGCACTTGCTCGCATTGCACAAAAATAGTGCTGATAACATTAATATAGATATGGATGTTAATAGCAATAATGAGAAACTCAAGAGGGCAAGTGGAGAGGTCCAACGTACCACTAGAACAGGACACAATGTAGCGCAAGTATTGACAGTCATAATGGATTCATTTTTTGTGCTGTTACTTGTTTTGTCATTGTAACCTTTTGGTGGGATATGCATGTATGTGTTCATGTATATGCAGAGAGCCAATATTGCATATTAATAATATTAATTCATACATTTTCAATCATACAACCATTTTCAATCATACACCCATTAACCATTCCCACCATTACCACAACCTTTATTCCCTTTCAGATTTGGATCAGCCACTCGCACGTGCACACACAAACTCTTTATCGTGCCTTTCTTACCCACTTTCCTAGCTTATTGTATTGTAACCAACACCCTACATTATCAGTATTCTGTATTGTTCCCTGTAGGCTCCTCACTTCATGACTGGGAATAAATAAACCTTCTGTTCCTAAATTTACCACAATTAAGGATTTACTGACAACAAATAATGTAAAAACTTTGGTTTGCATGTTAACTGTCATGCATGTGTACCGAGAAATGAAACCTGTCTTGGAAAAAATCACACATTTATTTAAAAAAAACAATTTTAAAGTGCACCAATAAAATTATTTACAAAGTGTCTTGGTGAAGAGTGTCAGTTTCCACTCATGGCTTCCACCAGCTGGCCCAGGAGATTAAGAAACGATTGGTTAAATGCAGCCGCCTGTGCATTTTCCTCCCTCCTCAATGTCGCTTCCAACTCTTGCGACTCTCTGACAAGCTGGAGTTGCTGTGTCCGGTTCAGCTCCTGCTGCACCACATCTTCAGCTTGGATCTGCCTCATCACTTCTACTGTCTCCGTCTGGAAGAGCTCCCTTTTTCTCTTCCCTGTACAACAATAAAAAAAAGTATTAAAAGTTGGTAATTATCCAAAGCAGTGACATTTCTGGAGACATACTTTTATGTAGGCAAAAAGATTATTACGTTTCAGACCAGTATATATCACACTACCCGAGATGTTGCAACAACTACCCTTTCAAAGAGGAAAAACCTCCACTAAAAGAAAGTGTTACGTGTGGGATCATTTGACTTAATTGCAAATCGGGTAATGTTTGTATGTCATGTTTCACGCTTTGTCAATAAACAATATTTAATGGTCAATGTTTAGGCATTTTAGGACAAAGCATGAGCATGACTTAAATACACCCAGATTAGTGACATGTTTGTCCCATATGAACCAGCCCGGACTCTGAGGAGCACAGGGACTGGACTCCTGCTGGGACTCTGAGGAGCATAGGGACTGGACTCCTGTTAGTGCCCAGAGTCAGAACTAAACATGGGGAGGCAGCTTTTCAGATTTATGCTGCTAAAATCTGGAACAGTCTTCCTGAAGATGTGAGACAGGCCTCCTCTCTGACAATGTTTAAAACCAGGTTAAAAACAGTTCTGTTTAGCTGTGCATACAACTTAGAGATTTTATAATTTCATCTTTCTTTTTAATGTTCTGTGATTATGATTTTAATGCTTTCTTATTTTGTTCACCACTTTGAATTGCCTTGTGTATGAATTGTGCTATATAAATAAACTTGCCTTGCCTTGCCATTGTCTGTGCCTTGCATCTGAGGAGGGGACTTCTGAGGTGAATGCAGGGAGAGACGTGATGTAATATGTTTATTTGATGGGCACAAAACAAAAAGCATCGTTACAGGTAGCTGATGCCATGTTCATAGGCTGTATAGCAGGCAGATTATTTGCAGACCTGATCCCTCCATTGTTGCAGATTTCAGAAATGCAGCACACATCGATACTGTACACTTCTATTTTCTGTCACTCATGTATCAACATCTATGAAAATATGAAATTCCATATTTAATCATACAATGTCTCCATAAAATATTTTATACTAATGATTAATCATCAAGCGTTTTTATAAGAGTCTAGTGAATTCAGGGAAGATTCAAGGACAAGGTTGGTTTTGGTTGAGTCAGAGTATGCCTCTCTCATCCGGGATGAGACCCAAAACCAGACCAGACCAGACCCGAGAGACTGATAAGGAGCCAGGTGACGTATTCGGAGGCTCTTCCGCTCTCTTTCTGCACATTTTCATAAAAACTGTTTGGTAGGGCTTTTTGGGTGTCAGTCGGAGCCAGGGATAGAGAGAGGACTTCTCAGAGTGCCTGGTTGTCCTCTCAGTACATTTTCAGGCCTGGAGAGATGGTTAAATTGGCTCAGCTCATAGGGTTAGTTAGGTAAATAAGAGCTTCGAGAGTTTTGAAAAAATATTTAATTGTAAACAGAACTAAATATTGTTGAACTCTGGAAAATTCTTAACAAAACAGTCGCTTCTTAAAGGTAAGCAGATACAGTACCATTTCTGAAATCTGCATATTGGTTTTTTTGAAAAGAGAGGAGAGTTCTCGGCCCAGCACGACTGCAGGTGTGGAAAGACGGGCGTTTTATCGGACGCGATAAAACAATAGTAAGGTTTTATGTTTTGATTTTGGGGAAGATTAATCTTCTAAAAAAAGTTTTTATGTGCAAAGAGGCATAAGTGTTTTGTGGAAATAGACATAGGGACAGCAAGGGTCAGAAGATACAGAATGAAATAACCATCTATAAGGGGACATTTTAATTCAAACAAAAAAGCCAAGCATTTAAACTGTTGGATTCTGACTATTGAATAACAACGAACTGATTTATCAGGGGTCAAAGAGCCACTTGACTGTAGACACAAGTTTCATGTGGAGAAATGAAATGATCAGTTCTAATATTTTAAGTAATCGGGGAATATGTTTGTAATGATGTTGTGGACATAACAAAAGAGGACACAAATATATAATCTTACCTGTCTCTGCCTAGTACCTGCCGGACTCTACGTGCGCAACTCATTGACTGCCAGCCATTTTTGATGACTTCACTGATTTTCAAGACTCACAGAATATTTTGTACTATGATTATGAGAAATATGAAACCAGAGTCTGAAAGACTGGACCGCCTACTTTCAGCAGCAAAAAGAAGTTTTTAGCTTGTTTCGTTCTCCTGTGATCTCCAGTCGAAAAGAGGAGAGTGTGACAAAAATCACCAGTCTTAGACAAAAAGCTGAGAAAATGAGGTGTTTGTGAAAACAGACGAACCTGCAGAAAAGTGACTGTACCACAGTTTAATTTAACTTTAGCATCTCCTCAAACATTTCCAGGATCTTACATGTTGAAAAAACAGCAACAAAAAAGTTATGAGAAAGTGTTTTTGATGCAAAATAATGTTTTATGGCACAAACACCCACATCCACAAAGTGTTGCTCAAATATTTAAAAAAGTAGTCATCCAAAAAACGTCTACATTTACATATTGAATGTAGAGCCCATGGCAAACTAACCCAGAAAGAATGGCCTGTATTCATCCATTAGGTGGCGCTATATCTATGTCAATAACAGTAAATCACAGAAAAACAAAATTACAATGATAAACACTATAAATGACAATAAATCAAAGTGAACAGACAATGTACCTATACTATAAGTGCAATAGAATACTGTGTCTTTGTGTGCACATGTATGTGAGTTTAACCGCACGTTTGTGTGTGTTTGCGTGGTTACATGTACAGAGTGACGTTCTGTTTAGTCCAGCGAGCGCTTTGACAATAACTAGACTTTGACGCTGGCTCCTGGTGCAGGCTCAGTGATAGCCTACTTTTGTGTGGCTTTTTTGGGGTGCACCGCTGGTCTGCTGTCCTGACCCTCCACTTGGCCCTGTCAGTTCTGGAGACAAATTTACTGCTCAAACTGGCTCCAAATGTAGCCTGACTCTGACTATATTACTCCATGCCTGCTTCACCTCTGTCTCTCCTGCTCAGAGTGCTCAGGCAGTGATCTTTGACCAAGACACCCACAGAGCTCTGCTGTCACCTGCTGGCTCAATTAAACACTGTCTACAGCCAAACCCCAGACATATATGATACAGGGGACACAGACGGAGAAGAAAAGAGTGAAAAACGATGTATTTTGAAATTGTATATTTTTACGTTTATGGCAGTCAATTTAAAGGTACTGACGTCCTGTGGCGCGCCGGTGTCATACACTACCGGAAGACAGTGCTAATACTTATTTCCTGGTTGATGCTTGAAGATTAAAGTGAAGAATGACACGGAAAAGTTCAGAATGTCCACGACCGTTGCTTCTAAATATTCATAGCACCCATCGTTGTTTTTTCGAGATTGTTTGTCCAATTAATGGGGCACTACTTAAACACCAATTTGTTCATGCTTCTACTATTAATAGCACTCCAGACAGTTGTTTTGGACGTAACACTCAGTGGACGCGAAGTGTTATGTTCAAATAATCACAGGTTTGATTACAGTCACTGTATATCCCCAACCATTTGCCATTATATAGTCCTGTTAAATCTTCTATTCACAAATCCTCCAACATGACATGTCCTAAATGTACTGTAACAATTATATCCCCAAAGTTCTATAATGTTTTTTTTTTTTTAAACATCCATTCTCTTGAAACAGTTTTGAGTTGCCCACCTGAGATTATACTATGTATATGTAAAATCAGGAACAGTCTTCCTGAAGATGTGAGACAGGCCTCCTCAATGACAATGTTTAAAACCAGGTTAAAGACAGTTCTGTTTAGCTGTGCTACAACTGAGGGATTTTATGTTTGTATCTTTCTTTTTAATGTTCTGTGATTATTTGTGATTTATATGCTTTCTTATTTTGTTCAGCACTTTGAATTGCCTTGTGTATGAATTGTGCTATATCAATAAACTTGCCTTGCCTTGCCTTGCCTATATCTATAAGCTGCATAGTATTAAAGAATTATTAGATACAAACATTTTTGGTGCATACATTTATTTTATTGCTGCTTGAAGTAAGATTGACGCATTGTACAGTTTAGTGTGGAGTGACCCTTCTACTACTGCACTGAAGCCTTTTAGACTTTGTTAAGACTTACTTCTTTCCCAGTGTTCAGGAGCACACTTGTGCTGAACATCAGGTTCAGCACAAGTGTGTCACAGGGAGTGGGTCAGCACAGAAGACCCAGTCCCAGAGGACAGAAGCAGTCTCTACACACTTCCAAAGGTTCAGTTCAGGATCCGCTCAGTCCCCCTTAGAAACTGTTATGAGACAGAGAGCAAGGATCAATGCAGTTTTGATGATAGCCTAATGTTTGTTGGTTTGAAATGTAGACCATGTAAGACAGGCCCATGTAACCCAAGCCAAGAGCAGAACCAGCGTACAAGCATCCCCTCAGCAAAGATCTGCCCACTCTGTGTAATTTAGTTCCAAGAGAAGCCTCCTCTGATGTACCATCTTCCCAAACATCTGTATCCCTAACTACTTTTTGCAGGCTGTTAACAGTCTCCAAATTCTCCCTTTGAAGACAAGCATTTTCAGCTATCAACTGCTCCACCTCAGCTACAAGTTGGTTATTTTGCTGGGTTCTGTTGGAAGGTTCAGCCTGATGGTTCTCCACTTGTTGTTGCAGCTTCCTGATGGTTTGATCAAAGATATTAATTTGTTCTTCTTCAAAAATAGCTCTAGACTTAGACATTTTCCTCTGAAAGTCTATTAGTCTCTCTTGCTCTATAGAAAGATGGATTAACTTTTGTCTCCAGTCTAAAAGTTCCTGGTTTTTCAAGTCAATGATGGTCTCATGTTGCTGAAGGAGAGCTTGTTTTCCAGATGTAACCAGTTGAATTTCTTGGTTCTCGCTCTGGATCTGCTTCTGTAGATCCCTGATGGTCTGCACATGGTCTGCCAGTTGGTCCTGTAGTTCTTGGACTGATTGGTTTGTACTCAAAAGCTCTTCATGTTTGGTTTGAATCACTTCTTCTTGTTCTCGAAGGATTTGTTCCATTTCATTGGTGTTGGACTGAAGGTTCCAGTTTTCTCGAGTCAAAGAAAACACCTGTCTGGAGAGGTAATCAATATGACTGTTCAAATCCTCTCGCTCTTTTTTCACCTGCACCGAGTTTGCAATAACTGTGTCTAACATAAGGTCTAAGGCCTCACTGTCCGTGGCACACTTTTGGATCACTTCATCCTGAATTTTAAAGGCCTCTTCCACTTTGGCTCTAAAGCTACAGATGGACCTTCTCGCCTCGTCGAGCTCTTTCTGTTTCTCATCTAAACTAATACGCAGAGTTTGGATATCTTCAGTCAGAGCTTTTTTCTCTTCTTTGTCGGTTGATTCTCTTATTTTGTCTACAAGTGCAAAGCCTCTTTCCAACAAACAGTTCCTATACTCTGCAGCCTCTAGATCTAATCCGCTTCTCTCACACTTGTCCTTCCACTCACGATCCCCTGTGAGCATGTGTTCCTCTGCATCGACACCAACACTTATTTCTAATCTATCAGCCGACAAACCTGCTGTGGACTCAGTGTTCTCCATCCTACGCTCATGCAGATATTTCAATAGATTTTGTCTATTGACTTCTTCTTGGCGCCGTGCAGTTTGGCCTTTCCACAGACAAGAGGTGGCAGTTTCTGGTCCTTGTCGCTCTGAGGTGAGTGCTGCCAGTTCTTCATCAGAGAAACACAGATCCACATCTTGACTCCTACAACGAGATTCAAGGTCTAAACTAGAACTGGCCAATTGTAAATGGCCATTTACTGTCTGCATTTTCTCCTCTGAACTTGGAATGACAGTGCACACATTACAGATCTGACACCTGCTGTTCGTGATGGGCAGACTCTTCTAAGAAGCTCAGATGCAGATCTAAGTGGTCCACCAGAGGCTCACCCCATAAAAACACCTATACCCCAGTCCTTAACATAGACATGTCTTTGGTGTGGCAGACAGACTCTTGATTGTTATTCTAGAATGTGACATAATAAAGGGTTCCCATAGCAACCAGGACCATTCCATTCAAAACATAAGGCAGAGATCCTCACCATGGCAACGATACAGAACCCAGTCTTATCATGGTGCAGGGACCTTTGCTGAGGCTGCTAGTAAAAAAAAAAAAGGATGTGTACAGCCTCCAGGAAGTCCAGGTTTTGAATGCAGATTCGTTAAAACCTTGTAAGGCAGGGTCTCAAACTCAATTTACCTGGGGGCCACTGGATGCAGAGTCTGGGTGAAGCTCTCCATCCAGAAAAATATATTTTTAAAATGTCTTTACTTTTATATTCAACATAAAATAAAATAAAAATATACATACAAGTATACACCATTCTATTGTATCAATTGTTCCAACAGTATTTTGTCTGAGCTGTAGTTCTGTTTCCAGCATCTTAGTTGATATCATGGAAGTCCCTGCTACACTAAATATTCACTTTTTTGGCATAGTCTTCTCGCTCATGGTTGGTAAAAATGAATTAAATGACTTATAAGTGGGCCCCTAGTGTTTCTGTTTTGCATGTTGTTACTTCTGTTATTACTTTTGCTTTTGAGCATGTACGCTATTGTCAGAGCAACAGCCGCATGCGCTTCATTCATTTGGTTCCCTGTGTGTCAGTATCATGGATCTATGGTCAGTGTTAATAACCAAAGTAAGTAAGCGCAATGAGGGATTTGTTGGTAGACATGTGTCTGCTTTAGCCATAGTAAATATTAACGGACGTAGTCACGCTCATCAAAAATTGGGCTCTCACGGAGATTTTCAAAATGCGTTGTGCCACATACGCGTGTGCGGTTCTCATGCACTTGCACAGAGGGGCTTGGCCACGCTCTGACCAATCAGCGCTGCTGATCAGAGCAGCATTTATGAAAGCTGTAGATTCTCTGTCAGCTGAGGTCGATCTGTTTTAATTCACGCTGAGTTCTATGGGACTTTTTTATGGGTGAATTTAGTCTGCAGTACCACGCCCGCGGGTGGGACGGCTATAAGCTAGTAATACCCTGCCTATTCAGTTTATGTTTAAGATCCATGGTTGGGCCCTAGTGGGACTTAAGATTAACCCGGCGCTGATTGGCTAAAGCTAGACCAGGCTCTGACGCCAGCAGAAAGCACCAAAACAACCGCCATTCAGCAGCATTAGCCGAGCAGACACCGCTGGAAACAGCAAACAACAGTACGGCTAGATTTAGACGGAGTTTGAGGCATCGCGGCGAAATGAAAAGACATATCAACTTCACCTCGAAGCACTGGGGATTCGTCACACTCCAAAACAAGCCGTGAAAAGCCGTGGTAAACAACCACAAGAGCCGGAGCGGTTCGACCGTAAAATAAACAAATGGGTTTGGCATGAGTTTTGCTTATGTGGCCATCTATACTCATGACGTCGCAGAGTGGTCAGACTCTGACACAAACACTCACCGAGACGCAGATTGAAAGAAGCGTGCCCGCTGGGTCACAAAGCCGATGTAAAGGCTGGATCTAAAGCAACATGTGCTTCGGACGCCACCAGCGAGCAGCGTCCCGACGTCAGAGGCGAGGCAAAACAGGAGTGTACGGGGGAGGGCTGCCCTTAAATACCACAAGCCAGAGCGCTGATAGGAGCGCTCACAAAACAGGTGTACCACTACATTCCGCCCCTCCTCCCTGAATCGTCGCCCAGACGATCAACCCATACTAGCCCTAAATGAAAGCAGCGGAGTGAAGGTTAGCCACTGGGGCTCGAGGTAAGCGATGGGGATTAGGATGGCGCCCTGCAGTAGCACGCCTTGTCCTGCGCACTTCGAGGTTTCCGACCGGTAGAACAAAGTTAGGAATCGACTCCTGTGGGGGTGGAGGAACCACAGGACCGTCCCTCACAAGTGGAAGTAAGTGGGTGGCTGGGGCAGCAGCCTCGCTATGAGGGGCTGGCCCTGGTACCACCATAAACAAATCCCCCTCGGGCAGCTCCTCCGGCGCACGTGGTGCCACTGGTGGAGGTGGTCCCAAAGGAGGACTGGGAACCCCACCAGAAAGCGGTTTGATTGAAGACCGGTGGACCTGACGAAGAAGAGTCTGGTTGTGTGTTGGAGCAACTGTATAGACTGCGCCCCCTGGGGGTGGTGCACGTACTACAAGAAACGGTTGAGAAGACCACATGTCTTTAATCTTGCAGCGGCCCTTTACCCCCCAGTTCCGCAACAATACCCTCTGACCTTCTGCCAGGGGGACATCTCGCACCCGCCTGTCGTAATGCTCCTTTCTACGGTTTGCAGCTTGTCGCATGCGGGACCTTGCTCCATCAAATGCTAGTTGCAACCGAGTCTGATGTTCCACAATCCACTCGCAAGGTTCTCCGGCCGTCGGTTCCACGACCCTTCCCAAAAGGAAATCGACTGGGAGTCTTGGCTCCTGACCAAACATCAGGAGAAAAGGAGACTCTCCAGTAGACTGGTGCGGGGTAGTATTATAAGCATACAAGACCTGTGGCAAACACGAACACCAGTCCCGCTTACGGGACTCTGGTAAGGCGCGGAGCAAGTTGTGCATTGTCCGGTTGAACCGTTCGCACTGGCCATTTCCGGCCGGATGGTAGGGGGTGGTCCTGGATTTTTCCACCCCGTAGAGACTGCACAACTGCTGTATCACACGGCTCTCAAAGCAGCGCCCCTGGTCAGAATGGATGCGTCCTGGTACGCCAAACTTTGAGAACCACTCTGAAACCAAAACTTGAGCAACAGTCTGAGCTCGCTGATCTCGAGTTGGAATAGCGAGGGTGTATTTACTAAACACATCCGTAAGAATCAAAACATTCTCAAAACCCCGTTGGGAAGGCTCCAGCAAAGTGAAATCAAGGGCAATGATTTCACTGGGCATGGACGCCAAGAGATGGCCCATCAATGCTCTGGCAGGAGGCCGGGTGTCCTTTGCGACCTGGCAACGGACACACTCCCTACACCATTGAGCCACATCTTTGGCCATTCCGGGCCAATAGCACCGTGACCGCAACAAGGACAAGGTCCGTTCCACACCCTGATGACCGTGCTGCTGATGAACTTGATGCAAGACCTCCTCCCTCAAGTTGCTCGGCAAGAGAAGCTGCAAAACCCCTTCCCCACCATCCGGACGGTCGACCTTCCGGTATAGCAGCCCATCTTTTTTTACCAACCGATCCCACTGCTGGAGCAACACCAAAGCAGGGTGGGACATCCGGCAACGTTCTTCATAGGTGGGGCGACGGTTAAGCTCCCAGAAGCAGACCACTGCCTTGATGACAGGATCAGATCTTTGCAAATCCTGAATGTCCGATAAGGTGTGTCCAGGAAAAGCAGCAATGGCAGCCTGAATGGTGGCCTGGACAACTTCCACCTGGGTTTGTCCCAGGTCCCTCAAGCAAAAGGGCAGAGGTGTGCCTGGAACCACCACTGCAAGTTGGTCAGCACCAACACAACTTTGCCGCGACAGGGCATCCGCATTGCCATTGCTCTTTCCCGACCTATACCGAATCTCAAAATCGAACGATGCAAGCTGGGCTGCCCAACGCTGTTCTACTGCACCTAACTTCGCATGAGAAAGGTAGCTTAGTGGGTTGTTGTCCGTAAATACGACACATTTGTGGCCCAACAGGTACTCGCGGAACTTATCTGTCATGGCCCACTTGAGCGCCAACAGTTCCAGTTTCATAGAACTGTAGTTGTTCATGTTTCGCTCCGTGGGCCTCAACCCGCGACTAGCGTAAGCAATTGGCCTTACTTTTCCCCCTTGCTCTTGGGAGAGCACCGCTCCCAAGCCGTTATGGCTCGCGTCAACTTCCAGGATGAAAGGCAATGAAAAGTTGGCATAAGCCAACACTGGCGCGGTCGACAGTTTGGCCTTGAGCAAGTCAAAACTCTCCTGGCATTCCTCACTCCAAGGTTCGATGTTCGGGTCCGGCTTTCTCTTCTGCGACTTTCCGGATAAGACTGCCACCCGCCTGTGCAGCGGCATTGCCACTTTGGCAAAATTGTCCACAAAGCGGCGATAGTAGCTCGCGAATCCCAAGAACGAGCGGATCTCCGTGGCATTGGTGGGCACTGGCCAATTTGCCACAGCCTCAACCTTGTCTGGGTCAGTGGAGACCCCTTGGTCTGAAATAATATGCCCCAAGTATCGGACCTCACGGCGAAAGAAACTACACTTGCGTAGCTGGACCTTCAAACCCTCGTGCCGCAAACGCCCCAACACCCCCTCAAGCCTCTGCAGATGTTGTTGGATGTCGGTAGAGAAAACCACGATGTCGTCAAGGTAGAGGAGCAGGGACTGACCCTGCTGGTCCCCAAAGATCCTTTGCATAAGTCGTTGAAAGGTGCTGGGCGCGTTGCATAGCCCGAAGGGCATTCTATTCCATTCAAAGAGCCCGAATGGTGTGCAGAACGCAGTTTTGGGCCTGTCGGCTTCGGTGACCGGCACCTGGTTATACCCACTTGCCAGGTCCAAGGTGGAAAACCAACAGGCGCCTGACAAGCTATCCAATGTCTCCTCTATTCTCGGGAGAGGGAACGCATCTTTCCGAGTTTTCAGGTTCAGCTGCCGGTAATCCACACAAAGCCTAAGACTACCATCCTTTTTATGAACCAGTACTATCGGTGAGGCGTACGGACTTGAACTTTCACGGATGACACGAGCCTCTAAAAGCTGGTTAATGTGATCTTTTACTAGCTCAAACTCTGACGGGGGAATCCTGCGATGCCGTTGTCTAACAGGGATGTCATCCAACAAAGGAATATCATGTGTGATCAAATCCGTACATCCCAAGTCCTGGTTTGAGGTGGAGAAAATTGAAGCATACCTCCGGAGAAGGGTCCTCGCATCACCTTGATCCCCCGGGGGTAGACCGGACAGGTCTACTGCGTCGATTTGGTCCGCCTCCGCAGATGCAATCTGTGAAGCGGTTTGTGCTGTGACTGTTGGATTCTGGTCAGCACCTGTGGGCATACTGGCGACCCGAACAGGATCCAACGTACCCATAACTGTGTGTGGGTGAAGAAGTACTTCTGTGGTTCCCACATTAACGATCGGGATATAAGCAGTCCCTCTTACGACATGTACTAAGGCTGGCGAAGACAGCAAGCCGGCCGGTAGACCATACTCAGGAGGTTCAAACAAAACTGTTCCCTCTGAGAACTGTTCCGAACATGTTGCTGCCACGATCTTCATGGAACCACCCGGGATGTGGTGGGGCTGCTTTCCCCGTACCCGCACCTTACCTGGATGGTCCAATGGGGCCTGCAGGCGCACTCTGTGACACCGCTGCAGGGCCTTCATAAGGGTGGTGGGATAAGAGCACGACTCCGCCCCAAAAAGGGAGAGTCCATGTTCCCCGAACAGCTCCTGGTAACACTTGCGGATGATGTTCATCCCCAAGACGCCAGGTACCACTGGTGGTGCTTCGCCTCCTGGGTCCTTTACGACCAAGATGACACACTGCGGCATTAGCTTCCCACACAAGGTGACGTCCAGTTCCATATAGCCGATGTACGGTATCGCTAAGCCATTCGCCGCCTTAAGTTTGAGCCAGTGGCAAGCCTTAAGACGATCATCCCCCCAAGGTGCAAAATGTTCTAAAAAGAAACTCTCCGTTATGGTAGAGACCATTGAGCCCGTGTCCACCAGACATGGCACTGAGACACCGCTCATACAAACATCAATGTGCGGACATGAAGAAATCAACTTTGGTGCATCTTCCAGATTTCGCAAAGCATTGTTGGGGCCAGAAGGAGGCCCACTCGAACTGTGGCCATTCAGCACGGTGGGCGCTAGTTTTCCGCCGGTCGGGTTGATTGGGGGTGCCCGTCCATCGGCAGCTGCGAACGAGGGGGGACACGTTGCCCATCACAGTCCCTCGCAATGTGCCCCGGCCGCTGACAGCGCCAGCAAACACGGGGTTCATTACGGGTAAAGTTACGCTGGTTAAACGGCTGGGGAACCTGCAAGCAAGCAATACTCTGCGACAATCTATCAATTTGCTCTTGTTGACGGCGCAACATTTCCTTAACTTCGCTGACCTCTGTAGCTTGGAGAGGTTTGACACCACGTTGATACCCTCCCTGGACAGCGTACTGAATTCCAAAAGAGGAGGGGACAGAATTACTGCGGCCACGCATGCTTGCGGGCAACCCCTCACGCTCCCACTGCATAGCCTCACCTCTGACGTCCAGCAGTGTTGCCTCAGGTCGGCCGCGTACGTACTGTTTTAGCGCACGGCGTAGAGCTCCATCTACAACCTGTTCGACAAACTGGTCACGCAAGAGATTTTCGGCATTTGGCATTATGTTTGGGGCGCGCTGTTTAACCTTATCCATTAGTGACATGAGCGCGAGAGAAAACTCCAACAGGGTCTCGTCCTCCTGTTGGCGACGGGAAAAGAATGCTTCTTGAAGTGCTACATACGACTCTGCACACCCATATAGGTCCTGCAGAACAGCAGTGATCTTTGTTGGGTCGCTCCGTTCTTCAGCCGGGCGATATTTTATTTCTTCGCGAGCCTCCCCTTCCAAGTGGTCAAAAAGGAAAAACGCTCTGTCAGCTGCAGTCAAATGTCTGGCCCTCATACACGCTTCTGCCTCCTCCAACCACTCAACTAAGCTTATACCGTTCCTACCCCGAAACATTGGGCACCTACGGTCACGTGGAACAAACACGAGGCGGTCTGCGCTTACGTTAGTATGTAGAGGGGCAACAGTTTCAGTCGACGAAGTGGATGGCCCAGCCCCTGAATCAGAGGAAGACTGGGTACGTTCTCGTCGCAAGCATTCATTTTCGGCCCTCAATTCGGCCAGCGCTTCCTGCAGTTCTCTAATCTGCTCGTCATTCATAACTACAAAAAGATGATTACTCTAGGGGGATGCTGCTGCTGGTTGCCTCAAAAAAAACTCCAATTCTGTTGACAGATAAGAGGTGAATAAATAATGTACATTAATGGAACAACTTATGATGCAGGAGAATAAATAGACAAGCTAAACAGTAGCAAAAAAATAAAGTACTTCTATGCATATAATTAAATCAGAAACATGCAAAAATATAGAAAACCAAAATCACAAACACTTCATGCAATGCAAATTAGGCACACAATACGTCACATCAAATGAAAAATGAATATGCATATAATACTTCCCTTTCCCACAGTAGCTATTGCTATAACTCCAACACACCAGAGCTGTATGCATGCACTTATTCACCGCATACAATTATTCACAAAGACCAACAATGATTTAATTTATAAAATGCCTCTATCCAACGTCAGTCCATCCTGTCAGCTAACGCCACGTTTGTAATGGTCGAGACTATGAATTTGGAGGTTTGGTCTAATTAAGTAGAAATATTACCAGCAACGCCACCCAGTATATGGGAACTGGGACCCGTTAAAGATAAATTGGAAAAGGCACATAGGTTCGTGGACTGACGTAGACAGGAGGCAAGGTAGTACAAAATACAATTTATTTGACCATTTTAAAAAGGACAATTTCTGTAGTCCATTCCACGACGCCGGACTCTCCACTCTCACTGTAGAATGTAAACTCAGTGTTATCGCTTGGCCTCACTAATAAAACATTGTTCCACTCAGCAGCAGCGAGGGTGTCGTGTTTCTCCGGGTACCAGAAGGGGAGACTCGCTCAGAACTGAATGAAATAATTAAATGTAGTCTTAATTAAAATAATAAGCCCATTAGAGTTAGTGCAGTATACCCACATGTAGCTCTCCAAGGAGCCCGCACATAAGTCACCAGGAGCCAGAGGCCCAAGATGCGCGCACACACGAGCCCTAGACCAAGATATTAAATTGATAAGACTATAAGAATTAGATTTATTTTAAATGCTTACCGGTATTACAAGTGGACTGTGTATTCGGTAAAGGGTGCCTGCCCGCGGCTCTAAGGAAAACTAAATTTTAATAAATACTCCAGAACATAAAGAGTTAGAAAGCCAGCTCTAACACTCACCAAACAGAGCAGAGCGCTGCACCTGCGGAGGGGTTGCGCAATAACCGCGCTCTGTCCCCACTCCACGGCTGTGCCGGGATCACAGACAATCTAAGAGAAATATAGGTTGAATATTGTGCCAAAACGAAGCCACAAGGCCGGCCGCAAACACTCACCGAGACGCAGACTGAAAGAAGCGTGCCCGCTGGGTCACAAAGCCGATGTAAAGGCTGGATCTAAAGCAACATGTGCTTCGGACGCCACCAGCGAGCAGCGTCCCGACGTCAGAGGCGAGGCAAAACAGGAGTGTACGGGGGAGGGCTGCCCTTAAATACCACAAGCCAGAGCGCTGATAGGAGCGCTCACAACACAGGTGTACCACTACATATACAAAGTGCATTTCACAGACCAGGATCACACAAAGCACTTTACAATGTTTGTGAAGTACTATTCATTTTTCCATTCACTCCACACAGGCGCATCAAAGCATCCGATCTTCACCATCTGTTCTCTACATTAGACACTTTGTACAGGGGATGTAGGGGAAACTGGAGCACTCAGAAGAAATCTTCGCAGACACGGGCCGAAAATGCAAACTCCACACAGAAAGGCAGCGTCTAGAGGTGGAGTTTAACCCAGGAGTTTATTACTTTAGAATCTAAAGTAGTTTAGATAATGAAAAAAAATATTGGCATTGCCTGAAACAAGACTGGATTTGATTGTTCAATGAGTTGTGTTCATGTATTCCAAAGAGCCTATTTAAAATTGTGGTGGAGGGAAAAATTCTTTCCTATTGACTATGGTAAATAGTCTAAATGTATAGCTAATTCTCTAATTCCTGGGCCAATCAACGGGAAACAAAAACTGCCACAAAGTGCAACATTTTCTTTGTCAGTGCAGCTGTCCAATTATTTCCTTATAAAAGTGTTGGAAGTGATGACAATATTCAAAAAACATGCATGATGTTGGTCAGCATAAGAAGAATATTAGAGTTTTGTGAAGTGGATCACTATCAAAAAGGATCTGGGAAAACATTTGGATTTTTTTTTAAACATTTCTTTCAACGGCATCTCCCCCAAATTATTCAGTACTCCTTGAATGCATGGATGCAAGATCAGTTTATGTTTAATCTCTTCCAACCATAACAGAGGAAATTTGACAGGCTCCCAGACTATATGCATTTACATAGATGTTGAGAGCCACAGAAATGGAGCAACATGTATACTGTTTGTGACTAAACATCCCAAGGTATCTCATTGCATAAGCTCAAACTGTCAATGGTGCTTTTTATAACCCCTGTCCTTATATCCAAACACTGCTATGAGCCATGAAGCCAGACATGACATGAATGCAGTGTAGATACGCCAACACACTGTCTGATCTGATCTATCTCCGACCCGATGTCTCCATGGAGATGTAGACTCGTGTGGCAACAAAAGCAGCTTTTTTTGGCAGCCGGTGGATGACCTACGAGGTGGTTGTTGTTTTCAGTTTCTTTTTGGAGTGTGTTATAACTTTCATGGTACTTATTCGTTTTGTGTAACAAACATAAAGAGCAATATGGCTCACTCCACACTAAACTGTACCAATGTGTTATATTTGGGTCAATGACACAAAAAAGTCCCGAAATGTCCACATCCGCTACTGCTGAATGTTCACAGCTCCACTCTTGTTTGTTACCAGCTTGTTTGTCCAGTGAAGGGAGAACCCCTTAAACACAGATTCATTCATGCCCATACTATTTTTTCATAATGTAAAATGTATAATTACAGATTTAATTATAGTTATATCCCCAACCATTTGCCATGAAATAATCTTCCTTGTCCTATTAATGATTCCATTGGATGATAAGACTTCTCTGCAAATATATTTTATTCATTCATTTGGAGGGAACAGTGTGCAGCAGTATATAAAGCAGACTATAGTCTTGGGCAAACACACACTCATTCACCCTGAACTTATGTTATATGTTTTTAGTGGTAGGGGAATCCAGTGCACCCGGAGGAAACCTACACACCTACATATGTTAATCCTCATCTATAGCTGGTCCGTCCACAAGAAACTATTTCTCCCTTAAGGGAGAAATCCCAATGGGATTTTTGTAGGGTCTAATCTCTGGTTGACTACGACTTCAGTTTGACTTTGGTGTGACTTTGGAGTGACTGGGGTTCACAGGGATTTTCTCATACATTTTGAGATGATTTTCTGTGCAAAAGTAAATTGGTACGATACACAATGTTGTGATAGATTATATAAAATTAAACTCTTGAAGCTAAGAAAGCCTCTTTTGTTGCATTGTCGTTTTTACGTCGCTTTTCATGTATCATTAATAATACAAAAAAATAGAGGGATAGAGGTTGTGTTCTTTAAGTAGATAGTATTCTGAATCTACCTAAAGAGATTTTTTGTGTGAAGCTCGTTCGCTAGCTCTGAAAGCTATGGAAATAGCTGCTGAGTCTGTACAAGTGTCACTGATAATTCACTAGTAACTTTGTCACTAGTCACTTTACCTGTTATTAGTACTACTGCATTATTACATATCCATCTGATAATTCTCCCATTCAAGTCACTTTACCTGTTGATATTATTTCTGATGTTTATTCTGCTCATATTCATATTCTCATATTCTCCGCTGCTAATGTATAATATAGACATCTGTAAATACTTAGGAACCAAGTGCAATTATAGCCCCAGAGTTTATTTTATATTATTCTTTATCTTAATTTTATAGACTATTATCTTAAATAATAGACTCAATTTTATGTGTGCAATCTGAGTGCTCTTATTTCCCCTCTCTGCTGTAATGTGCGCAACAATGACACTGAAATTTCTCCACTGTGAGACAAATAAAGGTTTATCTTATCTTATCTTATCTTAATAGGTTAAACCTCTTGGTGGTGGATATTTATGCTCAGAGTGAATATGAAGAATAACTTCTGTTTTTCATGCTTTTAATGACAGCCAGTATATTGAGCAGGGCAGGGCTTGTATAATTAATAAAGTCCATACACTACTGTTTATTAGCTATATGGTTTTAATGAGCTACATTTGAGAAACTATCTTCGGGGTTGCTCTGACATTTATTCTGACATGAGTGGAATTTTCTTTTCTATTTTATGTTCTATTTTTGCATCCACTGAGCCTTATTTTTAATTACTGATAAGGAATTTAATTCAATGCTTAGTGCTCCAGGCAGAGAAACCAATTACTATGTTGTGAGTATGTATGAGTGAGTTTGAGTTTGTCCACCTGGTAATACTGTACACATATTACTGGAAATGGTGTTATCTATGATTAAAAAGGTCAAGTCAAATATAAATAATACGCCAGTATTATTTAATTACCAGTAGGAGTTTAGATACCTGCAATACAGCCCTGTGCACATATATTGTTAAGAGGTCAAGACCTGCAAAACAGAAGTTCAGAATAGAGAATACATTAAGCAGCACAACAGCACAACAGCTAAACAGCAACCTGAAGACCTGTCCAGACCAAACCATCACCATAGAAACTGGACTAATGTAGAGCCCTAAAGACAGCGGGCTTCGGGACGTGGCCTTGCAATTGAAAATGAGATGTTTTCTGCCACAAAGAAGACTCATATTTTTGTTTGTGCATCGAGTGCACTAAAGCAAAATGGTTTCATGTACACACAAGTGAGCAAGAGAAGAAGTTTGTGGGGGCGTAAAAAGTAATGCATTTAAGATGGAACTTTGGTATCCAATCTATTATTCTTGTGCAAATATTTTCTGTGTGCAATTTTGATAGGATTGTTTGACCGTAAGTCAGTCGTATTTGATTTGATACTTTTTGTAGTCTTACAAGTGATTTGGTTTTCAGATGAGCCAAGCTTCAATCCACATTTTTAATAAAAATGATGTATTTTGTACATGCATATTTAGGTAAGTGACTTAAACTGTTAAAGCCTCTCCTGTGATGCTGTGCCCTGATTGGCAATGTGTGACCCTTTGTCTGATGAAAGCCTTGGCCTCAGTAAAGAAATGGGGTAACGTAATTATAATGAATAGAAATCAATGCATCACTTTTATATAGCGTTTACTGGACATTTGAAGACGCTTCACATGGAAATATTCATGCACTCCAGACACAGTGGTGACCAAGTCCTACATTGTCCACAGTTGCCCTGGGGCAGACTGACAAGGCAACCAGTATGAGCCATTGGACCCTTTGATCACCACCAATCATTCACTCACACACCAGACACAAGCCAGGCAATGTGGGTGAAGTGTCTTGCCACAATGTTCCCAGAGGTCTTAAATCACAATACCTACCTGCCCTTAGCTTCTTAGGTCTTGCTGCTTTCACAATGGAATGCAGATGGAAGAAGGAATGGAGATAGTCAGTTACTAACATTTTCAGCTACCAGAATAACAAATATCTCAATTGTAAACAATAAAATAATAATGAAAATGTGCTAAAACATGCATCAAAATTGGTTGCAGTTCTGAGGTCTTCTCCCAGAAGGACATGCTTCGAACACCTCAACAGGGAGGAGTCCAGGAGGCACTTCTTCCTTAACATCCCAAACACCTGCCCGATCCAACAATTGGCTCTTCTGGATGTGGAAAAGCAGCGGCTCTACTCTGAGCTCCTCCTGAGTTTACCTTATCTCTAACGGTGCGTCCAGTCACTCTGCAGAGGAAACTCATTTGGACAGCTTGTATTCTCCAAGCTGTCCTTTCGGTTGTATACCTGAACCTCATGACATATTTCCAGCCTCTATCACGGACCAGTCTCCAGATCCAAATGAACTGGAGAATTATTTTGGTTGATGGTCAAAGTCCACAAGACATGCCACAGTCTGTGAATCCGGCTTCTGAAGGGATCTTGAGATACAGGTTTTCTAATTATCACCCTCCCATGTGCTGCTGAGAAGAGTATTGTGGCCTGATTGACATGTGTAAGATAGAAAGGTGAGAATTACATCATTCGTTTGTCAAGTCTGTTTTCCATAGTTTTTTGTTGTCAGACATGAGCAGCAGTTTTAAAAGTAATTCTATAACTGTAATTTGTATTTGTGGGTATAGATGGACACATGTAAAGCTATTAATTACATATTGCAATATAACAAAACAATAATTGCAAGATTAAATCAACCACTTTTCACTGTATCTTTTAATTCTGCCCATACTCTGCAAATTTACACACACACACACACACACACACACACAATTGAAATAAATCTAACCTTTCAAAATTTGCATTACTTAAGTACCTGGGACAAAGTGCTCCTTTTTAATAGATATTTTTAAAGACAAACCGGGAACTAGCTGTGCAGTGGTCTTTTGCATGAGTCACTGTAGAAATATCGCGCCAAAAAAGAACAAATCTTTTAGTTTTGTTTACCACACAGCTATATGAAGCATGTGGATGAGTGCAGATGTCATTAAGTCTATAACGCCACAGAAGTCATGACATCGCTGGCCCTGGTGTCCACCTGTGTCCCTGCCACCTGCCGCGGAGCTCTCATTATCCGGGACGCGATGTTCCGCGGCAGAGGACATGACAGGGGGCCAGAGTTTGCCAGAGGAACACTCCAAAAGATGATCCTGTCCACATGTGCTGCACTCAGGTTCCAGCATACAAAAGGTGCAGCTTAGGGGGCAGATGAAGCTCGATTTTCAGACTATTTTTAGTGTGTTACGTCGATGTTATGTTGACATACATTGGGCAAGCTACAGGGACTGCAAGAATGTTTTTTTATTTATATATTAAAAGTACTGTTTTTCACAAAAGCTTGGGGATGGTGATCAGAGTTAGTTCAACCTTAAGCATATTGAACTCCATAAGACACGCCTGGTTCTGAATGGATCTTGAGATACAGGTTTTCTAATTATCACCCTGCCTGATCTAAGAGGCTTGAAGTGTTTTAACTTGTATTAACACACTGCTGACTCAAAGCACTCTGGTAAATCCAATCTATTTTGGCAAAAAACATCCCTCCTAAAACTTGGAGTCTAAATAATAAGTTCATAAACTCTGCACAGGCAATAGCTTTTAATCACATACAAAACAAGTCCTCTAATCAGCTCTGGAGATCAACAGCTGATGGAGCTGAGTCCAAAGCCTGCTCCTGCACCCCAGAGGGAAGCGTTAACAAAATTAAATACATACATAGGCCACAGGGTTCAAATAACTAAGTTAAATTGAGTTGTATTTCCCTAAATCACAAGAGCAGTCGTCTCGAAGGACTTTACAAAGTTGATGATTCACCAACAGATCAGAGAATTAAACAGTTTGAACACAGGAAATGCAAGCACATAGGAGCCATTGGTCCATTGGGAGTGGGATGTCCATACATGTCCTAAAATCCTATTGATCTCCTCATTTACACATGCATTTATATTTTTGGCCTCTGTCACATCTGTAGATCTGCATTTTCAGACAGAAAAGTGACAAAGAGAGGACCACCCTCACTCAGCCTATCAGCTCTCAGCCCAAAGTTACTCATACAAAAGATGCATGGTTTATAATAACAATTAAAACAGAATATTGAATATTGTGGTCTGATTTGTTCACAACATGTTTCTTTTATGAGACTTTTTGCCCCCCCTCCCAAACCCTAAGTGATGACAAAAAGTAGTAAAATGAAAAGTAAAAGGTGAAGGTGTCTAAAAACATATAACAACCATAAAAACATGATACATTTCTTATTATTTTCTGTCAGAAACTTTAAATCCAAGATGACTAAAAAAAAAAGTGTAAAGAAATAGGGTCACTCACAAAACGTCCAATGCAACGGTTCTCAAACTTCTTTAATAGGCACTTCCGGTTTCAAAACTGGCAAGCATATTTTGAGCGACACATTTTCTTGACAATTTCTTCTCCCTCGTCCTCTAAAAACCCACACAACCCGCTGAATGTGTGAAAACTTTACAAAACAAGACATTTGGAAGAGATAAATGTCAGTGCTCAGTCCTCTGGCACCTACAGTCTGAGGGATCCGACGGTGTAATTACATGATGGTTCTGTCAATAGAACAGCGTGTACTGCACGTTATTCTTTTATTTGTTTTTCAAGCAGAGCAGGGCATTACTGTAGGTTCTGTTCACACTATGGTAACTGTACTCATAGATACAATCTCTGGTAAGGCAGGTACACAAGAGACACACATTCTTGGCACTAATGGCAAGGTTTTTGTATGAATGCAACACAATATTAGCTAGTTTTAATAGGTTGAAGAAATTCACTTCTTTAACCTGTTTTGGACCTTTCCAGCCTTTATTATTTTCACATCTCTAACGGTTTTGAGTCATACCAGTGGCATATACAGTAGTTTCAATAACATCTTCTATATTTATGATACATCTTGACAGGATGAAATAAAGGTGATGCAACTCGAGCAATTAGTTTTCTATTTGAACACATGACAAGCGGTTAAATCCAATAAGTAATGCCTTATGCAATGCCAAATAGAACATCCCATAAGCTAAGCAATATCTCATAGCTTAAGAGATGCAGAAGAAGAGTCTTATCAAGTTTTTTTTTTCTCTGTCTGCAAATTAGTTTGATATTTCTTTAAAGGTAGTGCAGGATTCATACCTTTATGAAAGAATACTAATACTATGCACACATTTGCATCCAATCGGTGATTGGATGCAAAATAACTTTCTCCAACTAAACACCGACAAAACTGAAATAATTGTTTTCGGACCCCAGAAACAAAGAGAGAGCGTTATTTGTCACCTCCAGGCTCTCTCTCTACAACCCTCAAATCAGGTCAGAAATCTAGGAGTGATAATGGACTCAGACTTAAATTTCAAAAGCCACATAAAATCTGTAACATCAGCAGCTTATTACCACCTAAAAAACATTGCTAAAATTAAAAACATAGTGTCTAAGGCAGACTTGGAGACTCTTATACACGCTTTTGTCTCCAGTCGGTTAGACTATTGCAATGGCCTGCTCACAGGTCTGTCCAAACAGGCTGTAAAACAGCTGCAGTACATTCAACATGCAGCAGCTCGAGTAATGACCAGAACTAGGAAGTACGACCACATTAGTCCAGTTCTCAGGTCTCTGCACTGGCTTCCTGTTCCTCAGAGAATAGACTTCAAAGCAGCTTTACTTGTGTACAAGTCTCTCCATGGTCTCGCGCCAAGGTACATCCATGACATGTTTGTGCCATATGAACCGACCCGGACTCTGAGGAGCACAGGGACTGGACTCCTGTTAGTGCCCAGAGTCGGTACTAGACATGGGCAAACTGCATTTCAGATTCATGCGGCTAGAGTCTGGAACCGTCTTCCTGAGAATGTGAGACAGGCGTCTACTCTGGCATCTTTTAAATCTAGGCTCAAAACAATTCTGTTTAGCTGCGCATATACAACTGAATGATTTTATCTTTTCATCTTTGTTTTTATCTTTAATCTTTTTAATGCACTGTGACTATTTATGATTTTAGTCCCATCTGTGATTTTAATGTTTAAAGGTTTTTAATTTTTGTGATTTTATTTTTAATGTTTTTAATATATCTTGTGCTCTTAATGTGTTTGATTTATGCATGATGTGATAGGGGATGTGAAGCGCTTTGCGTTGCCTTGTGTAGGAAAGGCGCTCTACAAATAAACGTTGATTGATTGATTGATTGATTTGTAAAATCACTGACACAAATAGAGTAGATTTAAAGGGACTCTCAATGTATTAATTTCTTTTTCAAAAACAGAAAATCTCCCAATGGCTTGTTTCCTTCCTTGGAAAACATCATGAATCCATAGGCAGTTAAAATGTCCACTTACTGTAGCTCAGGACCTGCTCCACATGTGAGTTTCTAGGTCAGTGATTAGTACATCTGTGTGTTTATATTGTCTGTATGGATGGACGGATGGCGTGACTCACTCACTTTCCTAGGGAAGTGTTGAGGTCATACAAGTGCAGTATATAAGGCCTTAGTTATTAGTTGCGGAGTTATATAAAACTCCTTATAACAGGGGTGATTACGCATTTAAATTCTAATGGCCACTTAAACACAGAAGAAAATATGTTTTAATTAACCATGCATGAATATAAGTAAGTAAGTAAGTTATGTTTATTTATATAACGCATTTTACAGACAAAGGTCACCCAAAGCGCTTTACAATGTTCAGAGTTCAGATATTGTTCCAATCATTCCACACACGGTGATGACGGAAGCGAGTCGCCGAACACACTGGACCATCAGCCCCCAACCAACACCATCCATTCACTCTCTCATTTACATTCAGACCTATTGTGCATGTTTTTAGTGGTAGGGGAACCCGGAGCACCCGGAGGAAACCTACGCAGACACAGGGAGAACATGCAAACTCCACTCAGAAAGTTCCTGTTCCGGCTGGGATTTAAACCCAGAACCTTCTTGAGAAGCGAGAGTGCTATCCACTCAGCCACCGTGCCGCCCAGCTCGGCTCGGTTGGTTGTTGCAATGCAGCTTTGCAACAACCAACACTTTTAACAGTTGATTTGTCATCATATCTCATTTTAGTCCATTAAGATGCATTGCTTGGTGTTTGTGAAGCACTTTAGAAAACATTAGCCTTGATAATAATTCTGTTGACAACATTACAGCTTATTTGTTCTGTAAATCTGATTTAAGATGAACCCTGCTTTGCACAATCACAGCTTTTGATGAGTATAAAGTCTCACAGTGAAAACTTGTACATTGTGACTTGATCATTTGGATTTTAAAAGTTACTAGCACATGTCCATCTCGCTGATAACTGCTACATTTCGGTCACATAAGAAAATCAACAATAGTGTGAATAGTCTTAACGCTTTCAGAAATTGCATTTTCAGTCAGGGCTGGACTGGGACAAAAAAACGGCCCGGGCATTTTTTCCTTCTTACCGGCCCAGGCATGTTTTTGTCACGTTTTTTACAGTTTGTTTATACCAGGGATCGGCAACTCAAAAGGTTCAAAGAGCCATATTTGACAAAAAAACTAAAAACATCTGTCTGGAGCCGCAAAAAAATAACAGCCTTGTATAAAGCTTATATGAAGGTTACACAATGTAGCTACATTAGCTACATTAGCCTATTATCTAAATGACCAAGTAAAGGCTACAAATACATAATAAGCATTCATGATTATCAAATGTGCACCTGCACTGTCTGTTCATATCCATCACAGGCTGAAGTTTGCTGGAGCTGAATGTCCTTAATGGCCTTTTCTTTCACAGTCTTTGCGGAGGTTTTTGAAGTCTGAAAAAGGTGCTCCGGATTTTGTATGAAAGAATCCTTCACGTAATCCCTGTGAACGGTATTTAGTGCTTCATTGTTCCTCGTGTTGCAACAAAACTTCCTATTACATCGCAAACATGAAGCAGTCCTTCCTCATTGACTGAAAGCAAATGTTCAGTCTTGTTCTTAGTCCAGTCTTATTATCGACTCGTTCTCTTTTTATCTTTGGGATCCGTGCCACACGCCGGTTTGTTCACAGCAGCGGCCGCCTGGCGCGGGGCCGCGCCACAGAATATGACTCACTACGTTGACAGAAATGTTGAAATTGAATATTACTTATACGCATTTTTGCAGCATTGAAAAACGTTAGGAATCTTTTTCCTCCTACAGAAACCACATTCAAACTAGGAATAAAATATAGCCCTCCCACTCCATTTTCAGACATTTTTGAAAAGGCTCCAGGAGCCACTTTAGGGGCACTAAAGGTTGCCGACCCCTGGTTTATACAGTATGTGGAAGCATACTGTAGAGGATCAGGATGTCTACAGTTTCAACAAAAAAAGAAAGTGCAATAGTCTACATTACAAGAGAGTAATAAACATGTCTCAGAGTGAGGGAGGTGGACACAGACATGAGAATTGGTCAAAAAAAGTCTGAAATGCATAATGTCAGCCATTGGCTGGCTCTAAATCTGTTTAATTTTTTCACAACATTTTACTTTTGGGCTCAAACATGAACTTTTAATGCAATGGAAAATTTAGGCACCCGAGCTTTAATTTAGTCGCACTTCGAGAGGAGAGGGGAGACGCGGACTGTTTCCTGCAGCGGTGTATTTATTGGGTGCACAAATTACGCAAAGACACGCATGGTCCTGTGCACGTTTGTGGTCTTGGGTATACATGGTCACGTTGCGGCTACGCGCTCTCCGTGTTGTGTTGTGAGCGGCTCCCGCGTCCAGCTCAGAGCCGCTGCATACGGGAACACTGCGGCCGCTGAGGTGGTGGAATCCCGTTCAAGTACATACAGCAGGTGCCCCGCGGACACGCGCGCCCCTTCGAACATTTCTCAACGGATTTACACTTTTCACAAACATCTTTTTTGTATGAGGCAGACAGACCGGCCCAAATATGGGCATCGGCCCTTCTGGCATTGCCCGGTACGCCCGATGGCCAGTCCAGCCCTGTTTTCAGTCAATGCAAACATGCACTGCCTCTCGAAAGTATGAATACACCTTGAACTTTTTCGCATTTGTCATGTTTACAGCCATACCCAAAAAATACATAATTTTCAATTATTTTAATGAAAGTGATTAATGATTTTGTTATTTTTCTAAAAAGAGAAACCTGAAAATAGTGTATTGTTAGGCACATTAAATTGTCATAAAAACTTCCCTAATGACTGCTGAATGCTATAACACATTGCCCTAACGATTAAATTCAGCTCGTCTGTGTGTAATATAGTCTCCATTTAATGTTCTTTGAGGGTCTCAGTCAGAGCTATGGTTGGAGAGTATTGGTCACTAAACAGCATCATGGGAGCCAAGGAGCCAACCAGAGAGACCACAGATAAAGTTGTGGAGGTATTTCTGCAGCCAAGCGGAGGGAATCCATACATGGGACAATTATTAGTTGTATTCAACACAGATCTGGGGCCGTATTCCTAAAGATTCTGAGAGTCCTCTCAGAGAGCTCTTATCTTAACCTAAAAACTCCTAGCTAGGAGTCTTAGCTTAAAGCAGCAGTAAGCGATTTTTGGGTGTTAATATACGTCTTAAATATTGATATATTCCAATAGCCATCACTTATATAGAGTGTTTGTACCTAAACACGGATCTCTCAGTCCTTCCAGTCTTCTCCCACCTATATAATAAAAAAACCTCACATCCTATGTGCTTATCCAATGACGAGAGAGCACGCCTTATAAGGGGTTTCTCCCGTGTGTGCACGCGCACTCTTCAAAACAAACATGGCGGAGAAGGAAAAGCCGCCTCCAGCGCTGCTGCAGACTAAATACCATGGATTTATTAAATACAGGCAAAACGCCAGAAACAGAGGAACGACAAAAAGTAGGAGCAACATGGTGACCAGCTGCATTCATGTTGGCGACCTCTAGCTCCGTGGATTCCTCTCTCCGACTGAACAGGTGAGCATGTTACTCAGTAGTGGCAGTAGTAGTTGTATTATTTATACATATTGTTGCCTGAGACTGTAATGCGGGTTTTCACCAAGTTAACTAGTTAAAAATCCCCAGCTGTTGTAGAAATACATTTTGTGGCAATAACTGCGCATTACCTTGGCTTAGCTTTGAGAAACTACAACAGACAACACAACATCGAAGCCTTAGCCCAGCCTCAGTCATCCATAAACTCCGGTCAATTATTAGTTCCCCACATGTACAAAATTAAATGACCATATCACCAGAGTTCCCCCGTGAAGTGGTGTTAGCATTAGCGTTAGCTGTTAGCATTAGCTGTTAGCATTAGCGTTAGCTGTTAGCATTAGCTGTCTGTAGTTGTGAATATGGTGTGGCTGCTACGAACACTTCTAATCTGTATGAATCGTTTGTTTTTGCCAAGAAACATAGTTGCTTGCACTATATATATGTAGGTCTGCATTTCATTCTTCAATGACAAAGTTTTGCAACTTGCACTCTGTATATTAGTTTTATTGTTATAAAAACAATATCTCTTTACCTCAAATCTAACTTCCGTGACCACTACATACATTTTTATTATTATGTATTGAGAATAAGTAAGAAAAGTCTTGCTGACTACTACCAAATAAATTATGAGCATGATATAATATAGACATTGTAATAATTTACATGTCTTCATTGCATTCTTTTCTCTGTATCTTTTCCAGTATGGCCTAAATCAATTGGAATGAGGTCTTCAATGTACAAGAGTTCAACAGCCTCCATAATGCAAGTTAAATAACTATTTAAAAAAAAACAATGCCATAACGACTAGATACTTTTCTGCTGACCTCTTCTTTCTCTAGTATTGACTGGGAAGACAAGACTTTGCTTCCAGAATTAGAAGAATGGCCATTGTCATCTCCTGAGGAAGACTTTACACCCCACATTAGTCATGTAGGTTGTTGTGAATGCATATATGGGACGCAGTGATTATGATAATGTTGTGATGTGTGTGTCGTTCATCCCTACAGTTGTGTTGCTGCCCTGAGGTCCAAAATGAATATCGATCATGTTCCAGGAGTCAGTGTTGACAAAACTGTCGCTGAGTTTCTTCAACAATCAAGAGGAGTGAGATAATCACTCGACTCCCAAAACAGCCGATGTAAGTGTCTTTCTCTCACAATGCACAGTCTCTCACAGTCCAAATAAACATGTTCAAGGATCCTGTGGATCAGGGGCCACTCCTGGTGATCAATAAATACTGATGTTGTTGATGATGAATATATCAAAGTCATATTTGAGTAGATAAAACTGATGTCTCCTCTATTATGTTTCAAAGGAAAATCTCTGCCAGAGGAAGACTCCAGTTCCTTCAACCTGGGCCCCTGAAGCGTGGCTGTCTGTGCGTGTGGCTGTGTGTGCGTGTGACTGTGTGTGACTGTGTGTGCTTGTGACTGTGTGTGCTTGTGACTGTGTGTGCTTGTGACTGTGTGTGCTTGTGGCTGTGTGTGCTTGTGGCTGTGTGTGCTTGTGACTGTGTGTGACTGTGTGTGCTTGTGGCTGTGTGTGCGTGGCTGCTTATGAATTATTTTGAGGAAATGTGTTCAAACAAGCTACAACATAAAGATTAACATTTTGTTAGATATCTCTGATAGTGTTCGCTGGCAGCAGCGATGGATAAGGACCTGGATAATAACAGTGTTATTCATTTGAGCAAAAAGTGATAACACAAACGTTGCCTTACCATCACTTGTAATTATTTGTCTTAGTAGGGACATTGTGTATATTTTTCCGGCTATAACTTCAAATCTTCTTTTACATAATAAAGTTTCTTAGACTCGTTACAGACTGTATTTGTTTTCCTACTATAAAACAAAGCACATTGAAAGAGGTGAATGTATTTTTATTTATTTTGAAATCGTACAACTACAAACATATTTCAGAACTGCAGAGTGGAGGTGCACCATGGGGGCCGCTGAGGAAAGCACGTTTTCAATGTCTGTTGGCACCTTTCACAGACGCATCAGATCAGGGAAAGGATCTGGTCATCAGCTTCTCTGGACAGAGGGCGTTCAGTGCTTCCTGAAAGAACCGTTATGACAAATGACTTTATATATTCTGTTACTTGTAGCTTTTCTTTCAAAGTGGTTTCCTTACAGTGTAATAGTGTAACGTAATTAGTTATGACAGTACTTTTGCGTTTCGGACAAGCTTTACTGGAATTGTTTTTCAGTTCCACATCTCACTGTACAGCTCTGATACACTTTGATTTTGTCTTCATTCTCTGAACAATAAGCACATAATACAGATGTTGATTACATCAATAAATGTATCTTCATTTTGTGACATTGAGAAGGCAGCTTCCAGTGAGATGCAGCTTTACTTTCACATAATACATTACTACAGTGTTGTCTATAAAGAACTACAAATATATAAATTGTGAGGAAAGCAGTAATGTATTACTTTAAATAACCTTCATGTAAAGCTTTGTTGTTGTAATGTATATGCATTACATTCATCTAATACATATGCACTGTAACAGATGTTACAGTGCATAATGTTGAGACACGTCACACTGCAATCTGCAACATTATGTTTATCACAACAGTTATCAGTGTGCCAACTATAAAAGCAGTATTATTCTATAAAAGACTGGATTGTTTTTATCTCTTTCTTAGTGATGCTATCCTAGCTAACACCAAGCTGCTTCCAGTGTTATAGCTAGGTTACAACTGAGCTATTCTATGCTAATATTTCACTCCCAGAGTTTGTTGTTAATATACTTACGAGTAGACCTGACGGAGATGAATCTGCTGCTGCCATCACCAACACGATGCGCGTTCATGTGGTGTGACGAGGAGACGGGGGCGGGGCTACTAACTCGCTCAGGCAGAAGAAACTGCCGGAAACGACCAAATCGCTTACTGCTGCTTTAAAAGTTATTCCAGAACACTCTTAGAGAACTCTGAGCAAGGAATTGACAACAACTTTTATCTTAGTGAGGAGGCGTGGCCGACCCCGTTGCTAGGTATGAGTCATCATTTCAGACGCTGTGATTGGTTGATCCTAAAAGTTAGAGAAACCATATTTTTGATAATGGGCAAAATAAGGATCCTCTAATGGACAAACTCAATCATAGAATCTAATCTTAGGAATACTGTGTCATTGTAAATAATCAGAAAAGGTAGAAAGTCAGATGTATTTACTAATATTGTCTAACTTACTGTTGTAAGTTTGACTTTTACACCACATCATTAGAGCTTGCGCAGCACGAATTTATCACACATATTTAACAAACGTATATAACATGAGCACTTATATATATATACATATATATATATATATATAAAAAATATATTTTTTTATATATATATATATATATATATATATATATAGATGATTATGGGGCGACAGTAGCTCAGTTGGTAGAGCATTGGCCTTAAGGCCAGAAGGTCGTGGGTTCAATTCCCACCTCTGCACCTTCTCCACCGACTCCCACTGATGACTGCTGTCGTTGTGTCCTTGGGCAAGACACTTAACCCCACTTTGCCCAAAGCCCCCACTGAAAGATCAAGGCTATGCTCACACTCAGAGAGCAGCCGTCCTCCTGTGGACTCACCACCTGCAGAGGGTCAGTGAGGGGCTGGTGCTATGAGACTTGGGTGGCATCTCTGACTGCCACCCCCCTGACCCAGAAATGGATTAAAGGGAAGAAAATGGATGGATGGATATAGATGATTATGATAACATTAGTATTAGTAAAGGCTGTGATACTGAAAGATGTAAAAGGAATTAAGGAAAAAATATTAATATAAGCATTTTATACATACACAAATCAAGTCTCAGTGTGAATGTCACTGTTGCATAACTGTAAATACACCATGGAATAAACTAAGCTGTAGCAACCACATAATTTAAGTTAATTTAGAATGATAAATAGAGGGCGGGAGTTTAAAAGTATTAACTTCTTCACACTCCTTTTTGAACTGGATTGCTGTTAATAAAACAAAACTGTATATTTGTACATGATGACTTTTACATGATTGACTTTTAAACATGATTCCTGCAGGATCCAATCTGCAGCGTTTTACTGATTCACTGTGATCCAGTGTATAGAATATTTCTCCTGCCTCTACCGTCCACCATTTTGTCCTCTTAGGGAACTTTTAAGTCGCTAAAAGTCCTCCTCTCAACTCTTAAGGGATCTCACCTTAGGAGCACACTTAAGAGCTAGGATTCTTTAGGAATAGCTTTTTTCTTAACTAGAAGCTACTCCTCACTTTTAGGGGAAATTCTAAGAGTTGGTCAAGATTCTAAGAAAATTCTTAGAATTTGGCCACTAGGAGCAACTTTTAGCACTAAGAATCTTTAGGAATACGGCCCCTGGTCTTTATGGACAAGTGGCAAGCAAAAATCCATAATTAAAAGGAGACCATAAGAAATCCTGTTTTTTATGTCTGGGCTTAACTTTGAGTATCTAGATGTGAAAAACTTGTGAAATCCTACTACAAAAGACACACTGCTGTTATTGCCGCAGACGGGGGTTCCACAAAGTACAGTATTAACACATGATGTATGAATACTCATCTATTTTTTGAAAAATAACTATGAATCATGTTGCTTTCACTTCACTTTTTCGTGTGTGGATTTCTATTGACACATTCAAATAACAATCAATACATCATTTTGTTTATGGTTGCAAACGTTATTCATCACAACATACTGGCCAAAGTAAAATTGTCTCACTAACATTTACACTTCCAAAAGAACAACATGTCTTTTCTAGTCCTGGGTTGGCTTAGTTAATCACTGATCAAACACAGGCACGCCCACATGTGTAGTCTATGTAGGCGTGCCTATGTCATCAGAAATATCATTAACGGTCATTTGGGTCTTGTTGATTTAAATCTCACCAGCATTATTGTTGAAGTGCACAGCAATTCATTTGAACTAATAACAATGATTATTATAGTCTGAAGTGAATGGAAATTAACCAGGGAGAACTTTGTGACACCAATCAACCGGCCATTGTTCTGGATTTAGCGCACCTACCAATCCTTTGAATAAGTACTTAACAACTTCAGATTAAAAAGCAAATGAATGGCAATCATATCAAAAATAACGACATTTACAACTCTTTTAAAATAAGGGTTTGCCATGCTTAAGATTTTAAAAAAAGAAAGGAAAAACAAATGCAAGGTCGTTTTTGGATAGACAGGATTAAAGGGTCATCATCAGCTCATCACAAAGCAACGTCAAGATAATTTGTCCAGTATGCAAATGTGGAAAAACTGTTTGTACATGTTTTTGCATAATAGAGTAGAGAAGGGAAATGTCAGCGAGGAGGCGTCTCTGGCTGCTATGTTGGAAAAAGTGCAGCTTTAGTGCAATGGGAATAAGATATGATGGATGGTACAGGTCTAGACGGCGGTCAAACTGCAAAGACATGCCCCCGATGAAGTACCAAAATAAAAAAGAGGTCACTTTCATGTTAAGTTTGAAAGTAGAATACATACATCATTAATCTTTGCACATTAACTTGTCTAACCTGTTCATTCAGTCAGTTTGCTGGGAGAAGTATGGTTGAGCACTATCCTCTCCTCCTTCCTACTTTACCTGTTTAGCATTATTAGGATTTTGACTGTAGTCTGTTCATTGCTATTCACCCGTTGTCCCATTGTCTGTTTCATGGTACGATGACGGGATCTCTGAGCCTGGCCTCCTCCATCTACACCTGCGGACTGCCCTGCCCGACCCGCCTGGGAGTGCTTCAGTCCTGCACCGGACCTGTCCACACTCAGCGGCCACTGGTCCACGTTCTGTAGCTTAGGTCCTAGATCATTAGCCTGTCCGTCCGGAGGAGCGGATCCCTTTCTCAAATGGGTCTCCCTCCCTGTGGGTTTCCCTAGTTCTCCCCAAGGTTTCTCACTTTTTCCCACTGGGTTTTTTAAGAGTTTTTCCTTGTCGATGCAGGAGGGTCTTGTTGGACAGTTAGTGTCCAACAGAAAGGATTGGTGATGATCCAGGACACTTTAGCATTCTACAACATGTATGGACATTTTCTTCTGTGTGTGCTTTATATTCTTCATGTGTTTTAACTGTTGATTCTCTGACCTGTGTTGGTGATTTCAATGGTTCTGTTAAGTCCTCTGAGATGACTTCTGTTGTGACCTAGGGCTATACAAGAATACATTCTATTCATCAGAGGCGTATATAGAATGGCTTTAAGTGCCTTCATGTAACATCACGGACATTGACAATAGACTTATAGTCAGCCATCAATCACTCCCTCATGCACCACATTCATTTTTAGGGGTGGTCAGAGAAATGTTTTGATCCGGCACAATGCAGCTGTTCATGTGATTGGAGCTTGGATTGAACCATCCATCAAACTATTTTAAGTCACGCCCCTAATCTTGCATTGGTGGCACGGTGGCTGAGTGGATAACACAAGACGGTTCTTGTGGTCCAGTGTTTTTCAACCAGCGTTGTTTGGTGTGTCTTGGTGAATTATGTTTTTAAGTTGTGTTGCCCTAAACTCCACCTAAATGGTCAAAATAACATAAACAAAACAAAAAAGAGAAGATTAGAAAAACTCACTAGAATAACTTAATAAAGGCTGCAGAGCTTCATGTTTGTATAAGTTTCAGCTGGAGGAGTGCCATGGGACTGTTTTCAATAAAAAAGGTCTGCCAATATTTTTGTATTTCTATTTTGGATTGGCCTTTGAGATTAATCCTCTCTTTTTCAAATGGCTCCTTTGACAGCATGAAGCACCATTAAATTATTATTACTGTGCTCCAAAAAGAAATTAACTTTCACAAAGATTATTTGTTTCGCTTGAGTGCTAAATTACATTATTTTTTCAAGCGTGAACACAGACCAATGACTGACAGCCATTATAGTTGGGTGTATATGAAGCCTGCAAATCCCTGTGCAGGTAATAGATTCCTCTGTATCCTAGCAACATGGGACCAAGACCATGCCAGGAGAAGCTTAGCAGAAATCTGAATATCAACCATGGTAATAAAGTCTGTTTTTAAGAAATATATGAATTATTAATGATGTTTTGGCATTCAGCAAGCCAAGGTGTCAAAGATGTTTTCTGAAAAGGTATATTAATATGTATGGTTGAGATACTGTGTTGATTTGACAAACTTCGGACCCGCTTATTCACCTCCACATGTGAGCAAGGCATCTACATATGCAGCGACTAAGGCCATCACGCTCCTGTCT
Source organism: Knipowitschia caucasica (assembly GCA_964034765.1). NCBI lineage: Eukaryota > Metazoa > Chordata > Actinopteri > Gobiiformes > Gobiidae > Knipowitschia > Knipowitschia caucasica. The sequence continues at coordinate 28,432,828 of OZ035840.1, forward strand.
GTCTGGGTGAAAATGAAATGATATATCAGCTTTATCGTCTTGCCTTCTATAGATTGTATATAACCATAGCAACCGTAGTATTTGCATATTTGCAGTTACCAGAATTAGAACTACGCCAGACTAAAAGAGTAATTTGTGAGTTGTGTTGTAATGTTTTTAAATTATAAGGCAAGGCAAGTTTATTTGTATGGAGCAGTTCATACATAAGGCAACTCAATGTTCTTAACAACACGAGAAACAATCACACAAGGCATTCAAATCATAAGTAATCACGGTACATTAAAAAGAGTAAACAAAAAAATCCCTCAGTTGTATGCACAGATAAACAGAAACAGTTTTTCACCTGGATTCGAACATTTTGACTCATTGTGACCTTGTGTCTGTTAATTAACAATCATTGTTTCATCAAAATAAATAAACAAATCATGAATACATGAATAGATATATTTTGCATAGACAAATCTATTTTATTTATTTGTTATTATTATTTTATAAACAAATATTGACAAAGAGTACACCCAGAACATGATGGTCAAAACAAGTGAGAGGAAGTTCTAAACTTATGAAATCCTACCCCTCTTGTCTCTTGTATGATCTAATATGTATATTTACATTTTTCCAGTAAAAGTAGGCCTATTTTTAGTTCATTATTCACAACCACATTACAGTATCACTAATAATATAATTAATGGAACTCAACCTCTTTCAAATGTACTGTATTTTGATTTATATGATTTTATTAATATAAATAAATATATATGTACTCTTCAACAAGATCATATAACTGCTTGTATCACATGACAGTTACCTTTAAAAGTCAAAAAAACTTGTGTGGCTTGTGTGCACCGCTGTGTTTCTTTCAAAGGACAACCCCTGCCTTCCGTAGTCCTCTTGTTGCTCTTCTTGTTCAGCAAAGTGATAAACACACGCAATATTGAAATGTAGTCACAAAACTATACGCTTTACTATATTATTCCCACTTGTATGTTGTTCATTTATAACTAGAATCTAGTTTTCTATCTTTTTTTCTTCTAACCTTTTAAATAACATCCATGTTGTTGTCTTTTGGCATTACAGAAGTAAAGAGACACAGATTTCACCCCAGATGCCCTCCTGCTAACGCTGTTTCAATAAATTCACACTTGCCTCTGGCACAGAGAGGCGCTCTTGAATATGTGCACTTTTGTGTTTTCCATCACATAACTAGTCTAGTGTTCACACATACAGACGATACTGAAGAGATGAATGCCATTATTCTTGGGCATCATGGCGTCTTTACTATAGGTTTCAGAATGATGGAAAAAGAAGACATTTGCCGTAGTGATTCACAATTCATTTTTTTCTGCATGGATCCGAAAAGTAGTTGAATCAGAGTGCCTCGGATCGAAATAATCCCAGTACTAAGTAGCTGTTTTGAAGGGGAAAAGGCTGCCATTTCCTTACCCTTTAGGAGCCAGAGAAAAAGTACAGTATGAAACAGAAAACAAATGGAGCCCTGACACTCTTTAAGAGATAGAGCACCACTAAAATCAAGAATACAAATAAATATTGAAAACAAAATTAGGGGAACGTTTGAAGAAAGTCAGGTCTAACGAAAGTGCTCAGGAGTCACAAGCTCTCGTTGCAAAGCTGTTACCTTGGGCGTTTAAAGGGTTTATACATTTTCATCATTCAAATCATAACATTTTCTCATCCCTAGCTCTCAAAACTGGTTCAATCACTGGGGTTCTCATGCATGTTTTTATGGCCTCTAACCCTAACCCTCAATCAGCAAATCAGCTCTTAGTATGTAAAAGAAAAAATGTAGGGATAACCTGAATATATTTATTAATTTATGTATAAATTAGCTACTCCAGCAAAAAGAATAGCTTTTGAACACTGGTGAAATAGGTTTCATCTCCTGGAACCTATAGGAAAGCCTTAGCCATCGATGGGTTGCGCAATGATAATGTTCCATCCTCTGTCACATATGCTGGCTTCTTTTTTCTACCACATTCTCCCAGCCTCTGTTTGTGCCTCTAAACTGCTGACTCTGGATTGGTGGGTTACAGGCGTGGGCGGGACTGGCCCATGTGTATAAATACTCCGCTAGAGTTGTCCGTGGCTCAGAGACATCCATGCAACAGTCTCCTCCTCCTCCCTCCCTTCTCAAACCCCTCACACACCTCTTACTGTCATGTCTTTAGAAGTGAAGGAGAAGACCGAGGTGCGTCTGGTGTTCCTGGGAGCCGCTGGTGTGGGTAAGACGGCTCTCATCCAGCGATTCCTCCAGGACACGTTCGAACCCAAGCATCGACGCACCGTAGAGGAGCTGCATCGCAAAGTGTACGAAGTCGGCGGGATCAAAGTCACCATCAACATCATGGACACCAGTGGCAGCTACTCTTTCCCTGCCATGCGCAAACTTTCCATTCAGAACAGTGATGCATTTGCCCTGGTCTACGCTGTGGATGACCTGTCCTCCCTGGAAGCAGTGAAGCAGTTGAGAGAGGAGATTTTAGAAGTGAAAGAGGACAAGTTCACGCCCATAGTGGTGATAGGGAACAAAATTGACAGGCGAAATGAGCGACAGGTGTCCAGCGAAGACGTACTTTCGACTGTGGAGCTGGACTGGAATCACAGCTTTTTGGAGTCGTCCGCCAAAGACAACATCAACGTCCTTGAGGCGTTCAAAGAGCTGCTTCAGCAAGCCAACCTGCCCAGTAGACTGAGCCCTGCGCTGGCACGGAGGAGAGAGACTTTTCCCAAGGATGGCAGCAAGCATCCACCTATGAACAAAGCAAACAGCTGTCAAATATCATGATCAATGACCAAAGACTGAAGGAAAAAACTCATACTCTTGTGTAGCTTTGGCAGTTTCCTTATTGTACATCATCAGTAGAGAACAATTTGCAAACTGAAATTGTTGATATACAAAAACAATTTTCAAAACACAGCACTAGACTGGTTTAGAGTGCACATGTCAGATTCAAGCTTGTATTATGGTGTTTATTAAGTGCAATAACTGTGCAATGGTACATAATCGGTCATTATTACATACATGCCTACAATATAGTTCATGACAGTATGTGAAAAAAAAATTGTTACGGCTATGTACTGTTAATTGCAATGTTTCTTTAATTGTTTAAAAAATAAATTATTTTTTTAGAAAGCAATTTTGTCTTAACTGTGTATTTATTTGTCTTTATTCATTACATTTTTAATTTAAGAGCAGTAGTAGCGGAGATAGTAGAATTGGTTGTAGTAATAACAGTAATAGTAGTGTCAAAAAACTGTTTAAAAGTGTGAGCAATAATCACCGATATCCAACTAAAACTTTGCTCTCATTGAGAAAAAACATGACACATAAAAGTTTTAAAACCACTATATTAAAAAGAAAAGATACTCTAAAATGAATAGGGGCTTTCTGATGTTATACTGCCCTCTGCTGGATTTTAGTTCCAGGCTTGAGTCGTATGCGCTTGTGGAGTGGTTGTTTGCCATTTATAGTCAAATAAATGTGTTTTCTATCGTCACAATATAATGAAAACTGAAAGTTCTCTTCTGACCCTGATTAGAAGTTTCCAAAACAGCTTGGAATCTTTAGTGGTTACGAATTATGTTCTGTATTGTCTTTTATTATAAAGTTGCAAATTTTTCTTGGCAAAAAGCCTCATGTTCCTGTAAATTCCAGGGCCGTCTTGCATTAACGACAAAATTGAGATCTCCCCAGAGCAGCTCCAAGATGCTGTAAAACCGAGGTGTCGAACCATTTTTGAAAGAGGGCCATTTTTGTTAACCAGGCTTGTTCAGGGGGCCAAAAAACGCAGATGGTAGAAATATGTTTTGACTGAATTCTGGCTGTTCTGAGCTTTATACATAGCTATACAGCTGAAGTTGGCTGAATGACAAATGGCACCAGCTACATAAATGCAATGAATGTAATTATGGGAAATTGTCCATCATAAATGCCAGTTTATACAACTAAAGTCGACAGCTGAATTCCAGAGGTTTTGAACTTTACAAAAAGGTATTGCATGCCTATAGATTGAGCTGAAGTTGGCTGGATGACCAGCGTTATAAGCTCAAAGACTACCAGTACTTGGTTTTAGCAGGGCAGAGAGTTGAATTAAAGGCATATTGGAGGATATTCTACTTCCGGGTGGATCATCAAGACTATAGGTCCTCCCAATTGTCAATCATTCTGGTGACACGTGCTCGTCAAACAAGACAAGGAAGTTTTGTTCAAAAAGTGGAGAAGGCGGTTCTTTCCTAAAATTTTAGAAAATCCACCTGGAACACACGTTTAACTGACACTTTTTATGGCTTCACATAACCACTAACTGCGAGTGGAAAGAAGATTGTTGTTTTTATTCATAATACTCCAAAACAACTAACCTACTGCCGTTTCTACAGACCTGACCACAGACTTAAATACTGACACATGTTATTGGGAATGGAATCAATGCTCATAAGAATAATTTATTTTTCAATTGTATGGTCTCAGTAAATTGTTTTTACATATGTCACACGTGTTGATAAATGTTGTGTCAATACATATTTATGTCTGATAATAAGTTACATGGCTTTGGCACAAATATTGCATTATACTACATAAAGCAGGGTTACAGTTATATACAAACAAATACAAGTTAATCATTTGCAACGTGTTTCTCACCAGCACGTTGAAAGTTAAAAAGGTTTGCTTCCCCTTTCCACAAACGCACACAGACACGCAGTATTGTTCTCTGGAGGAAGTACCAGACTATCGCCTTTTGAGTTCCTCTTCACTCAGGTTTATAAAACACAGCTCTGGCCTGGCACGGCACGGCATGGCACGGCTGGCCACACGGGAAGGTACAGGACGCTTGCTTTGTTTTAACTCTAATTTGGATGCTTAAAATGATCTGTATGAATAATATTAAGTGTAGTGATGTTTTCCAGCGTTGTTCTGTGTGTGGCTGTGCTCCTAGACTTGGTCAAAGCTCCTCAGTGTGTCTGGAATATTGAACTGAGAAGTTGTGAACAAGTTTAAGATCATTGAAAGGCCTTTTGCAACTGTGACTGGACTGCCTGTCAGAAGATTTGTCTACAACTAATTTATGTATACTGTTTTTTGTATAATATTGTTCAGGTTTGGATTACAAAGGTAGAGCTCTTCTCTGTATAATGTGCCCTGACTTACACAAATGATTATCCTGACTGCATTTCCTACTATGATCATGACTGACCTAGACACAATGGATAGAAAACAATTTACCAAGATGTAGTGGACTACTGTAGCTGGAATGAGGTCAGTTAAATGACAGTTTCACATTTAGAGAAAGGAAGTTAAATGATAGGAACCTGGCTTTTGTAAGTGATATTTTGAGAGTACAAGCACCACTTCCTTGTGCTTATACATGGGTCTTCTGCATTTTCCATATTTACCCCATTTTGTTAGTTAGGAACACATCACAAATTATCTGAAATTTTAATGAGATTCAAGGTGCATCTGTAGTTAAATTCAATCAAATATAATCAGGTCCTTGGACATGTGAAATATTGAAATAAAACCATCCAGTCAAGGGTGTAAGAGGGATACTAGAAGCAATCCAAACTAAATATACTCACAAAAAAGTAATTTGATTTGCATTCTACCTGGACTTTCTTCTACATTATGACAACTCCAACCTAGAATGTATATAATTTAGCTTTATTCCATTCAGCAAAACATGGAAAATGTCACTAATGAGAAAGATCACCATAGACTTGTTTCAATGCTTTTATTTGGACGTACAACAACGGACAATACAGAAACGGATTGAGCCACAACAATGTGAAATGATACAACCTTGTACCACCTGCGCACTCAGACAGGAGGATTCATACTGCTACTGCAAGAACATGGAGAAGTTTAGACAGCGGAAAGACAACGAAGCACACACATGGCTTAGAATATCCCTGAGCGCAGAAATACTCCTCAGAAGTGAAACCTGTCACATTCTCCAACTTAAGACCTTTTTACAGTTTTTATCTTTAATGTGTAGAACTGGAAATTGTAACATTTCTGTGCGTTACAATATTGATCAATAAACATGTATATGAGAAACACCTTCATTTTTTTATTGCTTGCTGCAGTTTTGGAAATAAACAACACACACACACACTATTAAATGCCATTAGAAAATATATAGAACAATTTGATCAGAAAGAGAGGATTATTTTATCTTCAGGGGGGGGGGGGACAGAATAATTAGAACTGGCTGAAATGTAGTGCAACTTCTGTTTTTGTTACTATTGCATTTGTGGTCAAAAATATACATTTTCTCCTTTACATTCATAACACAAGAGTTCAAGGTTTTCATACATAGATCTTAAATGCTGTAATCAGTGAGGTAAGCTGCTGATGCTCCATTCTGCCCCGTCACAACAGCCTTTCACATCAATATTTTTATTTACATACTTCCATAAACGAGTGTGCAAAACTCCAGCAAAGAAAATAAGACACGAGAATATCGTAAACTATTAAAATAGCAGGGTTTTTTTTTTGCTCATGTTATACATCCATGAAACTACAAGGCCAAAGTCAATTTTTACATGAGGAAAATTTTACCTTTTACTTTCTGAAACTACATCACTGAACAATTCAAAAGTCAGACTGACGTTATTGTGCTATAAACATAAATAGATGTGTTACAAGTTGACTACTTATTAAAAACCAGAGTGGTTTTTTCCTAATCCATAGCTAATTTAGAGGCTGAGGCCCTCAAACCCCAATGCTGGATCAAAGACGATAAAAGTACGGAAAGGCGCCCCAAGACTAAAGACCGAGACATGAAGGGGCTGTTATAGTCACTGTAGAGGGCATTGTTGACCTTCCTCTGGCGGGAGGAAGACTGCGCCAAAAAACTGTAAAACAACTGTCAAGAGCGTGGTAGGAACATCGGCAGCAGTTGAAGCGGTCAGGCACAAAAACCCAGTCTTCCATCAGACGACCAAAAGAACCTCAGTGAACTATCATTTCCAATAGACAATAGTGTTTTTGGTTTTTGTTTCTTTAAAAAACATGGGTGTATTGTTTTTATCTGTTATTTCACTGTCTAGGCTTGTCACAATCAAATAGAAATAGCAAATTTACTGTATAATATATAAGACTGCCATTATCTAATTATTTTGGACACTGTAGAAAAGAAAATGAAAGCTCTTGAATTAAGCTGCCTTCCTAAGATAGAAGAGGCAGATCTCCACTTTCTTACTAACTTAATACAGCGCTGTTATCGCTTTATATTTGAAAGGTGTAGCACTCATTTTTGGGCCACGATAATTATTGTTCCAACATTTTTTTGCACAAAAAGAGAACTTTGATTTATTTTTCCATACTGGAGTGAAATTTCCAATAAAGAAGGGTCGAATTACATAACTTTAATGTATTACAGGTGCTAATCAAGCAATAAAAGGATTCATTTGGCATGTAAAATGAATGTGTCAGTCTCATGAGGTGATTTCACAGTCTATCTTCAGCCATACATTTCTTATGATCTGTAATCGTGAGCCGTCTTCTCTGTGGAGAAGGCACCTCCGCCGCTCTAGTCATCGGTGGTGATGTTCCGGAACAGGTAGGCCATGGACTCCCCGTTGTGGATGCGCCGTATGGCCTCGGCCAGGATCATGCTCACGTCCACAGTCTTAATTTTGGGACACTGCAGCTTTTGGACTTCATGTGGAACAGTGTTGGTCACCACCACCTGCGGGAGGGGGTGGGGGGGTAGGCACATGTGAAAACGTTGCATCTGGTTCAGGGCAGTTGCACATGTGGAACGTACTATTGTAAGATTGATAAAGGGAAGTGAAATCTGAAACTACGCAAAATATACTTCAGTGTCACACCTGTTCTGATAAATGTACGATGAAATGACAAAACTTCCCCATATTGAATAAAAATATAATACAAGCAATAACACACAATTTGCCATTTTAATTGTCAGAATAATTCAAGTATGGCCATGCCTTAAAAAGTAGAATGTGTGGTTCTATTTGATATAACGTTTTCAAATAAAGTAAATAAAGCTTATGTTTACCAGTTAGGTCAGATGTTAGTGACATAACAGCTTTGAGGGTTAGAGGTACATTCTCAGACAAGCTCTGGGGTATATTGGGAAATCACATTCAAATGACCCATAACTTTTACTCTCACAATATCATATTCAGCGCTATGCAAACATAGGACGATTTCTATATTCTATGTAACATATTTCTCACACACGTCAAGGATGTCACCTTTAAAAATTATAACCAATTTGTGTAGACTTGAGCCCCGTTTATACGGAGGCGCTGCGCAGACATTGCCAAGTTATTAACAGAAACGACCAGCCTCCTAATGGAAATTTCACAGCGTTCATACAAGGATAAAAAACGATGTAGTTTGAGGCCCAGCCAGTAGTGGGCAGAAGAACTTTACAACAGACACACGTGAGCCCCAGCCCCATGCCCAGCAGTATACTCAATTCCTCTGCAAAACGTGAAAACATGCACCAACATCATTCTACATTTTAACAGCAGCTGCGAAAATTGAAACTGAAACTAGAGCTCCGCGTGGTCTCGTTCCTCCTCCCTGTAGCACTCGAAGCACAGGTAGCTAGTTAGTGTACCCGCCGCCATTGTTGTTTACGTTTGTGCTCGGCTACTGCGCATGTCCATATTTACGTGCGGGTAGCAGCGGGGAGGTGGGGGTGATATCAGGCAAAGAATTCACACCTTTTTCCCCTCATGCGGGTGTGAAATCGGAGTATCTGAGCTGCCCCACTCTGCAGGCTGGGTCTGAACACTCCCCTGGAACAGTCTCCGTATGAACAGGGGGTAGCAACCGACATTCAACTATAGCGTTTTACTGCCGCATTGTCTCCATATAAACGGGGCTTTATGTGCTAAAAATCACCAGTGTTTCTAAACTTCTGATTGGAGTCATTTGGGTAGCATGATTCAACCACCACCCAAACGTTGAAATTCTCTGAAAAGTGGCCAAGAAAGCTGTGCCAGAGTATGCACATTTATAAGCACTGTGTATTTGTAAATGTCAATTGAAAAACACACATTTTGGCTCCTGATCACAAATCCATAATCTCACCTCGTCAATGGCGGACTCCTCGATGAGCCGAGGGGCGTCGGCAGACAGCAGCCCGTGAGTGGCCATGATGTAGATCTTATAGGCGCCTCGCTCTTTGAGTAGCTCTGCAGCAGCCACAAAGTCTCCCACGTCGTCTATGATGTCATCCTGTCAAAACAAAAGGCCAGATTACATAGAGGGACAAAACATCAGCAATTGCTCACCCTTTTACTAGTTGAATCTACTTATTGTTCAAATAAATCATTTCTAACAATATATTTTGGGGGCTTTGCATTTATCATCTATCTTTCCAATATATTTGTGTGTAGTAGGCTAAACCAATTGCATTCCAATTTGATTAGCTCGTGCCATGATACGTTAGTACTAACACTTTTAAGAGCCATTTACAAAGTTGTTTTTGCCCACAGTTCCCATGGGAGAGCAAAGATGAGGAAGTGTGAACTGTGCTAAATGTATGAAACTATGTAAACTACAGAAAACAGACTGTTGCCTTTAGACACAGATTCATTAAAGGCTTTCCCATCAGCAGCTGTTCTCTGACAAACATGCATTTGGAAAAATCAAAGTGAGTCTGTAAATATGTCTTCAGAGAGTTATAAAATTTACTCTACAGAAAACAGCCCTCCACATTAAGTGCACTCCCTCACACTCCCTTAGTCAAGTCTATATACGATTCATGTTTCAACAGTGCACTGGGTCTTGTTTACTTACTGTCCGTGTGTGTTTTAGCCGACTCCTTTACATATGGTGTGTGGCTATGCAGTCAATACGATTTTCATTAAAAATAAATAAGAAAAATGCATATTTTCCTTTATCTTCAGTTTTGAATAGAAATTTGACTTTTAAAATATGAATTGCAACATGTACTTTGCTGACAACAAAAAAGATGTAACCATTTGTTTACATTGTCAACCATACTGTGATTTTAATTACATTTCCTAAGTCAAAAGGAACAATGAACTCTATGTACAAGCACAGAACCACTTCTACATTCCAATTTCAAATGTTTTAATTTCTGCTCAGCAATTCAAAAAATTCAAAATAACAATGTCATAAATTAGCATTTGATGCAATTTATTATTTTTAAACAATTACCTATATTAGCGAAACATTTCTAGTTTGAGTATTTTCTAACCAATAGTTGGATTTTTCTTTTTTGACTGGGAGATTGGAGATTGAATATATATTTTGTGCAGGACATGTCTGTAATGTTAATCTGCATTGAAAAAAAGAATTTTGGGAATATCCCACAATGTTGCAGTTGTGGTCAGTGGCATCAAGCAGTTCCAAAACTACTTCATGCCACTGACCACATCCACGATCTATTCCTATTATGATTAATAGGAATAGATGTGGAAAATAAAAGGCCTATATTAATTATCTCAAACGTGACTTGCCACGATGATAGCAATCCTCCCGCCAACGTCGCCGACCACGGTGATGGGAGGCTTCTCTTTGGCCATCATCACTGAAATGCACAACACATCCAAGCTCAGTGACAAGACCCGCATCACCAAACCAAATTTCATCTCATGAGATTGGGTAAAATGGGTTGAGAAAATGCTTTGAGCCTTTTCTAAAATCAAAATTTGATGAGATTTGGTGAATGATATTAAGAGCAAATCAGTCATTTTTCCACCATTCGACCCCACCTGGAGATTGAACTGCATTGCCAAACGGAGCAGAGCACATGCCATGCAAAACCATCCAATGCAATGGGAGCAGGGATTTTTTTTTGCCCAGGATACCCAATCAGAGGTTAGTGCTTGGACACACACACACACACACACACACACACACACCATCAGAGAACAAAACAGCTGTCTGCATACTGTGCTGAGAGCATTATGCAACAGGCGGCCGGATCAAACGAGCACTGAGAAGGCCACTCCACACGGTCAGGTCAGCCGCTGCAGACCGCTAAATTTACATGCACAAGTATCAACCTATGTAGTACTATGCGTTTGGTTCATGTGACATTTGAAAAAGTGAGTATCCAGTTTAGAACAGGTTTAACATATTCTGCGTTTACGGTTAGGGTTAACAGTTGGTTAGTAGTTTTTTCATCTCTCTGAATACGAAGCGTGAAACTAAAGCTTAAAAGTACTAGGTTTACCATATATTTTGATATCAGAGCAGATATTGGACCTGGTTTAGTTTCTTCGTTATCGCTTCAGTAGATATCCTGATTGGCCTTTTGGTTGATGTACTGACACCGTTTACTGGCTGACATAAAACAAATCTAAGATAATTGAATAATAGATAAGTTTTAACTTTTACTCAGAAAGTGGTTCTACAGTTACATCAACAGTTAAAAAATGTCAATGTCGAGGGCAGTACTGTTCAGTACTGTCTTTGGGTTTGGTGCGTGTTGGGTTTCAGCAGTTATTCTAAGTATTGAGATTAGAATCAGACAAGAAGATTGCTTGATTAAGCCCTAAAAATGATGTCCTCACAAATGAATATTGCGTTTTTTGTAAATGCAAGAATTGTCATTGCTAAAGGAAATTATTTATTCCCAAAGATTTGCCACCTATATTCCCACCTCTGCACCTTCTCCACCGACTCCCACTGATGACTGCTGTCGTTGTGTCCTTGGGCAAGACACTTAACCCCACTTTGCCCCAAAGCCCCCACTGAAAGATCAAGGCTATGCTCACACTCAGAGCAGCCGTCCTCCTGTGGACTCACCACCTGCAGAGGGTCAGTGAGGGGCTGGTGCTATGAGACTTGGGTGGCATCTCTGACTGCCACCCCCCTGACCCAGAAATGGATTAAAGGGAAGAAAATGGATGGATGGATGGAAAGATTTGCATGTAATTCCATCCATCTTCTGCTGCTGCTGCTTTATCCAATGCCAGGTCGCAGGGTAGAAGCCTAAGCAGAGAAGTCCAGACTTTCCTACACACACACTTCCTCCCGTGCATCAGGAGGAATCCCTGGGCATTTTCCTGGGTCTCCGTCCCTCACTCATGAACAAGACCTTGAGATTCTTTAACTCCTCCTCTTGAGGAAAGTCCTCTCCTCCACCCAGAGAGGGCAAGGGACGTTATTCCGGTCCATCAACAGGGCATCGGATTTGGAGGTGCCGATTTTCACCCCAACTGCTTCACGCTCGGCCGCCAACCGAAAACATCCCAGAACACGTTGCATTCTGGTTTGTTGAAGTAAACAGGAAAACATCTGCTGCAAACAGCAGAGAAAAAAATCCTGAACTGTACGCCCTACGGACCCTGGCTGCACCTCAAAATGTTGTCCATACAGTGAACAAAACCAGTGACAGAGGGCCGCCTTGTGAAGGCCAACATGCACTGAGAGCAGGTCTGACTTACTTTTACTTTACTCTACAAATAATCAAAATATTGAATTACATCATTCATTGATTATATTTATGCAAAAAAATAACTGTATATTTAAATTCTCATTTCACACTGCAGAATATCCTGTAGTTTGTCAAGTGTTTAGCTTGTTTGAGCGTACAGTTTTTGCCCTTAGATTTATGGGACTTTACTCGCAGCAGAATTCCGCAATCCAATTCAAGAATTTAATGAACCCAAACAGTGCACTCAAGATAGCATCCGGAACAGCAAAAATTTGATTATTACACTGGGTTGGAGGCTAAACTTGAGCATTTAAGTGTGTGCATGTAAATATAGCTTCAAAAAGGGTAAGAAAGAAGGCTATCTGATTGTGAAGGAACATTAAAAACAGAAACAGATGGTTTGTTGAATACCACGAGGCCTACAGCTTCAAAACCTGCCATACATTTGCCGCCATGAGCCACAAAAGCCACGTTAGGGAAAAATACAGAATAAAAGCCTGTCTGTTTGCTCACTGATCAGTTATAAGGAATGTTTATCAGTGGCTTGGGATACTACACTGGTAATGTGACTTTAAAAGTGACTGAGCTGAGTGGACCGCTTTCATTTGTAGACCTCCCATCATACCATCGTTTAAGGTTAGCTTTCAAACCATGCTTAGGTTGTCATTGCATGCAGAGAACAAATGTTAATCAAGTTTAAAGTAACAGGCTTTCAATGGGTGCACCATGTGTTGATTGGCAAGATGAGTCCAGATACAATTTGAAGTCAAAATAAAAAATGAAAAGCTTTTGCATGGTTTGGATTAGGATTAAAGATTTTGGAAGACAAACTGATCACAAAAAAAAAAAAAAAAAAAAAAAAAAAAAAAACAGGTTGGGTTTTGGGCATCTTGTAGAATTACCAGTCTGATTTGCAATGGAGAGATGCCTGGAATTACAAGGTTTGGTTCGTTTCTGGCACCTATAGGACTTCAGACCGAGTAATTTACATGATGCAACATAAACCCTGCTCAACATGCACAGATCCAAAAACCATTTGAAGAGAAGTCAAGTCATTTCAGATGTATTCAGTCGTAAGTTAAGGTTACGGTCGTACTTGGGAGCTCTATGCCAGGGAACGGAGCTTGTTGTTTGCCTGCTATTATCAACAAATAAACATCACATTAACAAAAAGCACATTGATCGGACATAAACATGTGAAGCCAAGACTGGAAAATCCTCTAAAGAAAGTGTTACTTTTTACCGTTACAGTTAAAAAGAGGATTTTTAAGTCCAGGTTATCATAGTTTGAACAAAAATGCTTTACATGTGTTGGCTACTTCCAGTATCCGTTAACAGAAGCAATATGTGATGAGGGCTGTCTTCTTACTAAATGTTTCATCCCGACATGAGGGAAAAGCTTACGTCATTTACATGTTCACTTCAGGACCCAGTGTCACACAGACAAGAGCTACAGGAAGCAGCCAAAACTCGTGAAGTTAACAAACACTTGTGGTCAAGTATTAAAACAATCAAAAGTAAATCAGACATATTTACACTGAGTGGTCTATTAACAAGCTTAAAAATGCAGAAAAAAAATTATACTGGACAAAATACTTGGAAGTCATTTGCCAATGACACAATCTTTTGAAATTTGGTTTTAGTTGAGCTTTACTTGATCTACACACTTCAAAATATGAAAAGGGCAGCACAAGAGTTGTGTTAAGAGTGTGGCCTCGAGACTTTCTCAAATCAGACGTAAATATTTAGTTCTTGGCTGTGCCAGTTAGTATTTCAGTTTCACGAAAGAAACAATAATGCACATGTACATGCAGTGGTATTTAAGACATGTGTAAGTAGATTTGATGATACGAAGGGTCTGTTTTGTAGTAACGTGTGGTGGTCTTACGGGGCAGCTCGAGGCCGGTGTGTCCTGTGGTGTTGCGCACAGATGGAGGGGAGTGTCTGCCGTCCGCCATGTCTGACTCTGAACACTGAGCTTCTCCATGGATCACAGCCAGGCCCAGCCTGAGGCGCTCTGCGTACGACTGCGCTCTGAAAAAAGTTAACACCTTACAGTGGCAATGAAATCTACCATTTAACAAGATGCAAATATAATTATGCCTTCTTAAAACACAAGCGCACATAAATACATGGCACTCAAACAATGTTTCATAAAACATTAATCAAAGGCTTTTCTCTTAAATTGTTTAATGCAAATCACGGATTTCTTCAGTGTGCATTGTTTTTGTGTCGATTGAGAGACATTTTTTTTAACATAAATAGTTGATAGACAAAGTTAATTCATTCATCTGTAAATAAGTAAATACCTAAATTTTGTGCGATACTGCACTTTACATATAGGGCAGGATTATGAGTAGATACAGTATATAACTCAGCACTACTACTTGTATATCTTATGACTGGTATTGAAGCATTTACAGCATCTGCAGCTAGTTAAGAAACATAGCTACTACTTATTTTGTACATTTTGTGTGCTCTTACTACTGTCCTGTATGTGCGCTGCAACGTCGAAATTTCCCCACTGTGGGACGAATAAAGGAACTCTTATCTAAGTGCCCCCTCTCATTAAAGTTACTAACCTCTTGGCAGCTGCTGGAGACTTTGCAACAATTATTGCATTTCTGTAATCTGGAATCTGTCAACAGAAAAACAAAAAAAATTGTAATATACAAAACATAAATATGGAATTTTGCAGCGCAAGTTTAAAGTCGGATGACACATTCAAAGCTCATCTTTCGGTGCACCTATCCGAACAACAATTTCACTGGTCATACACCTCCCCTTGCTCCAAACAGCACTCAAATCTTTTTCGAAATTAAATCTAATAATTAATTCCAAGAACTCCACTCTCATTTGTTTATTGTAAAATATTATGGATAAAGTGGAAGATTTTTGGTTGTACTCTTATGCACCAGACATACAATTTAGAATGTGAGAATAGGCTCCAACATAGGCTTGTTTGTTTTCTAAACAATTGGCATCGGTCATCTTTCTTTTTAAAGTTTGCCTGGGACTAAACCTCCCCGTCTTAGTATTAATGCATTTGACCAAAGTGCCTTTAGCCTCCAGTCATTCGCTTTGATCTTCAATGTACATCCCCATACAGACATAAATTAAAAAGTAAAATATGATGTAACCTCCTCTTGAATGTACTGTATCAAAAAGGGGGAGGCACGCAGGTTGTCCACAGGGAAGCTGAAGAATCCCTGGATCTCTTTCTGATGCAGGTCCATGGTTATTATGTGCGTTATTCCTGCAAAAACACAGTTGTTTACATGACATTTAGGCACAAAAGGTCTTGCTTACGTACCGGCTTTAGCCAACATGGAGGCTAACAATTTGGACACTATGGAGCCCCTCTTCCTCATCTTGCACTGTTTGCTGTACGGGAAATATGGGATGACTCCAATGATATTCTTTGCACAAGACGTTTTGAGAGCATAGGCCATGACGAGCAGTTCCATAATAGCAGTGTTGACATCTCTAAAGAAAAAATAAACACAATGAAAACAGATCTATCATTACACAGCGATTTTGTTTGTTTCACTTACCTAGGTATGGTCTGGATGATAAAAATGGTCTGACCACGTACAGATTCTTTGACATCCACTCTTGTCTCTGTTAAAAAGAACTATTGTTTATACTTTGAATGATGTTTTGACAACCCTTTCAAAGTCATTTGAAATGGTTATTGCAATTTTTAAGTTAACTTTTTCATTGAGTAACCACAAATTCACATCAGATTAATGAATTTGGATTGGATTACATAACAATCCAAACCATATATGTTCCGAAAGTTGAGTTTGCTCTATGTGTAGGAATACCTTACCCTTGTGTGTACAAAATTATTGTGAAACTCGGTAAACTGATTGTCCTCACCTCTGTTGGATTCTTGAAATACCACAGACTTCCCCAGTTCTACTCCAAGTCGCCTGTGAAGCAAGCACAAGTGGTTTGAGAGGTTTAAATGAAATAAGTGAATTGCATGTCAAGTGTTAAACAATATTGATGCGTAGACAAAGAATACTGGTGGCCAATGGTGAGGGAATAATAACACAAGTCACCTC
Source organism: Knipowitschia caucasica (assembly GCA_964034765.1). Lineage (NCBI taxonomy): Eukaryota > Metazoa > Chordata > Actinopteri > Gobiiformes > Gobiidae > Knipowitschia > Knipowitschia caucasica. Next base: position 28,449,305 of record OZ035840.1, read on the forward strand.
TTGAATGTACAGAAGTGTGCATAGATTACTAGGAATGGATGCAAATCATTTTAAAATATTCCATAATCCTAATAATAGTCGACATGGAAATACAATGCCACCTCTAAACATAAAAACCTTACATTACACACCAGCTCGGTTTACTCCAGTAGGCTTGCATTGTATGTTGACAAGTATTTCATAACATTTTAAACAGTTTCTTTCACCCATTCATTCATTCGATGCAGTGGTCCAGATGCCACGTACTTACTCTGTGATCTTTTTAGCGAGTTCTGTGCAAGCTGCAGAGGAGTTGGCGGAGAAAACTCGGTATCCAGTTTTAGGGACATTCATCGTGATTTTTGTCTTGTGTCAATGGTTGAAACGCTGCACTGCTCCCACGCCACACTTTCCCACTTTCAGCTAGCTGCACAATGCCCGTCTGTGTAGATCGCATAAGCTAACCACCGCAGACTAGCTTAAATGGAGCAAAAACGCAGACCGTACTCGCACGATAAAGTCTACAAGGTTACCGACACCACACGGAGCTTATATATGTATTGGTTGGAAAACAGAGGCAGAAGTTCGGCACCTGCCACAATAATGATGCAGGTAGCACAAGTGCGTACGCGGAGAATGGGGTAAATAAAGGTAGAAGAGCTGTGGAGAGTGGTGCAGTTGAAGCCACAGCGGCCATCTTGGAACTGTAAAAAGAGAAGAAATAGTTTTTAATCAAAGAGTTATCTATACTCTTAATTTTAATGATGATAATATTTTTTTAATAGAACAAATCCTAGCAATATTACTCATTTACATTTTCAAATGAACGTACATGGGACCTCAGTAGTATCAGATCAAGGCATACAAATTCAACTTTCCACATTTGGTACATTAATTGGAACATTAATATAGTTATATGTGGATATTAGATGATATCAGTATATTAAAATGAAACGAACGATACAAAATACACCATACAATCTGATGGCAGCAGGAGCAGGGAGAAAAGTCTTCTAGCGTTAAACATGCACAGTACCCACCACTTACGGAAGCTTCTGCGGGTCAATCTCGCTCACCTCTTTATGCAAAGGTACCTTAATATAAATATGACATTTCTTCTCCTGTTTGTGTACCAATGTAGCATACCAACATCACGGGCAACCATGCGGATAAAACGTGGTTAACAAGGCTTTAAAAGCAACTTTGTCTGGTATCTTGCCTCGTGGTTCAAATCAATCAGCTGAAACCTAGTGTTCAATAGGCACGTGGTTTTCTGCTTTGAACAGCAAATGCCCGGAGCCTCAGGTGAAATCTAGCGTTCCAATCTCAACTATTTGCGAATAGGAAACGAAGATTGTCCTAAAGTATGACAGATGAAGACAGTGGCACACTCAATGTTTTATCAATAATTGATCATAAAATGTCATACTTTAGCCGTCCACTAGATGTCATTATTTTTCAGCTACGTCTCACCCTATGGTCTCTCCTCCAATAAAGTACAAATCCTCACAAGGATATTTAAACAAACAAATTTCAATAGTCCGTCAAGGCCTAATAGACCATTCGTTAATATTCAAAGTGTATATAAGATTATTAAGCCATAGTTCAGGTCAATCAGGTGCGTATTACATTTCTGTGGCTCCTCTTCAAAAGATACACTCAACATAGTGCATATATATCATGCATATGTGAATTTCATATTCACATATTCATCAGGTGTTGTTTTAGTTATCAAGAATCAGCTATTACTATTTGCCCAAAAACATTTACATATTCAATAGTACATTGGAATTGTTTTGATTTTTTTGTTCTGAGTGGAGTTTGCACTATTGTCTCCTTATCTTTTTTTGGGTACTCCCTGGCAAAGAGATGTTTAAATCTCAGTGGGACAATTCTGTTTAAATAAAGTCACATTTTCTAATAAATAGATAAATTTAACTGACTGAACTTCTAAGTTCTAAGTTCTAAATAGAGTCAGTTTACAATTAAAGTGTATTAATGCCAATGGTTTAGGTTCAGAAATAATTATCATTTAGTTTTTTTATGTGTTCTGTTGTTAATAATTTGTGATTATCAAATACGGATAATGACTAATATAAATTTTATCTCAATCAATCGACTGATTGTTGCAGGCCTATATTATGGGATTGTTATTAGTGGCTGTGCATGACATATGGACTGCCTGCGACTGGTTTTCTGCCATTTCCCTGTGCCGTGTCTTCCTCTCGCGTGCATGTTCTGTATCGAGCGCTCTGTCAATGTTTAACGCAGGTCTGTGGTTCACACCTACTGAACATTGCACCTCCCCTGTTAGGCTTTAAATAACCCTTCTATCTCATGCTTCTATCTGCCCTCTTCCTTACTCTTCTCGTTCACTAAATAATGATTGATTCCTGAAAAACAGTGCAGTTAATGGGATCACCACATGGGTTCTGTTTGATCAACATTGGATCCAAACCTCTTGAGAAGGGCGTTGGGAGAAGAGAAGAACCCATGTGGTGGTCCCATTACCTGCCTAGACTTACATGGATGATCTGCTGCCTTTTACTATTTGGCTTTTCCCAAACTCAATGTCACATCAGGTTAATCTACTCAAAATTCAAAATTATTATCTCACCCCCAACGTCACGACCATCTCCGACATCAATTGAGCTTTAATATTATTGTTATTGTGAAGGATTAAGTTTATATTAGGGCTGCACCATAAAAAAAAACGTATTTTACCTCCATCCAGGTTTAATAGCAATAGGACGGCATGTTTATTGTCAATATAGATTGGTAAATGATTCCTGACTTGTTTCCATGTTTGCCTCCAGTTAGCCCAGAGTTATTTACAAAGCTTTGTCTGTAACAAGTCAATAGTGCATTAAACACCTAAATCATGTTGTTATCTGTTACAACCGCCATCGTTTTTGATTTGCTCCATCCGATGTAGGTTAAGTGTTACATTCAAGTGCAGTCCAATGTGTACATGTTGTAAGAACAAAGCATGAACTCTTTCAGGTTGGCACCAAGCTTACATATACATTTTTTTTTGTCAGCTTGGCGCTAAATCAAAGATATACGCAGATGCCCATTAAAAAGAAAATCATGTTTTCCTACAATTTACAACATTGTTATTATAATTGATTTGCAACTAAAATGTTGAGAGTATTGGACAATTTGTTGACTGTTGAAATGAGAGCATATGCAAATTCTTATGTCAAAGCCTTTTCCTTAAAACAGTAAAATGCACTCAAATTAAGAGACATGCAACCTCACTTGAGCTCTAATTTGCATATTTTTTATATTTTCACTAATGCTTGTATCTCTAAACCTGCCTCAAAGCTCTAAACACATGGATAGCCAGATTTGTAAACAATGCAAAAAGATCATTAGCTGTCTGCAAAGGAGATAATGTCCATGTTAATTGCAACCATCACAATTTCGATTGGGATGAATCTAGTTTGTAGCACTCTTTATCTCCACCATACACATCCTCCAAAGGTGAGCGGGGTGTAGGGGCTGGGATAGAGAGGGAGAGGGTGTACACAAGCGAGTGGCTCCTCCCTGTTCGCTGCGTGCCTTTTCTTGTGTGTCTTTCCAGCCTGGACCACACTCACCCAGCTCCAGCGGTGAGGAAGAGCAAAGGCTGTCCGCGCGCTGGAGGAGTGGAGGCGGGAACCATCAGGAATTTGGACAATTTCTTCCTCTCTCGGCAAAAAGGTGAGGGATGCTGCTTCGCTCGAGCTGAAGGGGGAAGGGTATCCTGTCAGTGGAGGCACGTGTGCACTCCCCCCTAACTGTGCCTGTGTGTGTGTGTATCTTGTTGTTGTTGCCAGTTAGAGGAGAAGAGAAGATGCAAGGAGATGGGGAGATGGACCACCTGGAGCGCCCGAGTCCGCTGACCGACAAGGAGAGGGTCATGATCCAAGACTCGTGGGCAAAAGTCTACGAGAACTGCGACGATGCCGGGGTCGCCATCCTGGTCAGGTTGGTGATTTAGTTTAGTGCACAATGCCAGACAACGTGGTTTGGTAGGTTGTGCTTTGATCAATCTAAAATACCCATTGATCACTATAATGTATTTAGAACGTAAGAACTCTCACTATTTCTCTCTCTATAATGAAAAATGAACTAGTTTGCTGACTGAAAATGTCACAACAAAGTGCAGACATAGTAGCGGGTGGTGGTAGCAGCAGATTTTCCTCATCACCTAATCCAGTAGTAAATAGTAATTAAAGAACAGTGGGCTTTTTTGCATGGCAGGGGTACCGGGGTTGTCGGAGCAATGGAGGCATGTATGCAAGAAAGCACTCAATAATAGCTGCTTAAACTGAGTGTATAAATAGTAGTGGTCAGTTAGTTAGTAATGGTTGTAACAAGGTTCAAATCTATCTTTGAAAAGGCCAATGGGTAGTGCACTTCAGGGCTGTTTTAGTATTGAGATCACAGCTTGTGTCAATGAAACATCTACCAAAGTTGCATGCAAAATGTATACAATTACGACTTTTGACCAAAACATTTTGAATCTCTATCAACATGTCCTAATGAGGCACCTAGCATTTACAAAGTTTAAATATTGTCTTGTCTTTTATGGTCCTTTAATAAGAATATGTGTGATGGATCAAATATAAGTGTGTTAGACAAAAGCATGGTTATTATTACTACTAGTATTTTTTTTTGCCCAGGTGTATCCTAGTTTTGGTCCTTGATAATAGTTTGAAGAGACAATGGATCTGTCCCAGAATGAGGAAAGGCAGAGCTTGTGCAACAGCAACACAGCAAGGGCAGCAACCAGCATTTCTGAAACAACCCATTCAGACAATGCCAGATAAACTGAACTAAAATAAATGAGATATTTTTATTTATTATGTTTATCAAGCGGTGTCTAGAGAATTCTCAGATCATAGCCTTTACCGTGGATCCAGAGCCGTGCCTGGAGCATGGAGACCAACTTTGGTATTTAAAAAGACTCCCAGGTGAACAGGTCAGGGCCGGAGCCAGTCGAGATGTGCTGGTTGGTTTAAAAAAAGCAGAGAATAGATTAACCTTTGCAAACTTGGCCTAGACGAGGATCAGAATAAATGGTTTGTCGACTAAATACACGCACATTTGAGTCATTCGCAAACCAAAAAACGGGGTGTGTCAAAAGCCCTCAAAACTACGCATTTTGCATTTGACCTGAATAGTACTTTTGGCATAAAATCACGTGTTGATAAATTGAATGAAGATTGATGTGGCTTACACCAACATCTGGAAATACCAACTTCTTTAGCTAATTTGCGCCACAGCTTCTGATTTGTGCAGTTTTCCCATCGGAATCCTTGTCAATCTATTAAAACATCTCAAAAGACAAAAGATAGACCGTCCCAGTACACAATTCAATTCAATTTGTTTATGTATAGCCCTAAATCACAACAGGACTTTACGCAGCTGTTGAATTGGCCAACACAGACCAGAGAATCAAACACAATAAATTAGATAATAAACACCTTGGTATTTGTCCATAAGGGGCAGATGACCAATGTCCGTAAGTGTTGATAAATGTCCATAAATGTTCACACCATGTCTGATTGGGACTGGTACTGATCAGGACTGGTACTTAACCCAGAGATGATCTTGGGCAATAAAACAGTTGGAAAGACTTGAGTTCCACTTCACTTCACTACATTCACTATCAAATCACAGCACGAGCGCATACCGAGCATATTCTAATAATAAAACGTCAGATGTCTCTCCGAATCTTGCCACGTTTCTGCGAATCCAATAACCGTCCTCCTCCCTCTCGCTGCCTTCATCCCATTCATCACCCTGGTAGTTCTGGGTAAACAGTCAAATACATCAGTCTTTTATACCTTTGGCTGCGAGAAGACACTCCCTTTCCCTTATCCACGATTCTGAAACGTCTGCAACTCCATTCCATCACCCCCGATCAGACCTTGAAATCCTTTGCATGGTTCATCGCTCCAGTTCTTTCACAATTTATGTCTATCAGGCTGAAAATATGACTGCCTTGCATCAGTTAACATACTTCATCTACTATGGATTTCCCTAGTTTAGACTTGTAGCAGTAGTGACAGTCTTATTGAGATCGATTACATACAAAGGTGCTCCGTGTTTTAACAGTCTTTGTGATATGTGACCGTAGCATGTAAATGTAGGTCACAGTGTACTCTAATTATGCTTTGTTTATGATGTGTGAAAGTTAACAGGTTTTACAACTACTTGCAGTCATCAGAGAACACACTCGCATGTTTTTTGTTTCGCTAATCCCATGCAAAATGTGCGAAATGTGATATTTGAGCTGTGAACGTACCCGTCAGGCAAGACTTTTAACTTTGTCCTGGGGGCAACTGAGGACGCGAACGCCAAAGTTGCGAGTGATTGCTGTTTCTAATTGAAGAGCACTTATTTAGTTAAGGAGGGATTAAGACTTCCAAATGACTATTTAAATTTTCTCATTAAAGTTCGAACGCTTGCCACCCTTGGACGCCCAAAGAGGTCATCACAGCAGGCAGAGTGCTGAATCACAAGCCAAAGCTATTAGAAACAAGTGGTAGGAAGTTCAAGTAGTTAAAAGTATCACAATGAAGAAAAGTTACTCGAAAAGAATCTAAAGGTAAAGACAAGACCCATGGCCAAGACGCTGTTTGTAAATAAAAAAAATAAAATCATCAGTAATGGCATCAACAAGTGAGCAAAAGTTTCTGCTAAACTTGTTTTGTGCCAGGATAGGTTTTTTTGCTTTACGCCAGCACTTAAGCCTATAATAACCCTAAGAATAGTGCTATACTAAACATTCTGTAAATTGTTTGAGTAAAATAAATTAAATTATAACATACAAATTATAACTTGTCAAATACAGTAGTTCCTGGCCTTTAAGCTGCTACGTTACGTCTATTGATCTCACCTATTGGAGCGATGCCGCCAATGTATGTATTTCTGTGTGTTCTTCCTGCTCCACACAATCCTGCTTCATTGTGTTTATGTGAACAGCAAAGAGACACAAGGAAATGAAGAGAAATGCACCGGACTTGTTTTCTATGTGGTTAGGGCTGTTGTCAGAGCAGGGTTGATGGGGCGAAAAAATAAGTCCATAAAGTTTTAGTACAAATGTTATTGTTCAAACAGACAAAGTGTGTGTGTTGAACTATTGGTTGTATGAAATAAGATGGATAAGATACCCAAAGTGGGGGAATGCCGGTGTATAAAGCAGATTTATGTGTGACTGTCAGTGGGCCTCTCTCCTCACTGTGTATGGTCCTGGATCTACAGCCTCTCTTAGCATAGGCCTCCCTGAGGTAAAAATAAAATAAAATAAAAATGCATATATTAATTAATTTATTTACTTTTGAGTTGTTCCTTGCTGATGCAGGAAGGTCTAAGGACTGTGATGATCCAGGAAATGTGGGTTATTTATGGACATTTCTGCAAATGTATTAACATTTATGCACATAAATGTGTTTGTTATTATTGCATTTCCTGTGTTCGATTTGTTTGATTTTCTGATCTGCTGTTGGCAAAATTGACAACTTTGTATAGTCCTTCGAGACGACTGGTTTTGTGATTTGGGTCCATACAAAAATAAACTGAATGGAATGTGGTTGTCTGTGGCTGCAGTCCTATGTATGTGGCTGTCTGTCAATGCATTCCTCATGAGTTGCCGGACAGGAGAAAGCAGAGTGACAGCAGATTACACACTTGCACATGTGCTTGCACACATACTGGCACTGCTCCCGCTGGCTCATGGGAGGAGCTTTTAGGTTTCTCTGGGCACATTCCTGCAGGGGTCAGTTTGTGCCTCTGGAGTCATTTGGGGAGAGAGATAACACATCCTAGAAATGTGATTGTTTGCTCTGACAACAGCATGATTTTGTATGTGGATGTCACTCGTTATTAGATGATAGAGGGGTTAGCCTGGCTCTATTGTTGTGATTAAGGCCCACACTCAATGGGCAAAACTTTGGCACCAAAGATATTGGATTTAATTGACTCGCATCCTCTTTAAAATATGACAATTTCAATGTCTCAATGTTTCTTTTCTGCCATAAGAATCTAGGACTAAAATCTGTTCTTAATCCAGCAATACTGTATGTAGAAAATAGAAGTTTAGTTTGTGTTTTGAGGACAAGACAAGAGCTCAGTTATTTTTGTGTTCTATTGATTTGAGAGATTCCTTTTATTTCCTCTGCCGCGTCAAAAATGAACAACAAAGTTCAAGGTATTTAAAATACCATGCATTCAACAACCCGAATGACATTTCAGACACCAAAAACAGCTGAGCTAACTCACGCCTTGCCCATGTGATTGGCCACATTTTTCTGTTAGTTCACCTAGTTCAAAACACGATGTAAGGATGTGGCTGAAGTCTGTGTTAAACCTCTAATGGCTTAATGAAGTGATAAAATGGTTTATAAAACATACGACTTCTAACTTTGTGGATGTGATTATCTCACTCTCGGGCAGATTCTGCAATACTTGATATTCATATATGCGTTCTAATTTCATTGACACACTAGTTTCATCTGGGCTTCAAAACAGCTTCTATGATTGACAAAAGTGACAAAATCATTTGGGTCCCTGACACGTCAATGAACATGTGTAGAGGAAATAAAAAAGTCCATTGTAATGTTGGCTTAGATGGACATATTTTTAAAACTGCCAAGAACAGTGCAGCGTTCCAGGACAGTGTTTTCTGTTGAATACAAATGTTTTCAATTTAGCAGTGTTTAGAAATCCACTTTGGGTTTGCCTCTTGCTTTTCTGAGAAAACCCTGTGGAGCGAACAGGAAACGGCCTCAATTCTGTTTTGAATTACGGACTTCACATCAAGTCTTTGAGTCATTCAAAGCAACTAATAGTTAATTGCTTTTTGAATTTCAGTTTTTTGAGCAGGGGTGCAAAATGAATTCAAAATAAGATATATAAAACATTAAATTAATTATAAATGTGTTATTTTTGCTTCATTTGCTTAAATAGATTAATTTGATTATTTACAGATATGTTCTAATTTAGATTGCTCTAGCCTAGCCACAGCCATCCATAAACTCTCTACGCTAATAAACGCTCTATTATTATTTCCTGACTACGAAATGAAATGTCTACGATGGTATGGTAAGTCCAGGCTTGGATTAAGTAAGTAAGTAATCTTTATTTATATAGCACCTTTAAACAGACCACAGTCACAAAGCACTTTACAATTGTGGGCATTTGTGTCCCACTCCACACAGAGAACGGAGTAGATTGCATTATTCTGCTTCTAAAATTCTCAAGAATATTTTTTGTGGCATTTCTGCTGATTGTCTTTACAACCACATATCACTAATTGACAGTTATTTCATGAAATACTGAACAGAATTTCCCTCCTCACATATTCTGGATGTGGAAATGAGTGTTATCATGACTTAATGTCACAGTATGTTCCTCCTCAACTTAATGGGTTGCTTTCATATTTCAAGATTGGACAAGGGGGAAAGGATGCTAACACAACAACTTCAAGAATTCATGAAAAAAAAAATTCCATGATAGAGATGCTCACCAAGGTTACAGACTAAGAGGAAACATAAAATTCCTAAAATTTGAACTGCAGTACCTGCTGGACTACCTGTATGAAAAAACGCTCCAGTTTAACTTTGAGAGAAGGAACATTTTCTCCACATATAAGCTTAGATACAAGTGTACACTTACCCAACAGCTGATGGGACAAAACAGAGATCTTTTCATCTGAACACAATTTAATGACGAGGTGTTGACTTTTTATGATAAAACCACTCTAGTAAATTCAACATATTTTGCATGGATTTATAATAATAACTAGATAGGGTATTACTAACTTATAGCTGTTCCACCCATTGGCACAGGGGGCGCCCGTAGTACTGCAGACTAAATTCATGTGGGCTGCCCAGAAAAAGTCTCATAGAACTCATCCATCCATCCATCCATTTTCTTCCCCTTAATCCATTTCTGGGTCGGGGGGTGGCCAGAGATGCCACCCAGTACACATAGCACCAGCCCCTCATAGAACTCAATGTAAACTAAAACAGGTCGACCTCAGCTGACAGAGAACCTACAGTTTTCAGAAATATCGGATTTTGTGGGGATTTTAGTGTCCCTTGTCGTCCTGAACTTTTTTTCTTAAATCCTTTGGTTTTCTTTAAATCTACACTTTACTGCCACAAACTCTGCCCTTTTCCTTCCCGCGCTGGCTCCGCTCTACCACTGCTCTGATCAGCAGTTCTGATTGGTCAGAGCGCAGCCGAGCCCCTCTGTGCACGTGCATAGGAGCCACACGCGTATTTGGCGCAACGCATCATGGGAGATAATCCAGTGCGCAGAACTGGGAGGACCAGACGATGCCCAAACATAGCCGAGTTCCTCTGATATGTCAGCGCCCGTGAAGTCCCATGCGCTACTGAGCACAAGCCATTCATTTGAATGGGGCGCCATCTTGGATCACCGGGGCTTGATATTTTGTCAACAACATTCCTACTACAACATCGGGTCAAACTAAGTCCACAAACTCTTCTCTGATTATAACAATATAACCACATAGGGCAAGTTCTGTCTATTTCCCTTCATTTCCTCGTGTCTCTCTGCTGTCCGCCTAAACTGAAGCAGTAATGTGTGCACAGCTCTAGACATCAATAGCTGATAGAGCTGTGTCTGTTCCTGCACCCCAGGGGGCGCTCTAACAAAATGAAAACGCATACATTTGCCCTTCCCTATACAGGCCACAGACATCAAAGAACTTGAAAAATAATCTATGTGTTTAAGCATTAACTACAGCTAATCCCTTTTCAAAACTGTCTATTGATGGATTGGTTGATTTTTACATTGGCCTGTCTGTCAACCCTGTAAATGTAATAATTTTCAATATTATTAAGATGAAGTATCCCTAAATGACCCTAGAATAGTTGTACAGAGTGTGCGGCGCGTGACAGTTTGCTAATGTTATCTTGCCAGCTCCCAAGCCCATCATACGTCACTTTACTTCACTGTATTGCTGTCACCTTACATTGTGTGCACCATGTGCACTTGTATATTGTAAATAGTAACTGTAACTCTATTTTAAATTTAAATTTATTCTTTAGAAGTGTTTTTTATTCTTATTTTTATTATCTCTTTTTGACTGTTGCACTGAGCCAAAGCAATTTCCTAGTCTGTGACCTCCTGTTACTTACGTGGCAATAAAAATGATTCTGATTCTGATTCTGATTCTGAAGTGTATGTTTTTTTTGCCAAATCAAACGCAGAAAAATCAAGATTATGGTGGCCCGCTCACAGCAGCTGCTCGTGCTTACGCTTCTCTCCTCTTGGCAGGCTGTTTGTGAACTTCCCCTCATCCAAGCAGTACTTCAGCCAGTTCAAACACGTGGAGGAGGCAGAAGAGCTGGAGAACAGTGCCCAGCTGAGGAAGCACGCGCACCGGGTCATGAACGCCCTCAACACCCTGGTGGAGAGCCTGGAGAACGCAGAGAAGGTGGCGTCCGTGCTCAAGTCGGTGGGCAAGGCGCACGCGCTGAGACACAAGGTTGATCCGGTCTATTTCAAGGTATGCCATTTGGTTGGTGTCAAGGATGTCAATATCAAGTTTATTGATGTAGCACATGAACAACAACACCAGCTGCCCTAAGTGCTTCACTTTTTCTGAACAAAAATAACATTGAGGTAAAGTGGTCACTGGTTTATCATGGGGTTATGTCCTAAAAATAACCAGCAATGAGCTAAATATGTAGCAGCTATATGTTTAAGGATGTAAAACTTTATACATCTATATACTGATAATAGCATCAATTTTGCATATGTCTACTAAGACAATCAAAATATAATAACATTTAGCTAAATGTTGTCTAATTCAATTATTTTTATGGGCACCTAATTGTACCTAAATCGATTATGTGTGCACAATGTTAAAGCATTTACAATTTTTGAAATAAAAAATATAACGTGCAGCAATATTCAGCATATGTGCAATTTGTAAAATCATTTGGGGAGCTGCTTGGAACGAGTTGGCGAGTAATCACTGAGTTGCATTGTTTTGTTTGTGCTGCTTGCACAGTATGTATTGTGTTTTATGCATTTAATGTGTCTTCTGGATCTGCATAACTTTGTATGTACTAGAATGTACTTTTTGAAAAGTACTTTTGATCTAATATGTGCTTAACGTGAACTGAGAGCCGTGAACAAATAAATCCAGTCCTTGAAACTCTCCTTATGCTCACACTGCAGAGCCAAGACGAACATTAATTTGTATAGCTCATTTCCAATACATGCAGTAACAAGTGAAACCATGAATCAAATCATATCCACACAGATACATTAAAAAGTCTGGATGGACAGTCTGAACGATAATGGCAGAGGCCATGCACAATTTATAAGTAAGTGATCCATCTATTCTATTCAAAATTGATGATGATCTATTTTCCAAGAGTGTTGTTTTTGAAAATGTTTTGAAAATACACCTTTTTAGTGGATAAAATCAAGTTAAAACTATGCATTTTGTAAAATTGGCCAAACATATATAATTTAACCAATATGATACCACTATCTTATTAATACATCAAAGAATTTGATTTGAATTAGTTTCATATTTTCATTTTGCATCACTTCAAGAGGGGGAGGTAAATCGGCTCCTTATCAGTCGAGGAATGTTGCATTGTCACAGTATTCTATGTTTTGGTTCCTATATTAGATTTGGACATGGAAAACGCAGAGTATATCATTTAGATTTGTATGTTTTTGCAAAGCACAAAAGGACCATTCACATACTGATCCTAAATATTTGTTTGCGCTTTTATGATTATTTAATTCAATATATTGCCTTTTAACTTTTTAAAAGAAATTGTAAGGCACTTTTTTGGGTAATCATGGTAAATTGCTGCATTATAGTGATTGTACGGAGTAATTCATTCACACAAGAAATCTCCACGATCAGAGCGGCGGAGAGCTCAAAGCCTGTGTGTCTGCAGATCCTGAGTGGCGTGATCCTGGAGGTGCTCGGGGAGGCCTTCCCACAGGTGGTCACTCCGGAGGTGGGCGCGGCCTGGACCAAACTGCTCGCCACAGTCTACTGCGGCATCTCAGCAGTCTACGAGGAAGTGGGCTGGACCAAACTCTCCACGTCCAGCGGGTGAAAGCACGGCCCGTACCAAGCAGGATTACGTAACTCGTTTGAATGGCCTCTCACTGAAGGGATCAACTCAACTCTTGGTCTTTTCAAGGAAGCAATGTATCTGAGGAAAATGTATAAATTCTAGTTTCGTGTAACATTAGATCAAGCTGGATTATTATGCATATATGATATTATACTGTATCAATAATTATGAGTAGGTACCATAGCCTAGCAGCAGATGCACGTATACTGTTAAAACTGCCACTGTCTTTACCATAGTTTGGGACCAATGGATTTCAAAGAAGGGACAAAGTAATGGGAAAGTGCAGCCGTGGACTCGAGGTCACATTGGACTTGGACGTGCCTTCTATTGAATGTGTATATCTAGAAACTGCCTTGTAAATACCATTCTTAAATCCTTATTGTGACGTTTTCCTTCTAGAAGTGTCACCCACACATGTCCTAGAGAGATGTTTTTACATTTATAACAGATTATAGTGACGATTGTACATTTTTACATTATCCTTTGTATATGTATTAAACACATTATATGGATATAAAATCACATGTGGCTTGTTTTCATGTAATGGAAAAACCATTTTAAAGCTGCATTATTTTTCTGGTGGAGGGTTTGCTACTTTCTCTTCTCTTCTTGTTCCATGGAGCAAGATTTATGGCGAGGCAAGGATGCATGTGTTTCTAAGTATGGAAGTATAATAGAAATATGTAAGGAGTATTTAGTTGTGTTGCCCATTTCATGGACCAGGATCACGCAAAAATATTTACATGTTACTCTAATAATACAAACATAAACTGTTTGCAAGCCGGACAAATAAATATGATCCACATGGAGATGACCACTGTGGTGGACCTTCCATCAGAAATGATTATTATGATTTATTTATTGACCTTTAATTAACCAGGATTGTTTTAGTGGTAGGGGAACCTGGAGCACCTGAAGGAAACCTACCTAGACACAGGGAGAACGTGCAAACCCCTCTCAAAGGCCCTGTCCGAAGGTTGAATCAAACCCAGGACTGTCCTACTGCAAGCAAGAGTGCTAACCACTCAGCCACCTTGTTGCCAAATTTTTACAAGTGACATTCCTTTCAAGTACTGGTTATTGTTAAGGTTACTCCTACTGATGACTGCTGTCATCGTGTCCTTGGGCAAGACACTTAACCCCACTTTGCCTGAAGCCCCCATTGAAAGATCTCAGCTCCTGTGGACTCACCACCTGCAGGAGGATCAGTGAGGGGCTGGTGCTTTGTGAACTGGGTGGTATCTCTGGCCACCCCCCCCGACCCAGAAATGGATTAAGGGGAAGAAAATGGATGGATGGATGTTAAGGTTTGGGTAGGTTAGGTATCCCTGTACATTTGTGTCTTTGCATTTTACCCAACCAGGACTTGTCAGGAGCAATGTTCACTAAATGAAGGACCTGGGGCCATTTCCTGCTTGATGGTGTTCTGCTAGTTTAGGAGGATATTCCTCTGATGCGTGTTTTTGGTAGGGGAAACTGGAGTACCTGGAGAAACCTCACTCAAACCTGGATAGAAACATAGAAACTCCACACAGAAAGGGCATGGGAATTTAATCAACAACCTTCTTGTTGTGTGGCATCAGCGCTATCCACTCAGCCACTATGCCACAATTACATCACCAAGAATGGATCTGGTCGCATAATGACACATTTTTGATTACAGCTAGTCCTCTGTAGTTGTATTTTGTGGCAATCAAGCAGGCATGTCACCCTCAGGCCCATTTTCTATTATGACTAACTTGCAGTATTGATGGTAATGGGCCGCTGTGGCATGTTTTACAGCTAGATTTTCTTCAGATAACCACATCATTATTATTATAACTGGTGGAGAGGTCTTCATCACTTCAGTATATTTGGGCTAATCCATTCTTTACCCTTGTGCTATCCTCGGGTCAAATTGACCCCCTATAGTGATTAAAAAATACCCTAAAATAAAACTAAATCTGGCTGAATTTTGATGATTTTTCCTTATATGATCAGTCCTGGGTCATTTAGACCCTAATTTGGTGAATTTTTCATTCTAATTTAAATCACTGTTGTGGGTTATTTTGATCCGAGGATAGCACAAGAGTTAAAACAGGAGATACAACTTTTAAACGCAGCGATCTTAACCAAATTGAGACATTAGTTATTCTGCCAGTTCCATCCTCAAATTTTATGGGACTGGGATTGAGTATAAATTATTTACTTTTAGACTAATATAACTTTTGCCTTACCAGTGAAGATTGTGGCATACAGTAGTTGTGTTCCCCTCTCTGATGCTCTAACAGGCAGTTCCTCTCTCTATATCTTGCCCTACTGATCCCTTATTCTCTGCTTGAGTCAGCAGTGCTAATTATATGTAGCTCGGAGGCCTATCTATTTTTACCTGCATTTATACCACTATGGCTTTTCTTCTCCTAATATATGGCAGGATGGGTGCAGCGAGCCTAGAGGGGAGTCATTACTGGGCCCTGGTATTTTTAGAAACAGTCTAGTAATAACTTCAACAATGATCCGCTGAGCCATATTTTCTGTTGGAGCACAACATAGGAAAGTGTATGAGAAAGTGCTGTTGCATAGAAGTACATTAATAATTAAACACAATCAATAGTAATGGATGAATCAGAAATTGCTAATCAAGACAAAACAAAAGTTGTAATGTGTGTTTTGATGTTCTGATGTGAAGTTTGAAGTTCTGGTCACCTTTGAATTGCCTATATGTTTTTTTTTTTTACCACGTTGTTAATACAACCTGTTTGATCAGAATTCCTTTGTGTGTTGCGGCCCATAGCTCTGTTTATGTCCCAGTCCTGTCAGTGAGCACTAACCCCGTCCTTGATCCAAGCTAATCCTTCCCAGCTAATCTCCCCAGTTGTGAGTGGAAAGAAGGAGTAGTTTCAGCCTAGCATCTCACATTCATTCACGTTTTTGGATGGCAGAGCAGGTATCCAGGAAATAGGCCACCCTCCCTCCCTCAGCACCATGTGCACCACGATGATGGTCCTCACCAGCATCGCCTTGATCCTCAGACAGCTCTTCTTCCGCAACAAAGTCAAACCGTGAGTAGCCTGTATACATGAAGATGCCCGTGCAATCTTATAATGCACTTTCAGTTTATATTAATATGTATTCTCCAATATGATTTAACTTTATAGCTCATTTTATAAACAATAATTTAACAGTCATACCTCAATCACAAATGATTTATAAAACCAGAAGCCTAACTATATTATTTTGCATGATTCTGCACTACAGCCATCCTTGTGGTTAATACACAGTAAAAATTAGGTGTTAATATTTCCAAGTTGTTTTAACCCAGATTGAGAATTTTCAACATTATGGAGTGTGAAGTTGCTCTATCAGTGGAGTTAACAGTGACCGTAAAAATCTGCTGACAGATTGGACGGTTACCTGACTGCTTTGCGTTCTATTTTACATCAAATTGAGTAGAATCAACTCTGAACATTTGACACTGACCAAAGAGTACATTTTACACTGACATTGAGTGGGGACTGTGTTGTTGAATGTTTTAACTGTGTGTATAGGCAAAAATATCTACTGTTTAAGGTTTAATTTATTAAGAACAATGTTTAGTTGCATTAAAAAGATGCACTAGATTTAGCACCATGCTACTTTCCATCTGTAGTCCTTGACAACACAATCATATAACTTGCATAAAAACATACAGTACAAATAAAAAGTGCAGGTTACCAACTAAAATAGTTCAATAAAAGTGCAATTTACCAAAATAAATATTAAAATGCTGTTCAATAAAGTAACAACTGAACATTGTTCTTGATAAATTAAACCTTAAACAGTAGATATTCTTGCCTATACACACAGTTAAAACATTCAACAACATAGTCCCCACTCAATATCAGTGTAAAATGTTCTCTTTGGTCAGTGTCAAGAGTTGATTCTACTCAATTTGATGTAAAATAGAACGCAAAGCTGTCCAATCTGTCAGCAGATTTTTACGGTCACTATAGAGCAACTTCACACTCTATAATGTTGAAAATACTCAATCTGGGTTAAAACAACTTGGAAATATTAACACCTCATTTTTACTGTGTATTAACCACAAGGATGGCTGTAGTGCAGAATCATGCAAAATAATATAGTTAGGCTTCTGGTTTTATAAATAAGCATGCCTCAAAATGGCACATAATAACTGTAAATCGTGGTCCATATATAAGAGGCCAGGTCCACTCATGTCAGCACTGTGTCCATGGACTGGGTCAAACCAGTCTGCATCATTGATTTCAAATCACTGCAATTGTTGGGAGTTTGCCTTGAGCAACAATGTGTGCTTTAAGTGGCTCGATACATAACAAGCGAGTTTTTCACTTTTTGAATAGAAGCACTGATGGAGTGCGAGCACCACAGCTCTCAACTCTATAGTGACTAATTGACCTAAAGTGCAGTGTGCAGAGCCGCTGGCCCTGTGTGGCCTCGCTCCGCACATGCAAACATCGCCATGTGCTGCTGCTGGGCCGGGATGATCTCTTTGCTCTGACACTCGCTGCCCCCTCCACACACCCTTTAGTGTAGTGAGGCTTATGTCTTCTGTTTGTCATCCTTCACAGGCACAACGAGGCTGCAGACAAAGACGTGCCTTATACTAGGTCAAACGGAGACACGGATAGAAAGACTTGAAAGCCAGGAACATCCCCAGGTAGGTCAGCCAACACTAGAGTCAACACTAGAGTCAACACCTCCAACACCACAATCTCATCATTTCCATCTGTAATAAATACAAACATGTCCGTTCTGCATGTCACAACATCTGCTGTGTCTTATGGTGCGGGGAGTTCACAAAGGTAACATGCAGTGGTGGAGTGCATGTCACGGCTGCACATATGCATGAGAAGCTGAAATGCCTGCCCCACATTTCAGCTTATACTCCCAATACTAAATCATTCAGGGGCAAAGCATCCTTCCACTTGCTTTGGTATGGCCACATAGTCCAACAGTTGCTATAGATATCGACAGAATAGTCCAAATATTTTCACAATATTAACAATATCTCAACCTAAAATGTAAATAAATGCATTAAAGGAACAATATGTTGCTGGTACATGGTTTGCCGTCTGTTTGTCTTCATGGAAATCATATCAGAAGTACTGTATGTGATTAAAAAAGAAGCATTTATTCCGCTTCTGTTTATTGACATTTATTAACATTTATGGACATTAGTCATCCCTTGTTATTATTGTATTCCCTGTGTTTGGACGGTTTTGTTCTCTGCTTTGTTGTTGAGGAATGGACAACTTTGTAAAGTCCTCGAAGACTGCTGTTGTGATTTAGGGCTGTACAAAAATCATCTTCATTGAATTGAACAAAATATGCCTTACATGTATGCATTCTTCCTCACAGGCCAAAACTTCATTTTGGTAGTAATTCAAAACTTGTCAAAACTGCCCATCCCAATAATATTCCACACCAAAGTGCATTCTAATGGAGAAAAGTAAAGTGTTTTCTGCTTGCACCGACAAGTCAAAGCTTCGCATGCATAATGGGTCATAGTGCTTGTCTGGGTGTGCCAATTGTCGCAATACAATCTTCATCATGGTGACTTTATGCTGCGTGACTTTGCAAATTCAACTCTTTATTGCCTCTCACAGTGACATGCCAATTCGAGCCTTTTTTCAACGTCTGCTCCAGAAACAAATTGTTTAATTTATGCTTCTATGTTTTGTTTTGCAGACGCTTCTCTACAATCAACATTTTTTTCCCGGGGTAGTTGCAGATGCAATTCCTGTGTTTCCTTTTTGTTCTTCCATCGATTCATTCGTGTTTCATCTGCACAACATAGCGTCAACAATCCCACCTGGAGTTTGGAGAGGGAAAAAAGTGGGCCACAAACGTCAACAAGAAGCAGTTCTTTTTTATTACGGCTCTTTCTTGTGCTTTGCCTTTTTGCCTGTCTTCTCAAATCTGTGTCATGAAATAGGAGAGGGAGAATTGCTGAAATAGAATATTTTGAGGGTTTTTTATATCTGCAATTGTGCTTAAAAAAGGCTGCAAAGAGATATTTCTAAGATGAACAAAAAAAGAGTGTAGTTTGTCAAGATTGCCTACCTCTAAGTATATCTAGTGTCTATATCAAGGGTTGTTAAAGAAGATTTATTATGCAAACTTTTGGGAGCTTTTAACCATGTTACAACATTGTTCCCGCAACAAAAACAAACCTTGGGTTTGTTTTTAGATCCATCCATTCTAATCTGGCACAAACATATAACTCCGCCCCTTCTGTCATAAATCCTGCCGCAGTCCTGCAATAGTTTGAAGTCATTGTACCATTATGACATCATGCTCAGAGCATCCCGAAATTAGTTTTGGTAGTTTTGCAACTACCAAAACTACCAGAGTTCCATCCATCCATCCATTTTCTTCTTCTTAATCCATTTCTCTGGTCCGGGGGGTGGCAGTCAGAGCTGCACCTGCCCCTCACTGATCCTCCTGCAGGTGGTGAGTCCACAGGAGGATGGCTGCTCTAGTCTGAGCTGCCCAGCGTGGGCTTCAGGCAAAGTGGGGTTAGGCATCTTACCCAAGGACACAGCGACAGCAGACATTCTGAAGAATGTCTCGTGGTGGGCTCAAGCCCACGACCTTCAGACTCAAAGACTCTACCAACTGAGCCAATGTCTAAAATAACGATTTACTGATGGAAAGCAGCCACCACGACCCATGTCATCTGTTCCCACTGTCGTCTGCGGTTGTTGTGTCCCTGGGCAAGACACTTTACCCCACTTTGCCTGAAGTCCCCGCTGAAAGATCAAGGCCATATCTGTGTTGAAAGGTCAGCCATCTTCCTGTGGACCCACCACCCGTAGGAGGATCAGCGAGGTGCATTGTGATTTGGGTGGCAGCTCTGAATGCCATCCCCCTGACCCAGTAATGGATAATAAAGGGATGAAAATTAATGAATGAAAAGTCAAATTATTTTTATTGCCCAAAATAATGCATTATTTTTCTTCTTTAAGTTAAAAACTTCTTGCAGTGCCTGAATTGCATGTTTTTTCCCGCTTTAATTAGTGGCATGAATACGAGTGATGCTTTTACAAGTAAAAGTGGCCTGATTTATTTTGAGGTTATGCGTCTTGTTAATCAAAGAATGCATCTGTTCCCAATTTCCCAATGCTTTTAATAAATTAAAAAGATGAAACCTGAACCTATCCTTTTTAGCTGCCGTAAATTTGTGAATTGAACAGAGTGTGGCCATAAACTTTCAATAATCTGAGATTTTGTACATGACTGAACTGAACTGAATGGTTTGTTGTGGTTACAAAACATTATGTCCTCGAGAGGATGAATTCACGGGCAAAAGTTCAGGTAGAATTCATTTTGCGATGTGTCACAACCCACCAATGTGTATTGTGACATATTACGTGAGAATAAGAGATAGATTTATAATAAACAAACAGAGCAAGTTATAACTGCTCCTATTGAGAATTATTTGCCAATGGAATGTCTTTCAGTAACGGGTCAAGGGGTTAAAGGTACCTGAAACAAAAACAGAAATCTTGCTTCAACTTGATTTAAAAGCATAGTTGATAACGGCAGTTAAGTCTGGCGCCATAAATACTTCCTATATGAGTCTGTCTCACATGGTAGGCGAAAGTCTATTGACCTTTTTGATATATAGTTTTCTGTGTATTTTACGCCGGGGTTATTCCTTTTTTGGCCTGGGCCTGACTTACAGACTTCTACACCATAAATGCAGTGAATTACAGTACCTTGCAAAAGTATTCGGCCCCCTTGAACCTTTCAACATTTCGCCACATTTCAGGCTTCAAACATAAAGATATAAGAAATTATTTTTTTGTCAAGAATCAACAACAAGTGGGACACAATCGTGAAGTGGAACGAAATTTATTGGATAATTTAAACTTTTTTAACAAATAAAAAACTGAAAAGTGGGGCGTGCAATATTATTCGGCCCCCTTGCGCTAATACTTTGTAGCGCCACCTTTTGCTGCAATTACAGCTGCAAGTCGCTTGGGGTATGTCTCTATCAGTTTTGCACATCGAGAGACTGGAATTCTTTCCCATTCTTCCTTGCAAAACAGCTCGAGCTCAGTGAGGTTGGATGGAGAGCGTTTGTGAACAGCAGTCTTCAGCTCTTTCCACAGATTCTCGATTGGATTCAGGTCTGGACTTTGACTTGGCCATTCTAACACCTGGATACGTCTATTTGTGAACCATTCCATTGTAGATTTGGCTTTATGTTTTGTATCATTGTCCTGTTGGAAGATAAATCTCCGTCCCAGTCTCAGGTCTTTTGCAGACTCCAAAAGACTCAGGTTTTCTTCCAGAATGGTCCTGTATTTGGCTCCATCCATCTTCCCATCAATTTTAGCCATCTTCCCTGTCCTTGCTGAAGAAAAGCAGGCCCAAACCATGATGCTGCCACCACCATGTTTGACAGTGGGGATGGTGTGTTCAGGGTGATGAGCTGTGTTGCTTTTACGCCAAACATATCGTTTTGCATTGTGGCCGAAAAGTTCGATTTTGGTTTCGTCTGACCAGAGCACCTTCTTCCACATGTTTGGTGTGTCTCCCAGGTGGCTTGTGGCCAGTGATGGGAATAACGGCGTTACTAGTAACGGCGTTACTAACGCCGTTACTTTTTTCAGTAACGAGTAATCTAACTAATTACTTTGACAGTAACTATAACGCCGTTATCATTTCCGACATCCCGTTACTGCGCGTTACTCAAGACGCACAATGAACGTGTTGTCATGAGAGAAGGGAGGATGAGAAAACCTCTCAGCAATTATTGGCTGATGTAAATCATATTTCCTTTACAATCTACATGTCTACAGTTGAGAGGATGGCTCATAAATTGTGTTTTTGAAACAAATATGGGTCTTAATCGCGCTCAACCACGGCTTGTATCACCGTGAGGTCAGCCACAGAGGAGCGCATGTGAGCGCAGAAGTCGGCTGCATACAATTCCATCGATAAGCTCCTTGCTCTTCCTGGTTTATCTGCTAAGGACAGCAACAGGTTTGGCTAACATACATATAACACATTTTTACATAATCTAAAATGCACATAGGGTAATTTTTCAATTACTATAGGAATGATAAGAAAGAGAGGTGAAGTGTAAGACGGTTGATTTTAGAAATTGGATGCAGCCGGCTGCAGCAAAACAGAGGAGTTTACGGAGGACACACGCGTTTTGTTTTACTTTTTAAAACTCATTGGACTCATTTCCAAATGGAGGATTACATATCTACGCTCAAACCATTCACTGGATTTAAACAAGGAACTGGTCTGAACCGAAGTGGACTGTGCAGGTCATTTATAAGGTATAGCTATAAGGTAAGACTCATAACTCATAGTTTTGCGTTTTGTATGAACAAACAATGCGGGCATAAAACATATTTTGCTGTAGCCAAACAAATTGTCCACTTGATTTATATGATGTATATGTTCATCTGATTGGACTGAAGTCAGTGCTTCACCAGCCTCACCGCTCGTCACCGGTGTTTCCACATTCACAGTGGCGGGCTTTACAGCACAGACAGAGATGAAGAGTGAACAGGACTTCAGCAGCAAAACAGACTTTTCTAGATGGAAATATTGGCACTGTTAAAGGTAAAAATGCGCACGTCGGGTGCACATTATGTTCCAGAACAAAACGAAAAAGTAACGCAATAGTTACTTTTACTGGTAACTAGTTACTTTTATAGTGGAGTAACTCCGTTAGTAACTCAGTTACTTTTTGGGAGAAGTAACTAGTAACTATAACTAATTACTTTTTCAAAGTAACGTGCCCAACACTGCTTGTGGCAAACTTTAAACGAGACTTTTTATGGATATCTTTGAGAAATGGCTTTCTTCTTGCCACTCTTCCATAAAGGCCAGATTTGTGCAGTGCACGACTGATTGTTGTCCTATGGACAGACTCTCCCACCTCAGCTGTAGTTATCTGCAGTTCATCCAGAGTGATCATGGGCCTCTTGTCTGCATCTCTGATCAGTCTTCTCCTTGTTTGAGATGAAAGTTTAGAGGGACGGCCGGGTCTTGGTAGATTTGCAGTGGTCTGATACTCCTTCCATTTCAATATAATTGCTTGCACAGTGCTCCTTGAGATGTTTAAAGCTTGGGAAATCTTTTTGTATCCAAATCCGGCTTTAAACTTCTCCACAACAGTATCTCGGACCTGCCTGGAGTGTTCCTTTGTCTTCATGGTTCTCTCTGCGCTTTAAACAGAACCCTGAGACAATCAAAGAGCATGTGCATTTATACGGAGACTTGATTACACACAGGTACATTCTATTTATCATCATCAGTCATTTAGGACAACATTGGATCATTCAAAGATCCTCACTGAACTTCTGGAGTGAGACTGCTGCACTGAAAGTAAAGGGGCCGAAAAATATTGCACGCCCCACTTTTCAGTTTTTTATTTGTTAAAAAAGTTTAAATTATCCAATACATTTTGTTCCACTTCACGATTGTGTCCCACTTGTTGTTGATTCATGACAAAAAATGTAAATGTTATATCTTTATGTTTGAAGCCTGAAATGTGGCGAAAGGATGAAAGGTTCAAGGGGGCGAATACTTTTGCAAGGTACAGTATGTATACTTCCCTGAACATTCCAGAACAAACCATGACTAAATGAAACCATGACTTTCTATGCGGAAATTGTTGAAAATTAAATTAGTGATATTTTTACCTCAAGGCAAGACTCGGGTTGTCAAAATGATTGAAAATGAGAAATGAATCAATAGGAAAACGAGCATTGAAACTATTTGCTCATTTGAGAAAGTACTGATACTTAATATAACACAATTCGTCTAGAAAATGTGAGTCATTTTTTTTATTATTTGAATCTAGTATAAAACCAGATCTATAGTGTTTTTTTTTTCTTTCATATATAGCCTTAACGTTTATATAAAAAATGTCCAAATGTTCAAAAAACATTTAAAAATCCTCAATGTGGTATTCAATTCAATTCAATTCATTCTTTATTAAGAACACAGATAGAACTGGTTCATAGATTAAAAAATAATAATAATAATATTGATCATTTTTTATTAGTTTTGAGGTCAAGTTTAGTATTGTGACACTAGATGAAACCAAATCCAATAATACAGCAAGACTACAGCACATTCATATCTCTATACAGAAAACATCTTAGTATGAAACATCTTATGCATGATCCTGCACATCCCTACTGCATAACTATGAATTAAACATAGTATTCCTCTATGATTGCTAAATAATGCAAATGCGGTCAGCTGCCATCTACTGGTATCTTATTCAATAGCTTAAGGCAGAAGTAACATCATCTAGTAAAACTTCTAGATTGAAAAAATATCTACAACACAATATCAAGGAAAGAAATCATGGATCTATAACAGGGGTCTTCAACCTTTTCCAATCGGAGAGATACTCTTATACAACAGAAGAGGCAGAGAGCTACTCCTTTTTGCAGACATACTAAAAAATCTATGTAATAGTAACGACAAGAGAGGACACACATGGAGAACACATGTAAAATATACTGTTGTTACTGTATAAGCCTACATGTTTTACTATATGAAATTAATCCAAATGTATTCATTAAAGATCATTTGTTAAGAGCTCCTAAGTCACAGACCCCTGATCTATAATAAAATCGGGAATAAATGTATAGAAAACTGCACTTCCCACAATGCAGTGCCACAGATAAACAGGAAGCGTCGATGCACAGTCGGAGGATAGATGTAATTTTGCGTGTGGTTATACATATACTACAAGGAGCTGAGAAAAGACACAAGGGCAATGGATCTGATCACATATTGATTCTTGAGATGTTCCGATTCATGCAAAATAATTGACTTCACCACATTTTTCGAATCGTGACGTTACGGGTTACGGGTTTGTTGGTTTTAAATGTTTAAAAGCTCTGGATGAAAGCTCGAGTTGTATGCTTTGGGATGAACAAGTTAAAATGGGTTTAAATCGCATTTTCTTTTCTCGACTGCTGTGTGCCATAAACAGCCCACGGTCATCGTCGTTACCCATGGAAACCGGAGACGCCTAATCAGATTTAGCTAGCGTTAGCGCTAGCCCGAGTTAGCATCTAGCGACTCAAGCATTTGGAGACTTTATTATTAAAATGGTAAGATTTTTTTTTTACTATTGATTACTGGATTGTATTTATTTAATCATTTCCACGTATATTAAGTGGTCACATGTATTCTTTATTGTAGGCAACCAAAGGCAAAGGAAAGTTGTCAAGTAAGTTTGTTTTCAATCAACGTTAAACTAAAGAGGCATATAGTAAAATATATGTTTCACAATTTGTTTAAAAGAAGGTATGGAACCGTATGGATGGAGAGTTGTCTGCTTCATATTTACCATGCAATTAATTAAATGAATACATGTCCCGAAAAAAAAGAGTCTTTTCAAATGAAGTGAACAAATCAGACCACAACATTCTGTCTTTTAGAAAACATGATCTTTTGGATATTCGTAAGAGCTATTCAATGGCATCACTCCTTGAGGCTTTGAGCTGAGTCAGGGTGTTCCTCTCTTTTTCATTTTCCTCCTTAAAAAGCTGAAAGCTGCACAAAATTCATACATGTGAGAGTTAGTGGTAGAAGGAAAGTGTTTTTAGAGCGAGGAACTAGTTACCCTAGCTTTACTTTTATATGACTGTTATTCATACAAAAAAAGTTCCGCTGTGTTTTGGATTTAATATATTACAGTATAGTCCACTATATGGCATTTTTTTTTTTAAACAAACAACATACAAACAGACAGAACACAACATAAGTTTAAGAAATGTATTCTTTAATAAAGACTATGTAATGAAAGACAAACACAACAACATGCATGTGTTTGCACAATTATAATTCAACTGTAATAAATGATCAGTTATGTCTCTTCTACGCTCTCTTCTAACAGGCAAACCTACATTTTCAGAATGTTACAGTGATGAGTTTTGAACTTTCGCCTGTGATAAAATTCAATAAAATGTAATTTCAATTCAATTTTCTATAGCCCTAAATACAAAAGCAGTCGTCTCTGAGGACTTTACAAATGTGTTGATCATAGAATCAAACCGTTCAAACACAAGAGATACAATAATACAAACACAAAAGCCGTGGAATGCTCAGCTAAGTGCATGGAGACATTCTGATGACAGACAGTGCATGTGAACCTAAGTACTTCTTGTACCGTTGTAATAATACAAAATAATACGTTGTTCTGTTTTGTTTCAGGTTTATTAGACAATGACGATTTGCTTGACAGTTTACTGGAAGATAAAAGTAGGTGAATTTATTCATTTCTGTTTGCTCAACAAACTGACACATTTTCTTGTATGTGAATTTATTAGAACCGGCATCCAAAATGTCAAATCACATTTTACCCACGAATCGGTGAGTGGTATTTGAAAGAATGTAAAATATTATGGCTGGAATCAGAAAGTAACTATTAAACGAGCAATTTGTATGTTCTGTTTCCCAGCTCATCTGCGGTTGATAACATATTTAGTATGCTTGCAGAGGAGGTAAAACAGGACGGAGCAGACAGCGAGGTATGTGGGAAGTGTGAAGAAATACATAAACTACATAAACTTTTAATTAAATTACATAAATCAGACACTACTCTCATTTTGTAGCTTTGTAGATTTGATTCTTGGCTATAGGTTTTTGAGGCTCACAAATGGAACATACCTTAAATGCTTGATGCGTAAAATAGAAATATGTATTCATGATTTTTAAAACAATCACATCTGAATTTTCCTTTGCTAATAAACATAACAAACTATCCCGTGTTTTACATCACAGAACTCAGAGGTGTCAGAAGCAGATCCTGATGAAATCTTGAAGAACATAAAGGTACCTATTATCAACAAAACAGTATAATAGAAAATGATAATATAATTTTGATGTTTTCTCTGTACAGGGCATTGATGATATGGAGGATGAACTGCTTGCGCTAAAGAAAAAGCCAAATTCTGCGCCAGCAAAGTCAACTGTTAAAGACGGGCCGAACAAGAGCGCCACTCTGAATGGCAAACAAGAGGGACCAGGTATTCGAATGTGTTTCATATTTATTGAAATATCAAAGTGTCTGTGCACCAGTAAGAAATACAGTTTACTAAAGTTACCACAAGTTATTTCACACATTGTTAATGGTTGTGTGAAGCCATTTATTGTCAAATAAATGTGTTTTATATTTTCAAACTATAATAACAATAGAAACTACTGTTCTGACCCTCTTCTTTATCCTTTCTTTATCCTCTTTGACGGTAAAACTGGCCATTCTTCTCGGCAAAAAGCCGAGTGTGTGTACATTTCTGGACTGAACTGCACATTTGCACACTCCACAGATCAACTCAATTATGTTATGGTTTGAAAACAGAGTAAAAGTTTATTTATTGTTAGTGTATTTAGTGTATTTAGCAATCTTCCTGGTGTGTGATCTTTCCAGCACAAATGTATATATGCGTAAACTTGTTTTACTATATTTTTATCTGCACACAGGTAACTCTTCTGCAAATCAGAAAAAGCCAAACTCTGCGCCATCTTTAGGAAGGAACTACAAAAACTTTAGCTTTTCCGGTAAGCTCCCATTTGCAAATGTATACTACTATAGTGTCTACTGTGTGTTTTCTTCTATTTTAGAATTTTCAATTCCGATAATGTTGATGATGATTTACCAGGATAAATGTATACAGAAGGTGCGATAGGAATGGTACTGTTAATGGAGGTAGCAGGGATGAGACGCAAGTTTGTTGTCAAAATAGATTGGAATCCCAGAGTGTTTTGATCATCAGGAGTCAACACTTAAAACACGTTGTCGTTGAATTATGTTGTGTCCAGTTAAAAGAGTCATCTATAGGCTTTATTTTGGCTCAGAGAATAGACTGCAGCTCTAGTTGTGTACAAGTCTCTCCATGGCCTCGTTCCTAAGTACATCTGTATGACATTGTACTGTCAAATGAATCAACTTGGACTCACTTGCCCAGAGTCAGGACTCGACATGGAAAGGTATAGTTCTACTAAAGAAGAGATCTGTTTTGTGCTCACAACTGAAGGATCTATCTTCACTCTTTTTAATACAGGATTCTTTATTTTAATGCCTTGTTCTGCCTCATTTTGTTGTGTTTTGCACTTTGAGTAGCCTGGTGTATGAACCGTGCTATACAAAAGCCTTGCCTTCACATGTAAACCATTTAATATTACAGAGGATGATGACTTTCTCCCAGACGATACAAAGCCCAAAGCCAAGGCTGTGGAAAAGTCTTTGCCAACGTCTCCCATCTCGCCAATCCTCAAAAGTAAAGTACAGCATTTCCTTTTGTAATCAACTATAATATGTTTATAAGTCTTTATTTGTTTCAGATAAGACTCAATCCACGACAAAGAAGCGCTCTGACCTCACGTTCGATGACAGCAAGGATGATTTTATGGACGTTTTGGGATTTGATGGTGATCACAATCGAGCGAAGAAAAAAGAGGCTGGGCTATCGGACGAAAACAAGGAACGGTAGCCACATGTTTATTCTCTTACCACTACATCCATAATTGTAATAAAGTTGTTGGTATAGTTTTATGTTTACAAATAGGATTGAAGCCAATGAGAAATATCTGGTATCTAAGTAGTAAACGGGAAGAAAACAATGTATGAAGTCTTTTGTAAAACTTTGCTTCAGATCAGTGGTTTTCAAAACACAAAACTAAACTGGAGATTATTTCAAGATGTAATTCTTTAAAGCTGGGATTACTTTTCCCCTTCCATAAATGATACGTTTTGTTTGTCCCAACAGTAGGTGTCTTATAAACGCAAAATGCCGCAACCAAATCACATGCTGTCTTCATCTCATTAGAATACATGTTTATCGTTTACATCCTTGTAAGAAAGAGCCCTGTGAGTTACTATTTGAGTGAGTGTGTCCTCTCCTTTTCACTTTTCCCTCTGAAAAAGCTGGTCAAAAAGTGTGACAGAGGCCAAAAATATATGCCTGTGCAAAGTAGTGATGGAACCTCTTTTGAAAGAAAAGAACTATAGGTGAAACTCGGAAAATTAGAATGTTGTTAAAAAAAATCATTTACTTCTGTATTTCAAACTTAAATCTGAAACTAATATGAACTTCACTAATATACGCAGAGTGAAGTTTATCAAGCCTGTATTTCTTATAATGTCAATACAAACAAATGCTTGATGGAATTTATCACAGTCTTAAATGGGGGAGTTAGGTATCCTAGCTTTATGAGTTTTAGAGTATTTCACCAATCATTTGACACAAGCAAATTAAAAATATGTGTGAATTGTTATACACATATCTTGGGGGTCCCTTAATGAAAAATTTGAGAACCCCTGTCATTGAAAATCTTTAGAACTATGTATTTCACAGTAGCTTGCACAATACCATGCAATCTGAAATAGATGGTATGAAAAATGAAAAATATACTGGTGTAGTATGGCAGAACAGATTTGCATGTAGACGTTTTGAATAAATTGTGCTGCCAACTCCCCCCCTACTTGTCTGGCAAAATTGAGTTTTTTCCCCTTTTACATTTCTTGCGCAGGTTTGATCAGCTCCAGAGACCGCGCACCAAAGTGGATGACATTTTGCAGAGCTTGACCTCGCCTCATCTTCTGGAGCGTCCCCCTACAGGTGAAAGGAAGGAACAGCAACAGGACAGAGGCTCTACTGTCAAAGGTAACGCATGTAATACTGGAGGGTGGCTGATAATGTTAAAGGCAGCTAAAGCTAATGTGTTTTTTAAAAATGCAACATCAGAGGACGAGCTGACCTTTGGATCGTACCAGCCCACCCTCGTGTCCACGCCTGAAGGCCGCCAATCTCGCAGGCAGTCTGTGAGGTGTGATTGGGAATTTTAACCTATTTCAATGCCTTTTTTTGTGATCATTTTTGTTATTATTTTCAAGGAGAGTGTAGGGATGAGTACAGCTTGCATAAGATACAAGATTCAATGCTATTTTAACACTATTTTGACCTTTTTTTTAATACTAAATTAGTTTTTAGTGTACCATAACAATTTAATTTGGCCTGGCTTAATTATTGTCACACGTTTTTAAAAATCCCACACTATTACAACTTTCCTTTAACCTATATCCTAAAATCCCTCACAATTATATCCTCTCCATTTTATAGTTCACAACAGTTTTTTACAGAGAGGTTCTAGTATCTTTTATGTTTTTAATATTATTAAATTTTGATCTGTTTAAGGTTTTCTACTGAGGATGTAAGTATTCCTGCTTCAGAAAAGAAGCCAAAGCCCTCCACACCGACCAGGCAGCGTGCGTCTGCAGACTGGCTCGGCCTTAAAACCACCACAGACGACTCCACGCACGACTACGGTGGCCTAGGTAGGACAGAAACTAGGTCTTCCAGCCCACCTGTAGGGGCCCCGTTAGAACGAAGGGCGTCCGTGTCTGGCCCTGTCAAATCGGCTGCGGAGCCTCTACCAGCGCCCAAACATGACCTGGTGAAAGTGGCTGTGGCTGAGGCTGAGGTCCCTGTGAGCCAGAAGAAAGAGGAAGAGGAAGAGGAGGAGGAGGACTGGTTATCTGGAGCTCTGAGCCGGAGAAGAGCTCTGGCTGGGTCCAGACATGAGGCCAAGACACAAGTAAAGGAGACCCTGGAAGTTACAGCGAAAACAGACACACATGCAAATATAAGGTAACTGCAACTCAAGATACATTGTTTGATTTTTTTTTATTTTTAAATAATGGCATATCAAAGTGAATAGATTACAACTATGAGTAACTGCCACAGTGGTTCATCACTCGTATATCTCTATCAATTTTGAGTCCGACAGTTTTAACATTTATGAATTGTGATCTGTATGAACCGTGAATTTAATGCTATTTGTATTTTACACATTTTATTTCTGTGGGGGTGTTGTGCCTTAATCGAGCTGTTGCCTTAAATGTATATATATATTATTTTTCAAGATAAAACATTTTAATGTCAACATTTAAAAAGTTTTTCAATGACAATCAACTATTGCATTGATTGAAAATTCCACAATTGTGCATCACTAACTACTAACCATCTTTATCATGTTATACTAAATTGTTGTTTAATGTCCCATCCATCAAGACAACAAAAGTCTCTGATTGTGATTTATGTTCATATTAATTTCCTTCCTTGAATGTTTTTTTCCTTTGTTCATTTATAAAGCGGTCGATGCAAAAGTCATGATTACCCTTAAAATAAGAGAAAACTGGTTTATGTCCTATAGTGTGGCACCTGAATTGACAAAAAAAATCCACCTATCTACCTATCTATCTATCTCTCTATAGCTGTAAGAAATAATTCAATTCTAAAATGTGGAAATTGTATACAAGATAATTTTCCTTTTTTTAAATTGTTTTCCAGAGTTGATCCTTTTTCCCTAGCGTTTTAATCGATTTCATAACGTTACATGTGACAGCACTACCATTCTTTCATTTCTTTTACAGTAAACAAGTGACTTCAAACCCTCCCAGGATCAGAGAAGATTCGGCTCTCGCTGTCAGGGAGCTCAGGTGTGATGAAAGCACATATTAGGATTTATCTAAAGTGACAAAATGCATGGGTTTATAGTGTCTTATGTATGTTTTGTTTTCCTCTCATGTGCTTCAGTGGAATTTCTCCCAGCGAATCGGGCCCCGCAGCTCACTCCACTCCAATTAGAGAGGAGACAGCAAGGCAGAGTATGTTTTATTTATCACGTTGAAAATATCATTCTACATTATGGTATATGCTCTTCTCATTAGCGTTGTCACAATGTACTCCGGATACGAAGAACGCACTCCTTCATGTTTAGACAAATACATTTTAAAGTGGGCCTATTGTATCGCTTTTAATCATGACGTGACAATGTGCCAAAATGTCTGTTGTTTGACAATAGGTGACAGAACAATAACGGAAACTCCAAAACCACCAGCTCCCGTCCAACCTCAGGTGCAGCACAGACACATTAGTTGCTCATAATTTGTGTATTTAGTTTACTAATGTTAATATTTGATGATTTTTTTTTTCACTTACAGATTTTGCTCTCACCTGACCATCTGCAGATGCTACTGCAACAACAGCAGGTAACAGCGGCAAACAACTGTCTTTGTCTCACAATACCCATGTGATGTGTTCAAATAAATAGCTTGACATTTTAGGTAGCATTTTGAAATCACTGTGGTTTCTTATAGTCATATTTCACCACAGACATGTACATTTAAAAAGAGGATTAAGCCTTATATGTTTTGAAATATATACAGTATAATATTAAAATGCATTTGGCTCCTATTGATACTGCTAATCTGGTATTTTACTGTAGAGTCCCATTCACAAAGGTACTCCCTTTCTTTTTGAAATAATCATAGTAACTTATTAGCTTTTTTTTTTATATAAATATAAAAATGCAGTTGTGCTTAAAAGTTTACACACCCAGACCGAATTAGTTAGCGGTTTTGTGAAGCCATTTGTTTTCAAATTCTAGAGCCAACAGAAACTAATATTCTGACCCTGTATGAGATTTTGCATTATCTTCTGATGATAAAACTGCCCATTCTTCTCTGCTAAAAGCCTCTAGCTTCGGTAAATTCCTGTTGCTTTTTTAATGAACAACAAATATGAAATATTCCCAAATCGGCCGAATAATGTTATAATTTCAAAATGGAAAAATAAGGTTTCTCTAAAATCTGACCAAAACAATGCAATCTCTGGCTGTGTGTGCAAACTTCAAGCACAACTGACTATTATGACACACATTTACATACAGTATAGACATTATGAATATTAATTTAATCCCCATCGTTTATTAGAGGCCATTTGTTGAACCTCTCTGTCCTGTAATAATCCCTGCATGTGTGTGTACAGATGCTACCACCTCCTTTTCCTCTGGGCCTTGTACCCGCAGCTCAGCCATACGGGGATCATCAGTCTCTGCAGGGTCGCGTCCTTCAGCTGGAGGGGCAGGTGGGTCGGCCCTCGTCGCCGTGGGAAACGCAGGGGTCAGCCGCACTCACACCTTGACCCGTGTTGTACAGGTGAAGCTGCTGCAGATGAAGCGGGACCAGAGCCAACTGTTACTGCAGAACGTCCAGCTCAGGCACAAGCAAGACACAGAGCTCATAGAGGATGCACACAAGTAAGAACGATTATTGTATAATTATTCTCATCATTCTCATTTGTGAACCTCCTGAAATGTTGTGAACACATTAGACCAAAGGCTGTCCTTACTTGTAAGACCGAGCCCCACAAGTCACTATTTGATGTGTTGGGGTGAAAGCTGTTTGGTGGAGGGAGGGAAGCCTGCTCTTTTTCACTTTTTGGTCTGAAAAGGCTCTAAAGATTTGACAGAAATCAGAAATACATGCACCAGAGAGAACTAATGACAGAAGCGAGGAACTAGTTACATGGACATATTCTTTTTTTGTGATTTGAATGATAGGCACCCAGATTTAAAGTTATCAAATCACAAACATTACATTCTATGGACACACAATTCTACTGATTTTAGTGAGAGATTATGGCAACGCAAAGTGAGGAGGGGTCTAGCTCTATAGACACATGGCCAATGGTCAAACTACTTTACGAATACTATGACAACAACTACTACCTCCTAAACTGATGGATAATAAACGTCTCCTGCCACTCTAAAATTACTTTGGGTATTTCTACAACAAAAGGATGGTCAATACTTTGGTCTAAGATTTATGAAGTAATAGTATTCTCAACTATTTATGTATTTGATAAAGGTAAAGAAACAATACTTTGCGTGTTTGTTTATGCACTCTACTACAAGTATTTCTACAAGTGACAAAAGCTTGATGTTATCATATGGGGTAAGATTACTGTCAATAAAGGCGTGCATGTCTAAAAAAAATGCGTGCATATTTATTGGTATTTGTGCATACAAATATTTTATTAATTCATGATTAAGATAATACAAACTAAAAAGACATGGAATTTCGTAATTAAGAATAAAAAAAATATAAAACTGTATGTGTGATTTTGTACTTGTGAATGCGATTTTTTTTTGTGTGCTTGCATTTTCTTTTTGAGAATACGAATTTCAGCAGTGAGCAAACTGTCAATAATACGTCACTGCTCACAGACATTAACAATCGAGCCTGCGCAGAGTTGATCAACTTCATTGCCTAAAAACTAAACATGGCAGAAGGACACAACATAAACAAAGTGGCTCAAAATCAAGTATATAACTATATTTTATCATTTTGGTTGTAAATGAATGTGTAAGAAATATTAACTCCATAAATGTGTTCATAAGAAGATGTTTCTTGTCCCTCTAAAGGTTTTTTGGCAGTGTTGTTAGCTCCAATGCTAGTTTTATTTTCTTATCCTTATATTGTTTTATTCTACAGAAAATAATGCATTTATTTTAGTCTAAACAACAGACTAACTAGTCTTACTGAACTAGTGAGTAAAAGTAATGTGTCAAATGTACAAATATAAGATTGAGGTCCACAGGGACAGGGTCTGCTACGTCTAACAACCAAGGATGACTATAGCACAGAGGTGAACTTCGTATTACTCAGGGGCAGTAACAGCGCGAACTATGAATAATCTGGAGGGTTGGGGCTGGTATCAACACTTTAACCACATTGATTTGGGGCAAAGGCTTCATAAAATGTAACTGCTAAGAATGTAAAAATGTTGGTTTTAAAATAACATGGTAAGCTGTAAAACTAGCCTTGAAGCTAGTGTTAACTAAACACTGCCTAAAAAAAACGTTTCTAGAGAGGGACAAGAAACATCTTATGAACACATTTTATGGAATTAATATTTCTTACACATTTATTTACGACCAAAATGATCAAATATAGTTATTTACCTGATTTTGAGCCAAATTTGTTAATGTTGTTGCCCTCTGCCATGAGCAACTCTGCGCAGGCTCGATTGTTAATGTCTGTGAGCAGTGACGTATTATTGACAGTTTGCTCACTGCTGAAATTCGTATTCTCTAAAAGAAAATGCAAGCACACAAAAAAGAATCGTATTCACAAGTACGAAATCACACATACAGTTTTATATTTTTTTATTCTTAATTACGAAATTCCATGTCTTTTTAGTTTGTATTATCTTAATCATGAATTCAAAAAAATAAATTATGCACAAATACCAATAAATATGCACGCATTTTTTTAGACATGCACGTCTTTATTGACAGTAACCTTACCCCATATTATCAATTTCAAACCACTCGTACACTGGCAGCTGATCTGTCAGATGTGATTCTGTTTCTCATTTATCTGATCTATCCTATAATAGAATTCTTTCAAATGAGATTATCTTCAAATTCAGATTATATTCAAACCGTTTGTCAATCATAGTTTTCACCAAAGATGCATGCAGTAAAGTTTCATTACTGTACATATTTAAACACATTCCATCTCTCCCTAAATCATATTGCCTTCCGCGGCCCACAGTCTGTCACTGACTTATCTCCATGCTGTGTGTTTGAGCAGGGTGCGTGTGAAGCTGCTGGAGGATTCTTCCGCACAGAGGGAGACGCGGCTGAGGCAGGAGTGCGAGGACTTGATGGAGAGGCTGGCTGTGCTGACACGATCCATGGAACAGGAGCGCTCTGAGTTGCAAGCACAGCACCAGCGCAAACTAGCTCAGGCCCAGCATGAGCGAGACCGCGAGGTGGAGAGGCTCCGGGACCTTCAGAGGTAACGAGGACCGATGATAATTTTGACAAAATATTCAATAGCAATATTTCTGACCAAGATTTTAATGTTTTGCGATTTTCAGTATCCTTGTTTAAAAATTCTTATTTTCTTCAGAATAAACATACAAGTTTAAAGAGGTTACACATGATTTTAGACATTTAGAAAAAGTTCCTCCTTTAGGTCAGGTCCACAGTAAAAACGTTGATTGTAGGCTTCAACTTGTTTCATCACTAATTTTTCCCAACTGATTTTTTATTTCTTTATTACATTATGTAGGGTATTTAGAACAGAGGATTGCTTTTTAGATCGTTGCTATAACAAGCCTATTATTACCAATAAATATAATTTGTGATTGTGTTTATTGTTTATAATTCATTAGATTAAGCAGTTGTTTTATAAAGAGATTGTGCAGCTCCTATAAACTTAATTCTATCAAATATACCCAAATCAAGAGACATTTTTCCAAAATAAAAACATGTTTTGCTTTAGTCCTTTTTCTGTTAGAGTTAGTTAGTTTTTGTTTTTATTTTAATAGTATAGCTACTTATCTTGTGCTGTGTCCTCCTCATTCCTACTGTTCTGTAACTTGTGATGCAACACTGAAATGTCCCAGCTGTGTGAAGAATAAAGGATCTCTTAATCTTAATCTTAAATGCAGTTGATTGTGATGAGTAATCTATCAAGGTGTTATATAAAAAATCTAATCATGCCTTTTGATTCTTGTGAAGCAAATCCATCCTAGAAATGAAAAAAGATCACGAAGAGCAGATTCAGCGGCTGAAGAGGTTAAAGAATGAAGAGATCGATGCTGTGACGAGTGCTACTTCTCAGACCAGGTGAGAAAGAGGCCGCAGCAAAAGTCTTTATAGTTATTGCAGTTGAACAGGACGTACAATACACCGATAATCCTATTTATGAGTCTGCACAATAGATTTAGTCCGTAAATCTGTTCAAATATGCTTAGCACAATGACACATAATCCCCAGATTGACTTTGACGTTTTACAATCCTTAATTATCCACTTTAAATTATATATTTGTTGAATTTCTCATAAATTAAGCGCAAAACAAAAGGCAGTGGACCAAGGTCTTTTTATTATTACACATTAGTATTTTATTGTTTTTGTGTTGGTTTTCATTTTGTTCTTTTATTATAACATTTTATCTACTCATTTAACTCACTACCTTTTTATAGTATATTTAATTTGATTTCCCTTATAATTGGCAGACTTGGATCATATGTATTACCATGATTTGATTTTCTGTGGATCACTTTGGAAAATTGTTTGTTTATGAAATGATATGAGTATTCCCTGAAATGAGGTAAGTAAGTAAGTAATCTTTATTTATATATCGCCTTTCACAGACCAGAGTCACAAAGCGGTTTACAATTGTTATTTTTTTTGGGCACTTGTCCTCTCACTCCACACAGAGATGGGAGCGGGGTCGCCGAACAGGAGGCACATGCCAGACCTATTGTACATATTTTTAGTGGTAGGGGAAACCGGAGCACCCAAAGGAAACCTACGCAGACACGGGGAGAACATGCAAACTCCACTCAGAAAGGCCCTGGTCCGACCGGGATTCGAACCCAGGACCTTCTTGCTGAGAGGTGAGAGTGCTATCCACTCAGCCACCGTGCCGCCCGAGGGAGAACTTCAGGTGCCACAGAGGGGCGGCTAGGCTACGGCTGTAAAGTGCCAAACTGCTGTTGTGACAAGACACTTCACCCGTATTGCCTAGAATTATTCTGGTGTGCGTGTGACTGCTTGGAGATGGTCGGAGGGACCCATAGCACAGACTGGTTGCCTCGCTTCTGTCAGTGTGCCCCAGGGCTGTAGTTGTCAGTATGAAGCGTCTTTGAGTGTCCTGAAAAGCGATGTCATATTATTGTTATTATTACTAATCAAAAACCACATTGGACTGTTGGTGAGCCATATTGCAAGTTTGTATTTTGTCAACATTGTGTAGCCCCATTCCTTTATTCCATTCCATTAAATTAATTTTTGCATAGCCCTAAATCACAACAGCAGTAGTCTCTGAGGAAGTGTTTGAATTTAAATCAAGAACACAGGAAATGCAGTAATAATGAACACAGGGTAGCGGGATGACCAATGTCCATAAATTTCCCTAAATGTCCTGGATCGAAGTTGACCGTGTAATATTCGGATCCTGCATCGTACTTCCTGTATGTCCAGCCAACACCTGTTCCTGCGCTTGTGTCCCATGCTGCAGGTCCCTGAGTGTGGTGATCGAGCAGATGGAGCAGTTCTCATCTCGTCTGGGGGAGCTTTCATGTCGAGTGGAGAGCACACATGATAACACAGCCCACGGTCTGGAGCTCGGGGCGCGGCACAGGGACGAGCAGCTTAGAAGTACGACAAACACGCACATGTCAGGGTGTCTATGTAGGTCAGGGGAAACTGACTTTGCATTTGGGTTCAAGTTTTCTTTGTGGTGTTGCTGTCGAAATGTTCTCACAGTTATGCCTTTGACCATCTGCCCTCGGATTAATCGCATTGCATTGATTATTGTAGTAGTTGTCAACTAATTTAGTACCAGACCAGAAGAAGAGGTTATATGAATCCAACTGAGCTATAATTGCTACAGAAATATAGGATTCCAATAAACGTTTATTTTGATAAGATCCCAAAAGGTCAGTTTTTATACATTTGACCGAAACAAGAGAAGTAATAAGTAATCTTTATTTATATTGCGCATTTCACGGACCAAGATCACAAAAAGTGACCATCAACATCAATTAACTTGGATGAAACCTATGCAGACATGGGGAGAACATGCAAACTCCACACAGAAAGGCCAAACCAGGACCTTCTTGCGCTAACCACTGTGGGTTGCTTAATGAAAACCCCTATCTATTTCAATTATCTATTAGTTGCAAGTAGTCAATGAACTTGTTACAGTAATCATGTTACATTTATTCTCCATGAAGATGTTCTCGAGGGGCATTGTTATAACTTTGTTTTAGTCTGCATAGACTTGATGTGTTTTTTTTCTCATTGTATAGTAGAATACATTTTGAAAATCCCTTATTTGATGGATTTAAACAACTAAATGAGTCGAAAGAATTATTGTCCAAATGATTGATTATCAAGTTAATAGTTAAAGGTATATAGGAAGATGTTCCCAAAGTTGAGGAAAGGACCACCCTCTCCACTTTTTGAACAAAGCTCTCTGGTCTTATTTGACGAGCACGTATCTCCAGAATGATTGACAATTGGGAAGACTAATTGTATTGATGATCCACCCGGAAGTAGAAAATCTACTATATATACCTAATATTATAGCCCTAATCAGCACAAAGAGACAGGATAATTCTATGTAGTATGCTCTTCTTCAGTAGGAAAGGTTGTGAGTAATGAGTGGTCCAGTCACAAAAAGAAAGCAGGTTTGAAAAATGCCTTTCTTCAGTCATAAAAGTATGATAGATGTTTCACAGCTATGGAAAAGTCAGTACATGAGCTGAACTACACAGAACCTAGCTTCACACACACGTTCACTAAATGCTAGAATTTCATTATTTCATCTTTTATCTCTCATAAAGTTTCAAGGTTCAAACTTTTGTCTGAAAGAACTATGCACCTGTGTGTTTCCATTCCCCTTCTCGCACCTTCTCTCATTATTTTCATATCATTTTGCCAACTTAACATGTTATTGTTGTGCTATTGCGGCAAACACTTGAATACTTTGCCTGTTTGATCATGGTGATGAATCCATTTACATTAGAGCTATAAAACTTTTTTGCTTTGAGGTCATTCTTTGATCTTGTTTTTGCAGTTCTGCAGGATCGCCTTACACAGCAGCAGAAATCCATGTCTGAAGAGAAGGCTTACCTCAAAGAAATCATTTCCAGGATGGACGCTCAGATCAATGAACAGCAGAGGCAGCTCGAGAAGGTCACTGGTTTGAAAACATGCCTGAAGAATCTAAGCTATTTTTAGTAACCACTAGAATATCTGCCTGCACAGATACCACAGGATGCTAAAATAAAGTTTTGTTTTGATGGCTGTTGTCAGGAGCGCTGGAAAGTCTCATCCGAGCAGGCGAAAGCGGAGTCGACACAAAGGGCCCTTGAAGATGAGCGACGTTCCCTCAGCATGCAGATGACTATGGAGAGAGAGGAGCTTGAAAGAGCAAAGGTGGCTGCGTTCAAAACAAAAAAACATGGAGAAAAACTAAGAGACAAAGTTTGATTCTTGTTGCGTTGGCATTGTTTTCTTCATTACTATTTTGGATATTAGGTTGGTTTGTTGTTGTCTTTGTTTCCTTCCCTTTTAACCGAACTCCAAATTTGGTTATTTTAGCCTTGGTTTGGTGCATCCCTAGCAAATCAGAACCACAACATGCTGTGTTGATCTCATTAGAAAACAGTTTATCTTTTACATATAGAAAACTAAGTGGCTGAGTGTGGACTTATCATCTCTTTTAACTTTTCCATCTGAAAATTATGATCTAAAGATGTGACAGAGACCAAATATGCATCCATGTGCCGCGGACACTAGTGATGGAAGGTTAGGTGCTCCAGCTTAAACTTCTAAGAATTGTGTTTTATTTTTGTCATACTTGGCCCATGGAACATCATTTGGACCATTCATTTACATCAAACACACATAATTTCGAAAAACAAAGATAAGAGATGCACGGCACATATTATTGAGAACACAGCCCAGTGTACAGTATGTATTTATATCTTGTTTTGTTTGCATCAGAGTGCGCTGTTGGAGGAGCAGAAGTCGGTGATGCAGCACTGTGCAGAGGAGAGGAGGAGGCTGGCAGCCGAGTGGGCCAGCTTCCATGCTCAGGAGAAGCAGAGACATGACAGGGCTGAGAGGGAAGTGAGCAGTCTGCTGGAGAGAAGGGAGGGCTCCATCATCAGCATGGCACAGGTGCGTTCTGCTGCTTGCGTCTGATTAACTCTCCACAATTTCAAGCATGAATACTTAACTTGGAATTATTATTTGTTCCTTGAATAGTGTTTATTATACAAAGAGTTGACTAAATAGATTTTTGAAATAATAATTTTGCTTCTAAAAATCATCATGCTACCCCCACTTCTAAGTCCTGCAACCTCCACTGCTCCAATCAGCTACTTGTGCAATAAGGCAAACGCTATGGGTCATGTTAATTTTCGTATTATTCATTTCAAACGTACTGTATGTACTTTAAAAGACAGAAGTAATAAAAAGCAATGCACAATAATCATACAGCACTATACAAAATATGCACACAAGACAAAGGCCCAAACACTTCCACTGTACGTATACATATGCATTTATGTTCCTGTAATAATTTCTTGATATTTTGACAGGGTGAATATTGTGACAGGCTTTTATATTCATTCACACCAGCAGTCACTCACTTATACATCATATTCAAAGTAGGGGAAGAGGGGGGAGTGTAACTTGAATCCACTCAGAAAGCCTCTGCACCATATAATATTTAGTCTTTTGTTTATTGTATTTTATGTACAAAAAAAACTTCAAAATCAATTACATTTTTAATTGAGTCACTCATTCCTCATGCAATTATTCTGTCTAATTACAGAATTGTGAATTTTACATTTAAACCGATGCACGTCGTTGAAAATGTTCTCTCCGTTTATCTGTAGGAGCAAGCAGACCTGAAGCTTCGCATGGCAGAGTTAAAACAAAAGGAGCTTGCAGTATCACAAGAGAGGGAAAATTTGGATAGACTGAGGGAAGAGCTGGAGAGAGAGAAGGAAAGGATCAGTGCTACTGCATTGAGACTGAAGACAAGAGCTCAGGAGGTGGAGGCTTTCAGTAAGGTATGTACTCCCAACACTCCCACTTAATTCTGAAAATACCTCACAATATATGAATGTAATATTGTAATATTGCTGTTATGAGACATACTGGTGACTGCATTGAAACACTTCTTAGCATAATGCCTAAAAATAGAGCTTTTCATAATTGAAATTTCATGTCTTGTGTTTATTATTGAATAAAACATTCCACTCCCTTGATCTCCTCCAATACTAAGTAAATCCCAAGATCAGGGTATGGAGACAGGTGACTGAATGCCATTTCTAGTCCATGAAATATAATTTTATCAGGGGTCTCACGATTTTCTTGTTATTTAATATTCTGAGTATATATTGTCATGATATAATTTCTTGATGTTACAAGCTTGCTGCAGACAAATTTGACGAAGGGGAGCAAGCGCTGCATAAGGCCAAACTTGTGGAGGCAGAGCATGAGGCAAGACTTCGACATATCCATTCTCAAACGGACAAACTGAGACAACAGGAACAGAGAATCCTTCAGGTGTGTGCCAGACACCTTAATGTATAATGAAAACTAGAGCAAAGTGACAATCAGGTTTAATAGACCAACATACGCTACAAAATAAGTTCAAATTTGATTTCAGGAAAGAATGCAACTAGCAAATTTGGTGAAGGAGCAGCCAAAACCCAGCACACTTGCCTCAGTCCTTCAAATGCCAACAGGTGATATTCAGCCTACCCTTTTTATAAAAGCTTGCAATCATTTTCTTTTTATTTAAAGACTTCACCCACATGCCTAGTACACAGCAAATGGTGGACATCTTTCCGAATACTAGTGCCAACTCTCAGGCAATGGCTTTACAGGCAAGTTTGGCCTTATGGAAGTACACTGCAGAAAAGGTACGTCTCCTTGATGATTAAAGCTTGTCCCTGGTAATGGCTAAGTGACCAAACGTTTAACTTTTCAGGACCGTGATTTTCTTGAGGATGAAAAAGCCTTCCTTGAGACCCTAACGAAGAAGTCTTACAGTTCTCTTAATTGCAATGATTAACGACCAGTTGAAGTTTACATATTTTACTTTTTATGACAAACTTTCAATAAACATGAGATTTTGCTTCTGTCTCTGTATGCACACCAAGTTGCAGGACATAAGAATCTTCTGTGCCATGTACTTCACTGGCACACTGGGGATGCAGTTGGCTATGCAACTCTGGACAGAAGCAAGCATGTCCAGTTCCACTCCAGAAGGTTACCAGAGTCTTGACCCTAGAATGAAAAAAGTCCCATTAAAATACAGTTAAATAAAAGGACAGCCATCTCTTGGACAAATTGCCTCAGGTTACCATTGCTCAACACAAAAAATGTCAGACAGGGATAACTTTTATCATCACGGGCACTGAATTTCAAAATAAATAAAAGTTTAAAATTACCGGCAGAGTATCCCAGCTTCAGTCCTGGCAAAAATAATGCAACAATTTAATATTTTCAGTACATAGAAAAAGACAAAACTACAACAATCCTTCTCAGAAATGCTTTGGCCATCGTCAGTTATCGCATCAGACGGCACTTCCTATGCAGCACTTTCATCACCGAAATGTATGCATGAAAGTTTACAATAAATACATACCTTCTCGGCGATGCCATAGCTTTTGTAGTGTCCCAGTGGGGAAATCAACCCGTGTTTATGGCCTGCAAGGACATGACGTATTAACAATTTGCTT
Organism: Knipowitschia caucasica; assembly: GCA_964034765.1. NCBI lineage: Eukaryota > Metazoa > Chordata > Actinopteri > Gobiiformes > Gobiidae > Knipowitschia > Knipowitschia caucasica. The sequence goes on from OZ035840.1 coordinate 28,492,550, forward strand.
TAAAGGCTAAACAAAAAAGTGGAAATAATTTGAAGCATTTCAGTATTTTTTTTTTCCTCTACAGCTTTTTCAGACAGGGATAACAACTCATCATACATGCCTTGACGTTATTGTCTTAAGTAGTTACACATGGTAAGTACCTGATGCCAAAACTGTAGACCTTTCAGCTCCATTATCTGTAAAATAAAAGTTTAAGTTAATGTGGAAGGCACTTTCAGTCTGAAGCACGTGGCACGTTAGCTTGAGTAGCTTAGCGGCTATGCTAATGCTAACAGCGGTAAGGAATTGTAGCTTGCATCCAAATAAATAATATCAGCGCCATCAGAACATAGGCACATCTTTTTATTCTCTAGTCTCACCTTGTCATGGTGGTTGGACTGGATCCACATACAGATAATGTGTTTCAGCGATCCGCTCGCTGTGGGACCCCATGTTGCCTCGCTCCGGAAGAGTGAATGAAAGAACGGCAGTGGAGAGGGCTATTTATTTGGGCGAGACATCCCACGTGATTTTGTGACGCCAACTTGGACATAGACACGTAATAATTCTGCTCATTTAATGAAATGAAAACGCGATGAGGTAATGGAGTTGATTATCTTTAAACTGAGGCCGCTCTCTTTTAAAGGTGTGTCCCAACAGAAAGAGTCTTGTAAAAGTAAAATGTTGTAAACAAATCAGGCCACAACAGCCGCATTAGAAAACACGTTTTCTTTAGAATGCTTGTAAGACGGATTCCTGTGTGTCACTTTTAGGCTGTTAGGGCTGTGGGCTAATGGCTAATGGGCTCTATTTCACATACATGTGTTGTTGGCCTCTATCACATTATTAGATCAGCTTTATCAGACAAAAAAGTGAGGATGAACGAATCACTCTTACTCAACCGATGCACATTCAGCTCAAAGAGTCAAGTGACTCATGGCGTTCTTACAAGTATGTTAATTATGACATGTTTTGTTTTTTTCAAACAAGATGATGACAGCACGATGTGGTCTTTGTTCACAACATTCATTTATTTAACGAATATGCGGTCTATGACTCTGACAAAAACAAAATTGAGAGTTTATACAATGTTTTGGATAGTCAACTAAAGTGATTGCCCAGAACTGCGGCTATTCCTCTTGTGGTCACTAGGAGGAGACAGCGGACCGGAGCAGCCCCTCTCTCCTTACGCTGTCTGTCAAAGCGTCCCACCGCGGGCTCCAAGCTCCAGAGTGAGCTCTGACTCTTCACCGCGCTCCGCTCACCGGCCTGCGGCACCGCCAGCCTCTGCCCGGGATGGAGCAGTGTGCCCCGGAGTCCTCCTGCCTACAGAACGGGCTGGAGGGCGTCTTGTACGGGGAGTTCAGCGACTCTCAGAACGACAGCGTCCGGTTCTCGGTGAGCCTGTCCGAGAGCGCACTCACCATCCAGCGCATCTCCGCGTCCCCCGACAGGAGCACGGTGCTCTTCCACTTGAGAGACTGTGTGGGCTGCCGGGCGTACGAAGCTCCAGACCGCGGGGATGTTGGCGCCTACTTTACCGCCTATTTCTACCCGTTCAAGAGGCGGTGGATGAGCGCTGGAGTGGCGCGCCAGAGAGTGGAGCAGTGTTTTCGGGTCGCGCTGGTCCAGGACCCCGTGGCCAACCTCCAGGAGGCTGAGAGGTGGGCTAGGGCCATCAGAGACGCCTCAGCACTGCAGGCGTCCAGGAGAGTGGGTAAGCCCTTTGCAACCTGTTTATTCATTATGTTTATGTATTACTTAAGTTACTACATCTCTAAAGTAATACTAAGCCAATAAATTGTCATTCTGTTGTCGATGAGTTCCAAAGTCTCAATTAAATATAGCCACCTTCTGATAGTTTGCAGATGCTATACCAGAAGTTGCAGGTTAAAATGAGTCTATGGTTATAAGCAACAGAAAGCTGGCTATTACAACTCTTTATAAAGTGTAAGCTACAAGTTCAGATTACAATATTTTGTACACATTAAAAAGTAGTGCAATAATTGCAATCGCAATTTTACATTTGATTATCTGCCCAGCCATTTGAACATCTGCAGTACTGTATAAGGCTAAGGCTGGTCATTTATACTGGTCATACTGTTATTGCCTGAGTAATGTGTGCATTGCAGGCTTTGGCCCAGTGGCACATCTGATTAAAACAGGTTTGCTCCAGCTGCTCCATGCTTAGAACCTGCTTTTCCTGCTGCAAAAAGTCGACTCTTGTGCCTGTAGTAATTAGACTGCTGTTTCCACATTCATTCACTTTGAGCGCATGTGAGCTGAAGACATTCCTCTCAGAGCCAAGCAGACACCACAGTCTCCTTCCCCTTATAACCGACCACTTAAGCAGTTAGGTTCCTTCTCTGGGCTGGGATCCTTCATTTTTTGTTGCACGGCAGATTACCCGTGAGGATTTCTTGTTGATGTGAGAAGAAATCACATCAAAACAAAAGCTGTTTTCTACCGACAGCTTTGTCTAATTAGGGCCATGTCAAGTCTACCCCCTCTCTTTGTTTGAAATCTAGACGGCTTCTCAGTTCTGCCATGTAACGAGATGGTGATTAGCATATGTGCAATATGAGAAGTGTATGCACATAATTAGGCCTATCATTCATTTGGGAGGCAGGGTGTGCAGTGCTAATGATGGAACAAAGTCATATGGGCTGTAAAATAAGCCCAGAGTTGGGGTAAGCCTGCAGTTTCCCCAAGGATAAGAGCAGAATGTTTGGTAGCTCAACACAGGAGGATATGATGCAATTGTTGGTTTAATTATGTTGCATTTACTTGGTTCGCATGCAAGTATGGCCACAATACTTGCATGCGAACCAAGTAAATGCAACATAAAGTCAGATCCTGTCAGATGCTGTGCATGGCAGGGCCTGGTTAGAACTGTGATGGGAGACCTCAGGGAACATCAGGTGCCACAGTGGGCGGCTGTAAATGCCAAACTGTTGTTGTGTGTGACACTTCACCCACATTGCCTAGTATTAGTCTGGTGTGTGTGTGAGTGTGTGTCTGTGAATGGCTGGTGGTGGTCGGAGGGGCCAATGGCATTTACCGGTTGCCTTGCTTCTGTTAGTGTGCCCCAGGGCAGCTGTAGCTACAGTAGTAGTTTATCACCACTATTAATGGAGCGAAAGAATAATGACATGTGATGCGTCTTTTAGTGTCTTGAAATGCGGATGCATTATTATTATAATTAAGATTATAATCATGAAAATATACTATACTGCAGATTACAAACAAGTTTATAATGTGTTTTCACAGTGATGAGGAGGCATATTGAACTGTCATTATCTGTTAATGGTTGGCTCCACTATCTTTTTAGCCTGGAGGAGAAGCTACTTAGGTCTTAGATCTATGGATCTTTTATAATACTATTTTGTGCAAATTGTGTTAAAACAGAGCTGATCATTACAACAGTATGCAGAAGTCAGTACTTTGCCACTTGATTTTTCTGGTTATCTGAATATTGTGAATATTGACGCAAACGTATTTATTGGCAGTATGTCAGATGCTTAGGGGAGCTTCCATATTTTGCTTTGGGATAAAACCGTGCGAACGCTGCAAAACTCTGGTCACTTATTCAGCACGTAATTCATGAATGTTGAATGGAAGATCTGGTGGAAGTTTCCTGCCATAGTCTGTAACATTTCCTGTGATGCCTTAACTTCACCACGAAGATCAGCAGGTGAAAAGTAAAAAAGCAAATCTTTATTTATATTTGAGTTTTCAGTTCAGGCCAATAAAGTATTTTGAGCAACATGTAAAAGAAATATTGATGTCAAAAGTAAAAAGTGAGTTCTACAAAGACACTTGGACAAAAAAAACCCTCCTGATCCTCTTCCAAGTACAAACTGCTCTCTACATTTTTATCTCTCTGAAAGAGTAGAGCCAGATCCGTTGTGTTTTCAGGGCACAAACACACATGATTAGAAAGCTATAAGTGTAATACATCTGTGAAGTAGAGTCTGACTGGCAGAATGCGTCTATGCTCTCCACATATTGTGCAGTTTCGCGGTGACTAATTTGGAATGCTGGTAGCCAGGACAGAGGGGAGTGTAAGTAGCAGAGATGAGGAATGAGCTTCCCCTCCCGCTGGCTGCCTCCAGGTGTACACAGCAAACACAGCACAGTAAATAAAGACCAGCCCATGTGCCAGAGAGGAACATCCACCTCCCTTTGCTCTGCAGCCAACTCCAACCCAGTCTGCACAGGCACTTTTTTCATTAGGCTCTAGCAGATGGTAACCTGGCCGTGTCTTTCAAATCGCATCAACGCTCGGGCACTTTGGAAGGCGTTAAAGTGTTAAATCTTACGTTTTAGCTAGAAAATAAACAGCCTCATGATAGCAATTTTTCTCTCCATCACGCTTTGGAACACTCATATTCTCCATTCATCATTGGGATCACATCCAAGACGGCCAATCACACGCTACTTAGGGGCAAAAAGTTCTGGTGATAATTCCCAAAATGAACTCATCAAAACGGGCATGTGAAAGTCAATGCAGCTTGCTAATCTGCCGGTGTAGTTATCCCAAAGTTAATTGCGTGTCATGTCATCTGGATACGCAGATGGAAAAGGTTGGATTAAAAGTGTAAAGGAAATGTTCAGATGTGAGATCCAAATGAGCCTTTTTAATGAGGGATTTATAATCCACTGAAAGAAAACACTGGGGGGTATTGCCAAATATACTTTGATTTGATATACGTGCAAAATCATAACGAGTGTCTGGGTGGACTATAAATGACTACCATTCTAGGATCGTACTTTTGAAGTTTTTTTTGCATGATGTTGGCAAAAGCACACTGATTTGTGTTTGTTATAGTTGATTTATAGTTTAGATTAGTAACACATATAGCATATGTGTGTTATTAATATCTTTCATCTGGATCAATATGCCTCGTCAATAAATTAGTCAACAAAAAGCAACCAATAAAAGCAAAACAATTTCACCATTATTGAAAGAGTCAATTATAGTAATATACCAAATCTGATTTTATCCCATTTTTTACTCTCTAGGGGAGTATGGTTTATTACTAATCTGTGTTTAGATGCTGAAAAGTGGTTGGAGACCCCTGTTTTAGTCTATCAGGTTGTGTTCATGTTGTAGAAATACATTTCAATTTGAGGGGAAGTGACAACTCTTTGGGAAAGAAGCATTTTTCAAAAAGATCTGATGAAGAAGATGGATAAATCACCATATGTCTGAAAATCCTTTCTCCATTTTTTATTCTTCAAAATGTTGTCACCACTTCTAGACACCTTTTTATGAGAAAATAATTAAAACCATGATTGACATGGACTGACAGGAATATATGGAAATGTGTGACTTGTTTTTGTGTGATATGTCCCAGGAATAAGAGGGAAATTAGCTACATAAGTCTGACTTTGATTGATTTTTCAGCTACCCTCCATAATCATTTTAATCTATAGGCTCTTTGGAATATTGTGATGTCACTTTGAACACCATCTATAGGAAAACATTGTAAATACATTTAAAATATATTGTTATATTGCCATTGTTATTGTCTGTATAGAGATTGCATGTATTAGATAATCAAGAATCATTAGAACTATGAAAACAAACACAAAACACAATTTGATACTATACTTTCCTCAGTGTAATGTAAATGCCATATACTGCTGACCACACTTTCCTTTATGTGCGTAACGTTTACCATGTAATTCAAATTGACTGGGACTCCATCGCACCAGTAGTTTTCGATGGCTTTGCGTTCTCACTTTAGGTTTATTGGACTGAATGAGCCGTGAATAATGATCCAAGTGTAGTCCATGATACAGCAGTGCAGGCCTGGACTCCCCGGTCTCATGTTCTGAAGCTCACGCATGCACGGATCAGAAGAGGAAGGCGTAAAACCACTCTTCATGCGACGTCTCCATCTCCAGTTCCAATTGTGTTATTTGTTGCTTAAGGAACAGTTGGTGCGGAGCTGCTTACAGATGGCGGCTTTATGCATTAGTAGCTGCAGCTTTGATTGAACCAAAATTGAAAGGATGTGAATATTTTTGTGTTGAAGCATCTCTTAGCAATTTGTGATATAAGTGGAAACGTGTTATTTTCCAATCTGTACTGAAGTGTTAGTTTTGTTATTTGCTGCAACACCTTTCTTCCTCTCAGCTGTTGCCTTTTCACAATTCACAGCGAATCTTGTAACTCGAGCTGTGCACACCATCACATTTTAATGGAGATGGAGATTCTGTCATCTCTAATTGTCAAAGACTGGGACTGTCAGTAAAAGCCGGTGGTTTGGAGCAAAAATTAATAAATTGTTGTATGTTCAATGGCAATTGGTTAAAGTCTGCACTGTATTTCAGTTATTATTTTTTTAATAATCCGTTAAGTTGGGATAGACTGAGGAACTGAGAATAATAGCAGTCATCAGTCAAGGTAAAGTTCCATAGACATATTGAAAAGTTTACACACACTCATAGATTTCATTGTTTTGGCCAGATTTTGAATGATATATACTTTTTGCTCTCATTGTGAATGGTGGCGTGGCTTCTGATCAGGGTTTCTGTTATTGTTATTTGACAAACATTTCCAATGAGTGAAATTTACATTTCTGTCATGTGTAAACTTTCAATCATGAGGGAAATAGGGCAGTGGTTTTGAAAGTAGGGGACACTACTTACGGAACCAATTATTTTCAGAATAATTTGTAAAATGTTGACAGTATATTTTTACAATGTTTCTGCGGGACAAAATATTTTATTTTCTAACTTGGGGGTTGCAGCCTGAAAGGTTTAGAAACCCTTGTAATAGAGGGCCGTTTTATTCTATTGTGTCAAGAACTGGCATTGCAATGCTATCCAATCGATTGATCAATCAATCAATTAATGTAGTGCTTTTAGTTTGGCAAATTTTAGAGTTTTTTTTTCTCTATTTGAACAATAAAAAAATGCACCCTTTAACCGCGGGGTCATGTCGGGGTGCACTCTGTCAAAGTGTTTGTGGGAAAATCAGCTGAATGCACAGACGACGCCTCTCCTCACCCCCATGGCACTGGGCTGTGTCGGGCTGTGTCGGCCTGTCATCTCCCGAGACGCCTCACTGCCCGCCCATCTTCTTCCCCTGTTTCCATGCCATGGCACCCAATATTTGCACTCCGAATATAGTGCAGTTTCTAACAAGATGGCGTTCAGCAAATAACCATGCATATTTGCTCTTGAAAGTTTTCCCCTCGCAGTTTGTTAGCTCGTCCCACCTGTGAGGATAGCCACGGGGCAATCGACTTTGGAGGCTGGAGATGAGAGCCATTTTTCTCCTTCTGTCAGTTCCGCTCGAGTTGGCAGTAAACATTGTAGCCGCCAGTCCGCCAGTTTCCACCTGGGTTCTCCTTTGTTTACTAAACTCTAACTGGGGTAAGAGGCTAGACAGTGTTACCCATAGGTGTTTCACAGCACATCACAGGCGCTTGTCAAATACAGCCTATTTCTGTCATCAAATAGCACGTCTGCTCTCATCCCCATGCAGACACGCAGAGGCGAGAGTGGGAGAAAGAGAGAGAGGAATGTCCGGGAAGAAGACGTTTTCAGACAGGATGTAATCGATGCTCTATCGACCTGTGTTCAAATGTCCTGTGGTTTGTGACTAAATTTAAAATACAGCTAGAAGGTGCACTGCACAGAATTAATGAGAAACTTTAGGTCAGTTTCTAAAATAGAGTTGAGAGATTTTGACTATAGGATATATATGAAAGAGACTTATTACAGGCCCGTCCAAACTAAGGCCGGTGGGCTAATCCGTCCCACTGTGTCATTTTATTTGGCCTTCTGCCTTGCTAACCCAAAGTAGTCTATGAAATCATAAACACAAGTTCTCATTGTCATCCTGCCAATTTCAGCTCTGCCAATATTTACATGTTGTACCTTGTTATAAAGCTTGCTTTGTATACACTGACAAAATGATATCTATGGCGCTAATGTAGCTGGTGAGATGTAAACATTCATTCAGCCAACTTCAGCTTTGCTGTGGCTATTTTTGAAGCTGAGTAGATAATCCTTTTTAATGTTTTTATTTTAGTTTCTTACGAGCTGTGAGACAATTATCAACATTAAATAAATGCTTGATATGTCCCGCTTTGCATGTGATGATTCGATATCTATACAACAGAAGTAAATGGACTTTTGATTGATATTATATTTTGCATAGTTACACTTGTATATTTGAATAATATTGATACTGTGATAATGCAATATTGATATTGCAACTGGTGTGCAATGATTTTATGTTCAATAAATCATGTGACATTTTGTAAAATCCTCCGAGATGACTGCTGTTGTGAATTGGGTCTATGCAAAACTGAATCTCTACAGTGGCTCAGAACAACACACAACATAAAGAAGAAGTAGTTCCAACCTACATATTGATTTTCTAAAGGACAATATTGCACTACTGTATTTTGTTATGGCAGTCCGTGACACCACTATTGCATATCTAATTTTTTTCTACTATTCTGTACTAGAAATGGATGTATTAGCAGATGCAGTAGAATCTGGAAGTGTATGTAAACGTCTGGTATCTACGTTTTTGTATACACTGTATAACTGTATTGGATCTGTTAAAGATGCATCAGAGAATAATAAACCATGATTTTTTTGAATATTTCTTTAACTGATTACAGTAGTTCAGCAGAGATATTCACATTTCAAAATGGGTGATTCTCACGAAATCCAGATTTAAAACAATTCCAACTTCAAAATTTTCAAAAGGCATTTGAAGACTAATTTTCTTTTAAGCACTTTAGATGAATGTCTGAACTTACTAAACACATTATTTTTCAACATCGTTTTTGATTTTTTTTGTTGAATTACAGGTATTTTAGATATTGAGTGCCAAAAAAATCTCATTACCGCAACATGAAATCACATCAGATTTATTGTTAAAATAAAAAAAATTGGGAAATTTTAAAAGTAGCTAATTAACACTTATGCCAAGAGGAATGTATCAGTCAAGAAAGATTACTTCGTTATATTTATAAATTTGAAAATATTTATAATTTGTCTCATTACCGCAACACACTTAATGATTTACATCTAGTTTTTTTAGGATATTCCTTTGAAAACTGACATAAATATATATTTTTTGTGATTGGGATATAAAAAGTAGTACTACAAATTGTGTCAACACAATTGCTAAAAAAACAAAAAACAAAATAATTATTAAATCATTTGCAAATGAACACGTTACGGTAATGAGAATGGTGTTTCGGAAATGAAATTCAATGTTTCGGAAATGAGATTTAGTGCAACATAGGTTAGAAATGATTCACATTTAACACCCAATGATATTTTAATGGTCAAAAGCATTTAATTTCATCATAGTAGTAGTAACAAAAGAATTCATTTATAACAAATAACAGTATTCATTTATTACATAGTAAGGTGGATGACAAATATAGCCTGACTCTCGCCAGACCCATGTAGTTCACTGCACTTCACACATGAGTCTAGTACTGAGCCATAGTGGTTGAATTTCAGAAGGCAGGGCCTTGTAAAAAAAATCCTTGTATGTGATTGAATAGACCACTTGTCCGTTATCTTGAATAAAGTCTGCTTTCAACCACTCATATCGAAGCACAAGGCTCCCATAGGTTGCCAAATCCCAGCAAGATTTTCCAACCCAAAATCCGCGAGAATACCCACAAAAAAAAACACTCAGAATGATTTTTTGGCTAAAAACTTAATGTAATCAACTTGGACTATCATGATTCTGTTTATTGTCTTTCTGTTTATTTAATACCTACAAGTCTCTTGGAAAAAAATATGCGGGAACCACCAAACCTGGCAACCCTGCTGCATAGTGTGTAAACAGGAACACTGAACCTGTGCTTCAACCTAACTTTACAGGAACATTTGACTCTGACTCTCTGACACACATATATCAACATAGAACCATCAACATCTCGCCTCTAATTGCATTAAAAGTGACATCCGTGTCTTAATTCGATCTTTTTTAAAAAGATTTGCGGACTTTACGTCCGCCATCTTGGATTCCTCTCGCTGCTGCATGAGAGAAGCTTGAGAAGGCAGTGCAAACCCCACGTAACACCGGCAATCCTGATTGGTCGATTAAAAAATAATCTGGGGAATGCGTTCGCTATGGCGTCGATACCAGACCCATGTGGTTCAGCCAAACGCCTCTGGTGGAGCATGGCGGAACTACAAGGGTCTGGCATAGCCAGGCTATGACAAATAAGCCCTGAAAACACCTTTTTTTTAAAATTCTAAACTGCATTAAGGAAATTTAGCAGAAATTAATATTAGTGTAAGAGGTACACATAAGTATCATTTATGGATGGCCCTCAGCAGAGGACCTTGTACTCCCGGAGAATCCCCCAAAGGACACCCCGGGGAACACGGTCGAACGCCTTCTCCAAGTCCACAAAGCACATGTGGACAGGTTGGGGCGAACTCCCATAAACCCTCGAGTATCCGATTGAGAGTATAGAGCTGGTCCAGTGTTCCACGGCCGGGACGAAAACCACACTGCTCCTCCTGAATCCGAGATTCAACCATCGGTCGTAGTCTCCTCTCCAGTACCTTGGAGTAGACCTTACCAGGGAGGCTGAGGAGTGTGATCCCACGATAATTGGAACACACCCTCCGGTCCCCCTTCTTGTAGAGAGGGACCACCACCCCGGTCTGCCACGATATTGCAGAGACGTGTCAGCCAAGACACTCCTACAACATCCAGAGACTTTAGATTGTCAGGACGGATCTCATACACTCCCGGAGCCTTGCCACTAAGGAGGCTGCCAACCACCTTGGTGACCTCAGCCAGGGAGATGGAAGAATCCGCCCCGACATCCTCAGCCTCTGCCCCCAATTCAATACAATTTATTCTTGTATAGCCCTAAATCACAACAGAAGTAATCTCAGAGGACTTAATAAAAATAGAACACATGTTGAAGAATGTCCATACTTGTTCTAGAATGTTAAAGTCGTCACGTCCTGGATCATCACCACAGTCCTTCTAGTTGGACACTAACTGCCCAACAGACCCTCCTGCATTGGCAAGGAAAAACTCATAAGAAAACCCCCCTCCGGTCCAGAGGACGTGACGAGGCACCTCTTTACTTTCCGAACTCCTCCCAGTCCCGGGTTTTTGCCTCTGCAACAGCCCGGGCCGCAGCACACTTGGCCTGCCGGTAATGGACAGCTGCCTCAGGAGTCCCACGGACCATCATGGCTTGATAGGACTCCTTCTTCATCCTGACGCATGCGAGCTGCAGCATCGGTGATAGATGCGGAGAACATAGTCCACTCAGACTCAATGTCCCCCTCCTCCGCCGGGACCTGGGAGAAGCTCTCCCAGTGAGTTGTGTGAGTTAAAAGTCCGTCTGACAGGGGGCTCAGCGAGACGTTCCCAGCAGACCCTCACTACACGCTTGGGTCTGCCAGGTCTGACCGGCTTCCTCCTCTGCCAGCGGATCCAACTCACGACCAGGTGGTGATCGGTTGACAGCTCCGCCCCTCTCTTCACCAGAGTGTCCGAGACACGCGGTCGAAGGTCAGATGATACGAAAACAAAGTCGACCATCGACCTCCGGTCTAGGGTGTCCTGGTGCCACATGCACTGGTGGACACCCTTGTGCTGGAACATGGTGTTTGTGATGGACAAACTGTAACTAGCACAGAAGTCCAACAACTGAACACCGCTCGGGTTCAGATCAGGGGGGCCGTTCTTCCCAAGTGTCACTGGCATTTCCCACATGGGCGTTGAAGTCCCCCAGGAGAATAACGGAGTCCCCGGGCGGTACACCGTCCAGTACACCTCCCAAGGACTCCAAGAAGGGCGGGTACTCTGCACTGCTGTTGGCCCGTAGGCCGTCACAACAGTGAGAGACTTGTCCCCCACCCGGAGGCGGAGGGACGCGACCCTCTCATTAACCGGGGAGAACTCCAACACGTGGCGGCTGAGATGGGGGGCAATGAGAATGGCCACCCCAGCTCGCCGCCTCTCCCCGCGAGAAACACCAGAAAAGTTGAGCGTCCAGGATTTGGATTGCGGTGCCCGAGCTGTGTGTCACCCCCAGTGAGGTGACGTTCCACGTCCCAAGAGCCATATGCTGTGTGCGTGGACTGGGTCGTTGAGGTCACCGCCTTCGACTGCTGCCCAGTCCTCTCAGCACCTCTCCACCACGGATCCCTCTGTGGGTGGTGGGTCCAAAGGAGGGCCTGCCCATGTCATCCCTTTGGGCTGAGCCCGGCCGGGCCCCGTGGGCTAAGGCCCACCAGACTCTCGCATACAAGCCCCAACCCCAGGCCTGGCTCCAGGGTGGGGCCCCGGCTGCGCCATGCCGGGCGACGTCACGGTTCTCAATAACATGCTATACATGGTGGGTTTTGGACTCATCAGCTGAGACCTGTTTGCCATGGGAGACCCTACCATGAAGCCCCAGACAACATAGCTCCCAGGATCATCAGAGTACTCAAACTCCCTTACCACGTTAAGGTGGTAGTCCAGGGGGGCATAATATTCTGTAAAATAATCCATCCATTTTCTTCCCCTTAATCTATTCCTGGGTTGGAAGGTGGCCAGAGATGCCACTCATTACACAGAGCACAGCTCTATGGCATAGCCTTAGTCTTTCAGAGGGGCCTTCAGGCAAAGTGGGATAAAGTGTCTTGCCCAAGGATACAACAACAGCAGACATCAGTGGGAGTTGGTGGAGTAGGTCTTGTGGTGGGCTTGAACCCATGACCTCTAGCCTTAAAGGCTAATAATGCTCTACCAACTGAGCCAACTGAAACTAATGACTTCTGCTGGAAGGTTTACTGGTATACTTTATAATTAAAAGCTATATTATTTTGTTATTTAAGTGTTTTTCATAAATGTGTTAAAAATATCTGTGTTAATTCCTGGTATAACATATCAATTTCTCATTACCGAAACAGTGAATCTCTCTACCGCAACATGCCTTTAACTGTTGCGGTGTATGATAATGCTGTTGCGGAGTATGAGTGACCTTGAAATTTTCCGCTGTCTGCGAAGGCACCACAAGGCTTAGCTAAACTTTAGCTAGCTGTTTATTTTTGGACCATAATGAAGTATATAATAAACAAGAATTTTTAAATAAAAAAAAAATATCAATGGTAAAAACGTTGCGTATCGGTAATGAGAAATGAAAAGTCGTGTAGCTGCTGTAATGAACAAACTTTTAACTTTTATCTGGAGAGAAATAAAATTAGGTGCTTATCTGGTAGCTATTTTGAGTGTCACTGGAAATGATGTTCCTCCCTTCAGAATTCTTTGATTTTGTAAGTTCCTTGTGGACTTAAACGATTATTGAAAATTGTTGCGGAGGATGAGAAAAATGGTTGTGGACAAAGTTATTTTCCTTAAAACTTTAACTTGTTTTATACAAGAATACACAATATCACATGTTTATTTATTGTAACTGTTTATAGTATAACATGCACTGATAATTTATACATTTCATTTTTTTTTTTTTTTTTAAATTGTATTTCAAAGTTCTCAAATTCAGTAATGGACGCGTTGCGGTAATGAGAAATTTACTATTGAATATGGAAAAAACAATAAAAATATTTTTATAATGTTCACTTTAAATCATGTGCAACATAGCCTGTGATGACATGTTTATAAATGTATCATTATAATTTCCATTGCATTTACTTTGTTCATCTTATTCTTCATGCCACCTTGTAAGTCTGATTTCGCGAGAATCACCCAAATAAGTTTTACAGCCCCTAAATCTTGTTATTCTTTTCAACTCGATGTCCCACCCTCCACCGCTTTACCACTCAGAAAGTCTGTGATCCGGGTTGCCAGAACTCACAGCATCGAGCTAATCTCACTGGTAAAGTAACATGTTGCCGCAGTACTAAAAAGGTCTTGCCTAAACAAGGAATAAAATGGGGATTTCTATCGGGGTCTTTGTGAAAAAGGTGTTGGGTATAGATAGATTTGTTGTTGACAAAACTTGTCTATTCAGATTTTATGGCCCCAGCTGGATTCATCTGCATATCTGGCAACCTTGAGTAAGGGAGAGTGGGAGAGGTTGCAGTGCCATTTTTGGCCAGATATTTACATACTGCTCCTTTACAGTATTTTTTTATTGTAATATTTTGGCACCTCCCGAAAATATTATTTGTAGAGCTTTATGGTTTGGACTGTTCAGATTGCCATGGGTGAAAGTTGATACGAGGGAAGTGGTTTGAAGCTGACTGGAAAAGCAACAGTCAAAGTCTCACTGGAATGTTGGTGTCAGTATGAATCTTATTGAGTAGGTGAAGAGTTGACGTGATTGGGGGAGATGGATGTTCTCAGGAGACAGAAGGGAGATTGTGCCTTAGTATAGCTCTCAGAATTATATCTTCAATTCTTTTTGTTTCCTAGATACCTGGGACAAACTGGTGGAAGGCCGTTCATCAATCCAACATGCAGTCATGAACTCATACACATTCATATTGGTGGCAGTGTCTTGCTCAAGTTCGCGAGTTCACATCTTCTTGGACCTTGGACCAAAATGTAGATAGTTTGCAGCCACAGTTGTGACTTGATCCAGGTTCAGATTTAGATAACAAATCATATTTCATACTCTCAGAAAAGGAAATTTACCTTGACCTACAATTCCAATACACTGATTCTATTTCGGCAAATTTGTGGCTTTATGTATTTTGTGTTGTGTTCCACATAAAAATACTTATGTGGTCCAAACTCTTATTCTTATTGATGTAATAAAGAGCAATGAATGTTCTGAGGAGATAGAAGAGTAGTAGCTTAAATCCTGAACGGTTTTGTTTTGTCAAAGCTTGGACAAACCGGTGGAAGAACGTTCATAAATCCTACACTATATATAAGATCTTCTTGAAACTTGGACAAAAATGACTTGGCATCCCATTGTTTCTATTTTACTTGATAAACCGATAAAAATACACAGTAAAAAGGGTTTGGGCCTTTTACTAAGATGTCTTACAGCTGTAACTTGATCCAGCTTCATGATCAGATATTAAATCATATCTCTGAGATAAGAAAGTTTACCTTGCCCTTTCCAAAATTTCCCCACTTTGGGCGTAAAAAAACATCTTTCTTATCTCTTAAAATACTTTAATTATTGAATTCCACTTATTCCATTTCTGCGAATGTGTGTGGCTCAATCTACAAAATGTGGTTATAGTCCACAGTGCTTTCCATGTCTAAACAGGGCCTTAGAGGGAAAATAAACAACAAATGCAGCCATAAAATTGCAAATGTCATCAACAAAACTACATTCAACACTAAAATCCTGCTACAAGTGGATTTAAAATGCCTCTGGGTCTGTTGCCACTGGCGATGATGCTCCATTTTGTTCAGGTTAATGCTGCGAACTTGACGCTACAAGAACAATGGCTCATGGGGGATCAAGTTGATGTGAACCATGAGTGAGGCTTGTATCCCCATAAATCACTAAAGTACTGGACATCTAATGTTTAAATATCGTCAAGCATACTTGTGTTATCAGCAACAAGTATAGCACTATTTAACTCAATGCACACACTGAGCACAAATGAGGAGGGAAAAGTTTGATGGCCCAGCTTTGACACCACATTGGTCACCCCTGAAATGGAGTGTGTATTAAATTCATGTCATATGTTGAATTGAATTGAATTGTTGAGACAATGGTTTTTCTCTCAATCTACGTAACTAGATAAAGCAATTGACTTGATTATTATACTCTTAACAACTATAAGTCCTAACAATGACTGATTTGTTGAATTAATAAATACAAATAATTCAACCACACTCTTCACTTCTAATTGTTTGGAAGAATTGTTTAAGGCAGCCCTTGTAATTGTTTTTTGTTGTTGTTGAAGTGGCTATTGTAATTAATGGTGTACCAGTTAACCATCTCGGAAATAACTAATTTAACAGTTCACTCACTCCTTTCTTAGGCCCTCATATATCCTTGAAGTCTTTACAATTCCATCCATTCGGTCTTTGATTATTGCATAGTTTCAGAATCTCTCGCTGTGACATTGACACTTTTCTTTCACACCGCCACCTCTTATCCACGTTGACATGCTGAGATTCCTGTTAGGAGCAGATGCCAGTAAGATTTCCATCTGTGCCGGCCCGTTTGAGAACAAGAACTCATTGTCACTATGTCACAATTGTTGACACTAGTCTAGAAATGCTGCGATGCGCTTTTGTGTCGCCTTGTGCTTACGTTACACAACATCACAAAAGACTTTTGCGTGTTTGAAAAGGTTCTATTTTTCCCTCCTCGCACCTCTGACTTGTCTATATATTTCTCGCTAACTAGGAACCCAGAGACCCAGGGTGCGTGACGGCAATGAATTACAAGTAACAAGGAAAGGCTCTCTAACAAGAATAGCAATTTATGACATTATTAGCTGCGCATTGCGAACACAACCCAATTTTAGGCACGATGTGAATGTGATGAATTTGTCTGCTCTTCCTGCCATCACCTGTGGCCAAATTTCCTTGATGGAAATGGATAGTGAAAACGATGTCCTCGAAAAGCCCCAGAGAAAAATCATATTTTGTCCGCTCTGATTCGTTTGATATCTTTGTCCGCCGCGTAAGATCAAGGTTATATAGTCTCCAAACTCCAAAAGTGATGACGAGGGGAGCAGCGGTTCTGTGCTTTTTTTTAGTAACAGGCCGTATGACAATTAGTGGGCTAAACCTGATCCTTTTAAAATATGGATTTGAGAATAGTGCTGGAAATTCAAAGCAGGAGGGGGTATACTGTGACATAGGCCACTGCAGAAGGATTATGTCTGAATTACATGATGTTAGGCGCTGGTACATAATAATAATAATGCATCGGTTTTATATAGCGCTTTTTTGGACACTCAAAGACGCTTCACATGTGTCATTATTCATTCACTCCATACACGGTGGTGATAAACTACTACTGTAGCCACAGCTGCCCTGGGGCACACTGACAGAAGCGAGGCAACCAGTATGCGCCATCGACCCCTCCGACCACCACCAACCATTCACACACACACCAGACTCATTCTAGGCAATGGGGGTGAAGTGTCTTGCCTAAGGACACAACGGCAGTTTGGCACTTTACAGCCGCAGCCGCCCCACATATTAGGAATTACATCATGAGGTTCAAACTAACAGATTAACCTTATTTCTATGGTATAATAGAAAGAGCTATTCAGATTGCGTTTCACTTACTTTAAAAAGCAAAAGCAAATCCTGAAATGTCTGATTTTTGTACCATGATATCAAAGAAAGTATACCCCTGGTTGGTTCAGGTAGCTGCTAACTCAGTTATTAGCAATATAGTGAAAAAAACCAAGTCATTAAGTTTTACGTTTTTCTTGAACTCTCTCAAGCGACATATTATTCTAAATTCTAATCTTTGTAAATTATTCCAATATCATGGTGCTGAGTAGGAATATTTAATACTTTGCTCTATGAGAAACTATTTGAAAATTGTTTTACTGTACTCGGAATGCACAGATAGCAAATACTGATCAAATACTGACGCAGACCCCGAACATTTTTGGTCCACAATCTACAGCTATGCTTGAAGGTTTGCACTGGCCACATGCAGATCTCTGGGTTTTGAAGACAATGATACTCTACTTTTTTTTTTTTCTCTCTATGATGAAACATGATTTGCAATATAAATAGTTGTAATGACTAGAAAAACACTGATCGTAATGTTGTTCGTTTTTCAGGTCTGTCATCTGATTTTCAATGTTATTAATGAATCGATTCTCACCTTTTGAGATTTATTCGTGAATAAATGTTAATATTTTCACAGTCACACTGCATACTATCCCTCCATCGCCTCGCCTTGTTATTTTTGATAAATGTCGTCCCTGCTCCCAAACCGCTGTGTGTGAAATCATGCTGAATCTCTCCAGCCCCTGAGCAACGCGCTGCCGTCCTCCCAGCATAATAAGGCTTAGTCACTAAATCATGTTCTCCTTTGAGACGAGAGCAACAGACCAGCAGGCTCATGGGGACACAGTCACTTCACTTTTCATATCTAAAAAAACCTTGACTCCTGACTTCTTATATGTCACATTAACTTTATGAATTCTCTTTGGCTGTCACTTGCTATGATATTACCTTGCCATTTTCTCAGTGTCATACCCCCAGGGAAGCGAACGCCCTTTTCTATTCGTCGAGCTATTTGATCATGCATTCAAATTCAGTCGTCTCCAGTCTGGGGAGCTGACATAAATTAGATCTTTTAGTCCTGTCTAATTTCATGAAACCCATTCAAAAGGGCTTGTATCTTGTTTGAGTCTTTGAAGAGCCATAGCTTTTTTTGGCCCCTTACATGAATTCCAATTCTCACTTCTAACACTAGGACTCCCAGATTTCTGAAACCAATAGATCTCCCGCATTCAAACCTGTGGGGGGGGGTCCTGGCTCAAAAGGGTCCACGAGCATGTGCACTGACACACTTGCAATCTGACTCCTTGGCGGTGGTGGCTTACCTGGAAACAGAATTATCCAGTGCATTATTACGACACCTTCATTCCAGTGTGTTTCGGTGTCTCGCATCTGTCATCACTGTGTGGAGAGAATGGAACAATATCTGAACTCTTTACATCGTAAAGCACTTTGGGTGACCTTGGTCTATAAAAATGTGCTATAAAAACACAGTTTAAAAGTCATTTTCTATAACAACATCGTTTTAAAGCTAGTTTTCTCAAGAAAACAACCACATAATTAATAGTTACCTAATGTAAATTTAATGTAATCTACCAATAGGTGCGTAGTCTGA